>JALJEV010000644.1:0-1200000 GCA_026586105.1 Hylodesmum podocarpum
CTCAATTTCTACATCTAAATACTAATTTCTCTATGGTAATTAAAATATTCATTCTGTAAATAAACCAAATCTTATTTCATAGGTAATAAAGTTTCTTCAACTGCCTAAGTTTAACTTTATCATAAAATAAAAGGTCTTAAACATTTAACATTCCTATAAACTAGAAATGTCTAAAAAACACAAAAAGAAAGTAATGACATCATAATGTTCACACAAGTCCAAAGTTCTCCTCTAACCTACAAGTATGGTGCTCTAAGCAATCGCTATCTCGCCGTCGCTGCTTGGGGTCATCAGCAGGTGTCAACCACGCGATCACAACCCATAGGATTAGCTCATAATTTAATGATAATAATAAAAATCATAGGAACAAATACATACTGCAAACAACAGATATCAAGAAAAACATGAAATTTCAAATTCAACAATTCATCACGCAGTTAACTATGAAACCATATGATGCTATGCCAACTCACATTTCACTCTTATATCCATTGGTACCATCAAACTAATTGAAGCGATGCTAGGAGTACATGTCACATCTCCATACTCACATAGAAATATTAGATGGTTGACAGGATAACCAGTATATTGCAAATAGTGAAGTCACTTCACACTCTATGGTGATCGCACTTAGTGAAGCTTTCCCTACCACCGAATACCCCTCAAAGTCCTAGTTGCCATATAACTAATCGACTAGCTATGGACTCAACATATCTAGTTCCATCTCATCCTTCACCTTTTCGAAAACATTTTCACTCAGTAGTTTAGCATTCACGATAATCTCTCATTCTTAAAACATAATGTTTTGAAAAGAATATTCCCTAGAGACAACCTACACCAGCTCATTCTAATCAGTAGGCATCCATCCTCTCATAAAAAAACATTTTTTTAAACAGATTATCATGAACCTAAACTTCTACGTCAATGGCAATATGATCCTGATAATAATTAACTCTCTTAATCCATATCAATCATTTCCCATAATAAATATTTTATTTAACAAAACATTAAGATCAACATACAATTAATTAAACATGAGTAACATCATTATAGCTAATAAGGACTAAGCACAATATTAAATGACAATTATCACAATCCAATTAACTTATAAACCCAAATAAATAGTCATTACAAGAGAAATTACCAAACAAAAGACAAAATGCGATACAAGAAAGGATGTAGATATTAAGAGAACTAGTAAAATAGTAATTGACTGAAAATAATTAAACTCCTTAAAATTTTATTGGAAACACATAATACAATAACAAAAGGAATAATTACTAATTAAATAATAATTATCACAATATAATAATGAATCATAAAGCCAAATAAAATAACTCAATTAAGATGGACAAAATCAATGGAGAAAGATATCAATAGAGTAATAAATATTAAAATCGAACTAAGCAGAGATAACCTAATAAAAAAACAAAAGAACAAATTCTAAAAAGTAGTAATCAACAAGGATATTCACTAATATTCTAAGACTTTCTTTTTAAATATTCACCTCTTTTATTTTTCGATAATTATTCCTATAAATATTTAATATATAAACTTAAAAATAATTATTTAAAAATTACTTGAATCCATTCATTGTCATCGATTATCTTTTAAAATAATGTACATATAAATAAAAATATTACATTTTTCAAAAACAACATATATCCAAATATATTATTCAAAGCATAACATTAGATCAATATAAAAATAGGTTTTTTATCTCTAATACGTTAACAAATAGTGATAAGATCGCTAAACATATATATCATTTCAATATCATAAATAAAATAGTGATAACACCTAAACAATCTCAAATAATAATAATTCACGAAAGTGAGAAAGGAAGAATTAACATTCAACTAAAGGATACATATTCAGTTCAAATAAACAAAAGCAAAGGAAAAGAGAAACATTTCATCATTATCATTTAATTTAGAACTACCCCAACTTTGAACTCGAGACACTATGTGTGAAGAAAAAGCCGAAGTTGGAAGAATTCCAATCTCCACCCTCTCATCCGGAACTTTGAATCTCCTTTTAGGGGAAAGACAATATCTAGAGGCGTGAGAGAAAGAAAGGAAAGAGAGGAAGAATGAGGAAGGATGTGTGATTGCAATGAGACTCACCCTTTTATAGTTTAGCTCAACCACACTCCTAGTATTTATTACCCATTAAAATTATGACGTTAAATAATCTTACTTATTTCCTATTTCCTTAATTAAGTTGTACCTAGTCTATAAATTCATATTATATTTATTCCTTGAATAAGATCTGAAAATAACATAAAATCTCGATTCTTCAATATTATTAAATTGAGGCATTATAATTCAATTATTATTATTATTATTATTATTATTATTACTATTATTATTATTAATAAAAATTGGGCTGTTACTAGAGGTTGTATCTAGTTTTTTAAGGAATATTTTATTCTTCACAACTCAATTTGTTACAATATTGTAGTTTATTTAAAAAATATAAAATTACTAAATTCATTATATAACGTCACTGTGTCCCCTGAATGAATTAGTATTTATTGAACATTTAAAATTTATACTAGAGAGATCTTCTGATTTTCTTCGCGCTATGGAGAGCACTATTAGGGTTTTCAAATTGAGAGACAAACAAGATAATTTTTTGCTGGAGATGATGATTTTTAGGTTTTCAGATTGAAAGAAATAAGATGATTTTGTCGGTGAAGATGAGTTTTGGGTTTTAGATCGAGAAAGATCCAACATGATATATGCCTGTGAGGATGATTTTTTGAATTTTAGATTGAGAGAGATTAGGTTTTTAAATTGTCGATGAGAATGGTGAACTTAAATTTTCAGACTACACATTTCTTCCTTATGTTTTTTAAAACACATTAAAACAACGTCATTTTATTATTATACCCGTATCCCAATTGTTAACCAAACATTTTTTTAATGGAAATTACCCACCAACTTTCCTCTCTTCAAATTTTGTTATTATTATATGTTTGTTGCTCATGAGTTCAGTCTTTAGTCAAACCTATTAAATTTGATACAACCGTCCTAACACACCAAACCAAACCATCATCACATTAAATTATTCTCTTAATAAAGAAAGTGAAAGTGTGAGGGCGGTGACTAAAATATTGTATTATTGTGTAATGGACGACCAAGTTATCTAAATATGACAGAAAGCCATACTTTCCACCCAAACTATTCTCTTTAGTTTATGTATATATAATTCATATCGGAATAAACTTGACATTACTTGTATCATGGATTAATAAGGCTTTTAGTTTAACTTTATTAAATATCTTTTTTTTTGCTTGAAACAGAGATGAGTATGAATACAAGTTTATTGGGAGTATTGTTGATTTGGTATCTGAGAATATGAATACGAGTGGCCCAAAAAGTATTGAAGACAATAATTCTGTAATTAAAAAAAAAAGTCTAATTATTATAATAATTATTTGAGATTTTTTTATATATATTATGATTAAATACAATTTCAAATGATCAACTACTCAATACTAACTATAATAATATAATAACTTGTGTTGCAGCGTGTGACCGTGTTTTATGGTTTCACAAGGAATTACCCACGAAGCTCACTTCTATTATCTTGTATAAATCATTATACTTCAGAGTTTAGTCTTTAGTCAAGTCTATCAAATTTGATTGAAACATTCCCAATACACCAAACCATAATCATACTAAACTTTCTTCCTATGGCTATGACTATGGCTATGGTTGTACCTTCAACTTCCCATGCTTCCAATTACCATGTCTTCCTCAGCTTTAGAGGCCAAGACACCCGTCATGCTTTCACTGGCAATCTCTACAAAGCTCTTACTGACAAGGGAATCCGCACTTTCATTGATGATGAGGATCTTCAAAAGGGAGAGGAGATAACACCGTCACTTGTCAAGGCTATTCAAGAATCCATTATTGCCATCATTGTGCTCTCTAAAGACTATGCTTCTTCTTCATTTTGCTTAGATGAGCTTGTTGCCATCTTTGATTGCAAGACCAAAGGGCAGTTGGTTGTTATACCAGTCTTTTATAAGGTAGATCCTTCCGATGTTCGACATCTTAAAGGAAGTTACGGAGATGCATTGGCCAAACACGAGAAAAGGTTCAGACATGACATGGACAGATTGCAGAGATGGAAGAAGGCTCTGCGTAGCGTGGCTGACTTGTCTGGCTATCATCTCAAACAAGGGTATCCAACCAAACTATTCTTTTTCCTTTATATATATAATTCATATCGGAAAAACTTCACAATACATGTATCAAGACATGGATGAAAGGCTTTTGGTTTAATTTGATTAAAATCTTTTTGCTTAAAACAGAGATGAATATGAATACAAGTTTATTGGGAGTATTGTTGATTCGGTCTCTGAGAAGATTATTGACCGTGCTCGTTTACATGTTGCGGATCACCCGGTTGGACTTGACTCCCGAGTTGCAGAAGTAATGAAGCTATTGGATGTTGGATCTGATGATGGTATCCACATGGTAGGGATTCTTGGAATGGGCGGAGTAGGAAAATCAACACTTGCTCGAGCTGTTTATAATAATTTGATTTCTCATAACTTTGATGGCTTTTGTTATCTTGATAAAGTGAGAGAAGAGTCAGAGAAACATGGGCTACAACATCTCCAAAACATCCTTCTCCAGAAAATACTTAAAGGTAAGACCATTGTGGTAACAAGTTGGCAAGAAGGAGCTTCAGTAATAGAAGATAGGCTCCGAGGAAAGAAGGTTCTCTTAATTCTAGATGATGTTGATAAGCTCCAGCAATTACAGGCAATTGTTGGAAAACCTGATTGGTATGGTCTCGGAAGCAGAGTCATCATCACCACTCGAGACCGGCAACTGTTGGCATGTCATCATGTCAATAATATATATGAGGTGAAAGAATTGAACAAGGACGATGCTCATCAGTTGCTCACATTGAAAGCTTTTAAAAAGGAAAAGGCTGATCCGACTTATGTGGATTTCTTGAATGGTGTACTAACTTATGCTTCTGGCCTTCCATTGGCTTTGGAAGTCATAGGATCCGACTTGTTTGGAAAAAGTACTGAAGAATGGGAATCTGCCATAAATCAGTATAAAAGAACTCATGATAGTGGAATCCAAGGTATTCTAAAAGTAAGCTTTAATGTTCTGCCGGAAGAAGTGAAGAGTGTTTTTCTTGATATCGCTTGCTGTCTTAAAGGATATGAATTAAAAGAGGTTGAAGCCATACTTCGTGGTTGTTATGGTGACAGCATGAAACATCATATTAATGTGTTGGTTGATAAATCTCTCATAAAGGTTGGATGGGGTTGGCGTGGTGATACTGTTGAGATGCACGACTTGATTCAGGAGATGGGTAGACACATTGATAAGGAATCACATAAAAAGCCCCACAAGCGCAAGAGACTGTGGTTGTGGAAGGATATAACTGAAGTTTTGAAACACAACAAGGTGTGTGAGACTCTCCTGAATGGTTTGGTTTCTGAGCTTGCTTCAATTTTTGCCTCTCTGTCATATGGTCACATTATAGGCGTTTTTCTATTTTCTTCCCCTTTTTTTGTAACTTTCTCTGAACACATGAATTGATGTTTTATATATAATTGTAGTGTAGTTGATTTGTGCCTTTTGTTAACAGGGGACTAGTGAAATTGAAATAATCTATTTGAATGTGCCTATATCAGACAGAGAAGAAATCATAGAATGGGATGGAAATAGCTTTAAGGAGATGAAAAACCTTAAAATACTTATAATTAAAAACGGTAAATTTTCAGAAGGTCCGAAATGTCTTCCAAATAGTTTGAGAGTACTGGAATGGTGGGGATATCCTTCAAATTGTTTACCATCTGATTTTCAACCACACAAATTGGTCATGTGCAGCTTACCAAATAGCTGCATTACTTCATTTGAGTTGGATTTCTCATCAAAGGCAAGTTTAATGAGTACATTTTTTCTCATCTTGTAAATTAATAAATTCTCAGAAAACTGTTCACTCTTTTTATTTCTCTCGTTTTTTCTCATTTGCAGGTGTTCAAGAATTTAACAGTCTTGAAATTTGACGGGTGCCAGAGTTTAACACAGATAGGTGACGTGTCTGGTTTTTCAAATTTGGAGAAACTTTCATTTAATATGTGTTATAATCTGGTTACAATTCACGAGTCGGTTGGTTGTCTTGGCAAAGTTAAAGAGATAAGAGCTTGGGGATGCAAGAAGCTTGTGAGTTTTCCACCAATCCATTTGACCTCTCTAGAAAAACTTTATCTTTCAGAGAGTGGACTTGAGAGTTTTCCAGAAGTATCAGGAAAAATGGAAAACATACGAACACTTCGAGTGGCAAGAACTCGCATAGAAGAAGTTCCAATTTCATTTGTAAATCTGGTGAGACTCCAACTTTTACAAATTGAAAACTCTCGAATTGTTAAGTTACCGAATTATAACAAACTTTGATTATTAAACCCTCGAAATATCATAAATTATAATAAATTTTGATTATAAAAATTTTCCACATTTTTTCAAGTTGAATTACTAACGTGTTTTTGTAATAATGACATATATTCATGGTATTGCATGGGAAAATTACCCACAAAACTTCCTCTCTTAATTTTTTTTTTCCATATTTTCTTGTATAAATCATTGTAATTTATTTAAGATCCCGATTATTTTGATTTTACAATAACTAATTCAAAATAAATAAAATATTGCAAACACTTGAAAGTGCTGACCATGTTTTTATTTCTTTCTTTTTTTTCTCATTTACAGATGTGCCAGAATGTAACAGTCTTGGAATTTGACGACTGCAAAAGTTTAACACAGATACCTGACCTGTCTAATTTTTCAAATTTGGAGAAACTTTCATTTCAACGGTGTGGTAATTTGGTTACAATTCACGAGTCGGTTGGCCGTCTCAGTAAACTTAAACTACTAAGTGCTCGGGGATGTAAGAAGCTTCTGAGTTTTCCACGCATGCATTTGACCTCTCTAGAACAACTTGATCTTTCATTCACTCGCATGAAAGAATTGCCAATTTCATACATAAATCTGGTGAGACTCCAATTTTTACAAATTGAAAACCCTCGAAATATCATAAATTATTTTAAATTTTGATTATAAAATCATTCACGTATGTCCACGTTGCAGAAATAACGTATTTTTATGGTTTTTTTATGGGAAAATTACCAACAAAACTTGCTCTCTTAGTTTTTTGGTCCATGTTGTCTCGTATAAATCATTGTAATTTATTTATAATCCCTATTATTTTGCTTTTACAACAACTAAAGAAAGTGCTCACTCTGTTTTTATTTCTTTCATTTTTTCTCATTTACAGATGTGCCAGAATGTAACAGTCTTGAGAGTTGACTACTGCAAAAGTTTAACACAGATACCTGACCTGTCTAATTTTTCAAATTTAGAGATACTTTCATTTGAATGGTGTGATAATTTGGTAACAGTTCACGAGTCAGTTGGCCGTCTTGGTAAACTTAAAAGCATAAATGGTTGGAAATGCAAGAAGCTTGTGAGTTTTCCACCTATCCATTTGACCTCTCTAAAAAAACTTAATCTGTCAGAGACTGGACTTGAGAATTTTCCAGAAATATTAGGAAAAATGGAAAACATAAAGGAACTTCAATGCTTCAACACTCCTATAAAAGAATTGCCAATTTCATATGTAAATCTCGTGAGACTCCGAAGTTTAGAAATTAACAGGGGAAGTGTTGTTAAGTTACCAATTAGCATTCTCATGATGCCAAAATTGACAAGCTTTATTGCCAAAGATTGTGAAGGGATGAAATGGGTAGAAGAGGAAGAGAACGAAGAAACAATGGGCTCAATTGTATCTTCAAAGCTTGACCGTCTTACATTCTCATGGTGCGAACTGGATGATGATTTTTTTTCTATAGGTTTCACACGATTTGCCCATTTGACATATTTAGACCTGTCCGGGAATAAATTCACATTCCTTCCTGAATGCATCAAAGAATTTCAATCTTTAGAGCGCCTTGATGTGAGTGATTGCGAGTATCTTCAGGATATTAGAGGGGTTCCACCAAACATAAAGTATTTTGATGCAGCAGACTGTAAATCCTTGACTTGGTCGAGTAGAAGCATGATCATAAATCAGGTATTGTGGTGTTTTGAATGTTTATGATTTAATAATTAATTATGTAGTTAAGAATGATAAACTTATGAGTTCGACTAACACACAGGAACTGTATGAGGCTGGAAGGAGAGATTTTTATCTGCCAGGAGAATGGATTCCAGAGTGGTTTGATAAAAAAAGCAGGGGACGACCTTCAACTTCTTTCTGGTTTCGTAATAAGTTCACTACAAAAATTCTTGGTCTTGTAATTGTTCCTGCATATTTGAGTCCTCGAGATTTCTCGCCCATGGTGTCCATCAATGGCCAAAAATTTTCAGGTATTTTAAGGAAAATGAACGAGACGAAAATGGATTATACACATATTTTTGAACTAGACTTGAAGTGGTATCTATCTGAAGTGGCTTTAGGGAAAGAATGGAACCACGTGGAATTTGCATATAAGACTTCATTGATTAAAGCAACGGGAATCCATGTATTCAAAGTGGAAAGTGGCATGGAGGAGGATATCCGATTCAGTGATCCTTGCAAGTAGGAAGAGAAAATTAAACGATTATCTCAACAATTTTGAATCTGATACCCGCCGGTTGATAAAAAGGTGTAGGTTTGCGGACATGGAAGAACAAATTGAGCAACACCAAAACTGAATAGTTTCATGTCTATTGAAGTGGGAATCTACCTATTTTCCTACACAACGCAGCCATTGCATAATAATGTGAGCTTTTACTCAAATTCACTGGATTCAAAGCATAACGGGGCACCTTTATCAATTTCATGTGCCACCAGGGTGTTTGTAAATTTTGCATATTTTTTTAACTGTGTTTTTAATCATTTTTTTGTGCTCAAATTATTGTATAAAAAACTTCTTATAATTTAATGAATGTTTGATGGGTCATTGGCCAGAACTTTATTTTTATTTCAGTTTTTGCATTATTTTGCGCCTTTTTCTTATGAATAAATTGGACAAATTTGGTTGTTGACAATGACAAATGGAAATACAATTCTTTTTTGTGTGGAATCCATCATTAAAAAAAAAAAAAAGTCTCTCTGTGTACCAAAATATTGGCAATAATTTTTCTCTTTTTATTTTGGATCAAGTGGTCAAAATTATAAAAGAGAGCATAACTAAATCATGTTCATGATAAGAAAATAAGTAACCTGCTGATAGTGAATTTACAATATTTGTAGCTATATATGCATACATATTTTGCCCAAAACAGAGTGAAATCTAAATCAGATAAGATAATGGAGCAACGAAACTTCTTTGTTAGTTAAGAATTTAAAAGTAAAAAACAAATATACCTAGGAAATGGATTAAGAAAAGGGGGGTGTTTGTTCTAGAATAAGTAAAAAGATTTCCGGAAAAAGTGCATCACATGAGAGTATTACATATTTATATTTACCAGATGAAATATACAAAGTCTAATTTAAAATAATTTTGTTTCTGAATGATGGTGAAAGCTGGTGTGTTGTTACTTATATTTGGTTAGACACCATGTCTTCAAATAGCTCTCCTCTTTCTTGCTTAATCTATTACTTACAAATACCCGTGATAAGTATCTATTAGTTATTTTATAAAATTAACTTAGAGGATTGTTTCATAAAAAAATTATTTTAACTTTTAAAGGAAATTACCCACGAAGCTTCCTCTCTTGAAATTTTGTTATTATTATATGTTTGGTGCACATGAGTTCAGTCTTTAGTCAACCCTATTAAATTTGATACAACCATCCCAACACACCAACCCACCCAAACTATTATTTTTAATTTATGTATATATAATTCATATCGGAATAACTTGACATTACTTGTATTGTATCAAGACATAGATCCAAGGCTTTTAGGTTAACTTTATTAAATATCTTTTTGCTTGAAACAGAGATGAATATGAATACATGTTTATTATAAGGAAATACCCACTAAGCTTCCAAAGTTTATTTTAGTTAGTTTTATATGTCCCCATAAAATTTGATTGAATCACGTTCCAACACACAAAACATAATCACACTAAACTTTCTTCCTTTGGCTATGACTTTGGTTGTACCTTCAAGTTCCCATGCTTCCAATTACCATGTCTTCCTCAGCTTTAGAGGCCAAGACTGTCATAAAATAAACTTAAATTAGGAGGATTGCTTTGCTATTGTCGCTTGGTACTCCCAGATTAGCATTAATAGTTTTTTTGGCATGAGTTAATAGAATCAATAATAAGGTGTGGTGGGACTATTTATTAGGACTCTTGATCTATCTTTGGTATTCGAAGAGGCAAACTTTTTGCCTATATAAACCATGTAAGTTTTTGTGGAACTGATATACATATATAGAGAGAGAGATCAGAGAAATATTGCTTTGAAAAACTTGCCTTCTTGTTGCCAACAAATTGGTATCAGAGCTATATGCAAGGTGAGCGTGAGAACTGACCTGCTGCGAGAGAGAGTGTCGCGGTGTGCGCAGACCGAGAGCTGTGTGAGTTGAGTGTAACCATTTGAGAGATATGCCAGGTCTAACTAATGGCATCCCGCTACCCAAATTAACGAAAGGTGTCAGCTACGACTCCTGGAAGGTGCAAATGAAGGCTCTTTTCGGCTCCCAAGATAACTGGGACGTGGTCGAGAATGGGTATGACGAACCGGCAAACACCGATGGGTATTCAAATGCCCAGCTGAATGCATTGAAGACTGTTCGGGCAAAAGACAAGGCGGCTCTGTATTTATTATACCGAGCTGTCGATGAATCCGGATTTGAGAAGATTTCCAACGCCATATCTTCAAAGGAGGCATGGGATATCCTAGAAAAAGCAAACAAAGGAGATGAGCGTGTGAAGCAAGTACGACTTCAAACCCTCAGGGGTGAGCTGGAAAATATGCAGATGAAGGAATCAGAAGGCATATCCGAGTTCATTACTCGAGTAGAGACCGTGGTAAACAAGCTAAGTCAGAACGGTGAGAGTCTCTCATCAAACCGAGTAGTTGAAAAGATCTTGAGGTCACTGACAGATAACTTTGAGAACATTGTGTGTGCAATCGAGGAGTCAAAGGACCTGTCAACGCTCACTGTCGAAGAGCTTGCAGGGTCTTTAGAGGCGTATGAGCAGAGAAGGAAGAAAAAGAAGGGAGAGTCCCTGGAACAAGCTCTCCAGGCAAAGGCAACTATCAGAGATGAAAAGGTGTTCTATGCTCAGAACACCAGAGGGCGAGGAAGAGGCAGAGGGCAAAGAGGAAGAGGAAGAGGAATATATGGAATCGAACAACCCAACCAACAAAACTGGCGAGGGCAAGGACGAACTTAGGGAAGAGGAAGTCGGACAAATACAAACAACGATATTGAATGCTATAACTGTGGGAAGTGTGGGCATGTTGCCAAGAATTGTTATTCAATAAAATGCTACAAATGTGGAAAACTGGGTCACATTTCTAAGAATTGTAGGTCTGAGAAGAAAAAAGAGGAACCAACACATTTCCTCGCCGAGGAGGAAGATGAAGGATTACTGATGGTGACCAACATTCCAGAAACCGAGATCAAACCAAACTATTCCGATAACTCGGTTTGGTACTTGGACACCGGTGCAAGTAACCACATGTGTGGTGACGAGCGTTTTTTTAAAATACTTACAAATGAGGAGTCGGGATCCGTCTCTTTTGGTGATGCTTCGAAAGTAGCCGTCAAAGGCCGAGGAACAATCTGGTATCAACAGAGAAATGGGCGAGTTGGCAAAATTAGAAATGTCTACTATGTACCTGATCTTAAAAGCAACATATTGAGCATGAGACAATTAATGGAGAATGGATACTCAGTTTTGATGAAAGACCGAGAACTACTGTTGAAGGATAAACTCGGGAGGCTCATGGCCTGAGTAGAGATGAAGAAGAACCGCATGTACAAACTTGAGTTGAAGATAATTCAAGATAAATGCATGCAACTTGATGTGGAGGAAGAGGCCATGAAGTGGCATTTTCGTTTTAGTCATCTTCATTTTGGTGGGTTAACCAAGTTGGTAGAAAAGGAGATGGTGATTGGACTGCCTAAAATGGAATTCGAGAAGAAGTTTTGTGAAGATTGTATAATTGGAAAGCAGGCAAAGACTTCTTTCCCAAGGGGATCCGAGTACCGAGCAAAGGAGTAACTCGGACTGATCCATACCGACCTGAGTGGACCGATAACTCCGGAATCATTCAGTGGTAAAAGATACTTCGTCTCTTTCATTGATGATTTCTCAAGGAAGACATGGGTTTATTTCCTAAAAGAGAAGTCCGAGGTTTTTGAAATATTTAAGAAGTTTAGAGTAATGGTGGAGAAGGAGACGAGCAGGGCGATCAAAGCAGTCCGATCTGTTGGACTTAAAGCTTGAAGATGCTGTTGTGTCTCTCTTGGTAGTTTTGATTTTGATGTAATGTATTTTTGGTTTTCCCTAGATGAAGTGTAATTAGAATTCTTCTATGTATTGTTTGTTGAGTTTAGGCATGGATGTGTTTGGTTCTTTGTTTGATGCCCCAGAGAATGGTTGAATCTTGTGTGTGATTACTCATTTGACAAATGGTTGATTTCCCTATCTAAAAATAGTTTTGAAAAACCTGGAAATCCATTTGTTCAGTGATGTAATCGATTACCATGGTATGGTAATCGATTACCAAGTTCAAAAATCACTCAAGATTGGTTTCCCTCTCTGGTGTAATCGATTACCTTCCCCTGGTAATCGATTACCATGTTGTGTTTCTCTGGTGTAATCGATTACATCCCTAGGTAATCGATTACCATGGCAGAAAATATTTTGAATCCTCTTGCTGCTTGATTTCACCCTAGATGCACTCCGAATTGGCTCTTCGTGTCTTCATGAGATTTGTAGCTCTATCAATCCTCTTTCATTTGCAAAAAACCAGAGCTCAAAAAGATATCTGTAGAAGAAGTTATGCCAATTTTGGTGAAAGTGCTCAAGCAGTTTTACAGGACACACAACCAGGAGCATTACTCACTGGAGTAATCGATTACCAACTATTGGTAATCGATTACCACGGCCAAAAATCTCCAGAAATGCATTCTTTGCTGGAGTAATCGATTACCTTCCCCTGGTAATCGATTACCATGTTTGAAAATCATCCAGGAATGCTCTAACGGCTAGTGTAATCGATTACCAACCCCGGGAATCAATTACTTAGATCAGTTGAAGCTTCAATTTGCCCGTTTTCTTGCTCCAAATTGGTTTTATAAATACAAACTTGATGAAACATATGAAAGGGTAGAAAACCTAAGCTTGTGAACAAACTCTCACACTTTCATATGCTCTGTAAATAGAGTTCATCAAGGTTTTCAAAGAGAAAGGGCAAACTTGATACATTCCTGTGATTGGGTGGATTTCATTGTGTTTATTTGTGATCAGAATCTACACTCAAGGTGTTTTCTATACTGATCTTTATTTATATTTCAATTTCTGGGTTATTACTCTAGGAGAAAGGTCTCTCTGGATAGAGTATTTGTATTTGAGAAGTGATTTCTCAAAAGTCTGATCTTGGAGGTGCCAAGGTCAGGGAAGAACTGTTCTTTGGGTTGAAGAACAGGTTTTGGGTGTTTTGATTTCGTTTTTGTGTTGCTTGTTGTAGAGTGAATGTAAAAGAACACAAAAGGGATCATTTGATAGTGGAAAGCCAATCGCAACAGTTGTTGGGTTGGGACTGGACGTAGGCAGTTGGCCGAACCAGTATAAATCACTGTGTACTCATTTTCTTCCTTATCCTCTTTACAGTTTTCCTTATATTGCTATTATCATTGATTAAATTCTGCAGTATATTTGGTAACTGTATTAATAATCAACTTAGTAATTGATACGGTAATTGAATCAGTAATAGAATAGGTAATTGAATCGGTAATTGATACGGTAATTGATAAGTGAATCTAGAACCGATTTGTTTTGAATTCGAAAGGAATTAGAAACTTGCAAAAATTGGCCAAAGTGAACAAGAATCTATTCACCCCCCCTCTAGATTCATACATAGGGACCATCAATTGGTATCAGAGCTTTATCTAGTAAGTTATTCTAGATTTTGATCCATAGTTCCATTAGAATGGCCGGTAATCAATTACCATTCGCTGAAGGTGCATCTATTTACAGACCTCCTCTGTTTTGTGGTGATAACTATCCTTTTTGGAAAGTTAGAATGAAAATCTTTATGGAGTCTATTCATAGAAGTATTTGGCAAGCTGTTGTAACTGATTTCAATATCCCCACATATATAGTTGATGGAAATGAATTAGAAAAACCATTTGAGAAGTGGGAACCAGAAGAAATTAGGAGAGCTGAAAATGATTCTAAAGCTTTAAACATTATACATTCTGCTCTTAACTCTGATGAATTTTTTAGAATTTCTGCTTGCACAACAGCAAAAGAAGCTTGGGAACTCATCATGGTAACTCATGAAGGCACAACTGAAGTACGAAAGGGAAGGAAGAATACCTTGATCCAAGAGTATGAAACCTTCAGAATGATGCAAGGAGAGTCCATAATGGAGATGCAGAAAAGGTTCATACACATCATCAATCATCTCAAAGGACTTGGCAAGAGCTTCGTAGAAGAAGAAGTGAATGTCAAGATTCTAAAATCTCTAAATAGAAAATGGCAATCCACTGTGACTGCTATAACTGAGTCAAAGAATCTTGCTGCAATCACAAGTGCAGAGTTGTTTGGCAAACTGAGAGAATATGAGATGGATATGTCTCGTATTGCTGATGAGGAACATAAAGATAAGAAAGCCAAAAGTCTAGCACTCAAGATGGAAGACACAGCTAGTGAGAGTGATACATCTAGTTGTGCAAGTGAGTATGAACAAGAAGACATGAATCATATGTTAAGAAAGTTTAAAAAGATCATGAGAATGAAGAATGACAAGAAAAGGTTCAACAATTCAAGAAAAGGCTTCAAGAGGAATGAAGGTTCATCTTCAAAGGTCACGTGTTACGAATGTGGAAAGATAGGTCACTACAAATCGGAGTGTCCTAACATAAAGAAAAGGAACAGCAGTGAGCCTAGAAGAGTAGAACACGAGGAACGGCCCAAGAAGGATAAATTCCGAAAGAAAAAGGCCTACATTGCTTGGGAAGACAATGATTCCTCATCTTCTAGTGAGAGTGACAATGAAGAAGCAAACCTATGTCTCATGGCAAATCCAACTTCGGATGATGAGGTAAGTGATTCCGATTCATCTGTACAAGATTATGATGAGTTATATAATGCTTTTTGTGAACTCTTTAAGGAAGCTGAAAGAATAGAAAAATTGAACAAGGTTTTGAAAAACAAAATTACTGATTTGGAAAATGATATTTCTGTTTTGAAAACCAATGTTCAAGATTTGAAAAAGGAAAATGATAATCTGAAACTACCCTGTTTAAGATGTAAATCTTTTGATGCCCCTTTAAAAAGAAATAACATGAAATCCTTTACATTTAAACAAACTAGCAAAAATAGAACTTTCTCATGCAGTTATTGTATGAAACCTGGACATAACTCTTATAATTGCATGATTAGAAAGGAAGGTATATCTTGTGGTTTGTTTAAGTGGGTTAAGAAAGTTAAACTTGATGATTCTAACATGACTGGACCTAAGAGAAGTTGGGTACCAAAAGCAAAGTAAACTTTCTTGTGTAGATATGCTTAAGAGCCAAACAATAAACAGTTGGAATCATGGAACAATTGGTATTCTGGACAATGGCTGCTCAAGACATGTGATTGATGAAGAGATCAAACTTATCTCCTTTCAATAAAAAGATTTTGGATCTGCAATTTATGGAGATAACATAAGGGAAATTTTTATACCTCTATCTTTGATAACTCATTTTGCTTAACATGTAGAAAATCAGTATCTCTATTCTCTATATTTGATTATAATTCTCTCTGTTTTTGATTTTGATATACCAAATAGGGGGAGAAGTATAAGTTGATAGAATATAGTTGATAGGGGGAGTAAGGAGTAAGTAGAAATTTATAAGTTGATAGAATATAGTAGATAGGGGGAGTAAAGTAGAGTAGCAAGTATAGACTGTACAGTGAATCTGCAATGCATATTCTATGTTTTTTGGATATCTCTAACAATTGCAGGATTCTTAGAAGATCAACACACATCCTAAAACTCTAGGAAAACCTTGGATGAGATTTGGTACATCAAAACCAAAAAGGGGGAGATTGTTGGACTTAAAGCTTGAAGATGCTGTTGTGTCTCTCTTGGTAGTTTTGATTTTGATGTAATGTATTTTTGGTTTTCCCTAGATGAAGTGTAATTAGAATTCTTCTATGTATTGTTTGTTGAGTTTAGGCATGGATGTGTTTGGTTCTTTGTTTGATGCCCCAGAGAATGGTTGAATCTTGTGTGTGATTACTCATTTGACAAATGGTTGATTTCCCTATCTAAAAATAGTTTTGAAAAACCTGGAAATCCATTTGTTCAGTGATGTAATCGATTACCATGGTATGGTAATCGATTACCAAGTTCAAAAATCACTCAAGATTGGTTTCCCTCTCTGGTGTAATCGATTACCTTCCCCTGGTAATCGATTACCATGTTGTGTTTCTCTGGTGTAATCGATTACATCCCTAGGTAATCGATTACCATGGCAGAAAATATTTTGAATCCTCTTGCTGCTTGATTTCACCCTAGATGCACTCCGAATTGGCTCTTCGTGTCTTCATGAGATTTGTAGCTCTATCAATCCTCTTTCATTTTCAAAAAACCAGAGCTCAAAAAGATATCTGTAGAAGAAGTTATGCCAATTTTGGTGAAAGTGCTCAAGCAGGTGCGCCCAGACACAACCAGGAGCATTACTCACTGGAGTAATCGATTACCAACTATTGGTAATCGATTACCACGGCCAAAAATCTCCAGAAATGCATTCTTTGCTGGAGTAATCGATTACCTTCCCCTGGTAATCGATTACCATGTTTGAAAATCATCCAGGAATGCTCTAACGGCTAGTGTAATCGATTACCAACCCCTGGGAATCAATTACTTAGACCGTTGAAGCTTCAATTTGCCCGTTTTCTTGCTCCAAATTGGTTTTATAAATACAAACTTGATGAAACATATGAAAGGGTAGAAAACCTAAGCTTGTGAACAAACTCTCACACTTTCATATGCTCTGTAAATAGAGTTCATCAAGGTTTTCAAAGAGAAAGGGCAAACTTGATACATTCCTGTGATTGGGTGGATTTCATTGTGTTTATTTGTGATCAGAATCTACACTCAAGGTGTTTTCTATACTGATCTTTATTTATATTTCAATTTCTGGGTTATTACTCTAGGAGAGAGGTCTCTCTGGATAGAGTATTTGTATTTGAGAAGTGATTTCTCAAAAGTCTGATCTTGGAGGTGCCAAGGTCAGGGAAGAACTGTTCTTTGGGTTGAAGAACAGGTTTTGGGTGTTTTGATTTCGTTTTTGTGTTGCTTGTTGCAGAGTGAATGTAAAAGAACACAAAAGGGATCATTTGATAGTGGAAAGCCAATCGCAACAGTTGTTGGGTTGGGACTGGACGTAGGCAGTTGGCCGAACCAGTATAAATCGCTGTGCACTCATTTTCTTCCTTATCCTCTTTACAGTTTTCCTTATATTGCTATTATCATTGATTAAATTCTGCAGTATATTTGGTAACTGTATTAATAATCAACTTAGTAATTGATACGGTAATTGAATCAGTAATAAAATAGGTAATTGAATCGGTAATTGATACGGTAATTGATAAGTGAATCTAGAACCGATTTGTTTTGAATTCGAAAGGAATTAGAAACTTGCAAAAATTGGCCAAAGTGAACAAGAATCTATTCACCCCCCTCTAGATTCATACATAGGGACCAACACGATCTGACAGAGGAGGTGAGTTTACTTCTACTGAGTTCAACAAATACTGTGAGGAACATGGGGTCAGGCGATTCTTAACTGCTCCATATTCTCCGCAACAGAATGGTGTGGCGGAACGGAAGAACCGAACTGTTCTTGACATGGTTTGATCTATGCTAAAAGGGAAGAATCTGCCGAAAAGGTTTTGGGCAGAAGCGGTGCAGTGCGCAGTCTATGTGCAAAATAGATTTCCGCATGCAAAGCAAGGAGAAAAGATGCCACAAGAGATCTGGAGTGGTAAGAAGCCGAGTGTCTCTCATCTAAAGGTATTCGGTAGCGTTGCCTATGGGCAAGTGCCGAGCCAGCACAGAACAAAGCTGGAGGATCGGAACAAAAAATACATCTTTGTTGGGTATGATGAGAAATTCAAAGCTTACAAACTTTTCGATCCTGTTAACAATAAAGTAGTGGTGAGCCGAGATGTTCATGTGGAAGAAACAAAGGCATGGAGTTGGGACAACTTGACCAAAGAAGGAACCAGTTCGGAGGTTGTTGCACCACTAACATCAATAATCACTGAATCTTCAGATGAAGAAGCCGAGCCCCAACAACCAAGGACGAGAAGTCTACATGAGATATACGACACTATAAATGAAATTCATGTTGTATGTCTCTTGGCTGACTCTGAAGACATGAGTTTTGAGAAAGCTGTCCAAGATGAGAAGTGGAGAACAGCCATGGATGAGGAGATCGAAGCGATTGAACGAAACAAAACATGGAAGCTGATCGACCTTCCTGAAGGAGCTCGACCTATTGGGGTGAAATGGGTGTACAAAAAGAAGATGAATGTTGAGGGAGAAGTTGAGCGTTACAAAGCTCGACTGGTGGTGAAAGGTTACAAGCAGAAGGAGGGGATTGACTACGATGAAGTCTTTGCACCGGTTACAAGAATGAAGTCAATCTGACTTTTGATCTCAATGGCCGCTCAGAACCAATGGCCGATTCTACAGATGGATGTGAAGTCGGCTTTCTTAAATGGAGAGCTGAAAGAGGAGGTGTATGTCGAACTACCACTCGGGTATATGAAAAAAGGAGATGAGAAGAAAGTGTTGAGGTTGAAGAAAGCCCTTTACGGGCTAAAACAGGCTCCTCGTACCTGGAATGAGAGAATTGATAGGTATTTAAAGAGGAACGGGTACGAGCAGTGTCCATACGAGCATGCGTTATACACAAAGAAGTCAGAAAAGGATATGATGGTAGTTGCTCTTTATGTCGACGACCTCATATTCACCGGGAGCAATGCAAGACTAATCAAGGAGTTCAAGGAGATAATGCAGAAGGGAGTTCGAGATGACGATTTGGGGATCGATGAAGTATTTTCTCGGCATAGAGGTGAAGCAGTCGGAGGATGGGATCTTCATATCTCAAGAAAGATATGCTTTGGAAATCTTAAAGAAATTCAAGATGGTGGATTGCAACCCAGTCTCAACTCCAATGGAACCAGGCAAAAGACTTTCAAAATTTGATAATGGAGAACGAGCTGATCCTGGGAGATATCGGAGCCTAATTGGAAGTTTGAGGTATCTTACAAGTACCAGACCCGACTTAATGCTAAGTGTTGGAATTGCAAGCAGATTCATGGATGATCTGAGCTATACACACTGGAAAGCATTGAAGAGAATTTTGAGGTATATTCGAGGAACCTTATCACTTGGTCTCTTTTATACAAGGACGGATGACTACCGACTAGTGGGTTACTCGGATAGCAACTGGTGTGGGGATGTAGATGATCGGAAGAGTACGTCGGGCTATGTGTTCCTACTCGGAAACACAGCTTTCACTTGGTTATCAAAAAAGCAACCCATTGTAACTCTATCGACCTGCGAGAACGAGTATGTGGCAGCCTCTTGGAGCGTGTGTCATGAAGTCTGGCTTTCAAATCTGCTAAGGCATTTGGGAGTAATCAGAAAAGAAGGGACTGTGATTCAAGTTGACAACAAGTCGGCGATTGAGTTGGCAAAGAACCCGGTCAATCACGGAAGAAGTAAGCACATTGACGTCCGTTTTCATTTCATCCGAGAACAAGTCAGAGAAGGGAAAGTCAAGCTGGAGCATGTGGAAAGTCGTGCCCAAGCTGCGGACATGTTCACCAAGCCACTGCCAACCACATTGCTGGAGAATTGTAAAAAGTTGATTGGAATGAGAGATGGAAAAAGTATTTAAGTTTAAGGGGGAGATTTGTCATAAAATAAACTTAAATTAGGAGGATTGTTTTGCTATTGTCGCTTGGTACTCCCATATTAGCATTAATAGTTTTTTTTGGCATGAGTTAATAGAATCAATAATAAGGTGTGGTGGGACTATTTATTAGGACTCTTGATCTATCTTTGGTCTTCGAAGAGACAAACTTTTTGCCTATATAAACCATGTAAGTTTGTATGGAACTGATTAAGAGAGAGAGATCAGAGAAATATTGCTTTGAAAAACTTGCCTTCTTGTTGCCAACAAAGACACCCGTCATGGTTTCACTTGCAATCTCTATAAAGCTCTTACTGATAAGGGAATCCGCACTTTCATTGATGATGAGGAGCTTCAAAGGGGAGATGAGATAACACCATCACTTGTCCAGGCTATTCAAGGATCCAAGATTGCCATCATTGTGCTCTCTAAAGACTACGCTACTTCCTCTTTTTGCTTAGATGAGCTGGTCACCATCACTGATTGCAAGACCAAAGGGCTGTTGGTTGCACCCGTCTTTTATAAGGTTGATCCTTCCGATGTTCGACACCTTAAAGGAAGTTACGGAGATGCAATTACTAAGCATGAGAAGAGGTCCTCACTGAAGTTGCAGAAATGGAAGGAGGCTCTGCGTACAGTGGCTGACTTGTCCGGTGATCATTTCAAACAAGGGTATTCAACCAAACTATTCTTTTTACTTTCTATATATAATTCATGTTGGAACAAGTTTTACTTGTCTAATGATTTAACCATCAAATTTAAAGATAAAATAAATGTTTCTTAACTTGATTAAAGACAATATATGTATCAAGACATGGATGCAATGCTTTTAGTTTGACTTGATCAAAACTAATTTGTTTGAAACAGAGATGAATATGAATACAAGATCATTGAGAAGATTGTCAATTGGGTCGCCGAGAGGATTAATCACCCTGCTCGTTTGCGTGTTGCGGATCGCCTGGTTGGACTTGGGTCACGAGTTGCTGAAGTAACGGAGCTTTTGGATGCTGGATCTGACGATGTTGTCCACATGGTAGGGATTTTTGGAATGGGTGGAGTAGGAAAATCAACAATTGCTCAAGTTGTTTATAATAAATTGATTGCTCAGAACTTTGATGGTTGTTGTTATCTCCGTGAGAGAAAAATCAGAGGCAAGTGGGCTACAATCTCTCCAAAACACCCTTCTTGAGAAAATACTTAAAGGTAAGACAGTTGCAATTACAAGTTGGCGAGAAGGAGCTTCAGTAATAGAAGATAGGCTCCGAGGAAAGAAGGTTCTCTTACTTCTAGATGATGTCGACAAGCTTAAGCAATTAGAGGCAATTGTTGGTAGTCCTGAATGGTTTGGTCCCGGCAGCAGAGTCATCATCACCACACGAGATAAGCAACTGTTGGCATGTCATCATGTCAATAAAATATATGAAGTGAAAACATTGAACTTCAATGATGCTCGTCAGTTGCTGACCTGGAAAGCTTTCAAAAAGGAAAAGGATGATCCGAGTTATGTGGATGTCTGGAATGGTGTACTAACTTATGCTTCTGGCCTTCCATTGGCTTTGGAAATCATAGGATCGGACTTGTTTGGAAAAAGTACTGAAGAATGGGAATCTGCCATAAATCAGTATAGAAGAACTCATGATAGTGGAATCCAAGGTATTCTCAAAGTAAGCTTTGATGTTCTGCAGGAAGAAGTGAAGAATGTTTTTCTTGATATCGCTTGCTGTCTTAAAGGATATGAATTGAAAGAGGTTGAAGCCATACTTCGTGGTTGTTATTGTGAGAGCATGAAACATCTTATTAATGTGTTGGTTGATAAATCTCTCATAAAGGTTAAATCATCTAAATGGAGTTGGGGTGGTGATACTGTTGAGATGCACGACTTGATTCAGGATATGGGTAGACACATTGATAAGGAATCACATAAAAAGCCCCACAAGCGCAAGAGACTGTGGTTGTGGAAGGACATAACTGCAGTTTTGAAACAGAACAAGGTGTGTGAGACTCTCTTGAATTGTTTGGTTTCTTAGCTTGCTTCATTTTTTTGTCTCTCTGTCATATGGTCATATCTTAAGTTTTTTTCTATTTTTCTCCCTTTTACTTTTTATTTTGTAACTTTATCTAAACACATGAATTGATGTTTTATATATAATTGTAGTGTAGTTGATTTGTGCCTATATCAGAAACCTTGGTTTATGATCGCGCATTATGGCGCCGTGTGATCCATGTAGCCGACCCCACCTAGTGGGAAAAGGCTCAGTTGTTGTTGTTGTTGTTGTAGTTGATTTGTGCCTTTTGTTAACAGGGGACTAGTGAAATTGAAATAATCTATTTGGATGTGCCTATATCAGACAGAGAAGAAATCATAGAATGGGATGGAAATGGCTTTAAGGAGATGAAAAACCTTAAAATACTTATAATTAAAAACGGTAAATTTTCAGAAGGTCCGAAATGTCTTCCATATAGTTTGAGAGTACTGGAATGGTGGGGATATCCTTCAAATTGTTTACCATCTGATTTTCAACCACACAAATTGATCATGTACAACTTAGCAAATAGCTGCATTACTTCATTTGAATTGGATCGCTCATCAAAGGCAAGTTTAATGAGTACATTTTCCTCATCTTGTAAATTAATAAATTCTCTGAAAACTGTTCACTCTTTTTATTTCTCTCGTTTTTTCTCATTTGCAGGTGTTCAAGAATTTAACAGTCTTAAAATTTGAAGAGTGTCAGAGTTTAACACGGATAGGTGACGTGTCTGGTTTTTCAAATTTGGAGAAACTTTCATTTAGTGAATGTTATAATCTGGTTACAGTTCACGAGTCGGTTGGTTGTCTTGGCAAACTTAAAGAAATAAATGCTTGGAGATGCAAGAAGCTTGAGTTTTCCACCCATCCATTTGACCTCTCTAGAAAAACTTAATCTGTCAGAGACTGGACTTGAGAATTTTCCAGAAATGTTAGGAAAAATGGAAAACATAAAGGAACTTCAATGCTTCGACACTCCTATAAAAGAATTGCCAATTTCATTTGTATCGTGAGACTCCGAAGTTTAGAAATTGATTGGGGAAGTGTTGTTAAGTTACCAATTAGCATTCTCATGATGCCAGAATTGACAAGCTTTATTGCCAACGATTGTGAAGGGATGAAATTGGTAAAAGAGGAAGAGAACGAAGAAGCAATGGGCTCAATTGTATCTTCAAAGCTTGACTTGCTTCAAGTCCGAAGCTGCAATCTGGATGATGATTTTTTTTCAATAAGTTTCACACGATTTGTCCATGTGACATATTTAGACCTGTCAGGGAATAATTCCACATTCCTTCCTGAATGCATCAAAGAACTTCAATCTTTAGAGCACCTTTACGTGAGTAAATGCGAGCATCTTCTGGAAATTAGAGGGGTTCCACCAAACATAAAGTATTTTGATGCAGCAGGCTGTAAATCCTTGACATGGTCGAGTACAAGCATGTTCATAAATCAGGTATTGTGGTGTTCTGAATGTGTTTGATTTAATAATTCATTATGTTCTTAAGAATGGTAAACTTATGAGTTCCTTTATGACAAACACACAGGAACTGTATGATGCTGGAATGAAACGATGTTATCTGCCAGGAAAATGGATACCAGAGTGGTTTGATAAAATAAGCAGGGGACCATCAACTTCTTTCTGGTTTCGTAATAAGCTCCCTTCCAATCTTCTATGTCTTCTAATTGCACCTGTAGAGTTTTTGTCCCGGCCCATGGTATTCATCAATGGCAAAAATGTTCAAAGAGGATCTGGTTTCTTAGTGAAAACCCCAAAGGATCATACATTTATTTTTGAACTAGACTTATCTGAACGTAAAGTGGCTTTACTAAAAGAATGGAACCATGTTGAGGTTACATATGATGGGGACGAGTTTACAGATGAGGATGACATGGAGACTTCATGCATTAAAGCAGTGGGAATCCATGTATTGAAACGGAAAAGTAGCGAGCAGGATATTCGATTCACTAATCCCAAAAGTCAGCAAATTGAGGAGATGGGAGAACAAATTGAGGACATCATGGAAGAACAACTTTAAGACAAGAAGGAAGAACAAATTGAGCAACAGCAAAACTGTATAGTTTCATGTCTATTGGAGGGGGCATGTACCTCTTTTCCTACACAAGGCAGTCATTGCATAATAATGTGAGCTTTTACTCAAATTCATTCGAGTCAAAGCAGAACAGGGGTACAGCTAGTGTCAGAGGTAATTCAAACTCACTCTTTATCAATTTCATGTGCCACGAGGGTGTTTGTAAAATTTGTATATTTTTTTAACTGTGTTTTATAAATTTTGTGCTCAAAGGTAATTCAATTTCATGTGCTACAAGGGTTTTTGTAAAAATTGTATATTTTTTTAACTTTTTTTTTTATAATTTATTTGTGCACAAATTATAGTATAAAAAACTTGTTATAATTTAATGAATGTTTGATGGGTCATTGACCAAAACTTTATTGTTTTTGCACTAATTTGTTTCTTTTTCTTTTTAATAAATTGGGCAAAATAGGGTGTTGACAATGACAACTGGAAATGCAATTCTTTTTTGTGTGGAATCCATCATTAAAGAAAATGTCTTTTTTTTTCCATGGTGAGATTTGTGTACCAAAATATGGGCAATAATTTTTCTCTTTCGGTTTTGGATAAAATGGTCAAGGTTATAAATGATGTTCATAAGAAAATAAGTAACCCGCTGACCAATCACAATTATTAACCTAGTGAATTTACAAGCTTTGTTGCTATATATGCATACATATTTTGCCCAAAACACAGTGAAATCTAAATTCTCTTTGATATTTCATTTGATTGTGAAGTGTCAGCACGTGCATGACTATGACATTTCCATGCAACCTGGATGGTTGTTGCTGCCAAGCATCTCCAATTAGATGATTCATATATGAGATAAGATAATGGAGCAACCAAACTTCTTTGTTAGTTAAGAATTTCTTTTGTAAAAATAAAAATAAATAAAAAAATAAAAATAAATAAATAAACAAATATGCCTAGGAAAATGGATTAAGAAAAGGGGGTGTTTGTTTCAGAATAGGTAAAAAGATTTTCGGAAAAAATGCATACGAGAATTTTACATACTTATATTTATTTTAAGTTTTAAAACAATGTTTAACTAATTGAATAAGATTGCTTGTAACAGAAGATACCTCTAGTGAGTAGTGTCCACCAAAATAGTAAAGAGAAATGAAGATGAATGCTTTGACGAGGAAAAAGGTTCAAAGGAAGGGTAAGATCCAAGGCTACAATCTCAATGTTGATGCTCTTCATGATATCCTCAACTTCATGATCTCCTTCTTGATGAACTCGATCAAGAATGTTGTCAAATATCTCTTTCTTTTCTTTACTTGTGTCTTCGTTTTTTGTTTCAACTTTTTAACTTCAAAATTATCACATTGTTTTATGATTTGAAAATTTTGTACATGAAAACAATAAATTATAACACACAAGTGAACAAAATAGACCCTTGTTTATTCTTTTTTTATTTGATTTGTGAAACAATTTTGACGAGGAACTGGTGCACCGCGTGCTGGTGAGACTGTTGGATGCTTTGGAGGTTGCACAGGAAGGCTCTAATGCCACTTTCATCATTCTCGACATCATTGATGCATTCCATTTCTCCAGATATAAATGCAACACTACCACAAAGCAATTCCATAAGTGAGGATTTTGTTCCGCAAGTTTTCCCTTGTTTCATTTTTAGTCTTTCGAAAGGAAGAATGGTTCCAAGTTCCTAAAACTAAGTTGTGATTGCGGTCAAATTTGAAATATTGTTTGTGGTTTGATAGAAGGGAGGTAGAACTCCAAGTATTGTTAGAGGTAGAGAGAAATCAGTGAAATCAAGAATGTTTGAGTTTTTTGGAAATTGGAAACTATTAAGGAAAATCACCAAAAAGGAATCACTGATAAAGTGTTTGAGAAAAAAGACTTTATAATGATGGTGTAAAATAATTTTACTGTCTTTTAATCACAAACCCTCATGTATTAGAAGTTTGTTAACTTTTATAAAATTTTATTAAAATTCATATCAACATGACAATGTATCACCATTAAACTCAGAGATTTATCCTGACAATGTTTATGTTTTTCTATGGTTGTTGGCTTGCACTTGGACTTGATTATCACATAAGACATTTAGGAGCATGCTTTTCTATTGTGTTATATCTCAGGCATAAAGGAAGCTTAACTATTCATGGAGAAGCATCAGAGAAATGGCTCTATACAGGGATGGGGTTCTGTTGTTATCCCAAAGGCCGATTAAATTGACTGATTAAAATTGGCTTGCAATGGTTGAATTGCTGAATCTCTAACACCCATATTTTGTTTATATATTTTTTCATCTTCATGGGAACAATAAAATGGGGGGAATTGATTAGAATACAGTTAGGTGAATATCTGAATCCGTACATTTTTTAACTTTATGGAATAATATATTTGAACAGTTCAATTTTGTATGTTTTGAGAAAGGAAAACCAAAATTTTCCCACCAAAACTAGGAGGATAATTTCTTATATCTTCACTTTCTATCCTGTTTGGAACTTCATGTCTTAAGACCTTCAAATAATTTCCATTAAATCACACAAGGGACAGGTGACAGCAATCTGATGCATGATTTGATCTATTATATTTTGCCACAAATCGTGGAACAATTGTTCTGATTCTGATTTGTTTATTGTGATATCTTGATACAGGTAGTCTTGGGTGACAGAAGTCAGCAAAAGGCAATCAAGTACACAGGAATCACTTGTTTTAATACTGGTTCCTTCTCAATTGACAGCACGTTTGTGGCATACCGACCTTGCGTGGAAATCTGGAACCACTTCTTCTTCATCTTGGGAGAATTGAAATTACAATACCATATTTATATTTGTAATATATAAATCACCTGGTTAAAGAGGAAGAATTGTTGTACGGTAGTTAGCTGCAAGCCTAGATCTAGCTGAAGCAGTTCATTTGCTTATTTATATTTAGATAGATAACATTTGTTAGTGCACAAATCAGGAGATGTGTATTTAAAATAGAGACTAAGCAACGAAAAGTTAGTGATGAATATCAACCAATGATTTCATGATTTATTCATAGGGATATCACCAGCTTTGATGACAGGCTCATCAATTCCATCAACATATTTTGTTCTTAATAGAAGTTTAAAAGTTTTGATCATTAATTTTAGCTAGTTATGCTCCCCTAGTTTTTTCCATACATGGTAATGCCATCACCTTGCGCGCGTAACAAACAGGTCAGTTAACTTCATATAATCAAAGTGCCAAGTAAATATGAAAAAAAGGAGATAAAGAAGAAAAAAAGAAACCATCAGATCCCAGTTAACGACGACCTTATTCTTGCTACAAGACTTAATATTGGAAATAAAGTATGAGAAAATTAAAGAGTCCAGTTGAATAATCTTTGCGTGAATTGCATTAAAGTTAGAGAATGGATAGCATTTTTTTAAACCAACATTGATTAAAAGCACTTTAAAAACCTGAGATTGGATTTGAAGGAAACCAGTATATCAAAAAGTAAAAAAATTGATATCCTAAATCAATTTAGGATATTTATAATAAATGGATTCCTTGATACCTACACCTCCTGAAAAACCGGATTTTAAAAAAATCCGAAACCATTATTTGCAGGTAATATTTTTTAATCTATTGTGCTTTTCATTCATGAATATCCACAAATATGCACGAAAATTATAATTTCTTTGTAAGAGTACGTTTGAGAAGTATCTTGAGCTAATTCTATTTTCTTTTGTCAGATAAAAAATTCATCACATATTACGGTATATGATATATAAATCAGTTTTTTTAAGTAGCTTGTAATGTTATTGAAATGATGTTGCTCCAAATACGCGCATCCTACTTACATAAATAACTCATGCCGCGATGGGATAGCGAAGGAGACACCAAATACAGCTTTCTTGCCAATGAGAGCATCTCCAATACATTATTATTTAATGATATTGTAAGAAAAAACATGATATTGTAAGAAAAGACATCAAAATCACCTTTAATGTTTTTTTGTACGGGAGATGGTCTCATCCTGACAAAGATAAAAATGACATAAAAGGGAGGACCTAGTTCACTGAATTGATGAGGTTCAGTATAAGCCATTGGCGTCCCAACAAAACAGAGACTTATTTTCCACACAGCCCAACAACTTTAGTACCATATTTCTTCGTCTTAATAATAAAAAAATTAAAATAATATAATTTAAAAATATCAATAATATAAATAAAATATGTTAAATTTGAACTGTCGAAATAGAAAAATACTGAAACTTACACCATTTGTCCATGTGACATATTTAGACCTGTCAGGGAATAATTTCACATTCCTTCCTGAATGCATCAAAGAGTTTCAATCTTTATAGCACCTTGATGTGAGATATTGTGAGCATTTTCAGGAAATTAGAGGGGTTCCACCAAAGCTTAAATCTTTTGTAGTGAGTAATTGCAAGGATCTTCAGGAAATTAGAGGGGTTCCACAAAACATACAATATTTTTATGCAACAAACTGCGAATCCATGACTTGCTTGACTACAAGCATGTTCAGAAATGAGGTATTTGATGTTTTGAATGTGTATGATTTAGTGTACTTAGCAATTTTAAACTTATGAGTTTCTTTATGACTAACAGGAATTGTACAAGGCTGGGATGAGACGTTGTATTTTGCCAGGAGTATGGGTTCTAGAGTGGTTTGATGAGAAAAGCAGGGGACCTTCAAATTCTTTGTGGTTTCGTAATAAGGTCCCTACCAATATTCTCTGTCTTCTAATTGCACCTGAAGACTTTTGGCCCCGGCCCATGGTGTTCATCAATGGCGAAAATGTTGAAAGAGGATCTGGTTTCTCATCCAAAACCTCAAAGGATAATACATTTATTTTTGAACTAGACTTATCTAAATATAAAGTGGCATGTGAGGATATATGTGAGGACGAGGTTACATGTGAGGATGACATGGAGACTTCATACATTGATGTGATGGAAGCTTCATGCATTAAAGCAGTGGGAATCCATGTATTCAAACGGGAAAGTAGCGACCAGGATATTCTATTCCTTAATCCCAATAGTCAGCAAATTGAGGACATCATGGAAGAACAACTTGAGGTAATTGTGCAACAGAAAAACTGTGCAACAGAAAAACTGTTTTCCTAAAAAATAATAAGAAAAAATAAAGTAAATTTTATGATGTCTCTCTTTGAGTAAGTTCAGCAACTTTAGTAGGATATTTCTGCTTTGTAATAATAACGTGTTTGTACCATGTCACCGTGTTCTATGGTTTTATAAGGAAATTACCCACGAAGCTCACTTCCATTATCTTTTATAAATCTCTGTACTTCAAGTTGAGTATGTAGTCAAGTCTATCAAATTTGATTGAAGCATCCCACACCAAATCAACTATTCCTATGGCCATGGCTATGGATGTACCTTCAAGTTCCCATGCTTCCGATTACCATGTCTTCCTCAGCTTTAGGGGCCAAGATACCCGTCATACTTTCACTGGCTATCTTTACAAAGCTCTCACTGACAAGGGAATCCACACTTCCATTGACGATGAGGAGCTTCAAAGGGGAGAGGAGATAACACCTTCACTTGTCAAGGCTATTCAAGGATCCAAGATTGCCATCATTGTGCTCTCTAGACACTACACTTCTTCCTCTTTCTGCTTAGATGAACTTGCTACCATCATTCACTGTGCTCAGAGTAAAGGACTGTTGGTTTTACCGGTCTTTTATATGGTGGATCCTTCAAATGTGAGACACCTGAGAGGTAGTTATGAAGATGCATTGACTAAGCATGAGAAGAGGTCCCCACAGAAGTTGCAGAAATGGAAGGAGGCTCTGCGTCAAGTGGCCAATTTGTCTGGCTATCATTTACAACAAGGGTATCCAACCAAACTATTCTCTTTACTTTATATGTATAATTCATGTCGCAAAAAGTTTTACTTGTCTAACCATTTAACCATCAAATTTAAAGACAAAATAAATGCTTCTTAACTTGATTAAAGACAATATGTATCAAGACATGGATACAAGGCTTTTAGTTTAACTTAATCAAAACTTTTTTGTTTGAAACAGAGATGAATATGAATACAAGTTTATTGAGAGTATTGTCGATTGGGTCTCCCAGAAGATTAATCACCCTGTTCGTTTACATGTGGCGGATCACCCGGTTGGACTTGAGTCACGAGCTGCTGAAGTAATGAAGCTTTTGGATGTTGGATCTGACAATGTTGTACACATGGTAGGGATCCACGGAATGGGTGGAGTAGGAAAATCAACACTTGCCCGAGCTGTATATAATTATTTGATTGCTCAAAACTTTGATGGCTTATGTTATCTTGGAAATGTGAGAGAAAAATCAAACAAAAATGGATTAGAACACCTCCAAAGCGTGCTTCTTCAGGAAATACTTAGAGATAAGAACATCAACGTAACAAGTGTTGAATATGGAGCTTCAATGATAGCACAAAGGCTCCAAGGAAAGAAGGTTCTCTTAGTTATTGATGAGGTTCACAAGCTCAACCAATTAGAGGCAATTGTTGGAAGACCTGAATGGTTTGATCTTGGTAGCAGAGTCATCATCACCACCCGAGACCAGCAACTGTTGGCATGTCATCAGGTCAAGAGAATATATAAGCTGAAAGAATTGAACAAGGACGATGCTCTTCAATTGCTTACATGGAAAGCTCTAAAAACGGAAAAGGCTGACCCAAGTTATGAGGGTGTCTTGAATCGTGCAGTAACTTATGCTTCTGGCCTTCCATTGGCTTTGGAAGTCATAGGTTCCCACTTGTTTGGAAAAAGTATTGAAGATTGGGAGTCTGCCCTAAATCAGTATAAAAGAATTCCTCCTAATCAAATCCAAGATATTCTCAAAGTAAGCTTTGATACTCTGCATGAAGAAGAGAAGAGTGTTTTTCTTGACATCACTTGCTTTGCTTTCTTAAAGGATATACACTGAAAGCGATTGAAGGCATACTGAGTGTTCTTTATGAGTATAAGCCATTGGCGTCCCAACAAAACAGAGACTTATTTTCCACACAGCCCAACAACTTTAGTACCATATTTCTGCGTCTTAAAAATTCATGTTTTCACGTGTATATTATTTTTATTAAATATAATTAATAATAATTTAAAAAATAAAGTTCAATTTTTTTATAAAAATAAGAATATTAAATGTATTTGATTAACTTTTTATTCGATATCAAAATAAGAATTTATATAAAGTTGAAATGAATACAAATGTACTCAATAATCTTTAGAAAGTTTCATAGTTGATAACTTACTTGACTGACTTTGTGAACAATTATTATCGTTGATTTCATTTTTATTTTTTTTCAAGTCTTGTCTTGTTCTTCTAAGGGTCCCCTAGTATTAATTAGGTGGTTCCTTCTTTACAACTTCACTTCGATTAGACCCATTATTAATTTGGACATAAACAGATTAAGGTTAATCAAACTTTTGTTCCTTCAACTATTTTTTTTTTTTTATGTCTTAGGCTTTATTTTTTAAAAATCTTTTGTCAATATTTTTTTTACAGCATTTCAGTTATACAATAAAGCATTTCAGCCATATAATAATGGGTTACCTGACAATTCCATATCTAACATTTAATAATCAAACTGATCAAGAAAATGGAAAATGGAAAGAAAAGCATAGCAATAAATTAAGATGAAATTTATTATAAATGGCGAACTTTTATGGTAATAAATTTTGATAGATTTTAAAAAGAAGCAACTAAAGGTTCAAAGCGAGATATAGGCCAGTAGTTGCATCAAATAATAAATGGAGCCGTTTCCACAAACAGATTAAGATTTCAAAAGGGTGTTGTGATACAAATTAAATGCAATCCGTGCAAAATTTTCTGATTGGGTTCTTTTGATTGCAATGGCTAAAGAAACAGTCTTGGAGGAGCATTCTGCATTTCATTTGTGGGGTAGAAAGAACAACAAAGAGGATTACAGACATTAAAGTTGAAATTGGAGTGGTGATATGGTGGTGGCACTTTGCACTTATCTAGCACAATTATATGAAATTCTTTATCTTTAATATTCATATATAACTCTATTTGCCCCTATCTTTAAGCTCATCTTATTACATATATTTGTCAATTTTTTTTTTATGTTTACCAATTATATCTAAAGAAAAGATAATTAAAAAAATTAAAATAATATAATTTAAAAATATCAATAATATAAATAAAATATGTTAAATTTGAACTGTCGAAATAGAAAAATACTGAAACTTACACCATTCAAAATGATATTTAACCTAAATAAAATTTAAGTTCACAATATATAGTATTTATATTTATATTGTTTAGATACAGTACCAATTATTAAAAACAAGTCTGAAGGTGATTTTGGTCCATTTTATTCATTTTTTAATTAAGTTTAAAAATTTCATTCTAATACTTTAATTTTTTTAAAATTTTTATTTCATTACATTAAATTTTTAAAGGAACATTAAGTTTTAAAGAATTTTATTTTAAAAAATTAATTTAATAAAATAAAATTCGTAAAAAATTTAATGTCCCTTTGAAAATTTAATATACGCAATGGTTTTTTTAAAATATTTAAAGTACTAAAATAAATTTTTTAAAATTTAACATAGAAAAAATAAAAAAAATAGTAAAATATAATAATAAAAGAAAGTAATAGTATACTTTAGTGCTTCTTTTTTATGAGAACCGTAGACATGGGGTTAGGGAAAAGAACTCGTACGAAAAAACAAAGTAGAGTGCTTTAGTGCTTTTTTTTTTTTTTTTTTTTTTTTTTTATGATGTGTCTCCAATAACTTTAACACGACTCTGCGTCACACTAATAACGTATTTTCATGGTTTTCCATGGGAAAATTACTTACAAAACTTCCTCGCTTTTTTTATATGTATATTATCATTGTAATTTATTTATAATCCCTGTTATTTTGCTTTTACAAGAACTAATTTAAAATAAATAAAATATTACAAACAGTAAGACAAAAGATACCGTATAGACTAAAAATAAATTTAAAAGTTACAAAAGCTATTTAATAAAATTAATTTTGTAATTTAAAATGTTACAAAATAGAGACATATTTTCCAGGGCACTCAACAACTTTAGTTTAAGATATTTTGACGTGGAAATGATAACGCGTTTGTACCATGTTACCTTGTCATGCTTTTCCATATAAATTATAAGGAAATACCCACTAGGCTTTCAAAGTATAGTTAGTTTTATAAAATTTGATTGAAGCGCGTTCCAACACACAAACCATACTCACACACTAAACTTTCTTCCTTTGGCTATGGCTATGACGATGACTGTACCTTCAACTTCCCATGCTTCCAATTACCATGTCTTCCTCAGCTTTAGAGGGAAAGACACCCGTCATGGTTTCACCGGCAATCTCTACAAAGCTCTTACTGACAAGGGATTCCGCACTTTCATTGATGATGAGGACCTTCAAAGGGGAGATGAGATAACACCATCACTTATCAAGGCTATTCAAAGATCCGAGATTGCCATCATTGTGCTCTCTAAAGACTACGCTACTTCCTCTTTTTGCTTAGATGAGCTGGTCACCATCACTGATTGCAAGACCAAAGGGCTGTTGGTTGCACCCGTCTTTTATAAGGTTGATCCTTCCGATGTTCGACACCTTAAAGGAAGTTACGGAGATGCAATTACTAAGCATGAGAAGAGGTCCCCACTGAAGTTGCAGAAATGGAAGGACGCTCTGCGTAAAGTGGCTGACTTTTCTGGCTATCATTTCAAAAAGGGGTATCCAACAAAACTATTCTTTTTACTTTATATATAATTCATATCTGAATAAGTTTTACTTGTCCAATGATTTATCCATCAAATTTAAAGACAAAGTAAATGCTTCTTAACTTGATTAAAGACAATATATGTATCAAGACATGGATGCAAGGCTTTTAGTTTGACTTGATCAAAACTAATTTGTTTGAAACAGAGATGAATATGAATACAAGTTTATTGAGAGTATTGTCGATTGGGTCACCAAGACGATTAATCACCCTGCTCGTTTACATGTTGCGGATCACACAGTTGGACTTGGGTCACGAGTTGCTGAAGTAATGGAGCTTTTGGATGTTGGATCTGACGATGTTGTCCACATAGTAGGGATTTTTGGAATGGGTGGAGTAGGAAAATCAACAATTGCTCAAGTTGTTTATAATAAATTGATTGCTCAGAACTTTGATGGTTGTTGTTATCTCGAAAACGTGAGAGAAAAATCAGAGACAAGTGGGCTACAATCTCTCCAAAACACCCTTCTTGAGAAAATACTTAAAGGTAAGACAGTTGCAGTTACAAGTTGGCGAGAAGGAGCTTCAGTAATAGAAGATAGGCTCCGAGGAATGAAGGTTCTCTTACTTCTAGATGATGTCGACAAGCTTAAGCAATTAGAGGCAATTGTTGGTAGTCCTGAATGGTTTGGTCCCGGCAGCAGAGTCATCATCACCACACGAGATAAGCAACTGTTGGCATGTCATCATGTCAATAAAATATATGAAGTTAAAACATTGAACTTCAATGATGCTCGTCAGTTGCTGACCTGGAAAGCTTTCAAAAAGGAAAAGGCTGATCCGAGTTATGTGGATGTCTTGAATGGTGTACTAACTTATGCTTCTGGCCTTCCATTGGCTTTGGAAATCATAGGATCGGACTTGTTTGGAAAAAGTACTGAAGAATGGGAATCTGCCATAAATCAGTATAAAAGAACTCATGATAGTGGAATCCAAGGTATTCTCAAAGTAAGCTTTGATGTTCTGCAGGAAGAAGTGAAGAATGTTTTTCTTGATATCGCTTGCTGTCTTAAAGGATATGAATTGAAAGAGGTTGAAGCCATACTTCGTGGTTGTTATGGTGACAGCATGAAACATCATATTAATGTGTTGGTTGATAAATCTCTCATAAAGGTTAAATCATCTAAATGGAGTTGGGGTGGTGATACTGTTGACATGCACGACTTGACTCAGGAGATGGGTAGACACATTGATAAGGAATCACATAAAAAGCCCCACAAGCGCAAGAGACTGTGGTTGTGGAAGGATATAACTGAAGTTTTGAAACACAACAAGGTGTGTGAGACTCTCTTGAATTGTATGGTTTCTTAGCTTGCTTCATTTTTTGTCTCTCTGTCATATGGTCATATCTTAAGTTTTTTTCTGTTTTTCTCCCTTTTACTTTTTATTTTGTAACTTTATCTAAACACATGAATTGATGTTTTATATGTAATTGTATTGTAGTTGATTTGTGCCTTTTGTTAACAGGGGACTAGTGAAATTGAAATAATCTATTTGGATGTGCCTATATCAGACAGAGAAGAAATCATAGAATGGGATGGAAATGGCTTCAACGAGATGAAAAACCTCAAAATACTTATAATTAAAAACGGTAAATTTTCAGAAGGTCCGAAATGTCTTCCAAATAGTTTGAGAGTACTGGAATGGTGGGGATATCCTTCAAATTGTTTACCATCTGATTTTCAACCACACAAATTGGTCATGTGCAACTTACCAAATAGCTGCATTACTTCATTTGAATTGGGTCGCTCATCAAAGGCAAGTTTAATGAGTACATTTTCCTCATCTTGTAAATTAATAAATTCTCAGAAAACTGTTCACTCTTTTTATTTCTCTCGTTTTTTCTCATTTGCAGATGTTCAAGAATTTAACAGTCTTGAAATTTGACGGGTGCCACAGATTAACACAGATAGGTGACGTGTCTGGTTTTTCAAATTTGGAGGAACTTTCATTTAATGATTGTTATAGTCTGGTTACAGTTCACGAGACGGTTGGTTGTCTTGGCAAAGTTAAAGAAATAAGTGCTCGGAGATGCTTGAACCTTGTGAGTTTTCCACCCATCCATTTTACCTCTCTAGAGAAACTTTATCTTTCAGATAGTGGACTTAAGAGTTTTCCAGAAGTATCAGGAAAAATGGAAAACATACGAACACTTGAATTGAACGAGACTCCCATAAAAGAAGTGCCAATTTCATTTGTAAATCTGGTGAGACTCCAACTTTTACAAATTGAAAACTCTCTAATTGTTGTCAATTTACCAAATTATAACAAGCTTTGATTATTAAACCCTCCAAATATCATAAATTATAATAAATTTTGATTATAAAAATTTTCCACATTTATCCACGTTGAAATAGTAACGTGTTTTTGTAATAATAACATATATTCATGGTATTGCATGGGAAAATTCCCCACAAAACTTTCTCTCTTAATTTTTTTCCATATTTTCTTGTATGAATCATTGTAATTTATTTAAGATCCCAATTATTTTGCTTTTACAATAACTAATTCAAAATAAATAAAATATTGCAAACACTTGAAAGTGCTGACCATGTTTTTATTTCTTTCATTTCTTCTCATTTACAGATGTGCCAGAATGTAACAGTCTTGGAGTTTGACCACTGCAGTCGTTTAACACAGATACTTGACCTGTCTAATTTTTCAAATTTGGAGATACTTTCATTTAGAGGGTGTGATAATTTGGTTACAGTTCACGAGTCGGTTGGCGGTCTCGGTAAACTTAAATTACTAGATGTTTCGAGATGCAGGAAGCTTTTGAGTTTTCCACCCATCCATTTGACCTCTCTAGAACAACTTTATCTTTCAGGGGCTGGACTTGAGAATTTTCCAGAAATATCAGGAAAAATGGAAAACATAGAGAAACTTGATTTGTACGTCACTCTCATAAAAGAATTGCCAATTTCATTTGTAAATCTCGTGAGACTCCAATCTTTAAAATTTGTCCAGGGAAGTGTTGTTAAGTTACCAACTAGCGTTCTCATGATGCCAGAATTAACACACTTTAAAGCTAACCTTTGTAAAGGGATGAAATGGGTAAAAGAGGAAGAGAACGAAGAAACAATGGGCTCAATTGTATCTTCAAAGCTTAACCATATTGAAGTCCAATGGTGCAATCTGGATAATGATTTTTTTTCAATAAGTTTCACACGATTTGTCCATGTGACATATTTAGACCTGTCAGGGAATAATTTCACATTCCTTCCTGAATGCATCAAAGAATTTCAATCTTTAGAGCACCTTAATGTGAGTTATTGCAAGTATCTTCAGGAGATTAGAGGGGTTCCACCAAAGATAAAGTATTTTAATGCAGCACACTGTAAATCCTTGACTTGGTCGAGTACAAGCATGTTCATAAATGAGGTATTATGGTGTTTTTGAAGAGTATTATATAATAATTTATTATGTAGTTAAGAATGATAAACTTATGAGTTCCTTTATGACTAACATACAGGAATTGTATGAGGCTGGAATGACAGATTTTCGTTTACCAGGAGAATGGGTACCAGAGTGGTTTGATAAAATAAGCAGGGGACCATCAACTTCTTTCTGGTTTCGTAATAAGCTCCCTTCCAATCTTCTATGTCTTCTAAGTGCACCTGTAAAGTTGTTGGCCCAGCCCATGGTATTCATCAATGGCAAAAATGTTCAAAGAGGATCTTTTTACTTTGTGACAACCCCAAAGGATCATACATTTATTTTTGAACTAGACTTATCTAAAAGTACAGTGGCTTTACTAAAAGAATGGAACCATATTGAGGTTACATATTATGAGGGTGAGGTTACAGATGAGGATGACATGGAGACTCCATGCATTAAAGCAGTGGGAATCCATGTATTCAAACGGGAGAATAGCAAGCAGGATATTCGATTCACTAATCCCAATAGTCAGCAAATTGAGGAGATGGCAGAACAAATTGAGGACGTCATGGAAGAACAACTTGAAGACATCATGGAAGAACAACTTGAGGACAAGATGGGAGAACAAATTGTGCAACAGAAAAACTGTTTTCCTACACAATGCTGTCATTGCATAATAATGTGAGCTTTTACTCAAATTCATTGGAGTCAAAGCAGAACAGGGGTACCGTTAGTGTCAGAGGTAATTCAAATTCACTCTTTATCAATTTCATGTGCCACGAGGGTGTTTGTAAAATTTGTATATTTTTTTAACTGTGTTTTATAAATTTTGTGCTCAAAGGTAATTCAATTTCATGTGCTACAAGGGTTTTTGTAAAAATTGTATATTTTTTTAACTTTTTTTTATAATTTATTTGTGCACAAATTATAGTATAAAATAACTTCTTATAATTTAATGAATGTTTGATGGGTCATTGACCAAAACTTTATTGTTTTTGCACTAATTTGTTTCTTTTTCTTTTTAATAAATTGGGCAAAATAGGGTGTTGACAATGACAACTGGAAATGCAATTCTTTTTTGTGTGGAATCCATCATTAAAAAAAATGTCCTTTTTTTTTCCATGGTGAGATTTGTGTACCAAAATGTCTTTTCTCTTTCTATTTTGGATAAAATGGTCAAGGTTATAAATGATGTTCATAAGAAAATAAGTAACCTGATGACCAATCACAATTATTAACCTAGTGAATTTACAAGCTTTGTTGCTATATATGCATACATATTTTGCCCAAAACACAGTGAAATCTAAATTCTCTTTGATATTTCATTTGATTGTGAAGTGTCAGCACGACTAAGACATTTCATTCTATATCTCCATGCAACCTGGATGGTTGTTGCTGCCAAGCATCTCCAATAAGATGATTCATGTATGAGATAAGATAATGGAGCAACCAAACTTCTTTGTTAGTTAAGAATTTCTTTTGTGAAAAAAAAAAAACAAAAAACAAATATGCCTAGGAAAATGGATTAAGAAAAGGGGGTGTTTGTTTCCGGATAAGTAAAAAGATTTTCGGAAAAAGTGCATACGAGAATTTTACATACTTATATTTATTTTAAGTTTTAAAACAATGTTTAACTAATTGATTAATTGATGATAATGCAAACTATAAATGTTTACTTTATTTTCTATTATCATGATAGAAGGGTTATATATTTTATTTTAAGGTATAATATTTTCAAAAAATATAATTATCAGATGAAATGTACAAAGTCTAATTTGATAATTAAATTCATGTTTAGGGAAACATGTAATTTCTATTATTTAAGGAGTAACATGATCAAACTTGTAGGGACTAATATTTTACTATTTACTCTACAAATTTTTATTAGGTCATAAAACTAATAGTATTAATAATAAAAATAACTTAGCAAGACCAAAACAGTAAAAATGGGGGAAAAAATAAGAAAAAAACAAAAATGGAAGAAATGACAATAGGAGAGAGTGGAAAAAATATAGCAAACCGCGAGGAGTTAAAAATAAAAGCAAAGGAAAATGTGTCATATGCTGCAGCTTTGTTCACATTTGCTGGAGTGCTGCATTCAACATTATTAAAAAAATAAATTAATTTAAAATAAAATGAAAGGTATTTTGTCAAATAAATAAATAAATAAAAGGGGGTCAAAGTTGAAAATGGAAGTCATAAGATAGCCTGGAATTAGTTTAATGCAAGACAAAGATAAAAGATATAATTTAAATTAGGAAAATGAAGCTAAATTGTATTTGTTTTTATCGTTTCTTTCATTTTCCTACTCCAAATCTTTATATTATTAAATTTCTTCCCAACAGATTTTCCGGCAACAAACATAACTACTTTCTTCTGTTAAACACTCATAGTACAAACCGCCACTAACTGTGGTTTAAATTTACTTGAATAAGATTGCTTGTAACAGAAGATACCTCTAGTGAGTAGTGTCCACCAAAATAGTAAAGAGAAAGGAAGATGAATGCTTTGACGAGGAAAAAGGTTCAAAGGAAGTGTAAGATCCAAGGTTACAATCTCAATGTTGATGCTCTTCATGATATCCTCAACTTCATGATCTCCTTCTTGAAGAACTCGATCAAGAATGTTGTCAACTCTCTCTTTCTTTCCTTTAATTGTGTCTTCCTTTTTTGTTTCAGCTTTTTAATTTCAAAACTATCACATTGTTCCCAACATGTTTTATGATTTGAAAATTTTGTACATGAAAACAATAAATTATAACACACAAGTGAACAAAATAGACCCTTGTTTATTCTTTTTTTATTTGATTTGTTAAACAATTTTGATTCAATTTCTGAATCAGTGAAATCCATGGTAATTGACAAGGAACTGGTGCACCGCGTGCTGGTAAGACTGTTGGATGCTTTGGAGGTTGCAGAGGAAGGCTCCAATGCCACTTTCATCATTCTCGACATCATTGATGCATTCCGTGTCTTCAGATATAAATACAACACTACCACAAAGCAATTCCATAGGTGAGGATTTTGTTCCGCAAGTTTTCCCTTGTTTCATTTTTAGTCTTTCAAAAGGAAGAATGGTTCCAAGTTCCTACAACTAAGCTGTGATTGCTGTCAAATTTGAAATATTGCTTGTGGTTTGATAGAAGGGAGGTAGAACTCCAAGGATTGTTAGAGGTAGAGTGAAATCAAGAATGTTTAAGTTTTTTGGAAATTGGAAACTATTAAGGAAAATCACCAAAAAGGAATTACTGATAAAGTGTTTGAGAAAAAAGACTTTATAATGATGGTATAAAATAATTTTACTGTCTTTTAATCACAAACCCTCGTTGTTAGAAGTTTGTTAAATTTTATAAAATTTTATTAAAATCCATATCAAAATGACAATGTATCACTATTAAACTCAGAGATTTATCCTGATAATGCTGATATTTTTCTATGATCTTATGAGATACTACATTTAAGAAATTTATTGGAATTTCTGGGATGGTTGTTGGCTTGCACTTGGACTTGATTATCACATAAGACATTTAGGAGCATGCTTTTCTATTGTGTTATATCTCAGGCATAAAGGAAGCTTAACTATTGATGGAGAAGCATCAGAAAAAATGGCTCTATACAGGGATAGGTTTCTGTTGTTGTTGTCCCAAAGGCTGATTAAATTGACTAATTTCTTAGTAAAGTGTCTAACTTGAAGGGAGGCTGATTAAAATTGGCTTGCAATGCTTGATTTGCTGAATCTCTAATACTCATATTTTGGATATATATTTTGTCATCTTCATGGGAATAATAGATTAGATGGAATTTGTACGAATACAGTTAGGTAAATATCTAAATCACTACATTTTTATAACTTTACGGAATAATATATTTGACCAATTGAAATTTTTATGCCTTGAGAAAGGAAAACCAAATTTTTCCCTCCCAAACTAGAGACCGATAATTTCTTATATCTTCGCTTTTTATTCTGTTTGGCACTTCACATCTTAAGACCTAGAAATAATCTGTATTAAATCACACAAGGGACAAGGGTGACAGCAATCTGATGCTTGATTTAATCTATTATATTTTGCCACTAGACGTGAAAAAATGTTCAGATTCTGACTCGTTTATTTTGATAGCTTGATGCAGATAGTCTTGGGCGACAGAAGTCAGAAGAAGACATTCAAGTACACAGGAATCACTTGTTTTAATTGACAGCACTCAGGAAAAAACTATATGAGAAAATAAAAGAGTACAGTTGAATAGTCTTTTGCATGAATTGCATTAGAGTTCGTAATGGATAGCATTTTTATACCAACATTGATTATAATCAATTTAAAAACTTGAGGTTAGATCTGCTGGAAACCAATATATCAAAAAGAAAAAAAAAATGGATATCTTAAAATCAAGTATGTCGTGTTTGGATGAGTCAATTTCAGAGAGAAATTCATTTGTTTTTAGAAATTATCACCTTATTAATTGACTTGTTTGGATAAAGTATTTCCTCATTCCTTAATTAAATTATAGTCCACTATTTTAAAGTTTTTTTAAATAACATTAACTATAAATTTATTTAAAATATTAAAATTCATCACATTTATATTATTTTAATATTTTTAATGATACATAAAAGAATTATTTTAATATTTATTTAATTAAACTTATGATAATAATTAAAAATAAAAATTATGCATAAAACTAGATATTAATTTAATTATTATTTCTTATATTATTGGAATTAATATATATTTAATGATCTGATGTATTGTTTATTTAAAAAAATTTATTCAAAAAGTGAAATAGGTTAATTAAATTTTTTTGAATTCTATGTTATTTTATATTTATCTTATTAATTTTATTGTAAAGTGATTAAATAAGGACAATTTATTTTTATATAAATAAGATAATAATTTTTACAATAAAAAGTGGCCACAAAATAATAATTTATATATTTTTTAATTTAGCTTTTTGTAAATGTTGTCATTGTTTTAAATTTATTTTATAAAATTTCTGTTAAGTGATTAAATAATGATAATTTATGTATTTTTTAATTTAGCTGTTCCTAAATGTTGTCATTGTTTTTAATTTATTTTATTAAATTTTTGTTAAGTGATTAAATAAATATAATATTTTAAAGGCTAAGATTTTTTTTTTCTTCACCATTTCCTCTTTGAATATTTTATCTTTTTATACCTTTTAATAGGTCAATAAAGCATTCCAAAAAAGCAATGAAAGAAATTGAATGCGTACCATGGTACCTACACCTACCACTACCAGAGTCGGGTATAAAAAGAATCCGAATTGGCAGATACCAAATTTTTGAATCTATTGTGCTTTTTATTGATGAATATCGACAAATATGCTCTAAAATTATGATTTCTTTGTAAGAGTACGTTTGAGAAGTAATTTGAGCTAATTCTAATTGTCTTTTGTTTGACAAAAAATTCTAATCATATTAACGATATTTATAAATAAGTTTTTAAAGTAATTTGCAAGGATTCTGAAATGTTGCTCTACGCCACTCTACTTACATAAACAACTCATACCACGATGGTACAGTGAAGGAGACACTAAATAAGTGCGCTACAGAAACAGAAGAAGCTATGTGATGAACGCATTTATAATGTTTTTCTATAAGAAATGCTTTCACCCTGACCTGAATCCTCACGTAAAGGTGGTCCTAGTGGAATGAGAAAGGGAAAATAAATCATTAGAAAAAACAAAATACAGACTTATTTTCCACAACTAATTCAACAACTAAGTTCTATTTAATATTCTTATTTTGAAAATATTAATAAAATATAGTAACATTGTTATAATTTATAATCACTGTGTGATAATTTTAAATTGTATTTAATTTATTTTACAGTCACACATTTATGTTTAGTTTTTAATTAAGAGACAGATTTAACAAAAGTATCATGTCTTATGACCATCTGTATCAATATGAGCTTGTTCCATGGTTTAACTTTTAAAGGAAATTACCTACGAAGCTTCCTCTCTTGAAATTTTGTTATTATTATATGTTTGGTTCTCATGAATTGAGTGAGTTTTTAGTCATGCCTATTAAATATTGTATTATTATGTAATGGACGACTAAGTTATCTACAAAGGACACAAATATATATATTCCCAAAGTTGTATCCGTACAAATAGCACCAAATTATAATAAACCCATACTTTCCACCCAAACTATTCTTTTTACTTTTTGTATAATAATTCTAGCAGGATAAATACTGTAAAGGCAATGATAAAACAATAATGAAGGAAAACAAAATCACTCAGAATTCAGAAACCTGTTGGGAAGTGAATTTCCCAGTAGTGAAGATTGAAAACTCAAAACCCCCCACCACCTTTTTTGCATCAAATTAAGTGAAATATTGCATTTTTAAGAGCTTGTTTATTCCGGGGCCACTGTAGAGGAGATTCTCACAAAAGAGATTACCACAATGCATATAACTTAAAACATATTCTAATTTTGTGGAACTTGCTTCTTTGGTAACCTACTCAATGATTTATTGAAAAATAAATCATTAACTAACTATATGTTAATACTATGGTGGCTTTTTCCTTGTAATTAAGTTAATACTAGATCACCAAACTAAATCTCTTAGTTCAATAATAAGTAATTGGTTGAATGAGTGCCAGATTAATATCAAAGATAAGTTTAAAAAAATCAAAGACGATAATTTTAAAAATATATAAATTTAAGACAAAGTTAATATTATCAATTAAATTAACTAACATTCTTGAAGGTATTTAAGAGGAAAAAATTATTTTCTTTCCCAATGATGGTGAAAACTGGTCTTATATTTGGTTAGACACCATGTGTTGAAATAGCTGTCCTCTTCCTTCCTTAATCTACTTCCCAATATCTTTTAGTCACAGCTCATCACACTGAAGTTACATGATTATATGAAATTCCTTATCTTTAACTCATACATGATTATGTTTCACCTAAATAAAATTTAAGTGCACAATATATAGTATTTAAATTCATATTTTAGATACAGTACCGATTATTAAAAACAAGGTTGAAGGTGATTTTGATCCATTTTATTTCATTTTTTAATTAAGTTTAAAATTTTTATTCTAATACTTTAATTTTTTTAAAATTTTTATTTCAATACATTAAATTTTTATAGGAACAATACGTTTCAAAGAATTTAATTTTAAAAACTTAATGTAATGAAATAATTTTTTAAAAAAAATTAGAAGTCCCTTTAAAAATATAATATATAAAAATGTATTTTTAAAATATTTAAAGTACTAAAATAAAATTTTTAAAATTTAACATAGAAATTTTTTAAAAAAATAATAAAATATAATAATAAAAGAAAGTAATAGTAACTTTAGTGCTTCTTTTCTAGGAGAACCGTAGACATGGGGTTAGGGAAAACAACTCGTAAGAAAAAGCAAAGTAGAGAAATATTTTCCACATTGCATTTGTAACGTGTTTCTTACCAAATGACATTCTTCTAATTCTTTTTTTTTTTCATATATCTTGTATATATCATGGTAATTTGTTTATGGTCCCTATTATTTCAATCTTACAAAGAACAAATTCATATTAATAAAATATTACGAAGAATAAAAAAATATATATTGTAAAGATTAATATAAAATAAAATATTGTAAAAGCCATATAGATTATACCCACCTCGGTTAAATACAGTCAAATATTATAGAAAGCGGAAAAAAATAATGTCTCTCTCCCTAAGTTCAACAACTTTAACACGACTCTGCCTCACAATGATCACGTATTTTCATGGTTTTCCATGGGAAAATTACTTACAAATCTTCCTGGCTTATATTTTTTCATATTATCTTGTATAAATCATTGTAATTTGTTTATGTTCTTGCTGGATTTTGGGTAGTCCGAGCTCAGCTCGGCACTGAGAAGTCCGGCGACGTGAGGGGTTGGATCCCTCTTTGATATGTGAGGTGATTTTAGGTTTAATTGAGTATATTTGTTCAGAATCCTCTATCTTTATTTATAGGGATCATAATTAGGGTTTTATCTTCGTGGATTTTGTGGGGAAGATTGCTTTAGGCCCTGGAATCCCGAGATTTGAGGAAGGAGATATATTCCAGATTCGTTCTGTTAAGATTCGGTCATGTTCAGCTCAGCCCGGTCAGTGAGGTGAGCCCGGCACGAGGGTGATGAGCTCAGTGCTCATCCCCAGCCCGGTACATCAGCCCCCAAACTCAGGCCAAAGTGTTCAAGTGGCTTGAGTTTAAGTCATCAGGTCGACCTTCCGAGGTCAAATGGTGGGAACCCTCAAAACGGTTGGTATTCCATTATTCATTATTAATTGTTTTTTATTTTTTAATTAAATCTTTAATGGGCCGTTAGGGGGTTTTTGCAGTTACGGCTTTTTGGTAATTACCCCGCTAACGGCTCTTTCGTTTTTAAATGCTCACTTTTCTTTCTTGTTTCATTTTCTTGGTTTTTCATCTTCCTTTCACCGCACTTCTTTTCGCTGCAATTTTTCTCTCGCTTCACTGTGTTTCTCTCCTCTCGCTTCACTGTGTTCGTCCTGGTGGGGCTGAGGAGGACATAGCGAGGGAGCCTGAGGAGGCCGACCTCGTGCTCCCCGTCCCAACTGATGAGCTCAACTTCTCGTGGCTCATAGGGGAGGTCTTCAACCGAGCCTCCTCTTATGACAGTGTCGAGAAGGTCCAAGCCTTGATAGATAGGTATGATGTCGTGCAAGAGGAGTATAGCGACGTGGTGAGGTTTAGGTCATGTAGGAAACATCAAAGGGTGCATACTCGTACCTTGGTAGGTTGGCGGCATGCTATCACTGTCTATGAATACATGTTCAAGGAACACGGCCTAGTCTTTCCCTTAACCCGATGTGAGACTGAGGTCTTGTCTTTCCTTAATGTGGCCCCCAGCCAACTCCATCCCAATAGTTGGGGTTTTCTCCGTGCTTTCGAGATCCTGTGTATGTTCCTTGGGGTTAGGCCGAGCTCTCGTGTCTTCATCTATCATTTTCAGCTCAAGCACGACCTTAAGGTGGGTTGGGCTTCTCTTAGCAACTCACATTCGGGAGGAGGCCTACTTATCTCCTACTCACAATCGTATAAGAAGTTCAAGGATCGGTTCTTTAAGTTGTCCCCGGTCGATAACAGAACTGTCAAGGCTTTCTTCCTTAAGGATAACCTGGAGCCGAGGTATCCTTTACACTGGTGTCATCCTAGTAAATACACCAAGTATCCAAAGGCCGAGCTGACTTCAGGCGATAGAAACACCATACAGCTTCTGCGTGGTCTTCCTCTACCTATTAGCAGCCGGGCTTTGATACACTATGCCCGGGAGGATGACCCTTTTCAACATTTCTTAGGTAATTATTTGAGTGTCTTTTAGCTCGAGTTGTGGAATGTTTTACTGATCCTTTTTTCTTTGTTTGCAGATCTGATGTTTGAAGACTTTATCTTGGTTGCTTGCTCGGAGGGCCGCAAACCGGGCTCCAGACAAAGAGGTCGAGGAGCGACTTCTAGGGGTCCCAGCCCGGTACATCGGCCACTCCCATCTCCCACTACTCCAAATTCTGCCAAGAGACCAAGATCCGAAGGGGTCGAGGTCTCCACTGCCGGGGCCGAGGTCACGCCTAAAAGACAGAGGACCGAGGAGGCCACCGCGACCTCGGCTTCTCCCACACCTCGAGCAGGGGTCGTGGCGACTAAGTCTGTCTCAGAGGGCAGAAATGTACCCTTACCTCTGTGAAGACCTCTGTTAAGCTTCCCCCTGGCGCTTCTTGGCTCGGCAAAGAAGGTGCTGAGCCCCGTATCTGTGGGATGATGCTCTCAGGGGTGACCATATACAGATCGGTCAACCATTCCCTAGTGCATATGATGATGCGTTACTTGATGCGGTGGGGATGGTGGGGAATCTGAACGGGGCCGAGGTCTTGCTTAGCCGACTTCTAGCCATGGTCCGTCACAGTAAGAGGCAGGCAACTCAGCTGATTGATCTCCCTGCTCGGGAGCAAGCATTTGCGGCAAGGGTGGCCGAGTTAGAGGCTGCGTCTACTCGCCGAGAGCAGGAGTTCGCAACTCGAATGGCCACTTGGGAGATAGAAGCCACTAGGCTGAGGTTGGCCAAGGAGGAGGTCGAGCTCGAGCTCATCGCCTCCAAGGCTGACCAAGAGGAGCTCCAAGGTAAGTTGTCTTCGGCTGGTGACCGTGCTATGAGCTCGGAAGCCAAAGTGTTGGGGCTGAATGAGAAACTAGAGCAACAGAAAGCCAAGATGCGTGCGTTGGAGGAGGACGTGGTCAACAACTTCTGCATGGGCTTTGACGGGGCGGTCTGGCAGGCTTGCTATTTGGCCCCTACCCTGAATCTCGACTCCTTTGACTATGTCAAGGACGTGGTGGACGGGGAGTGGGTAGACCGTCCTGAGTAGATGCAACCTCGGCCAAGTTTCCTACTTCTTGTTTTTGTACTTGCATCTTGTGTTCTCCCTTTATCGCCGGCGTTGGGGCCGGCTTAGTTTGTAACTAAGGCCGTTTTTGGCCGTACATGCACACTTTGCTTACCGTTATGCTATCGTTTGTTTTTCACGTTATATTCTCCCTGTGCTCGTTTTATTTCACGTATTTGTTTGTATGCCGCTTATCCGACCGACCTCCAACGGGTCCTAGGTCCGCGTGCTCAGTTCGGTATAGGCCGAGCACTATGAGCAACTCATTGTCTCGGGAAGGGGTGTCTCCCTAGCTCGGGCCTACCGAGCACGAGGCAAGACCGGCTTGTACAGGAGACGCGATGTCTCCCTAGCTCGGGCTTACCAAGCACAACGCAAGACCTTGTCTTGTAAAGGGGACGCGATGCCTCCCAAGCTCGGGTCTACCGAGGATAATGCGGGGCTATCTTGAAAACGGGACGCGATGTCTCCCTAGCTCGGGCCTGCCGAGGACGATGAAAGAGATTTGGGTCTCGTAAAGGGACGCGATGTCTCCTTTAGCTCGGTAGTCGCCGAGCACGATGAAAAAGACTTGGTGTCTTGTGAAGGGACACGATGTCTCCCTAGCTCGGGCCTGCCGAGGATGATGAAAGAGACTTGGGTCTCGTAAAGGGACACGATGTCTCTTTTAACTCGATAGTCGCCGAGCACGATGAAAAAGACTTGGTTGAGTGACTAAATCAAACTTTATTGATGTGCTCATTCGGTGCCTCGTTAAAACCTTTCCCGGAAAAACCCTCCTTAGGGAAAAACCCGGGCTTAGGAAAAAGAGTACACCTTTATTACAAATTGAAAACATAACTAGTTGTTAGACTTTATTGAATTAAAAAACTAAGAGGGGAAAACGAGCTAACTAAAGTAGGGCTTCAAATGACTTTATCGGTATTGGACGTCCTCCCATTTCCTGTAACTTATAAGAGCCGTTCTGAAGATTCTCGAGGATGAGGAAGGGGCCATCCCAGTTGGCGGCGAGTTTGCCATGAGCTCGCTCTCTCCTAGCCTCTCCGGTATTTCTCCAGACGAGGTCTCCTCGATTGAAAGATCTTTCTCGGACGCTAGAATTATAGCGGCGGGCTGCTCGCAGTTTCGTGGCCAATTCCCTTACTTCTTCAATGAGGTCGAGCTCTTCCCTGAGGGTGGTCTCATTATTTGAAGTTGTATAAGTCAGTCTCCTCCATGAGGGTTCGTCGACCTCTATTGGTATCATGGCATCGAACCCATAAGTGAGGCGGAAGGGTGTTTCGTTTGTTGAAGATTTAGGAGTGCAATGGTATCCCCATAGCACACTTGGCATCTCCACGACCCAGTCTCCTTTCACTTTGCCTAACTTCTTTTTCAGCTCATTGAGGATGACCTTGTTGGCTGCTTCAGCTTGTCCATTTGTTTGGGGGTGCTCCACCAATGATGTCCTATGTTGGATACCGAGCTTGGATAAGAATGTGCAGAACTCGGTATCTATGAACTGCCTCCCATTATCAGTGATCAGACTGTGAGGTATGCCATGTCGGCAGATTATGTGTCTCCAAACAAATTTTGAACTTGTTTGGCGGATATCGTGGCTATGGTTTCGGCCTCGATCCACTTTGTGAAGTAGTCGATGGCTACAAGTAAGAACTTGGTCTGTCTCTGTGCTGGCGGGAATGGGTCGAGAATGTCCGTCCCCCATAGGGCGAATGGCCAAGGTGATGAGATGAGCAGAAGCTCGGTCGAGGGTGCGGCTGGTAGAGAACCGTGCTCTTGACACTTTTAACAACTCGTAACATAGTCTTTAGCATCTTTCTTCATTGTGGGCCAGTAGTACCCAGCTCGGACTAAACGGACCGACATGTTCCTGGCTCCCGAATGCATGCTGCAGATGCCGGTGTGGAGCTCGTCCATCACATACCGGGCTTGATCTTGGGTTAAGCACTTTAGCAAAGGAGTAGAGAAGCCTCTTTGGAACAATTCTTGATCTCGCAGCACATAGTAAGAGGCTCGACGACGCACCTTTTAGTCCTTGTTCTTGTCGTCAGGCAGGATGTTATCTCGTAGGTATAACACAAGAGGGGTCATCCATGAGCTCGGTTCGGTACTAACCGCGCTGACCTCATCTCTGTCCCAGCTCGAGGAGATGAATACTTCTTAAATAATTGAGTGGTGCTGTCCCCCTTTGCGGGAACTGGCTAGTTTGGACAAGATGTCAGCTCTGTCGTTCTGTTCACGAGGGACATGGATGATCTCAAATTTGGCAAAGTGGGAAATCATGCTCTTTACTCGATGATAGTATTGCTGCAGCAGGGGCTCTTTGGCCTAGAATTCGTCTCTGACTTGGGAGGTGACTAGTTGGGAGTCACTTAAGTATTTCAGGTGTCGAACCCCTATGTCTCGGGCTAACCTGAGACCGGCCAATATGGCCTCATACTCGGCTTGATTGTTAGAGGCTGCGAAAGAGAAGCGTATAGCTTGTTCCAGAACGAGATCGTCCGGTCCTTCCAATATGACCCCGGCTCCGCTCCCCTTTTTATTGGACGAGCCATCCACTCTCAACGTCCATGATAACTCGCGTTCTCCAATTTCGGGTAATTCGTTGAAGAACTCGGCCAAAAACTTGGATTTCATGGGACCTCGGGCTTCGAACTGGAGCCCGAACTCGGACAATTCTATAGCCCAGGCAATCATGCGGCCAGCCAGGTCGGGCCATTGTAAAATCTGCCTGACCGGATAGTCCGACCTCACGATTATGTCGTGGCTTCAAAAATAGTGTCGTAGTCGGCAAACAATGAAGATGAGGACAAGCACTAGTTTCTCTATTGTCTGATATCTTGTCTCAGCAGGCTGGAGTGTCCGGCTCACAAAGTATACCGATGTCTGGACTTTGTCAATTTCCTTGACCAGGACCGAGCTTATGGCGACCTCGGACACTGCCAAGTAAATATATAAGGGTAGTTCGGGGGATGGGCTGGTCAAGGTTGTCAAGGAAGCTATTTGTGTCTTTAGCTTGTCGAATGCGGAGGCACATTCGTCGTTCCATTCGAAGCGGGCCGAGCGTTTCAATAATGTGAACAAGGGTCTGCTCTGTTCGGTCAGCTTGGGTAGGAATCGAGATAGGGCGGCCAGGCGTCCATTGAGCCTTTGAATATCTTTCAGACAAGTCGGGCTAGACATGTTGGTGATGGCCGTGCATTTGTCCGGGTTGGCCTCGATACCTCTTTGAGAGATCATGAAGCAAAGGAATTTGCCTCCTCCCACGCCAAAGGCACACTTTTTCGGGCTCAATCGAATTTGATGTCGGTGTATCTCTGCAAATATTTCCTTCAGGTCGGCGGCATGCTGGGCATGGGTTTTTAATTTGACCACAATGTCATCTACGTATACCTCCATGTTACGCTCGATTTGAGCACTGAAAACCTTGTCCATTAACCTTTGGTAAGTGGCCCTTGCACTTTTAAGGCCGAAGGGCATAACGTGGTAGAAGTAGTTGGTCGTGGCTGACATGAACGCAGTCTTCGGTTCATCTGGGGGATACATTGGTATCTGATTGTAACCTGAGTAGGCATCTAAGAAGCTGAACGCTTCATACCCTGCTGTACTGTCCACTAACCGGTCAATGTTGGGTAGGGGTAGGTATCTTTGGGACAGGCCTTGTTTAAATCGGTGTAGTCCGTGCACATCCTCCACTTCTCATTCGCCTTTTTGACCATCACGACGTTGGCCAACCAAGTAGTGTAAATTATCTCTCGGATGAAGCCGACCTCCAGCAGCTTGCCGACCTCTTTCTGGACAACAAGGCGACGCTCCTAGCCCAGCTTCCTCTTTTGTTGCGCCACTGGTCAAGCATGAGGAAGTAGGGATAATTTATGACACATGAGGTTGGGGTCGATACCTGACATATCGGAGGGTTTCCATGCAAACAGGTCGGCATTTTCTCGCATGGTTGAGATGATTTCCTGGAAGGTTGAGCTCGGCATGGAGAGGCCGGTCTTTGTTACCTGGCCTGCCTCACGGCCGAGCTGTAGTGGTTGGAGGGGCTTAGCAAATGAAGGTCGTTCCTCCTCGAACTCAGCCCGGGGATCAATGTCCAGAGGTCCGTTAGTGTTGCTATGGGCCGAACATATGTTCGAGGCCGGCTCTTTGTCTTCCTTCTTGATGGAGTATGGGGTGACCTCCAGACTCCGGGCATAGCACACCCGGGCCGCTTTCGGGTCGGCCTTGACCGTGACAATTTTTCCTCTTTCCTCCGGAAATTTCATGGCCATGTGTGGGGTGGACACCACGTCCCCCAACTGGTTGAGTGTTCGTCGTCCTATAATGACGTTGTAGGAGGTATCTGCGTCGATTAGAATATACCTGACCTCTATAGTTCTGTAGGCCTCGCTCCCACCGAAAGTAGTAAGTAGGTCAACATAACCCCTAGAGTGGACTCTTTCCCCTGCAAAGCCGAGCAGTGGCTCGGGGTATGGTTTGATAATGGACTCGGGCAGCTCTAACTGTTTGAAGACGGACCAGTAGAGCACATCGGTCGAGCTCCCCTAGTCAATCAACACCTTAAGTACTCTCCAATTAGCGATAGTGCAAGAGATGACCATGGGGTCAGTCTGGTCGGGGTTGTCGATGCTGAAGTCGGCATCAGAAAATGTGATGGTGGGTAAGGTCCTCTTCTTGGGAGACCCGATGTGATTAACGCTCCTAGCATAGCGCTTGCGGGCTGAAGAAGTGGCTCCTCCTCCTGCAAAGCCTTCGACAATCGTGTGAATTGTCCCTTTGACTTTGTCGGGATTCTGGCCGACCTCTTTGTCCCAACTTCGGTCTCTATGTTTATTTCTGCTGTCCCGGGTGTCCCTGTCTGACTCCCGAACTCAGGTCTTTGAGCTCGGTCCTGAGTACCTTTTTAGGTGTTTCTGCTCATCTTGGACAAATCTTCGCAGTTCCCCCGATCTTATGAGACCTTCTATAAGGTCTCATACCTGACGACAGTCTTCGGTGGTGTGTCCGGTGTTTTGATGATAAGCACATCGCTTGGTGGGGTCGGCGTTGGAAGGGGATTGGGAGGGGTTAGGATGCCGTACTAGCTCCAATGCGCAAGCTTGTTTAAAAATTTTGTCCCTGGAGGTGTTCAGGGGGGTGTACGAGCTGTACATGACGGTGCGATGGTCTTTGTTCCGATCCGCCCGACGTGAGGAGGACTCCTTATTTTTGGGTGGATGGCTGGGCTTTCGAGCTTGGTGTTTGGCCTCGGTGTTCTCCTCCATATTCAAGAAACGTGCAGCTCGTTCATGTTGATGGGTGGTTCTGCAAATAGTGAGTCTGAGAATGGGTGGGCTTGAGGCCCGACTACACGGCGTGTAGAGCGACAACTGGGTGTAGATTGGGTATAGTACGGTAGGCCACGGAGAAACGGCCCATGTATTCTCTAAGGGATTCCTTATCTCCTTGTATCACGTGGTTAAGTGATATTGAGGTGGTAGGTGTTAGTTTGGCGTCCGCAAACCGGGCTTGGAAATGCTCATACAGGGAGTCGAAGGAGTCCACGGACATAGGGGGAGGGAGTAGTACCAATCGAGGGTTGTTCCTTTCAAAGTTGCGGGGAACATCTTACAAAGCACATAGTCATCGTCCACGGTCATTGCTGCTTGGGTGAGGAAAGCTCGGACATGGGTGACCGGGTCCATTGAGCCATCATATTAGTCCTAGGACGACCATCTCCAACTCTCGGGGACCCTGACTGACAGGATGTCCGGGGTGAAGGGTGTTTATCATGCCGAGCCCGCACGTCCGGGGTCTAGGTCCGAGGTTGGTGAAGGGCTGGGTTTGAGAGAGATCACGCTGGGTAGCGGAGATACTCGCGTGTACATGTGAAAGATCATGACGAGCTGCAGAAGTGGCGGCGTGTACCTCTTTGCCTGTGGTGTTGGGATTATAAGGGCCCACGCGCGAATTGGATTGGGGTTTCTTCGCCTTGGCGGGGCTCTTCTTCTCGGTTAGGAACAACAGGGCTTTACCTGTGAATTCTTGCACTCGCTGTCTCAGGGCTCGTAGTTCTGCAAGATCCTCTTCGCGCTGACGCTGGACATTGTTCAGATTTGCTTGAATGGTTTATAGGGCTCTCTCTGCCTCTCGATTCTGGATTCGCAGTGTCTCCACGCGAGCCTCCATTCGCTCTCGGGTTTCCGCCATCGCCGCATCCACCCGCGCTTGTACGAGTTATGCTACGGCGGGATCCATGGTGATATTGGAGTGGCTACGCGTGCACACCATCTGGTATTTAGCTTTTTAACTGTCTGGGTGGTTGTGGGATGAAGAATTATCTCGCCCCACGGTGAGCGCCAAATGTTCTTGCTGGATTTTTGGTGGTCCGAGCTTAGCTCGGCCTTGAAAAATCCGGCGGCGTGAGGGGTTGGATCCCTCTTTGATATGTGAGGTGACTTTTGGTTTAATTGAGTATATCTGTTCAGAATCCTCTATCTTTATTTATAGGGATCATAATTAGGGTTTTATTTTCGTGGATTTCGTGGAGAAGATTGCTTCAGGCCCTGGAATCCCGAGATTTGAGGAAGGAGATATGTTCCAGATTCGTTCTGTTAAGATTCGGTCATGTTCAACTTAGCCCGGTCAGTGAGGTGAGCCCGGCACGAGGGTGATGAGCTCGGTGCTCATCCCTAGCCCGGTACAGTTTATAATCCCTATTATTATTATTTTTACGAGAACTAATTTAAAATAAATAAAATATTACAAACAGTAAGACAAGATATCATATAGACTAAAAACAAATTTAAATGTTACAAAAGCTATTTAATAAAATTAATTTTGTAATTTTAAATGTTACAAGATAGGGACATATTCTCCACGGCACTCAACAACTTTAGTTTAAGATATTTTGACGTCGAAATAATAACGTGTTTGTACCATGTGACCTTGTTATGGTTTTCCATATAAATTATAAGGAAATACCCACTAAGCTTTCAAAGTATAGTTAGTTTTATAAAATTTGATTGAAGCTCGTTCCAAAACACAAACCATAATCACACTAAACTTTCTTCCTTTGGCTATGGCTATGACTGTACCTTCAACTTCCCATGCTTCCAGCTACCATGTCTTCCTCAGCTTTAGAGGGAAAGACACCCGTCATGGTTTCACCGGCAATCTCTACAAAGCTCTTACTGACAAGGGAATCCGCACTTTCATTGATGATGAGGACCTTCAAAGGGGAGATGAGATAACACCATCACTTATCAAGGCTATTCAAAGATCCGAGATTGCCATCATTGTGCTCTCTAAAGACTACGCTACTTCCTCGTTTTGCTTAGATGAGCTGGTCACCATCACTGATTACAAGACCAAAGGGCTGTTGGTTGCACCAGTCTTTTATAAGGTGGATCCTTCCGATGTTCGACACCTTAAAGGAAGTTACGGAGATGCAATTACTAAGCATGAGAAGAGGTCCCCACTGAAGTTGCAGAAATGGAAGGACGCTCTGCGTAAAGTGGCTGACTTTTCTGGCTATCATTTCAAAAAGGGGTATCCAACAAAACTATTCTTTTTACTTTATATATAATTCATATGTGAATAAGTTTTACTTGTCCAACGATTTATCCATCAAATTTAAAGACAAAGTAAATGCTTCTTAACTTGATTAAAGACAATATAGGTATCAAGACATGGATGAATCAGTATAAAAGAACTCATGATAGTGGAATCCAAGGTATTCTCAAAGTAAGCTTTGATGTTCTGCAGGAAGAAGTGAAGAGTGTTTTTCTTGATATCGCTTGCTGTCTCAAAGGATATGAATTGAAAGAGGTTGAAGCCATACTTCGTGGTTGTTATGGTGACAGCATGAAACATCGTATTGATGTGTTGGTTGATAAATCTCTCATAAAGATTAAATCATCTAAACGGGATGGTGATACTGTTGAGATGCACGACTTGATTCAGGAGATGGGTAGACACATTGATAAGGAATCACATAAAAAGCCCCACAAGCGCAAGCGACTGTGGTTGTGGAAGGACATAACTGCAGTTTTGAAACAGAACAAGGTGTGTGAGACTCTCTTGAATTGTTTGGTTTCTTAGCTTGCTTCATTTTTTTGTCTCTCTGTCATATGGTCATATCTTAAGTTTTTTTCTGTTTTTCTCCCTTTTACTTTTTATTTTGTAACTTTATCTAAACACATGAATTGATGTTTTATATATAATTGTATTGTAGTTGATTTGTGCCTTTTGTTAACAGGGGACTAGTGAAATTGAAATAATCTATTTGGATGTGCCTATATCAGACAGAGAAGAAATCTTAGAATGGGATGGAAATGGCTTCAAGAAGATGAAAAACCTTAAAATACTTATTATTAAAAATGGTAAATTTTCAGAAGGTCCGAAATGTCTTCCAAATAGTTTGAGAGTACTGGAATGGTGGGGATATCCTTCAAATTGTTTACCATCTGATTTTCAACCACACAAATTGGTCATGTGCAGCTTACCAAATAGCTGCATTACTTCATTTGAGTTGGATTTCTCATCAAAGGCAAGTTTAATGAGTACATTTTCCTCATCTTGTAAATTAATAAATTCTCTGAAAACTGTTCACTCTTTTTATTTCTGTCGTTTTTTCTCATTTGCAGGTGTTCAAGAATTTAACAGTCTTGAAATTTGACTGGTGTCAGAGTTTAACACAGATAGGAGACGTGTCTGGTTTGAATAATTTGGAGAAACTTTCATTTGAATGGTGTGATAATTTGGTTACAGTTCACGAGTCGGTTGTTTGTCTTGGCAAAGTTAAAGAAATAAGTGCTCGGAGATGCAAGAAGCTTGTGAGTTTTCCACCAATCCATTTGACCTCTCTAGAACTACTTTTTCTTTCAGAGAGTGGACTTGAGAGTTTTCCAGAAGTATCAGGAAAAATGGAAAACATACGAACACTTGAATTGAACGAGACTCCCATAAAAGAAGTGCCATTTTCATTTGTAAATCTGGTGAGACTCCAACTTTTACAAATTGAAAACTCTCGAATTGTTAAGTTACCGAATTATAACAAACTTTGATTATTAAACCCTCGAAATATCATAAATTATAATAAATTTTGATTATAAAAATTTTCCACATTTATCCACGTGGAAATAGTAACGTGTTTTTGTAATAATAACATATTTTCATGGTATTGCATGGGAAAATTAGCCACAAAACTTCCTCTCTTAATTTTTTTTTCCGTATTTTCTTGCATAAATCATTGTAAACACTTGAAATATTATTTCTTATTGCATATATCTTATTTTGCTTTTACAATGACTAATTCAAAATAAATAAAATATTGCAAACACTTGAAAGTGCTGACCATGTTTTTATTTCTTTCATTTTTTCTCATTTACAGATGTGCCAGAATGTAACAGTCTTGGAATTTGACTACTGCACAAGTTTAACACAGATACCTGACCTGTCTAATTTTTCAAATTTGGAGATACTTTCATTTAGGGGGTGTGATAATTTGGTTACAGTTCACAAGTCGGTTGGCCGTCTCGGTAAACTTAAACTACTAGGTGCTTGGAAATGTAAGAAGCTAGTGAGTTTTCCACCCATCCATTTGACCTCTCTGGAATACCTTAATCTTTCAGGGACTGGACTTCAGAATTTTCCAGAAATATCAGGAAAAGTGGAAAACATAGAGGAACTTGATTTGTCCGGCACTCGCATAAAAGAATTGCCAATTTCATACATAAATCTGGTGAGACTCCAATTTTTACCCTCGAAATATCTTAAATTATAATAAATTTTGATTATAAAATCATCCATGCCATGTTGCAATAATAACGTATTTCGTACCATATGACATGCCATGTTTACAGTATGACTTTCTAGTCAGTTTTTCATACCCACCTAAACACAGTGAACTATTAGAAAAAATAATAAGAAAAAATAAATAAACTAAAATTTGTGATGTCCCTCTTTAAGTAAGTTTAATGACTTCAGTAAGATATTTCCACATTGCAAAAATAACGTTTTTTTATGGTTTTTGATGGGAAAATTACCCGACAAAACTTGCTCTCAGTTTTTTCGTCCATGTTGTTTCGTATAAATCATTGTAATTTATTTATAATCCCTATTATTTTGCTTTTACAACAGCTAAAGGAAGTGCTGACTCTGTTTTTATTTCTTTCTCATTTACAGATGTGCCAGAATGTAACAGTCTTGAAATTTGACGAATGCAAAAGTTTAACGCAGATACCTGATCTGTGTAATTTTTCAAATTTGGAGACACTTTCATTTAATCGGTGTGATAATTTGGTTACAGTTCACGAGTCGGTTGGCCGTCTTGGTAAACTTAAACTACTAGATGCTCGGGAATGCAGGAAGCTTTTGAGTTTTCCACCCATCCATTTGACCTCTCTAGAAAAACTTTATCTTTCAAGGACTGGACTTGATAATTTTCCAGAAATATTAGGTGAAATGGAAAACAAAAGGAACTTGAATGCTTCGACACTCCCATAAAAGAATTGCCAATTTCATTTGTAAATCTCGTGAGACTAAAATATTTACAAATTGACGGGGGAAGTGTTGTTAAGTTACCAATTAGCATTCACATGATGCCGGAACTGAAATACTTTCTAGCTTACCGTTGGGAAGGGGTGAAATGGGTAAAAGAGGAAGAGAATGAAGAAACAATGGGTTCAATTGTATGTTCAAAGCTTTACCATCTTACATTCTCATGGTGCGAACTGGATGATGAATTTTTTTCAATATTAGGTTTCACACGATTTGTCCATGTGACATATTTAGTCCTGACAGGGAATAATTTCACATTCCTTCCTGAATGCATCAAAGAATTTCAATCTTTAGAGCACCTTGATGTGAGTTACTGCGAGTATCTTCAGGAGATTAGAGGGATTCCACCAAAGCTTAAATATTTTGATGTGAGTAATTGCAAGGATCTTCAGGAAATTAGAGGGGTTCCACAAGACATACAATATTTTAATGCAGCAAACTGCGATTCCATGACTTCCTTGACTACAAGCATGTTCAGAAATGAGGTATTTGATGTTTTGAATGTGTATGATTTAGTGTACTTAGCAATTTTAAACTTATGAGTTTCTTTATGACTAACAGGAATTGTACAAGGCTGGGATGAGACGTTGTATTTTGCCAGAAGTATGGATTCCAGAGTGGTTTGATGAGATAAGCAGGGGACCATCAATTTCTTTCTGGTTTCGTAATAAGGTCCCTACCAATATTCTATGTCTTCTAATTGCACTTGTACAGTTTTGGCCTCAGCCCATGGTGTTCATCAATGGCGAAAATGTTGAAAGAGGAGATGGTTCCTTATGGAAAATCTCAAAGGATAATACATTTATTTTTGAAATAGACTTGAAGTGGTATCTATCTGGAGTGGCTTTAAGAAAAGAATGGAACCATGTGCAGGTTACATATGTGGGTGTGATAGAGACTTCAATGATTAAAGCAAGGGGAATCCATGTATTCAAAGGGGAAAGTGACATGGAGGATATCCGATTCAGTGATCCAACAATATGTAGGAAGAGAAAAATAGACGATTATCTCAACAACTTTGAATCAGATAACCCCCGGTTGCTAAAAAGGTGTAGGTTTTGTTGACATGGAAGAACATTTGAGCAACAGCAAAACTGTATAGTATATGGGAATCTACCTATTTTCCTACGCAATGCAGTCATTGCATAATAATGTGAGCTTTTACTCAAATTCATTGAAGTCAAAGCAGAACAGGGGCACCATCAGTGTCAAAGGTAATTCAATTTCATCTATCAATTTCATGTGCTACAAGGGTTTTTGTTAAAATTGTATATTTTTTTAACTTTTTTTTATAATTTATTTGTGCACAAATTATAGCATAAAAAACTTGTTATAATTTAATGAATGTTTGATGGATCATTGACCAAAACTTTATTGTTTTTTCATTAATTTGTTTCTTTTTCTTTTTAATAAATTGGGCAAAATAGGGTGTTGACAATGACAACTGGAAATGCAATTCTTTTTTGTGTGGAATCCATCATTAAAAAAAAAATGTCTTTTATTCCATGGTGAGATTTGTGTACCAAAAATATGGGAGCTAATTTTCTCTTTCTATTTTGGATAAAATGGTCAAGGTTATAAATGATGTTCATAAGAAAATAAGTAACCTGCTGACCAATCACAATTATTAACCTAGTGAATTTACAAGCTTTGTTGCTATATATGCATACATATTTTGCCCAAAACACAGTGAAATCTAAATTCTCTATGATATTTCATTTGATTGTGAAGTGTCAGCACGACTATGACATTTCCATGCAAACCTGGATGGTTGTTGCTGCCAAGCATCTCCAATAAGATGATTCATACCTGAGATAAGATAATGGAGCAACCAAACTTCTTTGTTAGTTAAGAATTTCTTTTGTAAAAAAAAAAAAAAAAAATATGCCTAGGAATGGATTAAGAAAAGGGGGTGTTTGTTTCAGAATAAGTAAAATGATTTTCGGAAAAAATGCATACGAGAATTTTACATACTTATATTTATTTTAAGTTTTAAAACAATGTTTAACTAATTGATTAATAGATGATAATGCAAACTATAAATGTTTACCTTATTTTCTGTTAACACTCATACTACAAACCGTCACTAACTGTGGTTTAAATTTCCTCCAATAAGATTGCTTGTAACAGAAGATACCTCTAGTGAGTAGTGTCCACCTAAATAGTAAAGAGAAAGGAAGATGAATGCTTTGACGAAGAAAAAGGTTCAAAGGAAGTATAAGATCCAACGCTACAATCTCAATGTTGATGCTCTTCATGAGATCCTCAACTTCATGATCTCCTTCTTGAAGAACTCGATCAAGAACGTTGTCAACTCTCTCTTTCTTTCCTTTACTTGTGTCTTCGTTTTTTGTTTCAGCTTTTTAACTTCAAAACTATCACATTGTTCCCAACATGTTTTATGATTTGAAAATTTTGTACATGAAAACAATAAATTATTACACACAAGTGAACAAAATAGACCCTTGTTTATTCTTTTTTTATTTGATTTGTGAAACAATTTTGATTCAATTTCTGAATCAGTGAAATCCATGGTAATTGACAAGGAACTGGTGCACCGCGTGGTGGTGAGACTGTTGGATGCTTTGGAGGTTGCACAGGAAGGCTCCAATGCCACTTTCATCATTCTCGACATTATTGATGCATTCCATGTCTTCAGATATAAATACAACACTACCACAAAGCAATTCCATAGGTGAGGATTTTGTTCCGCAAGTTTTCCCTTGTTTCATTTTTAGTCTTTCGAAAGGAAGAATGGTTCCAAGTTCCTACAACTAAGCTGTGATTGCTGTCAAATTTGAAATATTGTTTGTGGTTTGATAGAAGGGAGGTAGAACTCCAAGGATTGTTAGAGGTAGAGTGAAATCAAGAATGTTTGAGTTTTTTTGGAAATTGGAAACTATTAAGGAAAATCACCAAAAAGGAATTACTGATAAAGTGTTTGAGAAAAAAGACTTTATAATGATGGTGTAAAATAATTTTACTGTCTTTTAATCACAAACCCTCATGTATTAGAAGTTTGTTAACTTTTATAAAATTTTATTAAAATTCATATCAACATGACAATGTATCACCATTAAACTCAGAGATTTATCCTGACAATGTTTATGTTTTTCTATGATCTTATGAGATACTCCATTTACGAAATTTATTGGAATTTCTGGGATGGTTGTTGGCTTGCACTTGGACTTGATTATCACATAAGACATTTAGGAGCTTTTCTATTGTGTTATATCTCAGGCATAAAGGAAGCTTAACTATTCATGGAGAAGCATCAGAAAAAATGGCTCTATACAGGGATAGGTTTCTGTTGTTGTCCCAAAGGCTGATTAAATTGACTAATTTCTTAGTAAAGTGTCTAACTTGAAGGGAGGCTGATTAAAATTGGCTTGCAATGCTTGATTTGCTGAATCTCTAATACTCATATTTTGGATATATATTTTATCATCTTCATGGGAATAATAAATTAAGGGGAATTTGTACGAATACAGTTAGGTAAATATCTGAATCACTACATTTTTATAACTCTACGGAATAATATATTTGACCAGTTGAAATTTTTATGCCTTGAGAAAGGAAAACCAATTTTTTCCCTCCCAAACTAGGAGACCGATAATTTCTTATATCTTAGCTTTTTATTCTGTTTGGCACTTCACATCTTAAGACCTAGAAATAATTTGCATTAAATCACACAAGGGGCAAGGGTGACAGCAATCTGATGCTCGATTTAATCTATTATATTTTGCCACAAGACGTGAAAAAATGTTCAGATTCTGACTCATTTATTTTGATAGCTTGATGCAGATAGTCTTGGGTGGCAAAAGTCAGAAGAAGACATTCAAATACACAGGAATCACTTGTTTTAATTGACAGCACTCAGGAAATTTAATTGTCTGCCTTTTGTACCTGCCATAATTTCTGTTCATTCTCTAATGAAAGAAATTTAATGCGTACCATGGTACCTACACCTACCAGAGTCGGGTATAACAAGAATCCGAATAGGCAGATACCAAATTTTTTAATCTATTGTGCTTTTTATTCATGAATTTCCACAAATATGCTTTAAATTTTTGATTTCTTTGTAAGAGTACGTTTGAGAAGTAATTTGAGCTAATTGTAATTGTCTTTTGTTTGACAAAAAATTCTAATCATATTAACGATATTTATAAATAAGTTTTTAAAGTAGTTTGCAAGGATTCTGAAATGTTGCTCTACGCCACTCTACTTAAATAAATCATACCACGATGGGACAGTGAAGGAGACACTGAATACGTGCGCTACAGAAACAGAAGAAGCTATGTGATGAACGCATTTATAATGTTTTTCTATAAGAGATGCTTTCACCCTGACCTGAATCCTCACGTAAAGGGTGGTCCTAGTGGAATGAGAAAGGGAAAATAAATCATTAGAAAAAACAAAATACAGACTTATTTTCCACACTGTCCAGCAACTATAGTACCATATTTCCGCGTCCTAATAATAAAGTGTTAAGGTTTGTGCCATATTACCATGTTTCCATCTCTTGTAATTTTGTTACTTTGATCTATCCGCCTAAATTTATGTTTGGTGCTCACTTAACAGTTCAGAGTTGAGTCTTGAGTTTTCCTTTGTGATAAAAACTCAATTTTTACAATGGAAGAGTAATGTTCCTCTAATTCGTGACAAAAAAAAAATTGATTTTGCAATGGAGAACAATGTTTCTTACCTCTAATGCCAAATGATTTATAATCCATTTCTTATGTGAGAAAAAGATTGAAGAAGAAATCATATCAGAGTAAAAAATTAGGAAAAAGTGAAACGTGAGATGAGAATTAGACAACAAAGAATTGAATTATTGGATAGACTAGTTTAGAATAAAATTAGAAGTAAAAGACACTGGATATAAATTAATTCAACAACTAAGTTCTATTTAATATTCTTATTTTGAAAATATTAATAAAATGTAGTAACATTGTTATAATTTATAATCACTGTGTGATAATTTTAAATTGTATTTAATTTATTTTACAGTTACACATTTATGTTTAGTTTTTAATTAAGAGACAGATTTAACAAAAGTATCAAGTCTTATGACCATCTGTATCAATATGAGTTTAACTTTTAAAGGAAATTACCTACGAAGCTTCCTCTCTTGAAATTTTGTTATTATTATATGTTTGGTTCTCATGAATTGAGTGTTTAGTCATGCCTATTAAATTTGATACAACCATCCCAACACACCAAACCAAACCAAACCATTATCACACTTAACGAAAAAGTATTAAATTTTATTCCCTTAGTAAATAAAGAAAGTGAAAGTGTGAGGGCGGTGACTAAAATATTGTATTATTATGTAAAGAACGACAAAGTTATCTACAAAGGACACAAATATATATATTCCCAAAGTTGTATCCGTACAAATAGCACCAAATTATAATAAACCCATACTTTCCACCCAAACTATTCTTTTTACTTTTTGTATAATAATTCTAGCAGGATAAATACTGTAAAGGCAATGATAAAATAATAATGAAGGAAAACAAAAACACTCAGAATTCAGAAACCTGTTGGGAAGTGAATTTCCCAGTAGTGAAGATTGAAAACTCAAAACCCCCCACCACCTTTTTTGCATCAAATTAAGTGAAATATTGCATTTTTAAGAGCTTGTTTATTCCGGGGCCACTGTAGAGGAGATTCTCACAAAAGAGTGAAAAAGGACAAAATGAAAAATGAATCCGAGCTATGTAAACAAATACCAAACTAAGAGCTGTAAGAGTGAAAACGTGCTGTGTGAACCACGTGTGACGTTGAATTCGAACAAAGTTAGAGTTGCATTGGAAACTTGAAATTGAATTGGATAAAAGTGTCATTTGATTTAATTTAATTTAATTTAATTTTATATTTCTTTATGGAGCTTGGAGAGTACATTAAGCAATCAAAACAAAAACATACAAAGTCCTTTCTTTTTCCAATATTGTTTTTCTTTTTCTTATTTTTAAAATGTTGATCCAAATTACGCGCATCCTATTTACATAAATAACTCATCCTGCGATGGGATAGTGACACCAAATACAGCTTTCTTGCCACTGAGAGCATCTCCAATACATTATTTAACTAGCTGATTTCATACTATATATCTTCAAAAACAAATTATTATTGGATTTCATTTTAAACATTTATTCTTCTACACCAATACATCGTTTATACAATACATGCAAAATAGTTTAAGATTAAAATACATGAAGTATTGTGAAGAAAAAATCTTAATAATACATAATATATTATTGAGAAGAAAGTAATGATATTTTAGGACCAACAATAATGCTTTTGCTACGGGGAAATGGTCTCACTCTTCACACCAATAATGCTTTCACAAAAAATGAAAAAAGTTTAACAATCACTCAATATTACAAGACCTAAAAAAAAATATAAGTTCACCGGCAACATTATTGCTACGGGAGATGCTCTCAGCTCATCCTGACCTGACACCTCATGCTGCTGGCAAGGATAAAAGTGACATAAAGGAAGGTCCTAGTGGAATGAATTGATGAGGTTCAGTAAAAGCCATTCGCTTGAGAAAGCGACATGAAATTATAAGGAAAAAAAAAATTAGAGACTTATTTTCCACTCGGCCCATATAATATGTTTGTGCCATATGACCTTGTTTCTATCTCTTGTAAGTTTCTTAGTTTCATATGTCCGCATAAAGTTTTTGTTTGGGTGCAACTTAGAGTTGAGTTTTGAGTTGAGTCTATCAAATTTGATTCAAGCGTCCCAACACACCAAATCATAATTACACTTAACTTTCTTCCTATGGCTATGGCTATGGTCGTATCTTCAAGTTTCTATGCTTCCAATTACCATGTCTTCCTCATCTTTAGAGGCCAAGACATTCATTAATGTTTGAACTTTTGAGGTCGATTATTTAATAAAAAGTACACTTTCTATGTCAATTATATTTACAATCAATCTAAAAAATGATTTAAAATAAAAAAGGCGAACTTTCAGTTATAGAAGAACCGAAGTAAAAAGTTGTTCTAAATTAAAAAAAAATTGATGTGAGGAAGTAATCCTCACAAAACAGTTTCTCTCTTCTCTTAACGAGTCCATCAAATTCCAAAGTTGAAATAGTTTAACTACAACATCCTTCAACACCATTTTTAAAACACTATACTTAAGTATCAAGCCAGATTGTGATGGGTGAAATTACAGCTAAAAAAGCAATTATGTATGATGCAGAAGATAAGTATAGGAAATTCAAGAATGAGTTATAAAAGGAGACACAATATACAGATAGGAGGATGAATATTTAATATCTCATACACACTTTAATTTGATAAAATGTACTGAACAAGTTAAATTTAAATTTGGGAAATTACTTCCCTTCACTTTATGTACTGTTCTTACACCCCCTACACCCCTGCTTTTACCAGAAAATAGACATACCCTCCCTACATTCTGTACAAACCTTACACAATGTCCCCGGGTAAATACATCTTCCCAACAACAGATTGATTCTTAATTACATTTAATTACTTTATATTGAAATTGATTTTAGAATAAATCTAGTTTAAAATTGGTTTTTATATTGAAATTGATTTTAGAATAAATCTAATTTAAAATTGGATTTAAATCAAAATCCATATTTAAAACTGATTTAAACCAAAAACCATATTTAAAAATTGTTTTAGAAAATTCTAAATTAATTTTATCAAAAAAATATGGATTTAGATTTTAAATCCAATTTATTAATTTGGATAAAAATTCAATCTATAACCACCCCTACCTATCAAATTACAGACCAGATTTTTAAACAATATCATCTAAAAAAAATAATCTATTACAAGTCACAAATCAAATTCATATCAACAAAATAAAAAACAAGTAAAACATATTAAAAGCATTGGATTTAATCTCGTCTGACCTATTTTCACTCCACTCTAGTAAAGTAGGCTCTTTATGTGATCAACATGAGAATGGAATCAACCACATCTTTACTAACTTAATTTTTTTTGTTATTTTTTTCATTTTAGCAATAAAGCTTTCTTGCCATGGGAAGCAAAAACAATAATTAAATATTATTTTCTGAATTATTTTTTTAAAATTAAATATATATATTAAATTTATTTTAAATAAATAAAAAACAATTATTAGTAGATCTACTATAAAACCTACACAAGATAACTTAAAATCAAAATACGTGATTTAATATTGTAAAAAAATAAAAAATAATAATAATAACATGATATTGTAAGAAAAAACATGAAAATCACCTTTAATGTTTTTTGTACGGGAGATGCTCTCATCCGACATAAAAGGGGGGGTAGTTCAATGAATTGATGAGATTCACTAAAAGCCATTCGCTTCCCAACAAAACAGAGACTTATTTTACACACGGCCCAACAACTTTAGTACCATATTCCCGCGTCTTAATAATAACCTGTTTCTACCATATCACCATCTTTCCATCTCTTGTCATTTTCTTACTTTTTGTTTGGGTGCTCACTTAACACTTCAGAGTTGAGTTTTGAGTTTTCCTTTCTCATAAAAACTCAATTTTTACAATGCAAGAAAATTATTTTGCAATGGAGAACAATGTTTCCTACATCTAATGCCAAATAATTTATAATCCATTTCGATTGAAGAAAAAATCATATCACAGAAAAAAATTTGGAAAAGTGAAAAGTGGGATGAGAATTAGACAACAAAGAACTGAATTATTAGATAGATTAGTTTATAATAAAATTATGAGTAAAAGACACTGGATATTAATTAATTCAACTACTAAGTTCTATTTAATATTCTTATTTTGAAAATATATTTAAGCTAATTCATGTTTTCACGTGTATATTATTTTTAATAAATATAATTAATAATAATTTAAAAATAAAGTTCAGTTTTCTATAAAAACTAAGTAAGAATATTAAATACATTTGATTAACTATTTTATCCGATATTAAAATAAGAATTTATATAAAGTTGAAATGAATACAATTGTACTCAATAATCTTAAGGAAGTTTCATAGTTGATGACTTGACTGACTTTGAGAACAATTATTATTGTTTGTACCATGTGACCGTGTTCTATGGTTTCATAAGGAATTACCCACGAAGCTCACTTCTATTATCCTGTATAAATAAATCATTGTAGCTCAGAGTTTAGTCTTTAGTTAACCCTATCAAATTTGATTGAAGCTTTCCCGACTCACCAAACCATAATCACACTAAACTTTCTTCCTTTGGCTATGACTATGACTATACCTTCAACTTCCCATGCTTCCAGCTACCATGTCTTCCTCAGCTTTAGAGGCCAAGACACCCGTTATGCTTTCACTGGCAATCTCTACAAAGCTCTTACTGACAAGGGAATCCGCACTTTCATTGATGATGAGGATCTTCAAAAGGGAGAGGAGATAACACCATCGCTTGTCAAGGCTATTAAAGAATCCATGATTGCCATCATTGTGCTCTCTAAAGACTATGCTTCTTCTTCATTTTGCTTAGATGAGCTTGTTGCCATCTTTGATTGCAAGACCAAAGGGCAGTTGGTTGTTATACCAGTCTTTTATAAGGTAGATCCTTCCGATGTTCGACATCATAAAGGAAGTTACGGAGATGCATTGGCCAAACACGAGAAAAGGTTCAGACATGACATGGACAGATTGCAGAGATGGAAGGAGGCTCTGCGTAGCGTGGCTGACTTGTCTGGCTATCATCTCAGACAAGGGTATCCAACCAAACTATTCTTTTTCCTTTATATATATATAATTCATATCGGAATAACTTGACAATACATGTATCAAGACATGGATGAAAGGCTTTTGGTTTAATTTGATTAAAATCTTTTTGCTTAAAACAGAGATGAATATGAATACAAGTTTATTGGGAGTATTGTTGATTCGGTCTCTGAGAAGATTATTGACCGTGCTCCTTTACATGTTGCGGATCACCCGGTTGGACTTGACTCCCGAATTGCAGAAGTAATGAAGCTATTGGATGTTGGATCTGATGATGGTATCCACATGGTAGGGATTCTTGGAATGGGCGGAGTAGGAAAATCAACACTTGCTCGAGCTGTTTATAATAATTTGATTTCTCAGAACTTTGATGGCTTTTGTTATCTTGATAAAGTGAGAGAAGAATCAGAGAAACATGGGCTACAACATCTCCAAAACATCCTGCTTCAGAAAATACTTAAAGGTAAGATAACTAAGGTAACAAGTTGGCCAGAAGGAGCTTCAGTAATAGCAGATAGACTCCGAGGAAAGAAGGTTCTCTTAATTCTAGATGATGTTGACAAGCTCCAGCAATTACAGGCAATTGTTGGAAAACCTGAATGGTATGGTCTCGGAAGCAGAGTCATCATCACCACTCGAGACAAGCAACTGTTGGCATGTCATCATGTCAATAAAATATATGAGGTGAAAGAATTGAACGAAGACGATGCTCTTCAGTTGCTCACATTGAAAGCTTTTAAAAAGGAAAAGGCTGATCCGAGTTATGTGAATTTCTTGTATGGTGTACTAACTTATGCTTCTGGCCTTCCATTGGCTTTGGAAGTCATAGGATCTGACTTGTTTGGAAAAAGTACTGAAGAATGGGAATCTGCCATAAATCAGTATAAAAGAAATCATGATAGTGGAATCCAAGGTATTCTCAAAGTAAGCTTTGATGTTCTGCAGGAAGAAGTGAAGAGTGTTTTTCTTGACATCGCTTGCTGTCTTAAAGGATATATATTGAAAGAGGTTGAAGCCATACTTCATGGTTGTTATGGTGACAGCATGAAACATCATATTAATGTGTTGGTTGATAAATCTCTCATAAAGGTTGAATGGGGTGTCGTTAATATGCACGACTTGATTCAGGAGATGGGTAGACGAATTGACCATGAGGTATCACATAAAAAGCCCCACAAGCGCAAGAGACTGTGGTTGTGGAAGGATATAATTAAAGTTTTGAAACAGAACAAGGTGTGTGAGACTCTCTTGAATGGTTCGGTTTCTTAGTTTGCTTCATTTTTTGTCTCTCTATCATATGGTCATATCATAAGTGTTTTTCAGTTTTTCTCCCTTTTACTTTTTATTTTGTAACTTTATCTAAACACATGAATTGATGTTTTATTTATAATTGTATTGTAGTTGATTTGTGCCTTTTGTTAACAGGGGACTAGTGAAATTGAAATAATCTATTTGGATGTGCCTATATCAGACAGAGAAGAAATCATAGAATGGGATGGAAATGGCTTCAAGAAGATGAAAAACCTTAAAATACTTATTATTAAAAATGGTAAATTTTCAGAAGGTCCGAAATGTCTTCCAAAAAGTTTGAGAGTACTGGAATGGTGGGGATATCCTTCAAATTGTTTACCATCTGATTTTCAACCACACAAATTGGTCATGTGCATCTTACCGAATAGCTGCATTACTTCATTTGAATTGGGTCGCTCATCAAAGGCAAGTTTAATGAGTACATTTTCCTCATCTTGTAAATTAATAAATTCTCAGAAAACTGTTCACTCTGTTTTTATTTCTGTCGTTTTTTCTCATTTGCAGGTGTTCAAGAATTTAACAGTCTTGAAATTTGACGGGTGCCACAGTTTAACAAAGATAGGTGACGTGTCTGGTTTGAATAATTTGGAGAAACTTTCATTTAATAAATGTGAGAATCTGGTTACAGTTCACGAGTCGATTGGTCGTCTTGGCAAAGTTAGAGTAATAAATGCTGGGGGATGCAGCAACCTTGTGGGTTTTCCACCCATCCATTTGACCTCTCTGTTATACCTTAATCTTTCAGAGAGTGGACTTGAGAGTTTTCCAGAAGTATCAGGTAAAATGGAAAACATAGTAACACTTGAATTGCACGTGACTCCCATAAAAGAAGTGCCAATTTCATTTGTAAATCTGGTGAGCCTCCAACTTTTACAAATTGAAAACTCTCGAATTGCTGTCAATTTACCAAATTATAACAAACTATGATTATTAAACCCTCGAAATATCATAAATTATAATAAATTTTGATTATAAAAATTTTCCACATTTATCCACGTTGAAATAGTAACGTGTTTTTGTAATAATAACATATATTCATGGTATTTCTTGGAAAAATTACCCACAAAACTTCCTCTCTTAATTTTTTTCCATATTTTCTTGTATAAATCATTGTAATTTATTTAAGATCCCAATTATTTTGCTTTTACAATGACTAATTCAAAATAAATAAAATATTGCAAACACGTGCTGACCATGTTTTTATTTCTTTCATTTCTTCTTATTTACAGATGTGCCAGAATGTAACAGTCTTGAAATTTGACTACTGCAAAAGTTTAACACAGATACCTGACCTGTCTAATTTTTCAAATTTGGAGGATCTTTCGTTTAGTGGGTGTGATAATTTGGTTACAGTTCATGAGTCGGTTGGCCGTCTCGGTAAACTTGAAGAAATATATGCTCGGGGATGCAGGAAGCTTGTGAGTTTTCCACGCATCCATTTGACCTCTCTAGAAAGACTTGATCTGTCAGAGACTGGATTTGAGAATTTTCCAGAAATATCAAGAAAAATGGAAAACAAAGAGGAACTTCATTTGTCCTGCACTCGCATAAAAGAATTTCCAATTTCATACATAAATCTGGTGAGACTCTAATTTTTACAAATGGAAAACCCTCCAAATCTCATAAATTATTATAAATTTTGATTATAAAATCATCCACGTATGACATGCCATGTGTAGCGTATGACATTCTAGTTAGTTTTTCATACCCACCTAAACACAGTGAACTATTAGATAAAGCGGAAAAAATAATAAGAAAAAATAAATAAACTAAATTTTGTGATGTCCCTCTTTAAGTAAGTAAGTTTAACGACTTCAGTAAGATATTTCCGCGTTGCAAAAATATCGTATTTTTATGGTTTTTTATGGGAAAATTACCCACAAAACTTCTCTCTTAGTTTTTTCGTCCATGTTGTCTCGTATAAATCATTGTAATTTATTTATAATCCCTAATATTTTGCTTTTACAACAGCTGAAGAAAGTGCTCATTATGTTTTTATTTCTTTCATTTTTTCTGATTTACAGATGTGCCAGAATGTAACAGTCTTGAAATTTGAAGACTGCAAAAGTTTAACGCAGATAACTGATCTGTGTAATTTTTCAAATTTGGAGAATCTTTCATTTGGTGGGTGTGATAATTTGGTTACAGTTCACGAGTCGGTTGGCCGTCTTGGTAAACTTAAAAAAATAAATGCTTGGAAATGCAAGAAGCTTGAGAGTTTTCCACCCATCCATTTGACCTCTCTAAAACAACTTAATCTGTCACGGACTGGACTTAAGAATTTTCCAGAAATATTAGGAGAAATGGAAAACATAAAGGAACTTCAATTCTTCCACACTCCCATAAAAGAATTGCCAATTTCATTTGTAAATCTCGTGAGACTCCGAAGGTTAGAAATTGGCAGGGGAAGTGTTTTTAAGTTACCAATTAGCATTCTCATGATGCCAGAATTGACACACTTTATTGCCAACGATTGTGAAGGGATGAAATTGGTAAAAGAGGAAGAGAACGAAGAAACAATGGGCTCAGTTGTATCTTCAAAGCTTAACCATCTTCAAGTCCGAAGCTGCAATCTGGATGATGATTTTTTTTCAATATTAGGTTTCACACGATTTGTCCATGTGACATATTTAGTCCTGTCAGGGAATAATTTCACATTCCTTCCTGAATGCATCAAAGAATTTCAATCTTTAAAGCGCCTTGATGTGAGTTATTGCGAGTATCTTCAGGAGATTAGAGGGGTTCCACCAAAGCTTAAATCTTTAGATGTGAGTAATTGCAAGGATCTTCAGGAAATTAGAGGGATTCCACAAAACATACGATATTTTGATGCAAGAAACTGCGAATCCATGACTTGCTTGACTACAAGCATGTTCAGAAATGAGGTATTTGATGTTTTGAATGTGTATGATTTAGTGTACTTAGCAATTTTAAATGAGTTTCTTTATGACTAACAGGAATGGTACAAGGCTGGGATGAGACGTTGTATTATGGTGTTTTTGAAGAGTATTATTTAATAATTCATTATGTAGTTAAGAATGATAAACTTATGAGTTCCTTTATGACAAACACACAGGAACTGTATGAGGCTGGAATGAGAGATTGTTATCTGCCAGGAGAATGGATACCAGAGTGGTTTGATGAGATAAGCAGGGGACCATCAATTTCTTTCTGGTTTCGTAATAAGGTCCCTACCAATATTCTCTGTCTTCTAATTGCACCTGTACAGTTTTGGCCTCAGCCCATGGTATTCATCAATGGCAAAAATGTTCGAAGAGGATCTGATTTCTCAGTGAAAACCCCAAAGGATAATACAACTATTTTTGAACTAAGATTGAAGTGGTATCTATCTGGAGTGGCTTTAAGAAAAGAATGGAACCATATGGAGGTTACATATGTGGGTGTGATAGAGACTTCAATGATTAAAGCAACGGGAATCCATGTATTCAAAGGGGAAACTGACACGGAGGATATCCGATTCAGTGATCCAACAATATGTAGGAAGAGAAAATTAGAGAAAATTAGACGATTATCTCAACAACTTTGAATCAGATAACCGCCGGTTGCTAAAGAGGTGTAGGTCTGTGGACATGGAAGAACAAATTGAGCAACAGCAAAATTGTATAGTTTCATGTATATTGAAGTGGGCATGTACCTAGTTTCCTACGCAATGCAGTCATTGCATAATAATGTGAGCTTTTTACAAACACCCTCATAGCACATGAATGGAATTTCATCGGAACAACACTTGACCGACAGCAAAACTGGATAGTTTCATGTCTATTGAAGTGGGCATAAAGCTATTTTGCTACACAATTTTGGGTCATGGGTTATGGGAAAAAGAATTTCTAAGATTTCAGTCAATACACTTTATTGTAATTTCTAGGATGATCAGGTTGCTGAGTAGATAAATAATGTGATCAGGACAAATACATAAATCAGTTCATGTTGTAATGCTAATTCACACTTTATAATTTGGAGGGTGTTTGTGAAATTTGAATATTTTTTTAATTGTGTTTTTATAATTTTTTGTGCTAAAATTACAATATAAATATTCTTATCATCTAATGAATATATGTTGTTTTATCCCTAAACCCCCAAAATGAATTACTTAAAAAGCCTATCTTCGTGTAATGATAAATATGTACAAGATGACTGCCTAATCTTTTTTTTCTTTTCTAAAAGCTGTAAGGTCATGTTCCCATTACAATTGAACATATGATCTTGATGCTGTTTTTCGATAGAGAAGGCTTTAAGAAAGCTAGAGACTGTTTTATTGAATGAAATTGGATTATTGTGCTCTAAAGGTAGATTTTGTGATGAGATTGTATATTGTGAATGAGTGAGCGAATGAGGGTTGGGAAAATCAAATAAATGAAATTATAAAATATGAGACTAATAGGGATTGGAGATTGGCTTTTGAATTACAATAATTTTACAATAAGAAATCTTTGTGAGAACTCAATAATTTTAACAGTGTAAAACATTTTGTTTTTAGGAGAAATTTATATTTGCAGCTGTATAAACCTTACTTGAGAAATTACTCTATGAAATAAGTTTTAGTTTGTTATCGAATGATGTAAGTACCATAGAGAAATTAGAATATTTAGGTAGAGAAGTTGAGGATGTTAACATGATTATTATGAAATGTGAATTCTCAAGTTTTCCGGCTTGCATTTTTTGTTCTTAGCAGAAGTTTGAAAGTTTTGATCATTAATTTTAGCATACATGATGATGCATCAGCTTGCGCAAGTAACACACAGGTCAGTTAACTTCATATAATCAAAGTGCCAAGTTAAAATGAAAAAGGAGATAAAAAGAAACCATGAGATCCCCGTGAACGACGAACTTATCCTTGCTCCAAGACTTGATGATGGAAATAAAGTATGAAAAAACTAAAGAGTCCAGTTGAATAGTGTTTGAATGAATTGCATTAAAGTTAGTGAATGGATAGCATTTTTTAAAACAAACATTGATTAAAATCAAATTTAAAACCTTGAAGTTATATTTGATGGAAACAATTGTATCAAAGAGAACGACGCAAGGAAGGAACCAGAGCAGTCAGTTTCGGTGTTAGGCAAGTAAAGGCCGAATTGATTGGAAGATCTTCAGAATTAGACAACAATGAATTGAATTATTGGATATATTAGTTTAGAATAAAATTAGCAGTAAAAGACACTCGATATAAATTAATTAATTCAACAACTCAGTTCTACTAAATATTCTTATTTTGAAAATATTAATAAAATGTAGTAACATTGTTATAATTTATAATCACTATGTGATAATTTTTAAATTGTATTTAATTAACTTTACAGTCACATATTAATGTTTAGTTTATTATTTAAGAGAGAGATTTAACAAAAGTATATATGATGTCTTATGACGGTGTGTATGATATGAGGGTGTTCCATGGTTTTAACTTTTATAAGGAATTACCAACCAATGACCAACCAACCTTCCTCTCTTCAAATTTTGTTATCATTACATGTTTTGGTGCTCATGAGTTGAGTCTTTAGTTAAACCTATTAAATTTGATAAAAGCTTCCCAACACACCAAACCAAACCATCATCACACTAAATTAACGAATAAGTATTAAATTTTAATTTAGGAAAATTTGTAAAAGTTATTCCCTTAATAAAGAGAGTGAAAGTCAAACCTATTAAAGTTATTCCCTTAATAAAGAAAGTTAAAGTGTGAGGGCGGTGACTAAAATATTGTATTTTTATGTAATGGACGACAAAGTTATCTAGAAAGGACAATATCAAATTCTAAAATTATTGGTGTGTTAAGTCATGCTCAATCAAAATTTTATAGTTAGTAAATATCAAATTTACAAAGTAAAGTGCCACGCAAAAAAGGTCTTTGAATTTTTTGAGAAGGAAAAGTTGTTGCTTTGAGAATAAAAGTACTTTTGAGCTCTCCTAACTTTAATCCAAACATGCCCATACCATACCCTTCAAGCCATTTTTTCTGCTACCACATTCATTCCAAAAAATTAGCTGTCCTCTTTCTTCCTTAATCTACTTCCTAATATTTTTTAGTCACACTGAAGTTACATGATTATATGAAATTCCTTATCTTTAACTCATACATGATTATGTTTCACCTAAATAAAATTTAAGTGCACAATATATAGTATTTAAATTCATATTTTAGATACAGTACCGATTATTAAAAACAAGGTTGAAGGTGATTTTGATCCATTTTGTTTCATTTTTTAATTAAGTTTAAAATTTTTATTCTAATACTATAATTTTTTAAAAAAATTTATTTCAATACATTAAATTTTTATAGGATATTTCCGTCGTGATATTAAATTTTTTGTACCATGTGACCGTGTTTTATGATTTCATAAAGAATTACCCACGAAGCTCACTTCTACTATCTTGTATAAATCATTATACTTCAGAGTTTAGTCTTTAGTAAACTCTATCAAATTTGATTGAAGCCTTCCAAACAGACCAAACCATAATCACACTAAACTTTCTTCCTTTGGCTATGGCTATGACTGTACCTTCAACTTCCCATGCTTCCAGCTACCATGTCTTCCTCAGCTTTAGAGGGAAAGACACCCGTCATGGTTTCACCGGCAATCTCTACAAAGCTCTTACTGACAAGGGAATCCGCACTTTCATTGATGATGAGGACCTTCAAAGGGGAGATGAGATAACACCATCACTTATCAAGGCTATTCAAAGATCCGAGATTGCCATCATTGTGCTCTCTAAACACTACGCTACTTCCTCTTTTTGCTTAGATGAGCTGGTCACCATCACTGATTGCAAGACCAAAGGGCTGTTGGTTGCACCAGTCTTTTATAAGGTGGATCCTTCCGATGTTCGACACCTTAAAGGAAGTTACGGAGATGCAATTACTAAGCATGAGAAGAGGTCCCCACTGAAGTTGCAGAAATGGAAGGACGCTCTGCGTAAAGTGGCTGACTTTTCTGGCTATCATTTCAAAAAGGGGTATCCAACAAAACTATTCTTTTTACTTTATATATAATTCATATCTGAATAAGTTTTACTTGTCCAATGATTTATCCATCAAATTTAAAGACAAAGTAAATGCTTCTTAACTTGATTAAAGACAATATATGTATCAAGACATGGATGCAAGGCTTTTAGTTTGACTTGATCAAAACTAATTTGTTTGAAACAGAGATGAATATGAATACAAGTTTATTGAGAGTATTGTCGATTGGGTCACCAAGAAGATTAATCACCCTGCTTGTTTACATGTTGCGGATCACACGGTTGGACTTGGGTCACGAGTTGCTGAAGTAATGGAGCTTTTGGATGTTGGATCTGACGATGTTGTCCACATGGTAGGGATTTTTGGAATGGGCGGAGTAGGAAAATCAACAATTGCTCAAGTTGTTTATAATAAATTGATTGCTCAGAACTTTGATGGTTGTTGTTATCTCGAAAACGTGAGAGAAAAATCAGAGACAAGTGGGCTACAATCTCTCCAAAACACCCTTCTTGAGAAAATACTTAAAGGTAAGACAGTTGCAGTTACAAGTTGGCGAGAAGGAGCTTCATTAATAGAAGATAGGCTCCAAGGAATGAAGGTTCTCTTAGTTCTAGATGATGTCGACAAGCTTAAGCAATTAGAGGCAATTGTTGGTAGTCCTGAATGGTTTGGTCCCGGCAGCAGAGTCATCATCACCACACGAGATAAGCAACTGTTGGCATGTCAATAAAATATATGAAGTGAAAACATTGAACTTCAATGATGCTCGTCAGTTGCTGACCTGGAAAGCTTTCAAAAAGGAAAAGGCTGATCCGAGTTATGTGGATGTCTTGAATGGTGTACTAACTTATGCTTCTGGCCTTCCATTGGCTTTGGAAATCATAGGATCGGACTTGTTTGGAAAAAGTACTGAAGAATGGGAATCTGCCATAAATCAGTATAAAAGAAATCATGATAGTGGAATCCAAGGTATTCTCAAAGTAAGCTTTGATGTTCTGCAGGAAGAAGTGAAGAGTGTTTTTCTTGACATCGCTTGCTGTCTTAAAGGATATGAATTGAAAGAGGTTGAAGCCATACTTCGTGGTTGTTATGGTGACAGCATGAAACATCATATTGGTGTGTTGGTTGATAAATCTCTCATAAAGGTAGACGAATGGGGTGTCGTTAATATGCACGACTTGATTCAGGAGATGGGTAGACAAATTGACCATGAGGTATCACATAAAAAGCCCCACAAGCGCAAGAGACTGTGGTTGTGGAAGGATATAATTAAAGTTTTGAAACAGAACAAGGTGTGTGAGACTCTCTTGAATGGTTCGGTTTCTTAGTTTGCTTCATTTTTTGTCTCTCTATCATATGGTCATATCATAAGTGTTTTTCAGTTTTTCTCCCTTTTACATTTTATTTTGTAACTTTATCTAAACACATGAATTGATGTTTTATATATAATTGTATTGGAGTTGATTTGTGCCTTTTGTTAACAGGGGACTAGTGAAATTGAAATAATCTATTTGGATGTGCCTATATCAGACAGAGAAGAAATCATAGAATGGGATGGAAATGGCTTCAAGAAGATGAAAAACCTTAAAATACTTATTATTAAAAATGGTAAATTTTCAGAAGGTCCGAAATGTCTTCCAAAAAGTTTGAGAGTACTGGAATGGTGGGGATATCCTTCAAATTGTTTACCATCTGATTTTCAACCACACAAATTGGTCATGTGCATCTTACCAAATAGCTGCATTACTTCATTTGAGTTGGATTTCTCATCAAAGGCAAGTTTAATGAGTACATTTTCCTCATCTGGTCAATTAATAAATTCTCTGAAAACTGTTCACTCTTTTTATTTCTGTCGTTTTTTCTCATTTGCAGGTGTTCAAGAATTTAACAGTCTTGAAATTTGACTGGTGCCAGAGTTTAACACAGATAGGTGACATGTCTGGTTTGAATAATTTGGAGAAACTTTCATTTAATAAATGTTATAATCTGGTTACAGTTCATGAGTCGGTTGGTTGTCTTGGCAAAGTTAAAGAAATAAGAGCTTGGGGATGCATGAATCTTGTGAGTTTTCCACCCATCCATTCGACCTCTCTGGAATACCTTAATCTTTCAGGGACTGAACTTGAGAGTTTTCCAGAAGTATCAGGAAAAATGGAAAACCTAAAGGAACTTCATTTGCGTGGGACTCGCATAGAAGAAGTGCCAATTTCATTTGTAAATCTGGTGAGACTCCAACTTTTACAAATTGAAAACTCTCGAATAGTTGTCAAGTTACCAAATTATAACAACCTTTGATTATTAAACCCTCGAAATATCATAAATTATAACAAATTTTGATTATAAAAATTTTCCACATTTATCCACGTTGCAATAGTAACGTGTTTTTGTAATAATAACGTATTTTCATGGTATTGCATGAGAAAATTACCCACAAAACTTCCTCTCTTAATCTTTTTTCCATATTTTCTTATATAAATCATTGTAATTTATTTAAGATCCCGATTATTTTACTTTTACAATAACTAATTCAAAATAAATAAAATATTACAAACACTTGAAAGTGCTCACAATATTTTTATTTCTTTCATCTCTTCTCATTTACAGATGTGCCAGAATGTAACAGTCTTGGATTTTGACTACTGCAGAAGTTTAACACAGATACCTGACCTGTCTAATTTTTCAAATTTGGAGGAACTTTCATTCGAAGGGTGTTATAATTTGGTTACAGTTCACGAGTCGGTTGGCCGTCTTGGTAAACTTAAACTACTAAGAGCTTACAAATGCTTCAAGCTTGTGAGTTTTCCACCCATCCATTTGACCTCTCTAGAAGAACTTCATCTGTCAGAGACTGGACTTGAGAATTTTCCAGAAATATCAGGAAAAATGGAAAACATAAAGGAACTTGATTTGTCCGCCACTCGCATAAAAGAATTGCCAATTTCATTTGTAAATCTCGTGAGACTCCGAAGTTTAGAAATTGGCCGGGGAAGTGTTGTTAAGTTACCAATTAGCATTCTCATGATGCCAGAATTGACACGCTTTATTGCCAAAGATTGTGAAGGGATGAAATGGGTAAAAGAGGAAGAGAACGAAGAAACAATGGGCTCATTTGTATCTTCAAAGCTTAACCATCTTACATTCTCATGGTGCGAACTGGATTATGATTTTTTTTCAATATTAGGTTTCACCCGATTTGTCCATGTGACATATTTAGATCTGTCAGGGAATAATTTCACATTCCTTCCTGAATGCATCAAAGAATTTCAATCTTTACAGCACCTTGATGTGAGATATTGCGAGCATCTTCAGGAAATTAGAGGGGTTCCACCGAAGCTTAAATCTTTTGATGTGAGTAATTGCAAGGATCTTCAGGAAATTAGAGGGGTTCCACAAAACATACAATATTTTTATTCAAGAAACTGCGAATCCATGACTTGCTTGACTACAAGCATGTTCAGAAATGAGGTATTTGATGTTTTGAATGTGTATGATTTAGTGTACTTAGCAATTTTAAACTTATGAGTTTCTTTATGACTAACAGGAATGGTACAAGGCTGGGATGAGACATTGTATTTTGCCAGGAGAATGGATTCCAAAGTGGTTTGATGAGATAAGCAGGGGACCATCAATTTCTTTCTGGTTTCGTAATAAGGTCCCTACCAATATTCTCTGTCTTGTAATTGCACCTGTACAGTTTTGGCCTCAGCCCATGGTGTTCATCAATGGCGAAAATGTTCAAAGAGGATCTGGTTTCTCATGGGAAATCTCAAAGGATAATACATTTATTTTTGAACTAAGCTTGAAGTGTTATCCATCTATATTTAAAGAGGCTTTACGAGAAGAATGGAACCACGTGGAGGTTATATGTGAGGATGAGGAGGAGGACGAGGTTACATGTGAGGATGAGGTTACATGTGAGGATGAGGAGGACGAGATTACATATAAGGATAACATGGAGACTTCATACATTGATGTGGTGGAAGCTTCATGCATTAAAGCAGTGGGAATCCATGTATTCAAACGGGAAAGTAGCGACCAGGATATTCGATTCACTGATCCGAATAGTGAGGAAATTGAGGACACGGGAGAACAAATTGAAAACATCATGGAAGAACAAATTGAGGACAAGATGGGAGAACAAATTGAGCCACAGCAAAACTGTATAATTTCATGTCTATTGGACTGGGCATGTACCTCTTTTCCTACACAATGCAGTTATTGCATAATAATGTGAGCTTTTACTCAAATTCATTGGTGTCAAAGCAGAACATGGGCACCATCAGTGTCAAAGGTAATTCAAATTCACTCTATCAATTTCATGTGCTACGAGGGTTTTTGTAAAATTTGTATATTTTTTAAACTCTGTTTTTTATCATTTTTTGTGCTCAAATTATAGTTAGTAAAGAATTATATCTCAGTTTTTAATAACTAAGATAAGATAATGGAGCAACCAAACTTCTTTGTTAGTTAAGAATTTATTTTGTAGAAAAAAAGTAAAACAAATATGCCCAGAAAAAATGGATTAAGAAAAGGTGGTGTTTGTTTTAGAATAAGTAACAAGATATTCGGAAAAAGTGAGAATTTTACATATTTATATTTATAAGTTTTAAAACAATATTTAACGAATTGATTAATTGATGATAATACAAACTATAAATGTTTACTTTATTTTCTATTATCATGACAGAAGACTTGCATATTTTATTTTTAGGTATGATATTTTCAAAAATATAATTATCAGATGAAATATACAAGGTCTAGTTTGATAATTAAATTCATGTTTAGGGAAACATGTAATTTCCATTATTTAAGGAGTAACATGAACAAGTTTTGTAGGGACTTTCTTCCTAACAGAGTTTCAAGCCACAAACATAACTACTTTCTTCTATCAAACACTCATAGTACTAACTGTGGTTTAAATTTAGTTGAATAAGATTGCTTGTAACAGAAGATACCTCTAGTGTCCACAAAAAAGCAAAGAGAAAGGAAGATGAATGCTTTGATGAGGAAAAAGGTTCAAAGGAAGTGTAATATCCAAGGCTACATTCTCAATGTTGATGCTCTTCATGAGATCCTCGACTTCATGCATGATCGCCTTCTTGAAGAACTTATCAAGAATTTTGTCAACTCTCTCTTTCTTTCTTATACTTGTGTCTTCGTTTTTTGTTTCAGCTTTTTAATTTCAACACTATCACATTGTTCCTAACATGTTTTGTGATTTCAAATATTTGTACATGAAAACAATAAATTATAACACACAAATGAACAAAATAGACCCTTGTTTATTCTATTTTGATTCGATTTGTAAAACAATTTTGATTCAATTTCTGAACCAGTGAAATCCATGGCAATTGACAAGGAACTGGTGCACCGGGTGGTGGCGAGACTGTTGGATGATTTTTCATCATTGATGCATTCCATATCTTCAGATATAAATGCAACACTACCACAGAGCAATTCCATAGGTGAGGGTTTTGTTCTGCAAGTTTTCCATTGTTTCATCTATAGTCTTTAGCAAGGAAGAATGGTTCGAAGTTCCTTCAACTATGTTGTGATTGCTGTCAAAGTTGAAATATTGTTTGTAATTTGATAGAAGGGAGGTAGTAGAGAGAGAGAGCAAGAAGTTTGAGTTTTTTGGAAATTGGAAAGTTTTAAGGAAAATCACCAAAAAGGAATTACTGATAAAGTGTTGGAGAAAAAAGACTTTATAGTGATGGTATAAAATAATTTTACTGTCTTTTAATCACAAACCCTCGTTATTAGAAGTTTGTTAAATTTTATAAAATTTTATTAAAATTCATATCAAAATGACAATGTATCACCATTAAACTCAGAGATTTATCCTGATAATGCTGATATTTTTCTATGATCTTATGAGATACTCCATTTATGAAATCTATTGGAATTTCTGGGTTGGTTGTTGGCTTGCACTTGGACTTGATTATCACATAACACATTTAGGAGCATGATTTTTTATTGTGTTATATCTCATGCATAAAGGAAGCTTATCTATTCATGGAGAAGCATCAGAAAAAATGGCTCCATACAGGGATAGGTTTCTGTTGTTGTCCCAAAGGCTGATTAAATTGACTAATTTTTGAGTTAGGTGTCTGACTTGAAGGGACGCTGATTAAAATTGGCTTGCAATGCTTGAATTTCTGAATCACTAAAACCCATGGGAATAATAAATTGGGGGAATTTGTTTGAATACAGTTAGGTAAATATCTGAATCACTACATTTTTCTAACTTTCCTGAATAATATATTTGAACAGTTGAACGTTTTATGTTTTGAGAAAGGAACACCAAATTTTTCCCTCCCAAACTAGAAGCCCGATAATTTCTTATATCTTCACTTTTTATTCTGTTTGGCACTTCACATCTTAAGACCTAGAAATAATTTGTATTAAATCACACAAAGGACATGGGTGAAAGCTAAATAATCTGATGCATGATTTAATCTATTATATTTTGCCACAAAACGTGGAAAAAATGTTCTGATTCTGATTTGTTTATTGTGATATCTTGATGCAGATAGTCTTGGGTGACAGAAATCAGCAAAAGGCATTCAAGTAAATCACTGTTTTAATTCTTGTTCCTTCTCAATTAACAGCACTCAGGAAGTTGAATTGTCTGCCCTGTGAACCGGCCATAATTTCTGTTCATCCTCTAACCATGAGCATCTCAGACAAGCTGGCTTTGCAATTCTTTCATCAAATATATGGCCTTAGATGAAGCTGGAAATCTGGAACTACTTCTTCTTCATCTTGGGAAAGATTGAAATTACAATACCATATTTGTATTTGTGTCATATAAATTACCATGTTCACTAACACGGAATAAAAGGATCTAACTTTGCATTTAAATTATATTTAAATAGAAGACATAGTAAATGTGTACCTGTTGACGAACTCTTGAACCAAAATTTTTTCTTCAATCATGTGAAGAATCTACGCAAACCTCTATTTGTCAACTACTTTGACCGGTGGAATAATGATCAGTGATACGGGAGAAAAGATGAGAATAGAGTTTTCTATTTTTGTGTTGTTCTGTTGTGTTTTAGCATGCAGCCCAAGGCTATATTTATAGCACGCGAAAATAACAAACTCCTTATCAAATTCAAAATTTGAAATAGCGATCAATTTAAAAGATAACAAATCTTTTATCATTTATTGCTAACATTTAGCGATTCAAATTTTAAATAATTGATCAGTTAACAGATAACAAGTCTTTTATCTTTTATTGCTAACCGATTAGCGATTCAAAATTCAAATAATTGATCAAATCAAAAGATAACAAATCTCTTATATTTTATTTCTAACTGATTAGATATTCAAATTTTCAGCCCAAATTCTAAAGAGAAAATCTTTCATTTGTTTTTATTCTTTCACCAAATCTTTCATATTATTCATATTTCTAGTGCTTGCAAAAAATATGATAATATTCCACTTAAGAAATTAATTAATTAAATTCTCTAATTTAATTAATAATCAAATATTAGAATAATTTCTCCAACAGAGATTAGAACACTGTGTGACCTCGTTGTTTCAATACTAAGCCGATAATATATCAATCAAATTAATATATTAATCAAGGTAGATACTCCGTAACGTCCGGATAGCATGAAGTAACATTTTACTTTCAAGAAGAACCAGTAGAAGAGTAGTATAATATTTTCTTCCATCCTTACAGCTCTGGATTAACTCTATAGTATGGTATTAATGTCAAACTCTTTTGAGTTAATTCATAATGACTTAAGAAACTCATTTCTTCCCTAATTTAATTTTTCTTGGCCATGATATAATTTTATTCATAGAGCTCAAACTCATTACCAAGAGTTGATGGATCCCTTCTTGATTAATCATTAATTCTACAAGTATTTAATTATATCCAATATCCATTCAACAAGCGCTCTGAAGCACTGGGTGTCCGGAATCAAAATACAATAAATAACTCGTTAATTACTATGACAATCTCATGTCAAAGAAAAACTATTTAACATCTTCTTAAAAATTTTCTATTGACAGTTTATGGTAAATATTAACCATTATAAAATTTCAATTGAGTCTGTTCAATGATCACATCAACATGTAACTCATCTATACATGTGAATTAATAAATGAGATCTATTAATATTTATCCAATAAATACTATCACATATATATTAATCTATCTGGATGATTGATGTCCTATTTTGAAACACAACAAGGTGTGTGAGACTCTCTTGAATTGTTTGGTTTCTTAGCTTGCTTCGTTTTTTGTCTCTCTATCATATGGTCATATCATAAGTGTTTTTCTGTTTTTCTCCCTGTTACTTTTTATTTTGTAACTTTATCTAAACACATGAATTGATGTTTTATATATAATTGTACTGTAGTTGATTTGTGCCTTTTGTTAACAGGGGACTAGTGAAATTGAAATAATCTATCTGGATGTGCCTATATCAGACAGAGAAGAAATCATAGAATGGGATGGAAATGGCTTCAAGGAGATGAAAAACCTTAAAATACTTATAATTAAAAGCAGTAAATTTTCAGAAGGTCCGAAATGTCTTCCAAATAGTTTGAGAGTATTGGAATGGTGGGGATATCCTTCAAATTGTTTACCATCTGATTTTCAATCACACAAGTTGGTCATGTCCAGCTTACCAAATAGCTGCATTACTTCATTTAAATTGGGTCGCTCATCAAAGGCAAGTTTAATGAGTACATTTTCCTCATCTTTTAAATTAATAAATTCTCTGAAAATTGTTCACTCTTTTTATTTCTCTCATTTTTTCTCATTTGCAGGTGTTCAAGAATTTAACAGTCTTGAAATTTGACAAGTGCCAGAGATTAACACAGATAGGTGATGTTGAAAAAGGAGAACATCTTATTGGTTAAGATTATATTTACAAAAGATATTATCTGATTAGTTAAGATAAGATATAGATAATACTACATAATAAGATATGATTAGATAAGATTCTATCTTTTTTATATTTAATATTTGTTTCTTTATCTAATCCTTGATATGTAATTCTATAAATACAGTAGTATCCTGTACACAAAATTACACGAATGAATGAAATAGTGAATTATTTAGTTTTTCAACTTGGTATCAGAGCTTTGGCTCTGATTGAATCATAAAAACTTCCGCTGCTAAATAGATGGCTGAAAATCATTTCCAGTAGTTGTCCAACCTGAAGGTGTCTTCAATATAGGCATCATTCTCGATGAATCCAACTATGACGTATGGTCACAGTTAATGGAGATGCGCACATAGCAAAAAGGGAAAAATTGTCCTACATCCGCAATAGGGTGAAACCTCCAACAGAAGATGAGGAGGGATATGAAAAGTGGTATGCTGAGAACCAAAAATTAAGCCATGAAGCCAGAAATCATGAAAAGGTATATTCGCTTACCCACTGCCCTTGATATTTGGAATGCTTTGTCAAAGGTGTTTTATGATGGAAGTGATGAGTTGCAAGTGTTTTCTCTAAATCAAAGGGCATTCACTACAAAACAGAACTACAGAACTTTAACTGAATATTATAAGGAGTTGGTTGAGATTTTTAGGGAATTAGACAGTCGTGACAAAATAGTCATGAAAGATCCTGATGATGTGAAGTTGTACCAGAAGTTAATTGAGAGATTGCGGGTACATATATTTCTTGCTGGACTAGATGATGATTTTGAAGTAGTTCGTGGAGAAATCTTGCTTAAGGAAGTGACACCTGATTTAGAAGAATGTTATGCATTGATCCGACGAGAAGTTGCTAGACGAACAACGTTAAAAAGGGAATATATGAATTAAAATGTCACAGTAATGATGACAAAGAATCGAACAAGACAACAAAAAGGTTTTGAAAAAGGATACTCTAAGTGCACACATTGCAATCGGGTTGGACACTCCAAAGAACGATGCTATGAAATCGTAGGATACCCCGAGTGGTGGGATCACAATCGAGTATCGAAGAAGAATCCAAAAACTCAAACGGCTGCTGCTATAATTGTTGAAGAGGATGCGGCTAACAAAGGGTTGGTGCTTGATACTACAACTACAGGTAATTATGATTGTAATGATAAGGCATTAATAAGCACGTCTACTATTTTGAATAATACATGGATAATTGACTCTGCATGCTCAGATTATATGACTTTTGATGCTAAACAAACTGAAAATCTTAAACCTTCTTCACAGCCAATGGTAGTAAATCCAATATCATTGGAGAAGGAATTATTTCTATTTCAAGTGATCTAAACCTTGATATTGTTCTTGTTGTTCCTTCTCTTAAATATAACCTATTGTCTGTCTCTCAAATAACCAAAACTTTGTCATGTGTTGTAATTTTTTGGTCTGACTCTTGTGTCTTTAAGGACATTCGAACGAGGAAGACGATTGGTTGTGGTATTAGATGAGGAAATTTGTATTACTTGGATTTGACTAAAAATGATTCAGAAAAAATTGGTCAAATGCTAGCAACAACAGGTTCTCAAGGAGTAAGGAAAGGCGAGGACATTTGGCTCTGGCATAAGCGTTTAGGACATGCATCTTTTAGCTACATAAAGAAATTATTTCTGAATATTTTTGATAAAATAGACACTTCAACTTTGTATTGTGATGTTTGTGAGTTTGCAAAGAGTCAAAGAACTTCTTTTCCATTAATTTCAAATAAAAGTTCGCTTCCGTTTATGATTATTCACTCTGATATATGAGGTCCATCCAAAGTTAAAACGTTGGGTGGATCAACATGGTTTGTGACATTTATTGATGATTGTACTCGAATGACTTGGCTTTGTATGATGAAATCGAAAAGTGAAGTTGGAGATTTATTTCAAAAATTTTGCACAATGGTTGAGACTCAATACAAATCACAAATTCAAGTATTGCGTAGTGACAATGGAGGAGAATATATGCATTCAGAACTTCAATCTTTTTTGGTAGCTAAAGGAATTGTTCATCATAGATCTTGTCCAAATACTCCACAACAGAACGGAGTAGCTGAATGAAAGAATCGACATCTATTAGAAGTGGTTCGAGCTGCACTAATTGGTTCCCACATGCCAGCAGTATATTAGGGAGAAGCTCTTGCATATGCAGTATACACAATCAATCGAACACCGTCTAGATCTCTTGAGTATAAAACACCTTTTCAATCACTTATGGATGCAATAGTAAATCCAAAAATTGTTGAATTAACTCCAAAAGTTTTTGGTTGTGTTGCTTATGTTCACTTGCACAAGGATCAAAGAAGTAAGTTGTCTCCTAGAGCTGAAAGGTGTGTGTTTCTTGGCTATGCTACCCATCAAAAGGGGTACCGGTGCTACCATCCACAAACTAAACGAATGTTCACCACTATGGATGTTGTTTTTCACGAGACACTGACATATTTTTCCCCTAAGTCTGAAATTCAGGGGAGAATTGTGAAGAAATTCAGACTTTGATCCCTGAACAAGTTGATATCTTGGTACATCATGAAATTCAAGACAATGTAACAAGTAGTGATGAGAGTGTGCAACAACCTAATAATCAACTAACGCAAAATGAGGAAGAGGTACATCATGGAGTTCTTGAGAATGCCGAGATTGAGAGCTTACCTACTAATGCAGACACTACAGATGACGTCAACAATATATCACACCAATCGTCTCCTCAAGAACCTAATATAGACAAAAGAATTTTACCGAATCGTGTCACTAGAGGTATTCCTAAGCTTACTTATGATCCTGACTTCACTAGCAAAGTTAGATACCCTATGAGTAATTACATTTCTAACCAAAACTTGTCTAACTCAAATAGTGCATTCATATGTCAATTATCTAGTGTATCTATTCCTAATAGTGTGCAGGAAGCGTTAGCTGACTCTAGATGGAAGGATGCCATGAATGAGGAGATGAGATCCTTGAAAAAAAATGAAACGTGGGAACTGGTGGATTGTCCGGTTGTTAAGAAACCAGTGGGATGTCGATGGGTGTATATAGTGAAGTTTAAGGCCGATGGTAAAGTTGAGAGATTCAAAGCTAGATTGGTGGCAAAAGGGTATACACAAGCACATGGAGTAGATTATACTGAAACGTTTTCTCCCGTAGCAAAAATGAGCATTGTTCAGTTATTATTATCTCTAGCTGTAAATCTTGATTGACCCTTACAACAATTTGATGTAAAAAACGCCTTCTTACATGGAGAATTATTTGAAGAAGTTTATATGGAGCTACCCGAAGGATGTAAAATCCCTAATACACATGGGAAGAAGGTATGCAAGTTAAAGAAGTCATTGTACAGACTAAAGCAATCACCCCGAGCATGGTTTGGGAGATTTACCAAGTCAATGTTTGCTTTCGGATATCAACAGAGCAATCAAGATCATACCTTGTTTTTAAAAAGAAAAGAGGGAAAAATTACAATTCTTATTATTTATGTTGATGACATGATAGTCACAGGAGATGATTAAGAGGAACGCAATTCATTAAAGGAATACTTGGCAAGAGAATTGAGATGAAAGACCTTGGTTCTTTGAAGTACTTTCTTGGGATTGGGGTCTCAAGATCAAGATCAGGTATCTTTCTGTCCCAACGGAAATATGCATTGGATTTGTTAAAAGAAACTGGGATGACGGCATGCAAACTAGCAAATTCTCCAATCGAAGGGGGTTTGAAGTTGTGTATTGAAGAAGATCAAACTCCGGCAAATAAAGGAAGATATCAGAGACTTGTAGGGAGATTGATTTATCTCACACACACCAAGCCAGATTTAGCTTATGCTCTTAGTGTGGTGAGTCAATTCATGCACAATCGTGGTGCACAACACATGGATGCGGTCATACGAATCTTAAGGTACATAAAGGCTACTCCCAGAAAGGGAATTTTGTTCAAAAAGGGATCTAACTACCAGGATGTGGTGGTTTATACTGATGCAGACTGGGCAGGTGCTCTTGATGATAGAAGATCAACTTCAGGATACTTTACATTTGTAGGAGGTAATTTTGTCACATGGAGAAGCAAGAAGCAGAATGTTGTAGCTCATTCTAGCGCTGAAGCTGAACTCAGAGGAATGGTTCTTGGACTCTGTGAAGGTATGTGGCTTAGACTACTTCTCCAGGACTTAGGGTATGTACATACACATCTCATTTAGTTGTATTGTGATAACAAAGCTGCGCGCGACATTGCTCACAACCCTATCCAACACGATCGTATGAAACATGTGGAAGTTGACAGATTTTTTATCAAGGAAAAGCTTGATAAAAATATTCTAGAATTGCCAAATATTCGATCTGAAGATCAACTAGCAGATATTCTTTCCAAGGCTGTTACAAGTAAGACTTTTGGAAAACTATTAGACAAGTTGGGAATGTATGACATCTATTCACAACTTGAGGGGGAGTGTTGAAAAAGGAGAATATCTTATTGGTTAAGATTATATTTACAAAGGATATTATCTGATTAGTTAAGATAAGATATAGATAATACTACATAATAAGATGATCAGATAAGATTCTATCTTTTTTATATTTAATATTTGTTTCTTTATCTAATCCTTGATATGTAATTCTATAAATACAGTAGTATCCTATACACAAAATTACACGAATGAATGAAATAGTGAATTATTTAGTTTTTCAACTGGTGATGTGTCTGGTTTTTCAAATTTGGAGAAACTTTCATTTAATGAATGTTATAATTTGGTTACAGTTCACGAGTCGGTTGGTTGTCTTGGCAAAGTTAAAGAAGTAAGTGCTTGGAGATGCAGGAAGCTTGTGAGTTTTCCACCCATCCATTTGACTTCTCTAGAAGAACTTGATCTTTCAGGGAGTGGACTTTAGAGTTTTCCAGAAATATTAGGTGAAATGAAAAACATAAAGGAACTTGAATGCTTCAACACTCGCATAAAAGAATTGCCAATTTCATTTGTAAATCTCGCGGGACTCCGAAGTTTAAAAAATTGAAAGGGGAAGTGTTGTTAAGTTACCAATTAGCATTCTCATGATGCCAGAATTGACACGCTTTATTGCCAAAGATTGTGAAGGGATGAAATGGGTTAAAGAGGAAGAGAACGAAGAAACAATGGGCTCAATTGTATCTTCAAAGCTTGACTTTCTTCAAGTCCGAAGCTGCAATCTGTATGATATTTTTTTCAATAATAGGTTTCACACGATTTGCCCATGTGACATATTTAGACCTGTCAGGGAATAATTTCACATTCCTTCCTGAATGCATCAAAGAATTTCAATCTTTAGAGCACCTTAAGTTGAGTAATTGCCAGCATCTTCGGGATATTAGAGGGGTTCCACCAAACATAAAGTATTTTGATGCAGCAGACTATAAATCCTTGACTAGGTCGAGTACAAGCATGTTCATAAATCAGGTATTATGGTGTTTTTGAATGTGTATGATTTAATAGTTCATTATGTACCTAAAAATGATAAACTTGTGAATTCCTGTGTAGCTAACATGTAGGAACTGTATGAGGCTGGAATGAGAGGATGTTGTTTGCTAGGAGCATGGATTCCAGAGTGGTTTGATGAGATAAGCAGGGGACCTTCAATTTCTTTCTGGTTTCGTAATGAGCTCCCTACCAATATTCTCTTTCTTCTAACTGCACCTGTTTGGAAGTTTCGAATTCCCAAGCCAGACCCCGTGGTGTTCATCAATGGCAACAAATTTAAAGTATCTCTTCTAAGGGAATTTGACTAGATTGAAATGGATCATACATATATTTTTGAACTACACTTGAAGTGGTATCGATCTAAAGTGGATTTACGAAGAGAATGGAGCCATATGGAGGTCACATATGAGGGTGTGATGAAGAAGACTTCAATGATTAAAGCAATGGGAATCCATGTATTCAAAGGGGAAAGTGACATGGAGGATATCCGATTCAGTGATCCAACAATATGTAGGAAGAGAAAATGAGACGATTATCTCGACAATTTTAAATCAGATAACAACCGGTTGCTCTAAAAGGTGTATAGTTTCAAGTCTATTTGAAAAGTAGTCATTGCAAAATAATGTGAGCTTTGACTCAAATTCACTGGAGTCAAAGCATAACAGGACACCTTCATCAATTTCATGTGCCACGAGGCTGTTTGTAAAATTTTCATATTTTTTTAACTGGTGTTTTTAATAAATTTTTGTGCTCGAATTATAGTATAAAAAACTTCTTATAATTTAATGAATGCTTGATGGGTCACTGGCCAGAACTTTATTTTTATTTCAGTTTCTGCATTAATTTGTGTCTTTTTCTTTTGAATAAATTGGGCAAAATTGGTTGTTGACAATGACAAATGGAAATGCAGTTCTTTTTTGTGTGGAATCCATCTTGAAAAAAAAAATGTCTCTCTGTCCTTGGTGAGATTTGCGTACGAAAATATGGGCAATAATTTTTCTCTTCTTATTTTGGATCAAGTGGTCAAAATTATGAAAGAGAGAATAACTAAATCATGTTCATGATAAGAAAATAAGTAACCTGCTGATAGTGAATTTACAATATTTTTGTTCCAGCTTTTTAATTTCAACACTATCTCATTGTTCCCAACATGTTTTGTGATTTCAAATATTTGTACATGAAACCAATAAATAATAACACACAAGTGAACAAAATAGACCCTTGTGTTGAATGCAATGACGACCCATAAACCTGTCAAATCATCTCTTTCTAAGTTTCCTAATTTGTACACAATAAAAAGTCAAATAATTTCCCAGAAATAGAATATTTGATTTTCCTTTTTAAGTATACTTGTTGCCAATCAAAGCAGATTTTATGTGATTTTTGATTTCTTGTTGTTGTATAAATGCATGTTATGCCATTCAATAAAAATATAGCCTTCTATAATTCAATATATTTTTTTGTTCATGCTATAACCTTGTATGCTTTTTTCTAAATAACCAACAAATTGGTACCAGAGCAAACTTCTTATGGGACATGTGCCATGGATATTAGGCAAGCTTTGCACATGTTGCTCCTCCTGTGTTTTAATGGAGAGAACTACAACCTTTGGGCGGTGAGAATGGAAAATCATCTGGAGGCTCTAGATGTCTTGGACGTTGTAGAAGAGGATTATTATGTTCCTCAATTACCAGAACATCCTACAGTCGCCCAAATGAAAAATCACAAGGAGAAAAAAACCAGAAAAGCAAGAGCAAAGGCTTGCCTGTTTGCTAGAGTCTCAAAACCAATTTTCTTAAGAATTATGAAACTAAAAACTGCAAATGCCATATGGAATTATTTGAAAGAGAAGTACGAAGGAGACGACCGGATACGAAACATGCAAGTTCTGAATTTAATTCAAGAATTTGAATTACAAAGGATGAAAGAGTCTGAGACAATCAGAGAGGTCTCAGATAAACTGCTTGACATTGCTAACAAGGTGAGATTATTAGGTGCAGAATTTGCAGATTCAAGAATTATACAAAAAATTCTTATAAAAGTTCCCAAAAAATATGAAGCCTCTGTCACAACTTTAGAGAATACAAATGATCTATCCCAAGATCACTTTGTCGAAGTTTTACATGCTTTAAAGGCAAGAACATATAAGGCTTATGAGGCAGGACAATATATGGAGGGGGCATTTAAAGTCAAGTTGCAAATCAACAATGATGGAAAAAGTCATAACAATAGATATGAAGTTTATGCAAACAACAAAAATAAAAAACTACAACACTCAGATATATCCACCATGCCCTCACTATAAAAAAACTAATCACTCACAACAAAGGTGTTGGTGGAGGCCAGATGTCAGGTGTCATAGGTGTGGTCAGTTAGGGGATGTTGAAAAAGTATGCAAATTTCAACAACAAGAAGCAGTCAAGGTTGTTGAGGACCAATTACAAGAGGAGAAGATGTTTGCTATATCATGCTTCGCTGCCAATAGCTCTACAGAAAGTTGGTTCATCGATAGTGGATGTACAAACCACGTGACATCGTGAGCTCTTTACAGAACTTAATGAAGTTATTCTTTCTAAAGTCAAGATCAGAAATGGAGCATACATTGAAGTAAAAGGCAAAGTAACTGTGGCAATTGAAGGCCACACAGGTTTGAAATTAATTCCTGATGTGTTGTATGTCTCAAAAATTAGTCAAAACTTGTTGAGTGTTCCTCAATTACTCAAAAAAGGTTATAAGGTGTTGTTTGAAGACAAGCATTGCATGATCAAAGACTCAGAAGATAGAGAGGTATTCAACATTCAAATGAAAGGCAAAAACTTTGACTTGGACCTCATGATCAAAGAGCAGGCTACAGTACACAAACAAGTCAATAACACAGTACTTTGGCATAAAAGATTGGGGCATTTCCATCACGAAGCTCAGATGTTTATTAAAAAGAACAGTCTTGCAAAAAAATTCACTTGAATCAGAAGAAGAACTTCCTGCGTGTGCTACCTACCAAAATGGAAAGCAAACAAGACTCCATTTTCCATAAACTATGACTCGAAAGGCTACAGAAAGGCTGCAATTGATACACACGGATGTTGGAGGACCCATGAGAACACCATCACTGAATGAGTACTTGGATAAAAAATCTTCGTTGAACAACCAGTAGGAAGTCATAATGAGCTTATTGATAAGATCAAAGAAAGAATAAAAAATACAGATGTTGGAAAGATGTCATTCTTCCTTGGTAAGCAGGTGCGGCAAAAGCACAATGAAATATTTGTGTATCAGCACAAATATGCAAAAGAAGTCCTCAAGAAGTTCAGAAGGATAAAGAAGTGTAACTTGTTCACTATAGAACAGAATATCAAAAACATTCTAACAAAGGCGCTTCCTAAAGACACTCTTGAGTTCTTAAGGAAAAAACTTGGAATATGCAACTTCAGTCATGGAGGAGTGTTGAATGCAATGACCCATGAAGCTGCCAAATCATCTCTTTCTAAGTTTCCAAATTTGCACACAATAAAGAGTCAAATAGTTTCCTAGGAATAGAATATTTGATTTTCCTTTTTAAGTGTATTTGTTGCAAATCAAAGAAGATTGTGCGTGATTTTTTATTTCTTGCTGTATAAATGCATGTTATGCCATTCAATAAAAATATAGTCTTCTATAATTCAATATATTATTCTGTTCATGCTATAACCCCATATGCTTTTTTCTAAATAACCAACACCTTGTTTGTTTGATTTTGATTCGATATGAGAAACAATTTTGATTCAATTTCTGAATCGGTGAAATCCATGGTAATTGACAAGGAGCTGGTGCACCGCGTGGTGGTGAGACGGTTGGATGCTTTGGAGGTTACACAGGAAGCCTCCAATGCCACTTTCATCATTCTCGACATAATTGATGCATTCCATATTTCCAGATATAAACAGAACACTACCACAAAGCAATTCCATAGGTGAGGATTTTCTTCCGCAAGTTTTCCCTTGTTTCATTCAATGGATTTAGAAAGGAAGAATGATTCGAAGTTCCTTCAACTAAGTTGTGATTGCTGTCAAATTTGAAATATTGTTTGTGGTTTGAAAGAAGGGAGGTAGAAGAGGGTACTAGGTTTCATTGTGTATTCATTACTGATCAACCAAACAATACAAATATGTATATCATCTAACATAAATGATAAATGCGTATCATCTAACATAAATGTATAATATTAGTTTGCAAGGTTTTTGAAATGTTGCTCTACGCCACTCTACTTACATAAATAACTCATACCACGATGGGACAGTGAAGTAGACACTAAATACGCGAGCTACAGAAGAAGCTATGTGATCAACGCATTTATAATGTTTTTCTATAAGAGATGCTTTCACCCTGACCTGACTCCTCACGTAAAGGGTGGCCCTAGTGGAATGATGATGAGGTTGAGTAAAAGCCATTTGCTTGAGAAGGGAAAAGAAATTATAAGAAAAAACAAAATACAGATTTATTTCAACATTGCCCAACAACTATAGTACCATATTTCCGCGTCCTAATAATAACGTGTTTGTGCCATATTACCATGTTTTCATCTCTTGTAATTTTGTTACTTTGATCTTTCCGCATAAATTTATGTTTGGTGTTCACTTAACAGTTCGGAGTTGAGTCTTGATTCAACTCTATCAAATTGATTGAAGCATTTCCAACACACCAAACCATAATCACACTAAACTTTCTTCCTATGGCTATGTCTATGGTTGTACCTTCAACTTCCCATGCATGCTTCCAACTACCATGTCTTCCTCAGCTTTAGAGGCCAAGATACCCGTCATGGTTTCACTCGAAATCTCTATAAAGCTCTCACTTATAAGGGAATCCACACTTTCATTGATCATGAGGAGCTTCAAAGTGGAGAGCAAATAACACCAGCACTTGTCATGGCTATTCAAAAGTTCAGGATTGCCATCATTGTGCTCTCCAAAGACTACGTTTCTTACTCTTTTTGAACGATGCAAGGTGTAATTGGATGCTTGCACTTGGCATGAGGCGATGAAGGAGTTTACACACAATGTTTTGTCGCGTGAAATGTTTAGACGGTCCTATGAGTTGCACATTATGCAATTCTCTAATATGTTTATTGATTTTGTTCATTTTTCATGTTATTCATGTTTTAATAGTCTCCCCAATCATCGAAAAAATTTGTTAGTGTAAGTTTTTGTCCATATAACATTGTTAGCCTTTAGAAATCAAATCACACGCAAGTCAAGCGGGTCTCCCACACAAGCCAAGCCTCTTGAGATACAACACGAACTTTCTTTGACTAAAGAGAAACATAATTCACGAGACCACAACTTAGAAAATGACTTAAAAAAATAAGTACAAAAAAATAATTAATGAAGGGATTCTCCTTATTAGAAATCTCCATTATTGCTGGACAATTTCACCCTTTTAAATTTTAAAAAATATTTATTGCATTTCTAGATTTGAATCATTATTTGTTATCATGATAGAAGACATTACCCTGACCGAGGTTGTATCTAGTTTTTAAGGAATATTTTATTCTTCACAACTCATTTTGTTACAATATTGTAGTTTATTTAAAAAATATAAAATTACTAAATTCATTATATTTACCCGTTTGAGCAACATGGAGAGTGTTAACAAGATGTAAGTTTGAATTACTTATTCTAAAAAAAATAATTTAGAGTACTGTGGCATAAAAAGTCATTTTAATTTAAAATTTATATTATCTAATTGATCATCTGAAATCTTAATAAAATGTAGTAACGTTGTAATAACTTATAATCATTATAAATGTTTACTTTATTTTCTATTATCATGATAGAAGGTTTGTATATTTTATTTTTAGGTATACTATTTTTAAATATATAATTATCAGAGGAAATATACAAGGTATAATTTGTTAATTATATTCATGTTTAGGGAAACATGTAATTTCCATTATTTAAAGACTAACATGAACAAATTTTGTAGGGACTAATATTTTACTATTAATTCTACAAATTTTTATTAGGTCATAAAAATATAGCATTAATAATAAAAATAACTTAGCTAGCCCAAAACAGAAAAAATGGGGGGATAAGAAAACAACAAAAGAGGAAGAAATACCGATAGGAGAGAGTGGAGAAATTAAGGGAAAACAATATAGCAAACCACTAGGAGTTAATATAAAAAATAAAAAAAGGAAAATTTCTTGCTTAATCACAATGAAATTACATGATATATGAAATTCTTTATCTTTAATTCATAGATGACTCTATTTGCCCCTATCTTTAGGCTCATCTTATTACATATATTAGTCAATTTCTTTATGTTTACCAATTATATTTAATGGAAAGATAATTAAAAAAGTTAAAATAATATAATTTCTTTATAAAATATTTTATTTTTTTACCTTATATTGTTATAAATTTTTATTTATTTAAAAATTAAAACTAATAAATTCATTATCTTTAGCCGTGGTAAGTATCTATTAGTTATTTTATAAAATTAATTTAGAGGATTGTGTCATAAAAAATTATTTTAATTTAAAATTTGTATTATCCAACTGATCATTTGAAATATTAATAAAATGTAGTAACGTCACTGTGTCCCCTGAATGAATTAGTATTTATTGAACATTTAAAATTTATACTAGAGAGATCTTCTGATTTTCTTCGCGCTATGGAGAGCACTATTAGGGTTTTCAAATTGAGAGACAAACAAGATAATTTTTTGCTGGAGATGATGATTTTTAGGTTTTCAGATTGAAAGAAATAAGATGATTTTGTCGGTGAAGATGAGTTTTGGGTTTTAGATCGAGAAAGATCCAACATGATATATGCCTGTGAGGATGATTTTTTGAATTTTAGATTGAGAGAGATTAGGTTTTTAAATTGTCGATGAGAATGGTGAACTTAAATTTTCAGACTACACATTTCTTCCTTATGTTTTTTAAAACACATTAAAACAACGTCATTTTATTATTATACCCGTATCCCAATTGTTAACCAAACATTTTTTTAATGGAAATTACCCACCAACTTTCCTCTCTTCAAATTTTGTTATTATTATATGTTTGTTGCTCATGAGTTCAGTCTTTAGTCAAACCTATTAAATTTGATACAACTGTCCTAACACACCAAACCAAACCATCATCACATTAAATTATTCTCTTAATAAAGAAAGTGAAAGTGTGAGGGCGGTGACTAAAATATTGTATTATTGTGTAATGGACGACCAAGTTATCTAAATATGACACAAATATATAATAAAGCCATACTTTCCACCCAAACTATTCTCTTTAGTTTATGTATATATAATTCATATCGGAATAAACTTGACATTACTTGTATCATGGATTAATAAGGCTTTTAGTTTAACTTTATTAAATATCTTTTTTTTTGCTTGAAACAGAGATGAGTATGAATACAAGTTTATTGGGAGTATTGTTGATTTGGTATCTGAGAATATGAATACGAGTGGCCCAAAAGTATTGAAGACAATAATTCTGTAATCAAAAAAAAAAAGTCTAATTATTATAATAATTATTTGAGATTTTTTTATATATATTATGATTAAATACAATTTCAAATGATCAACTACTCAATACTAACTATAATAATATAATAATTTGTTTGCAGCGTGTGACCGTGTTTTATGGTTTCACAAGGAATTACCCACGAAGCTCACTTCTATTATCTTGTATAAATCATTATACTTCAGAGTTTAGTCTTTAGTCAAGTCTATCAAATTTGATTGAAACATTCCCAATACACCAAACCATAATCATACTAAACTTTCTTCCTATGGCTATGACTATGGCTATGGTTGTACCTTCAACTTCCCATGCTTCCAATTACCATGTCTTCCTCAGCTTTAGAGGCCAAGACACCCGTCATGCTTTCACTGGCAATCTCTACAAAGCTCTTACTGACAAGGGAATCCGCACTTTCATTGATGATGAGGATCTTCAAAAGGGAGAGGAGATAACACCGTCACTTGTCAAGGCTATTCAAGAATCCATTATTGCCATCATTGTGCTCTCTAAAGACTATGCTTCTTCTTCATTTTGCTTAGATGAGCTTGTTGCCATCTTTGATTGCAAGACCAAAGGGCAGTTGGTTGTTATACCAGTCTTTTATAAGGTAGATCCTTCCGATGTTCGACATCTTAAAGGAAGTTACGGAGATGCATTGGCCAAACACGAGAAAAGATTCAGACATGACATGGACAGATTGCAGAGATGGAAGAAGGCTCTGCGTAGCGTGGCTGACTTGTCTGGCTATCATCTCAAACAAGGGTATCCAACCAAACTATTCTTTTTCCTTTATATATATAATTCATATCGGAAAAACTTCACAATACATGTATCAAGACATGGATGAAAGGCTTTTGGTTTAATTTGATTAAAATCTTTTTGCTTAAAACAGAGATGAATATGAATACAAGTTTATTGGGAGTATTGTTGATTCGGTCTCTGAGAAGATTATTGACCGTGCTCCTTTACATGTTGCGGATCACCCGGTTGGACTTGACTCCCGAGTGGCAGAAGTAATGAAGCTATTGGATGTTGGATCTGATGATGGTATCCACATGGTAGGGATTCTTGGAATGGGCGGAGTAGGAAAATCAACACTTGCTCGAGCTGTTTATAATAATTTGATTTCTCAGAACTTTGATGGCTTTTGTTATCTTGATAAAGTGAGAGAAGAGTCAGAGAAACATGGGCTACAACATCTCCAAAACATCCTTCTCCAGAAAATACTTAAAGGTAAGACCATTGTGGTAACAAGTTGGCAAGAAGGAGCTTCAGTAATAGAAGATAGGCTCCGAGGAAAGAAGGTTCTCTTAATTCTAGATGATGTTGATAAGCTCCAGCAATTACAGGCAATTGTTGGAAAACCTGATTGGTATGGTCTCGGAAGCAGAGTCATCATCACCACTCGAGACCGGCAACTGTTGGCATGTCATCATGTCAATAAAATATATGAGGTGAAAGAATTGAACAAGGACGATGCTCTTCAGTTGCTCACATTGAAAGCTTTTAAAAAGGAAAAGGCTGATCTGACTTATGTGGATTTCTTGAATGGTGTACTAACTTATGCTTCTGGCCTTCCATTGGCTTTGGAAGTCATAGGATCCGACTTGTTTGGAAAAAGTACTGAAGAATGGGAATCTGCCATAAATCAGTATAAAAGAACTCATGATAGTGGAATCCAAGGTATTCTAAAAGTAAGCTTTGATGTTCTGCCGGAAGAAGTGAAGAGTGTTTTTCTTGATATCGCTTGCTGTCTTAAAGGATATGAATTAAAAGAGGTTGAAGCCATACTTCATGGTTGTTATGGTGACAGCATGAAACATCATATTAATGTGTTGGTGGATAAATCTCTCATAAAGGTTGGATGGGGTTGGCGTGGTGATACTGTTGAGATGCACGACTTGATTCAGGAGATGGGTAGACACATTGATAAGGAATCACATAAAAAGCCCCACAAGCGCAAGAGACTGTGGTTGTGGAAGGATATAACTGAAGTTTTGAAACACAACAAGGTGTGTGAGACTCTCCTGAATGGTTTGGTTTCTGAGCTTGCTTCAATTTTTGCCTCTCTGTCATATGGTCACATTATAGGCGTTTTTCTATTTTCTTCCCCTTTTTTTGTAACTTTCTCTGAACACATGAATTGATGTTTTATATATAATTGTAGTGTAGTTGATTTGTGCCTTTTGTTAACAGGGGACTAGTGAAATTGAAATAATCTATTTGAATGTGCCTATATCAGACAGAGAAGAAATCTTAGAATGGGATGGAAATGGCTTCAAGAAGATGAAAAACCTTAAAATACTTATTATTAAAAATGGTAAATTTTCAGAAGGTCCGAAATGTCTTCCAAATAGTTTGAGAGTACTGGAATGGTGGGGATATCCTTCAAATTGTTTACCATCTGATTTTCAACCACACAAATTGGTCATGTGCAGCTTACCAAATAGCTGCATTACTTCATTTGAGTTGGATTTCTCATCAAAGGCAAGTTTAATGAGTACATTTTTTCTCATCTTGTAAATTAATAAATTCTCAGAAAACTGTTCACTCTTTTTATTTCTCTCGTTTTTTCTCATTTGCAGGTGTTCAAGAATTTAACAGTCTTGAAATTTGACGGGTGCCACAGTTTAACACAGATAGGTGACGTGTCTGGTTTTTCAAATTTGGAGAAACTTTCATTTAGTATGTGTTATAATCTGGTTACAATTCACGAGTCGGTTGGTTGTCTTGGCAAAGTTAAAGAGATAAGAGCTTGGGGATGCAAGAAGCTTATGAGTTTTCCCCCAATCCATTTGACCTCTCTAGAAAAACTTTATCTTTCAGAGAGTGGACTTGAGAGTTTTCCAGAAGTATCAGGAAAAATGGAAAACATACGAACACTTCGAGTTGCAAGAACTCGCATAGAAAAAGTTCCAATTTCATTTGTAAATCTGGTGAGACTCCAACTTTTACAAATTGAAAACTCTCGAATTGTTAAGTTACCGAATTATAACAAACTTTGATTATTAAACCCTCGAAATATCATAAATTATAATAAATTTTGATTATAAAAATTTTCCACATTTTTTCACGTTGAATTAGTAACGTGTTTTTGTAATAATGACATATATTCATGGTATTACATGGGAAAATTACCCACAAAACTTCCTCTCTTAATTTTTTTTTTCCATATTTTCTTGTATAAATCATTGTAATTTATTTAAGATCCCGATTATTTTGATTTTACAATAACTAATTCAAAATAAATAAAATATTGCAAACACTTGAAAGTGCTGACCATGTTTTTATTTCTTTCATTTCTTCTCATTTACAGATGTGTCAGAATGTAACAGTCTTGGAATTTGACGACTGCCCAAGTTTAACACAGATACCTGACCTGTCTAATTTTTCAAATTTGGAGAAACTTTCATTTCAACGGTGTGGTAATTTGGTTACAATTCACGAGTCGGTTGGCCGTCTCAGTAAACTTAAACTACTAAGTGCTCGGGGATGTAAGAAGCTTGTGAGTTTTCCACGCATGCATTTGACCTCTCTAGAACAACTTGATCTTTCATTCACTCGCATGAAAGAATTGCCAATTTCATACATAAATCTGGTGAGACTCCAATTTTTACAAATTGAAAACCCTCGAAATATCATAAATTATTTTAAATTTTGATTATAAAATCATTCACGTATGTCCACGTTGCAGAAATAACGTATTTTTATGGTTTTTTTATGGGAAAATTACCAACAAAACTTGCTCTCTTAGTTTTTTGGTCCATGTTGTCTCGTATAAATCATTGTAATTTATTTATAATCCCTATTATTTTGCTTTTACAACAGCTAAAGAAAGTGCTCACTCTGTTTTTATTTCTTTCATTTTTTCTCATTTACAGATGTGCCAGAATGTAACAGTCTTGAGAGTTGACTACTGCAAAAGTTTAACACAGATACCTGACCTGTCTAATTTTTCAAATTTAGAGATACTTTCATTTGAATGGTGTGATAATTTGGTAACAGTTCACGAGTCAGTTGGCCGTCTTGGTAAACTTAAAAGCATAAATGGTTGGAAATGCAAGAAGCTTGTGAGTTTTCCACCTATCCATTTGACCTCTCTAAAAAAACTTAATCTGTCAGGGACTGGACTTGAGAATTTTCCAGAAATATTAGGAAAAATGGAAAACATAAAGGAACTTCAATTCTTCGACACTCCTATAAAAGAATTGCCAATTTCATTTGTAAATCTCGTGAGACTCCGAAGTTTAGAAATTGAATGGGGAAGCTTTATTGCCAAAGATTGTGAAGGGATGAAATGGGTAAAAGAGGAAGAGAACGAAGAAACAATGGGCTCAATTGTATCTTCAAAGCTTGACTTTCTTCAAGTCCGAAGCTGCAATCTGGATGATGATTTTTTTTCAATAAAAGGTTTCACACGATTTACCCATGTGACATATTTAGACCTGTCAGGGAATAATTTCACATTCCTTCCTGAATGCATCAAAGAATTTCAATCTTTAGAGCGCCTTGATGTGAGTGATTGCGAGTATCTTCAGGATATTAGAGGGGTTCCACCAAACATAAAGTATTTTGATGCAGCAGACTGTAAATCCTTGACTTGGTCGAGTAGAAGCATGTTCATAAATCCGGTATTGTGGTGTTTTGAATGTTTATGATTTAATAATTCATTATGTAGTTAAGAATGATAAACTTATGAGTTCGACTAACACACAGGAACTGTATGAGGCTGGAATGAAACGATGTTATCTGCCAGGAGCATGGATTCCAGAGTGGTTTGATAAAAAAAGCAGGGGTCGACCTTCAACTTCTTTCTGGTTTCGTAATAAGCACCCTACAAAAATTCTCTGTCTTGTAATTGTACCTGCATATTTGACTCCTCGAGATTTCTCGCCCATGGTGTCCATCAATGGCCAAAAACTTTCAGGTATCTTAATGAAAATAAACGTGACGAAAATGGATTATACACATATTTTTGAACTATACTTGAAGTGGTATCTATCTGAAGTGACTTTAGGGAAAGAATGGAACCACGTGGAATTTGCATATGTGGGTAAGATGGAGACTTCATTGATTAAAGCCACGGGAATCCATGTATTCAAAGGGGAAAGTGGCATGGAGGAGGATATCCGATTCAGTGATCCTTGCAAGTAGGAAGAGAAAATTAAACGATTATCTCAACAATTTTGAATCTGATACCCGCCGGTTGATAAAAAGGTGTAGGTTTGCGGACATGGAAGAACAAATTGAGCAACACCAAAACTGAATAGATTCATGTCTATTGAAGTGGGAATCTACCTATTTTCCTACACAACGCAGCCATTGCATAGTAATGTGAGCTTTTACTCAAATTCACTGGAGTCAAAGCATAACGGGGCACCTTTATCAATTTCATGTGCCACCAGGGTGTTTGTAAATTTTGCATATTTTTTTAACTGTGTTTTTAATAATTTTTTTGTGCTCAAATTATTGTATAAAAAACTTCTTATAATTTAATGAATGTTTGATGGGTCATTGGCCAGAACATTATTTTTATTTCAGTTTTTGCATTATTTTGTGCCTTTTTCTTATGAATAAATTGGACAAAATTGGTTGTTGACAATGACAAATGGAAATACAATTCTTTTTTGTGTGGAATCCATCATTAAAAAAATAAAAAAGTCTCTGTGTGTACCAAAATATTGGCAATAATTTTTCTCTTTTTACTTTGGATCAAGTGGTCAAAATTATAAAAGAGAGCATAACTAAATCATGTTCATGATAAGAAAATAAGTAACCTGCTGATAGTGAATTTACAATATTTGTAGCTATATATGCACACATATTTTGCCCAAAACAGAGTGAAATCTAAATCAGATAAGATAATGGAGCAACCAAACTTCTTTGTTAGTTAAGAATTTAAAAGTAAAAAACAAATATACCTAGGAAATGGATTAAGAAAAGGGGGGTGTTTGTTCTAGAATAAGTAAAAAGATTTCCGGAAAAAGTGCATCACATGAGAGTATTACATATTTATATTTACCAGATGAAATATACAAAGTCTAATTTAAAATAATTTTGTTTCTGAATGATGGTGAAAGCTGGTGTGTTGTTACTTATATTTGGTTAGACACCATGTCTTCAAATAGCTCTCCTCTTTCTTGCTTAATCTATTACTTACAAATACCCGTGATAAGTATCTATTAGTTATTTTATAAAATTAACTTAGAGGATTGTTTCATAAAAAATTATTTTAACTTTTAAAGGAAATTACCCACGAAGCTTCCTCTCTTGAAATTTTGTTATTATTATATGTTTGGTGCACATGAGTTCAGTCTTTAGTCAACCTTATTAAATTTGATACAACCATCCCAACACACCAACCCACCCAAACTATTATTTTTAATTTATGTATATATAATTCATATCGGAATAACTTGACTTTACTTGTATTGTATCAAGACATAGATCCAAGGCTTTTAGGTTAACTTTATTAAATATCTTTTTGCTTGAAACAAAGATGAATATGAATACAAGTTTATTATAAGGAAATACCCACTAAGCTTCCAAAGTTTATTTTAGTTAGTTTTATATGTCCCCATAAAATTTAATTGAATCACGTTCCAACACACAAAACATAATCACACTAAACTTTCTTCCTTTGGCTATGACTTTGGTTGTACCTTCAAGTTCCCATGCTTCCAATTACCATGTCTTCCTCAGCTTTAGAGGCCAAGACTATCATAAAATAAACTTAAATTAGGAGGATTGTTTTGCTATTGTCGTTTGGTACTCCCAGATTAGCATTAATAGTTTTTTTTGGCATGAGTTAATAGAATCAATAATAAAGTGTGGTGGGACTATTTATTAGGACTCTTGATCTATCTTTGGTATTCGAAGAGGCAAACTTTTTGCCTATATAAACTATGCAAGTTTGTATGGAACTGATATACATATACAGAGAGAGATCAGAGAAATATTGCTTTGAAAAACTTGCCTTCTTGTTGCCAACAAATTAGTATCAGAGCTATATGCAAGGTGAGTGTGAGAACTGACCTGCTGCGAGAGAGAATGTCACGGTGTGCGCAGACCGAGAGTTGTGTGAGTTGAGTGTAACCATTTGAGAGATATGGCATGTCTAACTAATGGCATCCCGCTACCCAAATTAACGAAAAGTGTCAGCTACGACTCCTGGAAGGTGCAAATGAAGGGTCTTTTCGGCTCCCAAGATAACTGGGACGTGGTCGAGAATGGGTATGACAAACCGGCAAACACCGATGGGTATTCAAATGCCCAGCTGAATGCATTGAAGACTGTTCGAGCAAAAGACAAGGCGGCTCTGTATTTATTATACCGAGCTGTCGACGAATCCGGATTTGAGAAGATTTCCAATGCCATATCTTCAAAGGAGGCATGGGATATCCTAGAAAAAGAAAACAAAGGAGATGAGCGTGTGAAGCAAGTACGACTTCAAACCCTCAGGGGTGAGTTGGAAAATATGCAGATGAAGGAAGCTGGAAAATATGCAGATGAAGGAATCAGAAGGCATATCCGAGTTCATTACTCGAGTAGAGACCGTGGTAAACAAGCTAAGTCAGAACGGTGAGAGTCTCTCATCAAACCGAGTAGTTGAAAAGATCTTGAGGTCACTGACATATAACTTTGAGAACATTGTGTGTGCAATCGAGGAGTCAAAGGACCTGTCAACGCTCACTGTCGAAGAGCTTGCAGGGTCTTTGGAGGTGTATGAGCAGAGAAGGAAGAAAAAGAAGGGAGAGTCCCTGGAACAAACTCTCCAGGAAAAGGCAACTATCAGAGATGAAAAGGTGTTCTATGCTCAGAACACCAGAGGGCGAGGAAGAGGCAGAGGGCAAAGAGGAAGAGGAATATATGGAATCGAACAACCCAACCAACAAAACTGGCGAGGGCAAGGACGAACTCAGGGAAGAGGAAGTCGGACAAATACAAACAATGATATTGAATGCTATAACTGTGGGAAGTGTGGGCATGTTGCCAAGAATTGTTATTCAATAAAATGCTACAACTGTGGAAAACTGGATCACATTTCTAAGAATTGTAGGTCTGAGAAGAAAAAAGAGGAACCAACAAATTTCCTCGCCGAGGAGGAAGATGAAGGATTACTTATGGTGACCAACATTCCAGAAACTGAGATCAAACCAAACTATTCTGATAACTCGGTTTGGAACTTGGACACCGGTGCAAGTAACCACATGTGATGCTTCGAAAGTAGCCTTTTTACTCCCTTTTACTTTTTATTTTGTAACTTTATCTAAACACATGAATTGATGTTTTATATATAATTGTAGTGTAGTTGATTTGTGCCTTTTGTTAACAGGGGACTAGTGAAATTGAAATAATCTATTTGGATGTGCCTATATCAGACAGAAAAGAAATCATAGAATGGGATGGAAATGGATTTAAGGAGATGAAAAACCTTAAAATACTTATAATTAAAAACGGTAAATTTTCAGAAGGTCCGAAATGTCTTCCAAATAGTTTGAGAGTACTGGAATGGTGGAGATATCCTTCAAATTGTTTACCATCTGATTTTCAACCACACAAATTGATCATGTGCAACTTAGCAAATAGCTGCATTACTTCATTTGAATTGGATCGCTCATCAAAGGCAAGTTTAATGAGTACATTTTTTCTCATCTTGTAAATTAATAAATTCTCAGAAAACTGTTCACTCTTTTTATTTCTCTCATTTTTTCTCATTTGCAGGTGTTCAAGAATTTAACAGTCTTGAAATTTGACGAGTGCCAGAGTTTAACACAGATAGGTGATGTGTCTGGTTTTTCAAATTTGGAGAAACTTTCATTTAATGAATGTTATAATCTGGTTACAGTTCACGAGTCGGTTGGTTGTCTTGGCAAAGTTAAAGAAATAAGTGCTCGGAGATGCAAGAAGCTTGTGAGTTTTCCACCCATCCATTTGACCTCTCTAGAAAAACTTAATCTGTCAGAGACTGGACTTGAGAATTTTCCAGAAATATTAGGAAAAATGGAAAACATAAAGGAACTTCAATGCTTCGACACTCCAATAAAAGAATTGCCAATTTCATTTGTAAATCTCGTGAGACTCCGAAGTTTAGAAATTGAATGGGGAAGTGTTGTTAAGTTACCAATTAGCATTCTCATGATGCCAGAATTGACAAGCTTTATTGCCAACGATTGTGAAGGGATGAAATTGGTAAAAGAGGAAGAGAACGAAGAAACAATGGGCTCAATTGTATCTTCAATGCTTGACTTGCTTCAAGTCCGAAGCTGCAATCTGGATGATGATTTTTTTTTCAATAAGTTTCACACGATTTGTCCATGTGACATATTTAGACCTGTCAGGGAATAATTTCACATTCCTTCCTGAATGCATCAAAGAACTTCAATCTTTAGAGCACCTTTACGTGAGTAAATGCGAGCATCTTCTGGAAATTAGAGGGGTTCCACCAAACATAAAGTATTTTGATGCAGCAGGCTGTAAATCCTTGACATCGTCGAGTACAAGCATGTTCATAAATCAGGTATTGTGGTGTTCTGAATGTGTTTGATTTAATAATTCATTATGTTCTTAAGAATGGTAAACTTATGAGTTCCTTTATGACAAACACACAGGAACTGTATGATGCTGGAATGAAACGATGTTTTCTGCCAGGAAAATGGATACCAGAGTGGTTTGATAAAATAAGCAGGGGACCATCAACTTCTTTCTGGTTTTGTAATAAGCTCCCTTCCAATCTTCTATGTCTTCTAATTGCACCTGTAGAGTTTTTGCCCCGGCCCATGGTATTCATCAATGGCAAAAATGTTCAAAGAGGATCTGGTTTCTTAGTGAAAACCCCAAAGGATCATACATTTATTTTTGAACTAGACTTATCTGAACGTAAAGTGGCTTTACTAAAAGAATGGAACCATGTTGAGGTTACATATGATGGGGACGAGTTTACATATGACGATGAAATGGAGACTTCATGGATTAAAGCAGTGGGAATCCATGTATTGAAACGGAAAAGTAGCGAGCAGGATATTCGATTCACTAATCCCAATAGTCAGCAAATTGAGGAGATGGCAGAACAAATTAAGCACATCATGGAAGAACAACTTTAGGACAAGAAGGAAGAACAAATTGAGCAACAGCAAAACTGTATAGTTTCATGTGTATTGGAGTGGGCATGTACCTCTTTTCCTACACAATGCAGTCATTGCATAATAATGTCATATGCTGCAGCTTTGTTCACATTTGCTGGAGTGCTGCATTCAACATTATTAAAAAAAAAAATAATTTAAAATAAAATGAAATGTATATTGTCAAACAAATAAATAAATAAAAGGGGTCAAAGATGAAAATGGAAGTCATAAGATAGCCTGGAATTGGTTTAATGCAAGACAAAGATAAAAGATATAATTTAAATTAGGAAAATGAAGGTAACTTGTATTTGTTTTTATCGCTTCTTTCATTTTCCTACTCCAAATCTTTATATTATTAAATTTCTTCCCAACAGAGTTTCCGGCAACAAACATAACTACTTTCTTCTGTTAAACACTCATAGTACAAACCGCCACTAACTGTGGTTTAAATTTACTTGAATAAGATTGCTTGTAACAGAAGATACCTCTAGTGAGTAGTGTCCACCAAAATAGTAAAGAGAAAGGAAGATGAATGCTTTGACGAGGAAAAAGGTTCAAAGGAAGTGTAAGATCCAAGGCTACAATCTCAATGTTGATGCTCTTCATGATATCCTCAACTTCATGATCTCCTTCTTGAAGAACTCTATCAAGAATGTTGTCAAATCTCTCTTTCTTTTCTTTGCTTGTGTCTTCGTTTTTTGTTTCAACTTTTTAACTTCAAAACTATCACATTGTTCCCAACATGTTTTATGATTTGAAAATTTTGTACATGAAAACAATAAATTAAAATAGACCCTTGTTTATTCTTTTTTTATTTGATTTGTGAAACAATTTTGATTCAATTTCTGAATCAGTGAAATCCATGGTAATTGACAAGGAACTGGTGCACCACGTGCTGGTGAGACTGTTGGTTGCTTTGGAGGTTGCAGAGGAAGGCTCCAATTCCACTTTCATCATTCTAGACATCATTGATGCATTCCATATCTTCAGATATAAATACAACACTACCACAAAGCAATTCCATAGGTGAGGATTTTGTTCCGCAAGTTTTCCCTTGTTTCATTTTTAGTCTTTCGAAAGGAAGAATGGTTCAAGTTCCTACAACTAAGCTGTGATTGCTGTCAAATTTGAAATATTGTTTGTGGTTTGATAGAAGGGAGGTAGAACTCCAAGGATTGTTAGAGGTAGAGTGAAATCAAGAATGTTTAAGTTTTCTGGAAATTGGAAACTATTAAGGAAAATCACCAAAAAGGAATTACTGATAAAGTGTTTGAGAAAAAAGACTTTATAACGATGGTGTAAAATAAATTTACTGTCTTTTAATCACAAACACTCGTTATTAGAAGTTTGTTAAGTTTTATTAAAATTCATATCAAAATGACAATGTATCACTATTAAATTCAGAGATTTATCCTGATAATACTGATATTTTTCTATGATCTTATGAGATACTCCATTTAAGAAATTTATTGGAATTTCTGGGATGGTTGTTGGCTTGCACTTGGACTTGATTATCACATAAGACATTTAGGAGCTTTTCTATTGTGTTATATCTCAGGCATAAAGGAAGCTTAACTATTGATGGAGAAGCATCAGAAAAAATGGCTCTATACAGGGATAGGTTTCTGTTGTTGTCCCAAAGGCTGATTAAATTGACTAATTTCTTAGTAAAGTGTCTAACTTGAAGGGAGGCTGATTAAAATTGGCTTGCAATGCTTGAATTGCTGAATCTCTAATACTCATATTTTGGATATATATTTTATCATCTTCATGGGAATAATAAATTAGGGGGAATTTGTACGAATACAGTTAGGTAAATATTTTAATCACTACATTTTTATAACTTTACGGAATAGTATATTTGACCAATTGAAATTTTTATGCCTTGAGAAAGGAAAACCAAATTTTTCCCTCCCAAACTAGGAGACCGATGATTTCTTATATCTTCGCTTTTTATTCTGTTTGGCATCTTAAGACCTAGAAATAATCTGTATTAAATCACACAAGGGACAATGGTGACAGCAATCTGATACTTGATTTAATCTATTATATTTTGCCACTAGACGTGAAAAAATGTTCAGATTCTGACTCGTTTATTTTGATAGCTTGATGCAGATAGTCTTGGGCGACAGAAGTCAGAAGAAGACATTCAAATACACAGGAATCACTTGTTTTAGACAGCACTCAGGAAATTTAATTGTCTGCCTTGTGAACTTGCCATAATTTCTGTTCATTCTCTAACAATGAGAGTCTCAGACAAGCTGGCTTTGCAATTCTTTCATCAAATATATGGCCTTAGATGAAGCTGGAAATCTGGAACTATTGCTTCTTCATCTTGGGAAAGATTGAAATTACAATACCATATTTGTATTAGTATCGTATAAATTACCTTGTTAACGAGGAAGAATATTGTTGTACAGTAGTTAGCTGCAAGTCTAGATCTAGCTGAAAGTTTTGATCATTAATTTTAGCGAGTTATGCTCCCCTGGTTTTTTCCATATATGGTGATGCTATCACCTTGCACGTGTAACACAGATCAGTTAACTTCATAATCAAAGTGCCAAGTTAAAATGAGAAAAGGAGATAAGAAGAAAAAAAAAAAAAAAAACTATATGAGAAAATAAAAGAGTACAGTTGAATAGTCTTTTGCATGAATTGCATTAGAGTTCGTAATGGATAGCATTTTTATACCAACATTGATTATAATCAATTTAAAAACCTGAGGCTAGATCTGTTGGAAACCAATATATCAAAAAGAAAAAAAAAATGGATATCTTAAAATCAATTATGTCGTGTTTGGATGAGTCAACAGAGAGAAATTCATTTATTTTTAGAAATTATCACTTTATTAATTAACTTGTTTGGATAAAGTATTTCTTCATTCTTCAATTAAATTATAATGCACTATTTTAAAGTTTTTTTACATAACATTAACTATAAATTTATTTAAAATATTAAAATTCATCACATTTATATTATTTTAATATTTTTAATGATACATAAAAGAATTATTTTAATATTTATTTAATTAAACTTATGATAATAATTAAAAATAAAAATTATGCATAAAACTAGATATTAATTTAAATATTATTTCTTATATTATTGGAATTAATATATATTTAATGTCCTGATGTATTGTTTATTTAAAAAAATTTATTCAAAAAGTGAAATAGGTTAATTAAATTTTTTGAATTCTATGTTATTTTATATTTATCCTATTAATTTTATTGTAAAGTGATTAAATAAGTACAATTTATTTTTATATAAATAAGATAATAATTTTTACAATAAAAAGTGGCCACAAAATAATAATTTATATTTTTTTTAATTTAGCTTTTTGTAAATGTTGTCATTGTTTTAAATTTATTTTATAAAATTTCTGTTAAGTGATTAAATAATGATAATTTATGTATTTTTTAATTTAGCTGTTCCTAAATGTTGTCATTGTTTTTAATTTATTTTATTAAATTTTTGTTAAGTGATTAAATAAATATAATTTTTTAAAGGCTAAGATTTTTTTTTTTTCACCATTTCCTCTTTGAATATTTTATCTTTTTATACCTTTTAATATGTCAATAAAGCATTCCAAAAAAGCAATGAAAGAAATTGAATGCGTACCATGGTACCTACACTTACTACTACCAGAGTCGGGTATAAAAAGAATCCGAATTGGCAGATACCAAATTTTTTAATCTATTGTGCTTTTTATTGATGAATATCCACAAATATGCTCTAAAATTATGATTTCTTTGTAAGAGTACGTTTGAGAAGTAATTTGAGCTAATTCTAATTGTCTTTTGTTTTACAAAAAATTCTAATCATATTAACGATATTTATAAATAAGTTTTTAAAGTAGTTTGCAAGGATTCTGAAATGTTGCTCTACGCCACTCTACTTACATAAATAATTCATACCACGATGGGACAGACAGTGAAGGAGACACTAAATAAGTGCGCTACAGAAACAGAAGAAGCTATATGTGATGAACGCATTTATAATGTTTTTCTATAAGAAATGCTTTCACCCTGACCTGAATCCTCACGTAAAGGGTGGTCCTAGTGGAATGAGAAAGGGAAAATAAATCATTAGAAAATACAAAATACAGACTTATTTTCCACAACTAATTCAACAACTAAGTTCTATTTAATATTCTTATTTTGAAAATATTAATAAAATGTAGTAACATTGTTATAATTTATAATCACTGTGTGATAATTTTAAATTGTATTTAATTTATTTTAGAGTCACATATTAATGTTTAGTTTTTAATTAAGAGACAGATAGAACAAAAGTATATATCATGTCTTATGACCGTCTGCAACATATGAGCTTGTTCCATGGTTTTAACTTTTAAAGGAAATCACCCACCAACCTTCCTCTCTTCAAATTTTGATATTATTATATGTTTTGGTGCTCATGACTTCAGTCTTTAGTCAAACCTATTAAATTTGATAAAAGCGTCCCAACACACCAAACCAAACCATCATCACACTAAATTAACGAAAAAGTATTAAATTTTATTCCCTTAATAAATAAAGAAAGTGAAAGTGTGAGGGCGGTGACTAAAATATTGTATTATTATGTAATGGACCACAAAGTTATCTACAAAGGACACAAATATATATATATATTCCCAAAGTTGTATCCGTACAAATAGCACCAAATTATAATAAACCCATACTTTCCACCCAAACTATTCTTTTTAATTTTTGTATAATAATTCTAGCAGGATAAATACTGTAAAGGCAATGATAAAACAATAATGAAGGAAAACAAAAACACTCAGAATTCAGAAACCTGTTGGGAAGTGAATTTCCCAGTAGTGAAGATTGAAAACTCAAAACCCCCCACCAGCTTTTTTGCATCAAATTAAGTGAAATATTGCATTTTTAAGAGCTTGTTTATTCCGGGGCCACTGTAGAGGAGATTCTCACAAAAGAGTGAAAAAGGAAAAAATGAAAAATGAATCCGAGCTATGTAAGCAAATACCAAACTAAGAGCTGTAAGAGTGAAAACGTGCTTTGTGAACTACGTGTGACGTTGAATTCGAAGAAAGTTAGAGTTGCATTGGAAACTTGAAATTGAATTGGATAAGAGTGTCATTTGATTTGTTTTAATTTAATTTAATTTTATATTTCTTTATGGAGCTTGGAAAGTACATTAAGCAATCAAAACAAAAACATAGTCCTTTCTTCTTCCATTGTTTTTCTTTTTCTTTTCCTATGTCATTTTAATTTATATATAATTGCATAATAAAAGTATATTTAATAAAAATTTACAGCATTAATTACCACAATGCATATAACTTAAAACATTTTCTAATTTTGTGGAACTTGCTTATTTGGTTCACTTCGGAGAAAAGTACAGAAGAAGTTTGGAGCTGTTATGTTGAGTTTGAGTAGGTCATAGGTATTAGGTAACCTAGTCAATGATTTTTTGAAAAATAAATAAATAAATAAATAGGCTTAGATATGAATTCATCATATAAAATTTTAATATGAAGAAATTCATTATATATATATATAATAAAAATGGATTTTAATTAAGATTAATTAACTCAATATTTTTTTCTCAGATTTCAATTAAAATATTGATATTTAGTTATCTATCAATTGTATCAGATTCCATTGATTTTTTATCCGTGTAATACGATGGTGGCTACTTTCCCAATGATGGTGAAAACTGGTCTTATATTTGGTTAGACACCATTTGTTGAAATAGCTGTCCTCAATATTTTTTAGTCACTGCTCATCACACTGAAATTACATGATTATATGAAATTCTTTATCTTTAATTCATATATGACTCCATTTGCCCTTATCTTGAAGCTCATCTCATTACATATATAATATATTAGTCAATTTATTTATGTTTACCAATTATATTTAATGAAAAGATAATAACAAAATTAAAATAATATAATTTTAAAATATCAATAAAATAAATAAAATATTTTAAATTTAAATAGAAATATATTGAAACTTAAACAATTAAAAATTATATTTAACCTAAATAAAATTTAAGTTCACAATATAGGGACATATTTTCCACAGCACTCAAAGACTTTAGTAGGATATTTCCGTCGTGATATTAAATTTTTTGTACCATGTGACCGTGTTTTATGATTTCATAAAGAATTACCCACGAAGCTCACTTCTACTATCTTGTATAAATCATTATACTTCAGAGTTTAGTCTTTAGTAAACTCTATCAAATTTGATTGAAGCCTTCCAAACAGACCAAACCATAATCACACTTAACTTTCTTCCTTTGGATATGGCTATGGCTGTAACTTCAACTTCCCATGCTTCCAATTACCATGTCTTCCTCAGCTTTAGAGGCCAAGACACCCGTCATGCTTTCACTGGCAATCTCTATAAAGCTCTTACTGATAAGGGAATCCGCACTTTCATTGATGATGAGGATCTTCAAAGGGGAGATGAGATAACACCGTCACTTGTCAAGGCTATTAAAGAATCCATGATTGCCATCATTGTGCTCTCTAAAGACTATGCTTCTTCTTCATTTTGCTTAGATGAGCTTGTTGCCATCTTTGATTGCAAGACCAAAGGGCAGTTGGTTGTTATACCAGTCTTTTATAAGGTAGATCCTTCCGATGTTCGACATCATAAAGGAAGTTACGGAGATGCATTGGCCAAACACGAGAAAAGATTCAGACATAACATGGACAGGTTGCAAAGATGGAAGGAGGCTCTGCGTAGCGTGGCTGACTTGTCTGGCTATCATCTCAAACAAGGGTATCCAACCAAACTATTCTTTTTTCTTTATATATATAATTCATATCGGAATAACTTGACAATACATGTATCAAGACATGGATTAAAGGCTTTTGGTTTAATTTGATTAAAATCTTTTTGCTTAAAACAGAGATGAATACGAATACAAGTTTATTGGGAGTATTGTTGATTCGGTCTCTGAGAAGATTATTGACCGTGCTCGTTTACATGTTGCGGATCACCCGGTTGGACTTGACTCCCGAGTTGCAGAAGTAATGAAGCTATTGGATGTTGGATCTGATGATGGTATCCTCATGGTAGGGATTCTTGGAATGGGCGGAGTAGGAAAATCAACACTTGCTCGAGCTGTTTATAATAATTTGATTGCTTACAACTTTGATGGCTTTTGCTATATTGAAAACGTGAGAGAAGAATCAGAGAAACATGGGTTACAACATCTCCAAAACATCCTTCTTCGGAAAATACTTAAAGGTAAAACCATTGAGGTAACAAGTTGGCGAGAAGGAGCTTCAGTAATAGAAGATAGGCTCCGAGGAAAGAAGGTTCTCTTAATTCTAGATGATGTTGACAAGCTCCAGCAATTACAGGCAATTGTTGGAAGACCTGAATGGTATGGTCTTGGAAGCAGAGTCATCATCACCACTCGAGACAAGCAACTTTTGGCATGTCATCATGTCAATATAATATATGAGGTGAAAGAATTGAACAAGGACGATGCTCTTCAGTTGCTTACATGGAATGCTTTTAAAAAGGAAAAGGCTGATTCGAGTTATGCGGATGTCTTGAACGGTGTACTAACTCATGCTTCTGGCCATCCATTGGCTTTGGAAGTGATAGGATCCGACTTGTTTGGAAAACGTACTGATGATTGGAAATCTGCCATAAATCAGTATAAAAGAACTCATGATAGTGGAATAGAAGGTATTCTCAAAGTAAGCTTTGATGTTCTGCAGGAAGAAGTGAAGAATGTTTTTCTTGACATCGCTTGCTGTCTTAAAGGATATAAATTGAAAGAGGTTGAAGCCATACTTCGTGGTTTTTATGGTGACAGCATGAAACATCATATTAATGTGTTGGTTGATAAATCTCTCATAAAGGTTAAACCATGTATATGGGGTGGTGATACTGTTGAGATGCACGACTTGATTCAGGAGATGGGTAGACACATTGATAAGGAATCACATAAAAAGCCCCACAAGCGCAAGAGACTGTGGTTGTGGAAGGATATAACTGAAGTTTTGAAACACAACAAGGTGTGTGAGACTCTCTTGAATTGTTTGGTTTCTTAGTTTGCTTCATTTTTTGTCTCTCTATCATATGGTCATATTATAAGTGTTTTTCTGTTTTTCTCCCTTTTACTTTTTATTTTGTAACTTTATCTAAACACATGAATTGATGTTTTATATATAATTGTATTGTAGTTGATTTGTGCCTTTTCTTAACAGGGGACTAGTGAAATTGAAATAATTTATTTGGATGTGCCTATATCAGACAGAGAAGAAATCATAGAATGGGATGGAAATGGCTTCAAGAAGATGAAAAACCTTAAAATACTTATTATTAAAAATGGTAAATTTTCAGAAGGTCCGAAATGTCTTCCAATAAGTTTGAGAGTACTGGAATGGTGGGGATATCCTTCAAATTGTTTACCATCTGATTTTCAACCACACAATCTTGTCATGTGCAGCTTACCAAATAGCTACATTACTTCATTTGAGTTGGATTTCTCATCAAAGGCAAGTTTAATTAGTACATTTTCCTCATCTTGTAAATTAATGAATTCTCTGAAAACTGTTCCCTCTTTTTATTTCTGTCGTTTTTTCTCATTTGCAGGTGTTCAAGAATTTAACAGTCTTGAAATTTGACTGGTGTCAGAGTTTAACACAGATAGGTGACGTGTCTGGTTTTTCAAATTTGGAGAAACTTTCATTTAATAATTGTTATAATCTGGTTACAGTTCACGAGTCGGTTGGTTGTCTTGGCAAAGTTAAAGAAATACGTGCTTTGGGATGCAGTAAGCTTGTGAGTTTTCCACCAATCCATTTGACCTCTCTAGAAGAACTTTATCTTTCATGCACTGGACTTGAGAGTTTTCCAGAAGTATCAGGAAAAATGGAAAACATACGAACACTTGAATTGGATGGAACTCGCATAGAAGAAGTGCCAATTTCATCTGTAAATCTGGTGAGACTCCAACTTTTACAAATTGAAAACTCTCGAATTGTTGTCAAGTTACCAAATTATAACAAACTTTGATTATTAAACGCTCGAGATATCATAAATTATAATAAATTTTGATTAAAAAATTTTCCACATTTTTCCACGTTGAATTAGTAACGTGTTTTTGTAATAATAATATATATTCATGGTATTGCATGGGAAAATTACCCACAAAACTTCCTCTCTTAATTTTTTTCCATATTTTCTTGTATAAATCATTGTAATTAATTTAAGATCCCTATTATTTTGATTTTACAATGACTAATTCAAAATAAATAAAATATTGCAAACATTTGAAAGTGCTGACCATGTTTTTATTTCTTTTATTTCTTCTCATTTACAGATGTGCCAGAATGTAACAGTCTTGGAATTTGACTACTGTGAAAGTTTAACACAGATACCTGACCTGTCTAATTTTTCAAATTTGGAGAAACTTTCATTTGAAGGGTGTTATAATTTGGTTACAGTTCACGAGTTGGTTGGCCGTCTTGGTAAACTTAAAAGAATAATTGCTCGGAAATGCAAGAATCTTGCTAGTTTTCCACCCATCCATTTGACCTCTCTAGAAGAACTTGATCTGTCAGAGACTGGACTTGAGAATTTTCCAGAAATATCAGGAAAAATGGAAAACATAAAGGAACTTGATTTGTCCGCCACTCGCATAAAAGAATTGCCAATTTCATTTGTAAATCTTGTGAGACTCCGAAGTTTAGAAATTGAAAGGGGAAGTGTTGTTAAGTTACCAATTAGCATTCTCATGATGCCAGAATTGACACACTTTATTGCCAAAGATTGTGAAGGGATGAAATGGGTAAAAGAGGAAGAGAACGAAGAAACAATGGGCTCTATTGTATCTTCAAATCTTAACCATCTTAAAGTCCTAAGGTGCAATCTGGATGATGATTTTTTTTCAATAAGTTTCACACGATTTGTCCATGTGAGATATTTAGATTTGTCAGGGAATAATTTCACATTCCTTCCTGAATGCATCAAAGAATTTCAATATTTAGAGTACCTTGATGTGAGTAATTGCAAGCATCTTGAGGAAATTAGAGGGGTTCCACCAAACATAAAGTATTTTAATGCAGCACACTGTAAATCCTTGACTTCGTCGAGTACAAGCATGTTCATAAATCAGGTATTGTGGTGTTCTGAATGTGTTTGATTTAATAATTCATTATGTTCTTAAGAATGGTAAACTTATGAGTTCCTTTATGAGTAACACACAGGAAGTGTATAAGGCTGGAATGAAACGATGTTATATGGCAGGAGAATGGATACCAGAGTGGTTTGATCATCACCAAAGCAGGGGACATTCAACTTCTTTCTGGTTTCGTACTAATAAGCTCCCTACCAAAGTTCTCTGTCTTCTAATTGCACCTCTGGATTTTGATAGTTCATTCTATTGGCCCGGTCCCGTGGTGTACATCAATGGCAACAAAATTGAAGGATCTCATCAAATGGAAACTTACGGGATGCGAATGGATCATACATATATTTTTGAACTAGACTTGAAGAGGTATCTATATGAATATAAAGTGGCTTTACGAAAAGAATGGAACCACGTGGAGGTTACATATGAGGAGGATGAGGTTACATATGAGGAGGACATGGAGACTTCATACATTGATGTGATGGAAGCTTCATGCATTAAAGCAGTGGGAATCCATGTATTCAAACGGGAGAATAGCAAGCAGGATATTCGATTCACTAATCCCAATAGTCAGCAAATTGAGGAGATGGCAGAACAAATTGAAGACATCATGGAAGAACAACTTGATGACAAGATGGGAGAACAAATTGTGCAACAGAAAAACTGTTTTCCTACACAATGCAGTCATTGCATAATAATGTGAGCTTTGACTCAAATCCATTGGAGTCAGAGAAGAACAGGGGCACCATTAGTGTCAAAGGTAATTCAAATTCACTCTATCAATTTCATGTGCTATGAGGGTTTTTGTTAAATTTGTATATTTTTTTAACTGTGTTTTTTATAATTTTTTTGTGCTCAAATTACAGTTAGTTAAGAATTATATCTCAGTTTTTAATAACTGAGATAAGATAATGGAGCAACCAAACTTCTTTGTTAATTAAGAATTTTTTTTGTAGAAAAAAAAAGTAAAACAAATATGCCCAGAAAAAATGGATTAAGAAAAGGTGGTGTTTGTTTTAGAATAAGTAACAAGATTTTCGGAAAAAGTGCATACGAGAATTTTACATATTTATATTTATTATGGGTTTTAAAACAATATTTAACGAATTGATTAATTGATGATAATAAAAACTATAAATGTTTACTTTGTTTTCTATTATCATGATAGAAGGCTTGTATATTTTATTTTTAGGTATGATATTTTCAAAAATATAATTATCAGATGAAATATACAAGATCTAATTTGATAATTAAATTCATGTTTAGGGAAACATGTAATTTCCATTATTTAAGGAGTAACATGAACAAGTTTTGTAGGGACTAATATTTTAGTATTTACTCTACAAATTTTTATTAGGTCATAAAACTAATAGCATTAATAATAAAAACAACTTACATAGCCCAAAACAGGAAAAATGGCGGAAAAATAAGAAAACAGTAAAAGTGGAAGAAATAACAGAGTGGAAAACAATAAATAATAACACACAAGTGAACAAAATAGACCATCATCACACTAAATTAACGAATAAGTATTAAATTTTAATTTAGGAAAATTTGTAAAAGTTATTCCCTTAATAAAGAGAGTGAAAGTCAAACCTTTTAAAGTTATTCCCTTAATAAAGAAAGTTAAAGTTCAGCTTTTTAATTTCAACACTATCACATTGTTCCTAACATGTTTTGTGATTTCAAATATTTGTACATGAAAACAATAAATTATAACACACAAATGAACAAAATAGACCCTTGTTTATTCTATTTTGATTCGATTTGTAAAACAATTTTGATTCAATTTCTGAACCAGTGAAATCCATGGCAATTGACAAGGAACTGGTGCACCGGGTGGTGGTGAGACTGTTGGATGATTTTTCATCATTCTTGACATCATTGATGCATTCCGTATCTTCAGATATAAATGCAACACTACCACAGAGCAATTCCATAGGTGAGGGTTTTGTTCTGCAAGTTTTCCATTGTTTCATTTATAGTCTTTAGCAAGGAAGAATGGTTCGAAGTTCCTTCAACTATGTTGTGATTGCTGTCAAATTTGAAATATTGTTTGTGATTTGATAGAAGGGAGGTAGAACTCCAAAAATGGTTAGAGAGAGAGCAAAAAGTTTGAGTTTTTTGGAAATTGGAAAGTTTTAAGGAAAATCACCAAAAAGGAATTACTGATAAAGTGTTGGAGAAAAAAGACTTTATAGTGATGGTATAAAATAATTTTACTGTCTTTTAATCACAAACCCTCGTTATAAGAAGTTTGTTAAATTTTATAAAATTTTATTAAAATTCATATCAAAATGACAATGTATCACCATTAAACTCAGAGATTTATCCTGATAATACTGATATTTTTCTATGATCTTATGAGATACTCCATTTATGAAATCTATTGGAATTTCTGGGTTGGTTGTTGGCTTGCACTTGGACTTGATTATCACATAACACATTTAGGAGCATGATTTTTTATTGTGTTATATCTCAGGCATAAAGGAAGCTTATCTATTCATGGAGAAGCATCAGAAAAAATGGCTCCATACAGGGATAGGTTTCTGTTGTTGTCCCAAAGGCTGATTAAATTGACTAATTTTTGAGTTAGGTGTCTGACTTGAAGGGACGCTGATTAAAATTGGCTTGCAATGCTTGAATTTCTGAATCACTAAAACCCATGGGAATAATAAATTGGGGGAATTTGTTTGAATACAGTTAGGTAAATATCTGAATCACTACACTTTTCTAACTTTCCTGAATAATATATTTGAACAGTTGAACGTTTTATGTCATGAGAAAGGAACACCAAATTTTTCCCTCCCAAACTAGAAGCCCGATAATTTCTTATATCTTCACTTTTTATTCTGTTTGGCACTTCACATCTTAAGACCTAGAAATAATTTGTATTAAATCACACAAGGGACATGGGTGAAAGCTAAATAATCTGATGCATGATTTAATCTATTATATTTTGCCACAAAACGTGGAAAAAATGTTCTGATTCTGATTTGTTTATTGTGATATCTTGATGCAGATAGTCTTGGGTTACAGAAATCAGCAAAAGGCATTCAAGTAAATCACTGTTTTAATACTTGTTCCTTCTCAATTAACAGCACTCAGGAAGTTGAATTGCCTGCCTTGTGAACCGGCCATAATTTCTGTTCATCCTCTAACCATGAGGATCTCAGACAAGCTGGCTTTGCAATTCTTTCATCAAATATATGGCCTTAGATGAAGCTGGAAATCTGGAACTACTTCTTCATCTTGGGAAAGATTGAAATTACAATACCATATTTGTATTTGTGTCATATAAATTACCATGTTCACTAACACACATTGTGGAATAAAAGGATCTAACTTTACATTTAAATTATATTTAAATAGAAGGCATAGTAAATGTGTACCTGTTGACGAGCTCTTGAACCAAAAAATTTTCTTCAATCATGTGAAGAATCTACGCGTATCCACACCATCGACACCGAAGAATCTATGCGTATCCACACCGAAGAATCTACGCGTATCCACACCGAGACTGACTGCTATTTGTCAACATCTTTGACCGGTGGAATAATGATCGGTGATATAGGAGAAAAGATGAGAATAGAGTTTTCTATTTTTGTGTTGTTATGTTGTGTTTCAGCATGCAGCCCAAGGCTATATTTATAGCATGCGAAAATAACAAACTCCTTATCAAATTCAAAATTTGAAATAGCCTATCAATTTAAAAGATATCAAATCTTTTATCTTTTATTGCTAACCTTTAGCAATTCAAATTTTAAATAATTGATCAGTTAAAAGATAACAAGTCTTTTATTGCTAACCGATTAGCGATTCAAAATTCAAATAATTGATCAAATCAAAAGATAACCAATCCCTTATCTGATTAGATATTCAAATTTTCAGCCTAAATTCCAAACAGAAAATCTTTCATGTTTGTTTTTTATTCTTTCACCAAATCTTTCATATTATTCATATTTCTAGTGCTTGCAAAAATATGATAATATTAGAATTTAATTAATAACCATCAAATATTAGAATAATTTCTCCAACAGAGATTAGAACACTCGTACTCGTTTGTGTGTGACCCCGTAGATTCAATACTAAGCAGGCAATATATCAATCAAATTAATATATTAATGAAGGTAGGTATCTAGCAATACTCCTTAACGTCCGGATAGCATGAAGTAGCATTTTACTTTCAAGAAGAACCAGTAGAAGAGTAGTATAATATTTTCTTCCATCCTTACTGGATTAACTCTATAGTATGGTATTAATGTCAAACTCTTTTCAGTTAATTTATAATGACTTAAGAAACTCATTTCTTCCCTCATTAAATTTTTCCTGGCCAGGATATAATTTTATTCATAGAGCTCAAACTCATTACCAAGAGTTGATGGATCCCTTCTTGATTAATCATTAATTCTACAAATATTTAATCATATCCAATATCCCATGAAGCACTAGGTGTCCAGAATCAAAATACAATAAATAACTCGTTAATTACTATGACAATCTCAGGTCAAAGAAAAACTATTTAACATCTTCTTAAAAAAAAAATTTATTGACAGTTTATGGTAAATATTAACCATTAGAAAATTTCAATTGGGTCTGTTCAATGATCACATCAACATGTGACTCATCTATACATGTGAATTAATAAATGAGATCTATTAATATTTATCCAATAAATACTATAACATATATATTAATCTATCTAGATTATTGATGTCCTATTTTAAAACACAACAAGGTGTGTGAGACTCTCTTGAATTGTTTGGTTTCTTAGCTTGCTTCATTTTTTGTCTCTCTATCATATGGTCATATCATAAGTGTTTTTCTGTTTTTCTCCCTTTTACTTTTTATTTTGTAACTTTATCTAAACACATGAATTGATGTTTTATATATAATTGTACTGTAGTTGATTTGTGCCTTTTGTTAACAGGGGACTAGTGAAATTGAAATAATCTATCTGGATGTGCCTATATCAGACGGAGAAGAAATCATAGAATGGGATGGAAATGGCTTCAAGGAGATGAAAAACCTTAAAATACTTATAATTAAAAGCGGTAAATTTTCAGAAGGTCCGAAATGTCTTCCAAATAGTTTTATTGGAATGGTGGGGATATCCTTCAAATTGTTTACCATCTGATTTTCAACCACACAAGTTGGTCATGTCCAGCTTACCAAATAGCTGCATTACTTCTTTTGAATTGGGTCGCTCATCAAAGAATTGTGCTTGGAGATGCAGGAAGCTTGTGAGTTTTCCACCCATCCATTTGACTTCTCTAGAAGAACTTGATCTTTCAGGGAGTGGACTTGAGAGTTTTCTAGAAATATTAGGTGAAATGAAAAACATAAAGGAACTTGAATGCTTCAACACTCCCATAAAAGAATTGCCAGTTTCATTTGTAAATCTCGCGAGACTCCGAAGTTTAAAAATTTAAAGGGGAAGTGTTGTTAAGTTACCAATTAGCATTCTCATGATGCCAGAATTGACACGCTTTATTGCCAACGATTGTGAAGGGATGAAATGGGTAAAAGAGGAAGAAAACGAAGAAACAATGGGCTCAATTGTATCTTCAAAGCTTGACTTTCTTCAAGTCCGAAGCTGCAATCTGGATGATGATTTTTTTTCAATAATAGGTTTCACACGATTTGCCCATGTGACATATTTAGACCTGTCAGGGAATAATTTCACATTCCTTCCTGAATGCATCAAAGAATTTTAATCTTTAGAGCACCTTAAGTTGAGTACTTAAGTTGAGTAATTGCCAGCATCTTCGGGATATTAGAGGGGTTCCACCAAACATAAAGTATTTGGATGCAGCAGACTATAAATCCTTGACTTGGTCGAGTACAAGCATGTTCATAAATCAGGTATTATGGTGTTTTTGAATGTGTATGATTTAATAGTTCATTATGTACCTAAAAATGATAAACTTGTGAGTTCCTGTGTGACTAACATGTAGGAACTGTATGAGGCTGGAATGAGAGGATGTTGTTTGCTAGGAGCATGGATTCCTGAGTGGTTTGATGAGATAAGCAGGGGACCTTCAATTTCTTTCTGGTTTCGTAATGAGCTCCCTACCAATATTCTCTTTCTTCTAATTGCACCTGTTTGGAAGTTTCGAATTCCCAAGCCAGACCCCGTGGTGTTCATCAATGGCAACAAATTTAAAGTATCTCTTCTAAGGGAATTTGACTGGATGGAAATGGATCATACATATATTTTTGAACTAAACTTGAAGTGGTATCGATCTAAAGTGGATTTACGAAGAGAATGGAGCCATATGGAGGTCACATATGAGGGTGTGATGAAGAAGACTTCAATGATTAAAGCAATGGGAATCCATGTATTCAAAGGGGAAACTGACATGGAGGATATCCGATTCAGTGATCCAACAATATTTAGGAAGAGAAAATGAGACGATTATCTCAACAATTTTAAATCAGATAACAACCGGTTGCTCTAAAAGGTGTATAGTTTCAAGTCTATTTGAAAAGCAGTCATTGCAAAATAATGTGAGCTTTGACTCAAATTCACTGGAGTCAAAGCATAACAGGACACCTTCATCAATTTCATGTGCCACGAGGCTGTTTGTAAAATTTTCATATTTTTTTAACTGGTGTTTTTAATAAATTTTTGTGCTCGAATTATAGTATAAAAAACTTCTTATAATTTAATGAATGCTTGATGGTTCACTGGCCAGAACTTTATTTTTATTTCAGTTTCTGCATTAATTTGTCTTTTTCTTTTGAATAAATTGGGCAAAATTGGTTGTTGACAATGACAAATGGAAATGCAGTTCTTTTTTGTGTGGAATCCATCTTGAAAAAAAAAATGTCTCTCTGTCCTTGGTGAGATTTGCGTACGAAAATATGGGCAATAATTTTTCTCTTCTTATTTTGGATCAAGTGGTCAAAATTATGAAAGAGAGCATAACTAAATCATGTTCATGATAAGAAAATAAGTAACCTGCTGATAGTGAATTTACAATATTTTTGTTTCAGCTTTTTAATTTCAACACTATCTCATTGTTCTTCCCAACATGTTTTGTGATTTCAAATATTTGTACATGAAACCAATAAATAATAACACACAAGTGAACAAAATAGACCCTTGTGTTGAATGCAATGACGACCCATAAACCTGTCAAATCATCTCTTTCTAAGTTTCCTAATTTGTACACAATAAAAAGTCAAATAGTTTCCCAGAAATAGAATATTTGATTTCCCTTTCTAAGTATACTTGTTGCCCATCAAAGCAGATTTTACGTGATTTTTGATTTCTTGTTGTTGTATAAATGCATGTTATGCCATTCAATAAAAATATAGCCTTCTATAATTCAATATATTTTTTTATTCATGCTATAACCTTATATGCTTTTTTCTAAATAACCAACAAATTGGTACCAGAGCAAACTTCTTAGGGGACATGTGCCATGGATATTAGGCAAGCTTTTCACATGTTGCTCCTCCTGTGTTTTAATGGAAAGAACTACAACCTTTGGGCGGCGGTGAGAATGGAAAATTATCTAGAGGCTCTAGATGTCTGGGACGTTGTAGAAGAGGATTATTATGTTCCTCAATTACCAAAACATCCTACAGTCGCCCAAATGAAAAATCACAAGGAGAAAAAAATCAGAAAAGCAAGAGTAAAGGCTTGCCTGTTTGCTAGAGTCTCAAAAACAATTTTCTTAAGAATTATGAAACTAAAAACTGCAAATGCCATATGGAATTATTTGAAAGAGGAGTATGAAGGAGACGACCGGATACGAAACATGCAAGTTCTGAATTTAATTCAAGAATTTGAATTACAAAGGATGAAAGAGTCTGAGACAATCAAAGAGGTTTAAGATAAACTGCTTGACATTGCTAACAAGGTGAGATTATTAGGTGCAGAATTTGCAGATTCAAGAATTATACAAAAAATTCTTGTAACAGTTCCTGAAAAATATGAAGCCTCTATCACAACTTTAGAGAACACAAATGATCTATCGCAAGATCACTTTGTCGAAGTTTTACATGCTTTAAAGGCAAGAACATATAAGGCTTATGAGGCAGGACAGATATATGGAGGGAGTCAAGTTGCAAATCAACAATGATGGAAAAAGTCATAAAAATATATATGAAGTTTATGCAAACAACAAAAATAAAAAAACTATAACACTCAGATATATATCTACCATGCCCTCACTGTAAAAAAAACTAATCACTCACAACAAAGGTGTTGGTGGAGGCCAGGTGTCATAGGTGTGGTCAGTTAGGGCATGTTGAAAAAGTATGCAAATTTCAACAACAAGAAGCAGTCAAGGTTGTTGAGGACCAATTATAGGAGGAGCAGATGTTTGTTGTATCATGCTTCGCTGCCAATAGCTCTACAGAAAGTTGGTTCATCGATAGTGGATGTACAAACCACATGACATCGTGAGCTCTTTACATAACTTAATGAAGTTATTCTTTCTAAAGTCAAGATCGGAAATGGAGCATACATTGAAGTAAAAGGCAAAGTAACTGTGGCAATTGAAGGCCACACAGGTTTGAAACTAATTCCTGATGTGTTGTATGTCCCAAAAATTAGTCAAAACTTGTTGAGTGTTCCTCAATTATTCGAAAAAGGTTATAAGGTGTTGTTTGAAGACAAGCATTACATGATCAAAGACTCAGAAGATAGAGAGGTATTCAACATTCAAATGAAAGGCAAAAGCTTTGCCTTGGACCTCATGAACAAAGAGTAGGCTGCAGTACACAAACAAGTCAATAACACAGTACTTTGGCATAAAAGATTGGGGCATTTCCATCACGAAGCTCAGGTGTTTATGAAAAAGAACAGTCTTGCAAAAAATTCACTTGAATCATAAGAAGAACTTCCTGCGTGTGCTACCTGCCAATATGGAAAGCAAACAAGACTCCCTTTTTTCACAAACTATGACTCGAAAGGCTACAGAAAGGCCGCAATTGATACACACAGATGTTGGAGGACCCATGAGAACACCATCACTGAATGAGTACTTGGATAAAAAAATCTTCGTTGAACAACCAGAAGGAAGTCATAATAAGCTTATTGATAAGATCAAAGAAAGAATAAAAAATACAGATGTTGGAAATTCTTCCTTAGTAAGCAGGTGCGGCAAAAGCACACTGAAATATTTGTGTATCAGCACAAATATGCAAAAGAAGTCCTCAAGAAGTTCAGAAGGATAAAGAAGTGTAACTCGTTCACTATAGAACAGAATATCAAAAACATTCTAACAAAGGCGCTTCCTAAAGACAATCTTGAGTTCTTAAGGAAAAAACTTGGATTATGGAACTTCAGTCATGGAGGAGTGTTGAATGCAATGACCCATGAAGCTGTCAAATCATCTCTTTCTATGTTTCCAAATTTGCACACAATAAAGAGTCAAATAGTTTCCTAGGAATAGAATATTTGATTTTCCTTTTTAAGTGTATTTGTTGCCAATCAAAGAAGATTGTGCGTGATTTTTTATTTCTTGCTGTATAAATGCATGTTATGCCATTCAATAAAAATATAGTCATCTATGATTCAATATATTATTTTGTTCATGCTATAACCCCATATGCTTTTTTCTAAATAACCAATACCTTGTTTGTTTGATTTTGATTCGATATGAGAAACAATTTTGATTCAATTTCTGAATCAGTGAAATCCATGGTAATTGACAAGGAGCTGGTGCACCGCGTGGTGGTGAGACTGTTGGATGCTTTGGAGGTTGCACAGGATGCCTCCATTGCCACTTTCATCATTCTCGACATAATTGATGCATTCCATATTTCCAGATATAAATAGAACACTACCACAAAGCAATTCCATAGGTGAGGATTTTCTTCCGCAAGTTTTCCCTTGTTTCATTCATGGGATTTAGAAAGGAAGAATGATTCGAAGTTCCTTCAACTAAGTTGTGATTGCTGTCAAATTTGAAATATTGTTTGTGGTTTGAAAGAAGGGAGGTAGAACTCTAAGGATTGTGAGAGGTAGAGAGCATAAGTGAATTCAAGAATGTTTGAGTTTTTTGGAAATTGGAAACTATTAAGGAAAATCACCAAAAAGGAATTACTGATAAAGTGTTTGAGAAAAAAGACTTTATAATGATGGTGTAAAATAATTTTACTGTCTTTTAATCACAAACCCTCATGTATTACAAGTTTGTTAACTTTTATAAAATTTTATTAAAATTCATATCAACATGACAATGTATCACCATTAAACTCAGAGATTTATCCTGACAATGTTTATGTTTTTCTATGATCTTATGAGATACTCCATTTACGAAATTTATTGGAATTTCTGGGATGGTTGTTGGCTTGCACTTGGACTTGATTATCACATAAGACATTTAGGAGCTTTTCTATTGTGTTATATCTCTGGCATAAAGGAAGCTTAACTATTCATGGAGAAGCATCAGAAAATCATTGTTGCTGGGTCCTAAAATTCATATCAACATGACAATATTTATAAAATTTTATTAAAATCACAAACCCTCATGTATTAAGTTTGTGGAGTATCGACCTTACACTCAGGAAGTTGAATTGTCTGCCTTGTGAACCGGCCATAATTTCGTTCATCCTCTAACCATGAGCATCTAGACAATACATGCAAAATAGTAATTATATACTATTAATACATCGTTTATACAATACATGCAAAACAGTTTAAGATTAAAATACATGAAATATTGAGAAGCAAAAAAAGAAAAAATGTTAATAATATATAATTAATGATTGAGAAAAAAGTAATGATATTTTAGGACCCAGCAACAATGCTTTTGCTACGGGGAAATGGTCTCACTCTTCACACCAATAATGCTTTCACAAAAAATGAAAAAAGTTTAACAATCACTCAACATTGCAAGTTCACCGGCAACATTATTGCTACGGGACCTGACATCGCACGCAGGTAAGGATAAAAATACATAAAGAGAGGTCCTAGTGGAATGATGACGAGGTTCAGTAAAAGCCATTCGCTTGACAAAGGGAAAAGAAATTATAAGAAAAAACTAAATACAGACTTATTTTCCACACGGCCCAACAACATTAGTACCATATTTCCGTGTCCTAATAATATGTTTGTACCATATGACCATGTTTCCATCTCTTGTAATTTTCTTAGTTTCATACAGTTTCTCTCTTCTCTTAACGAGTCCATCAAATTCCAAAGTTGAAATAGTTTAAGTACAACATCCTTCAACTACATTTTTAAAACACTATACTTAAGTATCAAGCCAGATTGTGATGGGTGAAATTACAACTAAAATTTGATGCAATGTATGATTTCACTCCACTCCTAAAGTAAAGTAAAGAAGGCTCTTTATATGAATGGAATCAACCACATCTTTACTAACTTAATTTTTTTTTTTTTGTTATTTTTTTTCATTTTAGCAATAAAGCCTTCTTGCCATGGGAAGCAAAAACAATAATTAAATATTATTTTCTGAATTATTTTTTAAAAATTAAAAATTTATATATATATATATATATATATATATATATTAATTTTATTTTAAATAAACAAAAACAATTATTAGTAGATCTACTATAAAATCTACACAAGATAACTTAAAATCAAAATACGTGATTTAATATTGTAAACAAATAAAATAAAAAATAATAATAACATGATATTGTAAGAAAAAACATCAAAATTTAATTAATGTTTTTTGTACGGGAGATCCTCTCATCCTGACAAAGATAAAAATGACATAACAGGGAGGTTCAGTAAAAGCCATTGGCGTCCCAACAAAAGAGAGACTTATTTTCCACACGGCTCAACAACTTTAGTACCATATTTCCGCGTCTTAATAATAACCTGTTTCTACCATATCACCATCTTTCCATCTCTTGTCATTTTCTTACTTTTTGTTTGGTTGCTCACTTAACACTTCAGAGTTGAGTTTTGAGTTTTCCTTTCTCATAAAAACTCAATTTTTACAATGCAAGAAAATTATTTTTGCAATGGAGAACAATGTTTTCTACCTCTAATTCCAAATAATTTATAATCCATTTCTTATGTAAGATAAAGATTGAAGAAGAAATCATATCAGAGAAATTTTTTTGGAAAAGTGAAACGTGGGATGAGAATTAGACAACAAAGAATTGAATTATTGGATAGTGTACCGGGCTGGGGATGAGCACCGAGCTCACCTCCCTGACCCACCTCACTGACCGAGCCGAGCTGGTCTAAAACAGAACCAAATCTGCATAATAACTGTTCCCTGATATTTCGGGATTCTTGGGCCTGAAGCAATCTTTCCCATCAAATCCACGAATCTAGAACCCTAATTTGATCCCTATAAATACTGAATAGAGGATTCATCACGTGATATCGAACAATCACCCAAACACTCACACTCACCAACGAAGGTTCCAAACCCTTCACGCCGCCGGAATTCTCAGGGCCGAGCTGAGCTCGGACCACCTCAGAATCTAGCGAGAACATTTGGCGCCCACCGTGGGGCGAGATAATTCCTCATCCCACGATCACAGAACAACAATGGTTCGCACGCGCAGCCATTCGAATACCACAATTGATCCAGCCCTACAAGAATTGATCAGAGAACGCATTTACGCGGCGGTGGCTGAGAGGCAAAGCCTGATGGACGCACCCTTCGAAACAATACAGGCGCAACATCGGGAGACGCAGCGGACGCTGCAGAAAGTTGAAACGGAGCTGCGTGCCATACATCGCTTAAGAGAAGAAGACGCCTTGGAATTACGGACTCTGCGCCAGAAAAACCAACAACCGCCGCCACCATTTGGAATGTCGCCAGTACTGATGGAGGTTGGAGGCCCCCAAAATGACGAGCATTCTAATGCCCGTACTCTTCCATCGCGACCCCCACCAGAAGGAGAGGATCCACAAGAGGAGCACAGCTACTACACTCCTTTAAACGCTTCAAGGAACAAGATTTTTACAAGAGGCTGCGCCTTAGACTTGGTGAGATGACCAGCCCCGTCCTAATCACCTGCTAATGCCGACCCTAACAAGAGATATGCGTACCATCAGAACATCGGGCATACCACGGAAGAGTGTTGCCAGGTCCGAGATCTCATTGAAAGACTCGTTCAATCTGGAGAATTACGACGGTACATTCAGGAGGAACAGAAACACCCCGAGAAATATGAAGGTTTGAACTCCAGAGCTCGTCCTCGGGACTCTGACCGTGACACCAAGGACAGCCGAGGCAAGCGCAGAAACAAAAGTTGGGGAAAAGACTCCAACCAAAACCCCGATAAGGTAAAAGGGACCATCAACACTATAGCCGGAGGATTCGCAGGGGGAGGACCGTCCTCGTCTTCGCACAAACGTTATGTCCGCAGTGTCAACAGCATAACCACACCCGGCCAGAGAACCATGTCAGCCATCACGTTCTCTGACAGTGACTTTAGTGTCAACGATCCCGATCAAACAGACCCCATGGTTATATCATGCACCATCGCCAACTGGCAGGTTCGGAAGGTGCTAATCGACCAGGGGAGCTCGGCCGACGTACTGTACTGGTTCGTCTTCAAACAGTTGGAGCTGCCCGATTCCATCGTCAAACCATACCCGGAACCCCTACTCGGCTTCGCTGGCGAAAGGGTTCACTCTAAAGGATATGTTGATTTGCTGACCACTTTCGGGGGGGAAGTGAAGCCTACAGAACCGTAGAGGTCCGGTACATCCTTATCGACGCGGACACCTCTTACAACGTTATCATCAGTCGTAGAACGCTTAATCAATTGGGAGCTATGGTGTCCACCCCACACATGGCCATGAAGTTCCCCGATGAGGGAAAAAGCATAGTCACCGTGAAGGTCGACCCCAAGACAGCTCGGGTGTGCTATGCTCGAAGTCTAAAGGTCATTCCCTACTCCCTCAAGAGAGAGGACAAAGTACAAACCCCAAACATATGCTCGGTCTTAGATGGGACGGACGAGTCCTTGGATATTGACCCAAGGGCTGAGGTCGAAGAGGAGCGCCCCTCATTCGAAGAACCCCTGCAAACCCTACAACTCGGACCCGAGGTCGGCCAGAACACCAAGACTGGAACCTCCTTGCCGACCTCTACCGTCCAAGAGATCAGTTCGGTCCTCAAGGACAACGCTGACTTATTCGCATGGAAGCCCTCCGATATGCCCGGCATCGACCTCGACCTCATGTGTCACAAGCTATCCTTGTTCCCCCATGCACGACCAATCGCCCAACGCAAACAGAAGTTAAGAGAGGAACGTCGGTTGGTCGTCCAAAAGGAGGTCGGTAAGCTCCTAGAGGCTCGGTTCATTAGAGAAATCATCTATACCACCTGGTTGGCCAACGTGGTAATGGTCTAGAAGGCAAACGGGAAGTGGAGGATGTGTACCGACTACACTGATCTCAATAAAGTTTGTCCCAAGGACACGTACCCTTTGCCGAGCATAGATCGGCTGGTAGACAGTACGGCGGGGTATCAAGCATTCAGTTTCCTGGACGCCTACTCGGAGTACAACCAGATACCCATGTATCCTCCAGATGAGCCCAAAACTGCTTTCATGTCAGACACTGTCAATTACTGCTATCAGGTAATGCCCTTCGGCCTCAAGAACGCGGGAGCTACCTACCAACGACTCATGGATAAGGTGTTTAAAGACCAGATCGGACGTAACATGGAGGTATATGTTGACGACATGGTGGTCAAGTCAAAGACCCATACTCTGCACGCCACAGACCTGAAAGAGATATTTGCAGAGATACGCTGGCATCAAATCCGACTGAACCCCGAAAAATGCGCCTTCGGAGTGGGGGGAGGTAAATTTCTCGGTTTCCTAATCTCGCAAAGAGGAATTGAGGCCAACCCCGACAAGTGCTCGACCATAAATAAGATGCCCAGCCCAACTTGTCTGAAGGACTTACAAAGGCTGAATGGCCGCCTGGCTGCCCTATCTCGTTTTCTGCCCAAGCTTGTCGAGCAGAGCCGACCTCTCTTCACCCTCCTAAAGAGATCGGCCCGTTTTGAATGGAACGACGAATGTGCCACTGCATTCAACAAATTAAAAGATCAGATATCAACCTTACCGACCTTGACCAGCCCATCTCCTGGATTACCCTTGTACGTGTATCTGGCTGTTTCAGAAGCCGCCATCAGCTCGGTACTTGTGAAAGAAATCAACAAAGTACAAACACCGATATACTTTGTCAGTCAAACACTGCAACCAGCAGAGACAAGATACCAAACGATAGAGAAGCTGGTCCTCGTCCTTGTTTTTACGGCCCGTCGCCTCCGACATTACTTCCGAAGTCACGATATTGTCATCCGATCCGACTATCTGGTTCGGCAGATCTTACAACGACCCGACCTGGCTGGTCGCATGACAGCATGGGCGGTAGAGTTATCTAAGTTTGGCCTTCAATTTGAAACTCGAGGCCCCATGAAAGCACAATTCTTGGCCGAGTTCTTGACCGAGCTACCTGAAATCGGAGAGTGAGATCCGTGGTGGACCTTACGGTTCGACGGCTTATCCAACAAAAAAGGCAGCGGGGCCGGGGTGATATTGGAAGGACCAGACTTGGAACAGGCAATACGCTTCTCATTTAATGCCTCGAATAACCAAGCCAAGTACGAAGCACTTTTGGCCGGCCTAAGGTTAGCTCGGGACATGGGGGTCTGATCCCTAAAATGCCTAAGTGACTCTCAGTTGATCACCTCTCAGGTTCGGGATGAGTTCCAAGCCAAGGAGCCCCTCCTACAACAATATTACCACAGGGTTAAGAACTTACTCTCCCATTTTGCCAAGTTCGAGATCATCCATGTTCCACGCGAACAAAACGATAGAGCAGACATCCTCTCCAAGCTTGCCAGTTCCAGGAAAGGGGGGTAACACCACTCCATTATCCAGGAAGTACTCGTGTCTCCAAGTTGGGACAAAGACGAGGTCTGCTCTGTCGAGGCCGAGCTCACCTCGTGGATGACACCCATCATCTCATACCTACAGAGCGGCACCCTCCCTGAAGATAAGAATGAAGCCCAAAGGTTGTGTCGCCAAGCCTCTTACTACACATTACATGATCAAGAACTGTTTCGGAGAGGATTCTCATCCCTTCTACTGAAATGTTTAAACAAGGATCAAGCCCGATATGTGATGGACGAGCTCCACACCGGCATTTGCAGCATGCATTCAGGGGCTAAAAACATGGCCGCCCGCCTAGTCAGAGCCGGCTACTTATGGTCGACCATGAAAAAAGACGCGAGAGATTACCTCAAGAGCTGCAAAAAATGCCAGGAGCAAGGAGCATTACCAGCTTCCCCCTCGGTCGAACTCCACCTTATTACCTCACCCTGGCCCTTTGCTCTCTAGGGGATGGACATCCTTGGCCCATTCCCACCAGCACAAAGGTAGACCAAATTCTTACTAGTAGTCGTTGACTACTTCACCAAGTGGATAGAAGCAGAGCCCATCGCCACCATTTTGGCAAAGCAGGTCCAACGCTTTATTTGGAGGCACATCATATGCAGGCACGGTCTACCCCACAGCTTGGTCACTGATAACGGACAACAATCACGGACACCGCGTTTCAAACGTTCTTAACCCAACTTGGGATTCAACATCGGGTAGCGTCAGTAGAGCATCCCCAATCCAATGGACAAGTAGAGGCCGTTAATAAGGTCATTCTGACTGAGCTTAAGAAGAAGCTCGGCCGAGTCAAAGGAGACTGGGCCGATGAGATGCCAAGTATCCTTTGGGATACCACTGCACCCCTCAATCTTCAACTGGCAAAACCCCATTTCATCTCACCTACGGATTCGACGCCATGATCCCGGTTGAAGTAGGAGAGCCGTCGTGGAGGAGGTTGACTCATACACCCTCCTCTAACGAAGACAGCATCAGAGAAGAACTGGACTTCATAGAAGAGGTACGTGACGAAGCTCGGGTGAGAGAGATGGCAACCAAGCTCAGAGCTGCCCGACGCTACAACTCCCGGGTACGCGAACGCTCTTTCATCCTAGGGGACCTGGTCTGGAGAAAGACCGGCGAGGCAAGACGAGACCGAACTCAAGGAAAGTTCGCGGCGAATTGGGAAGGCCCTTTCCGCATACTTGAAAGCCACCAGAACGGGGCATATAAATTACAAGGAATGGATGGCCGCCCGATCCCGAGGACTTGGAACGTCAGCCACCTGAAGACCTACTTCAGTTGATTTTTTGCAAATTTGTTTACAATTACTGAGTTATTTATTCTTACCAGTTTGTAATAAGGGTGCACTCTTTTTCCTAACCCCAGATTTTTCCCTAAGGAGGGTTTTGCCGGGGAAGGTTTTAACGAGGCACCACCCCAGCTTTCAATAAAGGTTCACTTCATCCATTTACAAAAGCATGAAAATTGACCGTGCTCGGTACGCCCGAGCTAGAGGAGACCCCGGTCCCTCTATAGGACTCCTAAGTCCTTCACCGTGCTCGGTCCGCCCGAGCTAGAGGAGACCCTGGTCCCTCTACAGGACTCCTAACTCCTTCACCGTGCTCGGTCCGCCCGAGCTAGAGGAGACCCCGGTCCCTCTACAGGACTCCTAAGTCCTTCGTCGTGCCCGATCCATTCCGAGCTCGAGAGTGACCCCGACCTTTCAACAAAAGGAAAAAAGAAGACAAGTCCGACCTAGAGACCCGTTGGAGGTCGGTCAGGAAGAAAATGGCACATATCATTAACAAATCCCGTACGAAGATCAATCATCACAAAGGAAGCATCATATAAAGGCAACGTAAATGTACGTCCAAACCGGCCTTAGTTACATCCCAACAAGCCGACCTAGAGGTCGGCCTGATACAAAAATCAGAAAAAGATAAAAGAAAAAAGAGAGAAAGCGCCTACTCGGCCTGATCCACCCATTGCCCATCCACGACATCCTTCACGTAATCGAAAGATTCGGGATCCACGGCCGGAGCCAGGAAGCAGGCTTGACGAACAGCCCCAACAAAGCCGCTGCAATAATCGGATACGTCAGCCTCCTCCATCTTCACCATAGTAGCCTTCTGCTGCTCCACAGTCTTTTCGGCCCGCTCCAGCTTCTCCCGAAACTCGACCAACTTGAGCTCAAAATTCACAGCTCGATCTCCTGTAACATCCTCAAAAATTAATTTATGTAAATAACTACGTATATTAAAAACATAGTTAAAATGTTTACTAAAATTTCCATAAAAATGTGCATCTTAACTAGTTACTGTTATAATTTAATTAGGAAGAAAAACATAATTCAAACAAGTTTGTTATCTTATAACAATACTGTTAAGAAATTTGAGAAAATAACGATTACGTTTCTAAATAAAAACGTAGTAGAAAAATAATTTTACTGTTTGACGTTTTTATTACTATTTGACATTTTGAACGTTATTAAATATTTCGAATTTACTGTAAATTCACTATTTTAATTATATTATCATCTATGGACAATTTTGTTCTGTATTTCGTATGAGAAATCTATTAAGAATTAATACATAAAAATTATATATTGTTACACATGAGAATTTACTTATTCTAAAAATATACAGTTTTTGGAAAAATTTAATTATTTTCTGAACTGCGTTTGTACACGCAGTACAAGTTGAAAAATTAAAACAACAAGGAAATCAAAGGGAATATGATCCATAATATGTAGAATTAGGAGTAGGATAAATAAATATACAGGTTGGAATGAAACACTGTATAACAAATTTTCTGTAAATAAAATACAGAAAACATCTAAAAAAATTTATATAAAACAATCTGTGAACCATAAAATTAGGGAAAAATAATTTTTAGAATCTTTATAATTTTGTCTTAATTATGGTATAATCAAATATGATATTTGAAGAATGGAATTAGAATCATAAAAATTGGAAGATAAATTAGAAGTTTAAAATCATTATAAAACCTTAATTTTTAGTAACTTTTAAATTCCAATTGTGTAAATTATGAACAATTTGCTATCACTGATTATAAATCAATTTAATAAGCATGAAAAATGAAAGAAATACATAGAATGGTGGTTGAAGGGAAGTTATGGTATCATCCATTTTATTTTATATTTTTCATACAAAATGAAAAAAAAAAAAGAAATAATAATAAAATTTTGGAAGTTTTATCTTTTATGAACAAAGTTCTCACGTTAGAATTGGGTGCCAATGCTACATGCTTTTGGATTAGAACAAATGAAGAAAAGTCCAAGTCAAGCAAAGAATAATCAAAGTCATCCTTCTTATCTTAAGCATTAATGGCATTTATTGAAAATTTCTAACTAATATTTAAAGTAACCAAACTAAACAAACTAAATTGGTTACAAAGAATATTTTAATATTTCTTTCATCTATAAATAGCACATTTGAGACCACTTGAGAGGGCATTCCATCCGTTAAGTTCCTTTTCACAAAACACCAAAGTTTTCTTATTTTTCAATCTACCAAAAACATAAGCTTGTTTTGCCAAAATTCTAAACTTTTCTAAATTCACCAAAACCTACTTCACTTAACTTTGTGCGGGGAGTAGGATCAACCTTCTTTCAACCTTTAAAAGATCTTTCAAAGCATTCCCAAGAGTGATCAAAACAAATCAAGGTAAGGGAAGTTTTCAAATTCTTTAGGTTTTCAAAGTTTCTAAAGGTTTTAAATTACTAAACTTTGTGAAATTTGTGTTTTAAAGCTTTTAAACTCTTTTCTATTTTAATCTTTATATGAAAACTTATTTTTGAATAAAATTATAAGATTCTAACTAGGAGGCTCTGCCACCTTACTTGAATCTTATAAGTTTATTACTTATTTCAAATTTTCTTGGGGGTATTATATACATGCATAACTTTGAATTCATGCGTTATATAATAATAATGTTATAAGGTACTCTATTATATGTAAAAGAAAATTTGAATTGTCTGATCAAATAATTTTTAGTTCAAGCTTTCCCTAAAACTCTCTAATGTTATGAAGATTTTTAACGGTTTTAAAGAGTAATTTGAAAACTTATTTCTAAAGGATGTTTAACATGGTTTTCAGTTGTTTTGAACCTTAAAACCTTTTGGCCAAGGTGTATCAATTACTAAAATAGAATGGGCAGCAACTAAAAGTAATTAAAAGTCACCTAATAATTAAAAACGTTAAAATTCTAAATTTATAACGGTTAATTTTCCTATGCTTTGAACTATGATGTTTTGTGTTGTGGAATTTGATTATGATTTGGATAGTGTTTGAATATATTTTCTTTGAACTTGGATGATCTATTCTATGGTTTTGGATGATGTTTGAGATAGTGATTAATTGTTATATTATGCACGTTGATGACTTGTGGTGTGAATTTTGACGGTTTGGACTATAAAATATTAATAAGTTACGTGAGATATAATTATGGATTGGTCTTGTAATACCCATTAGTTGGTACCTTTTTATTTGATATTTTGAAAAAGGAGGATAAGATTTCATTCATTGATGCATGCCTCAAAAGAGGTGACCTCGGTTAGAGGTGCAAATAATAAACTTAATCTGTCTAGGCGTGATGCTAGATTTGGGGGATTTTTATGGTGAGAATTTATTTAACTCATGATGATCACATGTTTGTTTATGAGATTCTGTGCACCACTGTGGAATCCCAACTGGTCGGTAAGTTTTACGATGATGATGTCGTATTATCTGATATGGTACCACATTGCATATTTTTGGGAGTTGAGGTTGGAGCATGCATCATATAGAAATTTCATTTAGTCATAATTCATTATTTATTTATATGAGTATGATATGTATTATTATTGATATTTTTATATGCTATGTATTGTTATTTAGATTTTGGAACTTACCCTTGCGTGTTTGTGTCTGTGGTTTGACACCTGTGATGATCCTAAATTTTATTTGGGGGAGCAGATTAACAGGATAATTCTATTTGGAGATGTGAAGGAAGAATAGCTAACATGAGGATTTTTGTGAATAATGTGTATATTATAGTTATCACAATATTACGTACTCTTGTAACGTTTTGTGAATAATATTTGATGTATGTTTATGTTAAGACTTATGTGATGTACTCTTAATGATGGTGACGTTTTCTTTGGAAATATAAAGTGGTTTAAAATTTCCATTCAAAGAAATCTAAAGGAAGGAAACCTTTTCAAAATAAATAAATAAATAAAAGAAGACAATGAAAAGTATTTTAGTGACGACAAGACGGGGTGTCACAATGTTGGTATCAGAGCAGTATGTTTTCTAAGACTTGTGAACTTTGAGCTAACCATGCTTTTATTGTGCATTCTGTGATAAAGTAGTAAGATTAGGAGAAATAATATTTTGTGAAATTTTGGAGAAATATTCTCTAACTTATTATGATTTTTTCTAGGATCATGAATTTAATTATTAATCACACCTTCTATGTTGTTAATCATTATGCCACCTGCATGTTTGATGAGGACAAGAACCAATATATATATTACAGTTTTACAAAGTACCAAACCTATATCGATGAAAATCCGGGTTTTCCAGTCATCACTAAAGAAAAATCTGAAATTATTCGGATGCCGGAAGATTGGATTCCTGGAGATAGAAGTTTGAGACGTCTTCGAGAATGGAAGATTTACTTTGGCACAGAAGAACCCTTCCCTGGTTCCACTTATATGAAGGACGTTTTTGAATTTGGAATTCCTGAAGTTATTTGGGAAGTTCCTGAGGGACCGAGAATTAATCGTTTTGGGTTTATCAATGAAAAGACTATGGGACTTTATGATCCAAGTGATCCAAGTATGATGGAGTAGGTTAAGGGACTAAAGTAACTTTTAATGTAAAATATATAAAATAAATAAATGTGGAAAATAAAAGTAAAAATAAATAATTGGTAGGTAGGAATATGTGAAATAAGTTAATAAGTATGAATATCAAATATGTAAGCATAATAGGAATGTAGAAATGTGAAAATGATTCTTGTTTAATGTATAAGTGTCTGATGATAAATTTTGAGTAATATTTTTCTGTAATAGATGGCAGGAAGAAACGATAGGGCAATTGCTGAGGCACTTGAAAATCTTGCCCAAGCAATTGGAAATCAGAGTAGGAACAACAATGAGCAAACTGAATATCGCGGCCTTGAGCTTTTTCAGAGGAATAATCCGCCTATTTTTGGAGGTAGATATGACCCTGAAGGTGCTCAAAGATGGCTAAGGGAGATTGAGAAAATCTTCCAGCTAATGGGATGTTGTGAAGATAAAAAGCTAATTTTCGCAACTCATATGTTAGTGGAGGAGGCAGAGTATTGGTGGGAAAATACCTGTCAGTATGTAGCAACGGAAGGAGAAACAATAAAATGGGAAGAATTTAAAGAATTATTTTTAGAAAAATATTTTCCTGAAGATATAAGAAATAAAAAAGAAATGGAGTTTTTGGAATTAAAACAAGGGAACCTAATAGTTGTTGAATATGCGGTCAGGTTTGAGGATCTAGTCAGATATTCCGCACACTACCATGGAAAAGATGGTGAAAGGTCTAAATGTGTTAAATTTTTAAATGGCCTACGTCCTGAAATAAAACAGGCTATAAATTATCAAGGTATTCACCAATTTCCAGTACTTGTAAATATGTGCAGAATATATGATGAGAATTCTCGTGCTAGATCTTTATATTATAAAAATAAAAACATTGGAGGACCCATTAAAAATAAAAGATTTGGGTTTCAAAATAAAGGGAAACCATACCAAGCCTCTCAAGGAGTTAGAGAACGTGAATTTCTCTAAAGCTTCTATGAGAAATCATGAATCTAATCCTGTTAACGTCAAGTGTTTTAAGTGTGGAGAATTGGGACACTATGCTTCATCATGTACCTTCTGCTACAAGTGCAACATAAAGGGACATCTAGCAAAAGACTGTCCAGCAAAAGGAAACATGCAAGGAAATCAACTTGAAAAACAAAAAGCTCAAGGAAGAATCTTTTCTCTTAATGGAACTGAGACTTTAGAATCAGAACCTTTAATTCGAGGTAAATGCTTCATAAGTGAAATCCCTTTAATTGTGTTATTTGATTCTGGTGCTACTCATTCTTTTCTGTCATATTCTTGTGTACAAAAATTAAAACTTTCTGTGTCTTCATTAAACTTTAAATTAGAAGTAAATACTCCAACTGGTACTTCAGTTATAACATCAGATATATGTCTAAACTGTGAAATAAAGATTTGTGATAAAACTTTCTATGTCGATTTGATTTGTTTACCCCTTCAGCAAATTGACGTTATTCTAGGTATGGATTGGTTGTCCACTAATCATGTTTTGTTGAATTGCTTTGACAAAACAATTATTTTTCAAAACCCAAAGGTGAGTAGGGATGTTGAAATTATTTCCATAAATAAGGTTTTAAAATCTTTAAGGGAAAATAATACCCAAGTATACATGATCAACGCTAATGAAACTAAATCTGAAAATGAGGTGAGTAGTGTGCCTGTAGTAAAAGATTTTGTTGAGGTATTTCAAGAAGTAGATAAGTTACCTCCTGAAAGAGAAGTTGAATTTTCCATTGATTTAATCCCAGGAACAGGACCAATTTCCATAGCACCATATAGAATGTCTCCTGTAGAATTAGCTGAAGTTAAGAAACAAATTGAAGAATTGTTAAGTAAACAGTTTGTAAGACCTAGCGTATCACCATGGGGAGCTCCAGTTTTGTTAGTAAAGAAAAAAGATGGAACCATGAGAATGTGTATAGATTATAGACAATTGAATAAAGTAACCATTAAGAATAAATATCCATTGCCTAGGATTGATGATCTTATGGACCAATTAAGAGGAGCATGTATTTTTAGTAAGATTGATTTAAGATCAGGATATCACCAGATTAGGGTAAAATCCGAGGACATTCCAAAAACTGCTTTCAGTACTCGTTATGGGCATTATGAGTATTTAGTTATGCCTTTTGGAGTGACTAATGCTCCTGCAGTATTTATGGATTACATGAACCGAATTTTTCACCCTTATCTTGATCAATTTGTAATTGTATTCATTGATGACATCTTAGTGTACAGTAAAACTAGGGAAGATCATGCTAAACACTTAGAAATAGTATTGCAAATCTTAAAGGACAGACAACTCTTTGTTAAATTATCTAAGTGCGAATTTTGGATGGAGAAAATTAGTTTTTTAGGTCATGTAATAACTCAAGGAGGAATATCTGTAGATCCCTCTAAGGTACAATCTGTTTTGGAGTGGGGAAGACCTAAAACTGTAACAGAGATTAGGAGTTTTCTAGGATTAGCAGGATATTATAGGAGATTTATTAAAGATTTTTCTAAAATAGCTTTACCTTTGAATACCTTGACCCGAAAGAATCAAACATTTATTTGGAATAGTTTTCAAACTCTTAAGGAAAGATTAACCACTGCCCCAGTATTGACCTTACCTGATCCCAAGAAACCTTTTGTACTATATTATGATGCATCTAAAATGGGTTTAGGAGGAGTATTGATGCAAGATGGTAAAGTGGTAGCATATGCTTCTAGACAGCTTAAGATTCATGAGAAAAATTACCCAACCCATGATCTAGAATTAGTAGCTATAGTATTCACACTTAAGATGTGGAGACACTATTTGTATGGAACAAGGTTTGAAGTATTTAGCGATCACAAAAGCCTTAAATATTTATTTAGTCAAAAAGATTTGAACATGAGACAACGTATATGGATGGAGTTTTTAAAAGATTATGATTTTGAACTTAATTACCATCCCGGAAAGGCTAATGTGGTAGCAGATGCTTTAAGTAGGAAATCTTTGATTATGTCTTCACTGATGATTAGAGAAATGGATTTATTAGAACAGTTTCGAGATCTTAGTTTAGTGTGTGAAACTACTAAAACGAGTATTAGATTGGGAGCTTTGCAAATTTCTAACATATTTTTGGAAGAAATTAGACAGAAGCAAGAATTTGATCCTTTTCTGAAAACCCAAATGGAAAATTTAAATCAAGGAAAAACTAGTGCGTTTAAGATTGGAATGGATGGTATTTTGAGGTTTCAAGATAGAATTTGTATTCCCAATATAACGGAAGTTAGAAAGACAATTTTGGAGGAAGCACATAAAAACAAATTAAGTATTCATCCTGGTGCCACTAAAATGTACAAAGATTTGAAAACTATGTTCTGGTGGCCTGGAATGAAGAAAGAAATTTGCGAATATGTGTATTCTTGTTTAATTTGTCAAAAAGCTAAAATAGAACATCAAAAACCTTCAGGTCTGCTACAACCTTTAGAAATACCACAATGGAAATGGGACAACATGTCTATGGATTTTGTGGTAGCCTTGCCAAGAAGCCCTAGGGGATTTGATTCAATTTGGGTTATAGTAGATCGTTTAACTAAGTCTGCACATTTTATTCCTATTAATATTAAATATTCTTTAGAGAAATTAACTAATTTATACATAGGTGAGATTGTAAGATTACATGGTGTACGATCTAGTATTGTATCAGATAGAGATCCTAGATTTACTTCAAGATTTTGGGAGAGTCTACATAAAGCTTTAGGCACCAAATTAAAATTAAGTTCTGCCTATCATCCCCAAACTGATGGACAAACTGAAAGAACAATCCAATCTTTAGAAGATTTATTGAGAGCTTGTGTTTTAGAACATAAGGGTTGTTGGGTAGACTTTTTGCCTTTGATAGAATTTACCTACAATAATAGTTTTCATTCTTCCATTGGTATGGCAACGTTTGAAGCTTTATATGGAAGAAAATGTAGAACTCCTTTGTGTTGGACTGAATCAGGAGAAAGTTTAATTTTAGGAGAAAGTAGGCAGAAAAGTTATCATGACAAAAGAAGAAAAGATTTGGAATTTGATGTTGGTGATCACGTATTCTTAAGGGTAAATCCATGGACAGGTATTGGGAGAGTTTTAAAATCCCGAAAACTTTCACCGCGTTTCATTGGTCCCTTTCAAATAATAGAAAGAGTAGGCCCTGTGGCTTATCAAATTGCTTTACCCCCAATTCTTTCTAATCTTCATAATGTCTTCCATGTTTCACAACTTCGTAAATACATTCCTGATTCATCACATGTAATTGAGTTAGATGATGTACAAATAAAGGATAATCTAACATATGAAGCATTACCAATGAGAATTGAGGATAGGAGAATCAAAACATTAAGAGGAAAGGATATTCCTTTAGTAAAGGTTATTTGGAGAACGGATGATGCAACATGGGAATTGGAAAGTGAGATGCAGAAAAGCTACCCTGCATTATTTGAATGAGGTAAATTTCGAGGACGAAATTTCTTTTTAGGGGGGTAGAGTTGTAACATCCTCAAAAATTAATTTATGTAAATAACTACGTATATTAAAAACATAGTTAAAATGTTTACTAAAATTTCCATAAAAATGTGCATCTTAACTAGTTACTGTTATAATTTAATTAGGAAGAAAAACGTAATTCAAACCAATTTGTTATCTTATAACAATACTGTTAAGAAATTTGAGAAAATCACGATTACGTTTCTAAATAAAAATGTAGTAGAAAAATAATTTTACTGTTTGACGTTTTTATTACTGTTTGACATTTTGAACGTTATTAAATATTTCTGATTTACTGTAAATTCACTATTTTAATTATATTATCATCTGTGGACAATTTTGTTCTGTATTTCGTATGAGAAATCTATTAAGAATTAATATATTAAAATTATATATTGTTACACATGAGAATTTACTTATTCTAAAAATATACAGTTTTTAGAAAAATTTAATTATTTTCTGAACTGCGTTTGTACACGCAGTACAAGTTGAAAAATTAAAACAACAAGGAAATCAAAGGGAATATGATCCATAATATGTAGAATTAGGAGTAGGATAAATAAATATACAGGTTGGAATGAAACACTGTATAACAAATTTTCTGTAAATAAAATACAGAAAACGTCTAAAAAAATAAATAAATAAATAAAAGAAGACAATGAAAAGTATTTTAGTGACGACAAGACGGGGTGTCACATCTCCAGCCGAGACTAGTTTCAGTTAGAGCTCTGCGTGGGCCGCCTTGAGCTGAGTGAGCTCCTGATCTACCTCCTCCTTGGCCAACCTCAGCTTGGTGGCCTCAATTTCCCAAGTCGCCGCCTTGGCAGCGGACTCCTGCTCACGCCGAACTGAAGCCGCCTCAAGCTCAGCAATTCGGGCCTCCAGCGCAGGCTCACGAGCAGACACCTCTAACATGCGGGTTGCCCACCTCTTACTGTGGCGAGCAACGGCAGTCAACCGAGTAAGCAATACCTCGGCCCCATCCAAATTATTGACGACCCCAACAACGTCCATCAGGGTGTTATCATAAAAGCTGGGAAAAGTTGTCCCAGAGGAAGATGATCACCACGGATGGCAGAGTCCAACAATGACTGTCCAGGAGGGGCGTCGGCGACGACCTGCTCAACGCGAGGCTCGGTCCCCTTACCAAACCACGAGGCACCAGGAGGAAGCCGCGCCGAGGTATGCACGGTAGCAGCAGCAGTGGCCATGGGGGGGGGGAGGATGAGCTGGTTCCTTGGCAGGAGAAGGGGTGGCAGCCAGAGACTGCTCCGCGTCAACGTCCATAGGGCCGGCGGAGGTGGCAGTTTTCTCTTCTCGCCTCTGCTTCTTGGCCAAAATCTCCGCCTCCTCGGTCCGTGATCTCTTCGCTGGACTAGGCGAGGCCTGGGAAAATTGAGGTCGAGGAACGGGGCTGAGTCCTCGTAAAGGCGTCGGACGAGCTCCCTGCACCGAGGCCGATTCCCGAGCCTTGAGAGCGGCGATAAGACTGAAGTTATCCGACATTAGTTCTGCATACAAGGAGAAAACACAGTAAGCAACAATACCGAGAATAGCCCACTAACATAAACAGAAACTCAAAGCAATTACCTAGGAAGTGCTGGTAAGGGTCCTCCTGCCGATCAGAATGGATCAGAGCCCGACTACTGATAGGTAAGGGAAGGTCATGCAACACTTTGATGGCATTTCGGTCCCCCGGGGTGAGCTCGGCCTCGGGGTAACGGGTATACTTATGTGGGACAGACCAATGGAGGGGATACTTAGGGGACAGATCCTCCTTCAAAAAGAGATCCCGGACAACTCTATTATTGGTCGGGGACAATCGGAAGAACCTGTTCTTGAACTTCTTATAGGACTGGGCATAAGAAATCAATAAACCCCCGCCAGCGCGGGAACTGCTGAGAGAAGCCCAACCCACCTTGGGGCCGTGCTTCAATTCATAGTGAAAAAGAAACACTCTCGAGCTCGGCCGAAGGCCCAAAAATCGACACAAGATTTCGAAAGCACGCAAGAAACCCCAACTCTTGGGGTGGAGTTGAGTATGAGCGACATTGAGGAAGGCTAGAACCTCAGTTTGACAACGAGTAAGGGGAAACAAAATCCCATACTCCTTAAACATATACTCGTAGGCCGATACAATATACCGAATTCCGACGAGAGTGCGGGTGTGCAACCTCTGGTTAGCACGGCAGGGCCTAAACCCAACCAACCCAGCGTACGTAGGCCTCACGATGTCGTACTGATCGGCCAAAGCTTGCACCTTTTCAACAGTATCGTACGTGGACACATGTTTGGAAACCTCGGTCAAGAGCCAAGAGAAATCAGGCGCGGTGGTGGGGATAGGAACCACGAGATCAGCCCCTTCGGGTTCCCTCTTCGCTTCCGCCACGGGCTCACCCGGAGCAGTGCCGACCCCACAAGGAGAATCGGCATCCCCACCAGCAAACACAGCCTCGGTCCCATCAGGGAGGACCTCGGTAGCGGCGGAAGTCGGGCCTGATGTGGCCGCCCCCTCTGATGCGGTCGCCTTTCGTGAAGAGGTGGAGACAACCTTTATCGTCTCGGACTCTGAGCCTGAAACCAAAACAGCGGCCAAACTCCCTACACTACGAGTAGTAGTAAAATGGGAAGAAGACATACCTATTCAAAGAATATGAAAAAGATGACCACGGTGGGGGACGAAAAACCGGTTTCGGGAAGATGACCACTCGAACTGGTAAACAGAGACTACGAAAAAGGAATCGTGATCAAGAAAAACAAGAAATCTCGAGAATGATTCAAGAAGCAAAATGGAGAAAGAGGGGCGGCGAAGTGCATTTAAAGAGGTAAAAAGTAGCCGTTTGGAGGCAGTTACCAAGAAAAACCGTTGAGTAACCCCCCATAACCCCCTCAAATACTTAAAAGCATTAAATGCGAAAATAATTAAGAAACACCCACGAATGCCCCGCAGCAAAGACCTCGGGAGCCGAACTCTGGACTTAAACTCAATCCATTACCTGCTTGGCTTGAGCTTGGGGGGCTGATGTACCGGGCTGGGGATGAGCACCGAGCTCACCTCCCTGACCCGGGTTCACCTCACTGGCCGAGCCGAGTTGGTCTAAAATAGAACCAAATCTGCATAATAACTGTTCCTGATATTTCGGGATTCTTGGGCCTGAAGCAATTTTCCCCATTAAATCCACGAATCTGGAACCCTAATTTGATCCACGAATCGAACAATCACCCAAACACTCACATTCACCAACGAAGGTTCCAACCTTCACGCCGCCGAAATTCTCAGGGCCGAGCTGAGCTCGGACCACCTCAGAATTTAGCGAGAACAGATAGATTAGTTTATAATAAATTTAGCAGTAAAAGACACTCGATATAAATTAATTCAACTACTAAGTTCTATTTAATATTCTTATTTTGAAAATATTTTTAAACTAATTCATGTTTTCACGGGTATATTATTTTTAATAAGTATAATTTATAATAATTTGAAAAATAAAGTCCAGTTTTCTATAAAAATTAAGTAATAATATTAAATACATTTGATTAACTTTTATATTCGATATTAAAATAAGAATTTATATAAAGTTGAAATGAATACAAATGTACTCAATAATCTTTAGGAAGTTTCATAGTTGATGACTTGACTAACTTTGAGAACAATTATTATTGTTGATTTTACTTTCTTTCTTTTTTTAGCTAGTCTTGTTGTGTACTTCTAAGGGTCCCCTAGTATTATTTTACGTTTTATTTTAATACTTTAATTTTTTTTTTAAGTTTTATTTCAATACATAAATTTTTTAAATGAACATTAACTTTTACAGAATTTTATTTTAAAAACTTAATTTAATAAAATAAAATTCTTTATAAATTTAATGTCCCTTTGAAAATTTAATATATAAAATGGATTTTTTTAAAATATTTAAACAACTAAAATAAATTTTTTAAAATTTAACATAGAAAATTTAAAAGTTACAAAATAGGGACATATTTTGCACGGTACTCAAAGACTTGAGTAAGATATTTCGGTCGAGATAATAACTTATTTCCTTATCTTGTATAAATCATTCTACTTCAGAGTTTAGTGTTTAATCATGTCTATCAAATTTGAGACATATTTTCCACGGCACTCAACAACATTTTTTGTCGTAATAAATAATAAGGTGTTTGTACCATGTGACCGTGTTCTAAGGTTTCATAAGGAATTACCCACGAAGCTCACTTCCATTATCTTTATCTTGTATAAATCTTTGTAGTTATGAGTTGAGTCTGTAGTCAAGTCTATCAAATTTGATTGAAGCCTTCCCAACTCACCAAACCATAATCACACTAAACTTTCTTCCATTGGATATGGCTATGGCTGTAACTTCAAGTTCCCATGTTTACAATTACCATGTCTTCCTCAGCTTTAGAGGAGAAGACACCCGTCATGGTTTCACTGGCAATCTCTATAAAGCTCTTACTGATAAGGGAATCCGCACTTTCATTGATGATGAGGAGCTTCAAAGGGGAGATGAGATAACACCATCACTTATCCAGGCTATTCAAGGATCCAAGATTGCCATCATTGTGCTCTCTAAAGACTATGCTTCTTCTTCTTTTTGCTTAGATGAGCTTGTTGCCATCTTTGATTGCAAGACCAAAGGGCAGTTGGTTGTTATACCAGTCTTTTATATGGTAGATCCTTCCGATGTTCGATATCATAAAGGAAGTTACGGAGATGCATTGGCCAAACACGAGAAAAGGTTCAGACATAACATGGACAGATTGCAAAGATGGAAGGAGGCTCTGCGTAGCGTGGCTGACTTGTCTGGCTATCATCTCAAACAAGGGTATCCAACAAAACTATTCTTTTTCCTTTATATATATAATTCATATTGGAAAAACTTGATAATACATGTATCAAGACATGGATGAAAGGCTTTTGGTTTAATTTGATTAAAATCTTTTTGCTTAAAACAAAGATGAATATGAATACAAGTTTATTGGGTGTATTGTTGATTCGGTCTCTGAGAAGGTTATTGACCGTGCTCGTTTACATGTTGCGGATCACCCGGTTGGACTTGACTCGCGAGTTGCAGAAGTAATGAAGCTATTGGATGTTGGATCTGATGATGGTATCCACATGGTAGGGATTCTTGGAATGGGCAGAGTAGGAAAATCAACACTTGCTCGAGCTATTTATAATAATTTGATTGCTCACAACTTTGATGGCTGTTGTTATCTTGAAAACGTAAGAGAAAAATCAGAGAAACATGGGCTACAACATCTCCAAAACATCCTTCTTCAGAAAATATTTAAAGGAAAGACCACTGTGGTAACAAGTTGGCCAGAAGGAGCTTCAGTAATAGAAGATAGGCTCCGAGGAAAGAAAGTTCTCTTAATTCTAGATGATGTTGATAAGCTCCAGCAATTACAGGCAGAGTCTCGGAAGCAGAGTCATCATCACCACTCGAGACAAGCAACTGTTGGCATGTCATCATGTCAATAAAATATATGAGGTGAAAGAATTGAACAAGGACAATGCTCTTCAGTTGCTAACATGGAAAGCTTTTCAAAAGGAAAAGGCTGATCCGAGTTATGTGGATTTCTTGAATGGTGTACTAACTTATGCTTCTGGCCTTCCATTGGCTTTGGAAGTTATAGGTTCCCACTTGTTTGGTAAAAGTTTAAAAATATAAATCAGTGTAAAAGAACTCTTAATAGTGGAATCCAAGGTATTCTCAAAGTAAGCTTTGATGCTCTGCAGGAAGAAGAGAAGAATGTTTTTCTTGACATCGCTTGCTGTCTCAAAGGATGTGAATTGAAAGAGGTTGAAGCCATACTTCGTGGTTGTTATGGTGACAGCATGAAACATCATATTGATTTGTTGGTTGATAAATCTCTCATTAAGGTTATATGGGATGGTGATACTGTTGAGATGCATGACTTGATTCAGGAGATGGGTAGACACATAGATAAGGAATCACATAAAAAGCCCCACAAGCGCAAGAGACTGTGGTTGTGGAAGGATATAACTGAAGTTTTGGAACACAACAAGGTGTGTGAGACTCTCTTGAATTGTTTGGTTTCTTAGCTTGCTTCATTTTTTGTCTCTCTATCATATGGTCATATCATAAGTGTTTTTCTGTTTTTCTCCCTTTTACTTTTTATTTTGTAACTTTATCTAAACACATGAATTAATGTTTTATATATAATTGTATTAAATTGAAATGATCTATTTGGATGTGCCTATACCAGATAGAGAAGAAATCATAGAATGGGATGGAAATGGCTTCAAGGAGATGAAAAACCTTAAAGTACTTATTATTAAAAACGGTAAATTTTCTGAAGGTCCGAAATGTCTTCCAAATAGTTTGAGAGTATTGGAATGGTGGGGATATCCTTCAAATTGTTTACCATCTGATTTTTAACCACACAAGTTGGTCATGTGCAACTTACCAAATAGCTGCATTACTTCATTTGAATTGGGTCGCTCATCAAAGGCAAGTTTAATGAGTACATTTTCTTCATCTTGTAAATTAATAAATTCTCTGAAAAGTGTTCACTCTTTTATTTCTCTCGTTTTTTCTCATTTGCAGGTGTTCAAAAATTTAACAGTCTTGGAATTTGACGGGTGCCAGAGTTTAACACAGATAGGTGATGTGTCTGGTTTTCCAAATTTGGAGAAACTTTCATTTAATGAATGTTATAATCTGGTTACAGTTCACGAGTCGGTTGGTTGTCTTGGCAAAGTTAAAGAGACAAGAGCTTGGGGATGCATCAACCTTGTGAGTTTTCCACCCATCCATTTGACTTCTCTAGAACAACTTGATCTTTCAGAGTGTGGACTTGAGAGTTTTCCAGAAGTATCAGGAAAAATGGAAAACATACGAACACTTCAATTGTACGAGACTCCCATAAAAGAAGTGCCATTTTCGTTTGTAAATCTGGTGAGACTCCAACTTTTACAAATTGAAAACTCTCGAATTGTTAAGTTACCGAATTATAACAAACTTTGATTATTAAATCCTCGAAATATCATAAATTATAATAAATTTTGATTATAACAATTTTCCACATTTTTCCACGTTGAATTAGTAACGTGTTTTTGTAATAATAACATCAAGGTATTGCATGCGAAAATTACCCACAAAACTTCCTCTCTTAATTTTTTTTTCCCATATTTTCTTGTATAAATCATTGTAATTTATTTAAGATCCCTGTTATTTTGCTTTTACAATGATTAATTCAAATAAATAAAATATTGCAAACACTTGAAAGTGCTGACCATGTTTTTATTTCTTTCATTTCTTCTCATTTACAGATGTGCCAGAATGTAACATTCTTGAAATTTGACTACTGTGAAAGTTTAACACAGATACCTGACCTGTCTAATTTTTCAAATTTGGAGATACTTTCATTTCAATGGTGTGATAATTTGGCTACAGTTCACGAGTCAGTTGGCCGTCTTGGTAAACTTAAAAGAATAAATGCTCGGAAATGCAAGAAGCTTGTGAGTTTTCCACCTATCCATCTTACTTCTCTAAAAAAACTTAATCTGTCAGAGACTGGACTTGAGAATTTTCCAGAAATATTAGGAAAAATGAAAAACATAAAGGAACTTGAATGCTTCGACACTCCCATAAAAGAATTGCCAATTTCATTTGTAAATCTCGTGAGACTCCTAAGTTTAAAAATTGACAGGGGAAGTGTTGTTAAGTTACCAATTAGCATTCTCATGATGCCAGAATTGACACGCTTTATTGCCAACGATTGTGAAGGGATGAAATTGGTAAAAGAGGAAGAGAAGGAAGAAACAATGGGCTCAATTGTATCTTCAAAGCTTGACTTTCTTCAAGTCCGAAGCTGCAATCTGGATGATGATTTTTTTTCAATAATAAGTTTCACACGATTTGTCCATGTGACATATTTAGACCTGTCAGGGAATAATTTCACATTCCTTCCTGAATGCATCAAAGAATTTCAATCTTTAGAGCGCCTTGATGTGAGTTATTGCGAGCATCTTCAGGAAATTAGAGGGGTTCCACCAAACATGCAATATTTTGATGCAAGAAATTGTAACTCCTTGACTTCTTCGAGTATAAGCATGTTCATAAATCAGGTATTGTCATATTTTCAATGTGTATAATTTAATAATTCATTATGTAAAATGATAATTGACTAACAGGAACTGTACGAGGCTGGAATGAAACAATGTTTTCTGCCGGGAGTATGTATTCCAGAGTGGTTTGATAAAAAAAGTAGGGGACTTTCAACTTCTTTCTGGTTTCATAATAAGCTCCCTACCAAAATTCTCTGTCTTCTAATTGCACCTGTAGAGTTTTGGCCCAAGCCCATGGTATTCATCAATGGCAAAAATGTTCAAAGACGATCTGGTTTCTCACGGAAAACCTCAAAGGATCATACATTTATTTTTGAACTAGAGTTGAAGAGGTATCTATATGAATATCGAGAGGATTTACGAGAAGAATGGAACCACGTTGAGGTTACATATGAAGATGACATGGAGACTTCATACATTGATGATGTGATGGAGGTTTCATTCATTAAAGCAGTGGGAATACATGTATGGAAACGGTAAAGTAACGAGGAGGGTATCTGATTCAGTGATCCAATGAGTAGGAAGAGAAAATTAGACCATTATCTCAACAATTTCGAATCTGATAACCCCCGGTTGCTAAGAAGGTGTAGGTTTGTGGACAGGGAAGAACAATTTGAGCAACACCAAAACTGTATAGTTTCATGTCTACTGAAGTGGGTATCTACCTATTTTCCTACGGAATGCAGTCATTGCATAATAATGTGAGCTTTTACTCAAATTCATTCGAGTCAAAGCAGAACAAAGGCACCATTAGCAAAGGTAATTCAAATTCACTCTTACATCAATTTCATGTGCTACGAGGGTCTTTGTAAAAATTTTATATTTTTTAAACTGTCTTTTTTATATTTTTGTAATCATTTTCTTTGATGAATGTTTGATGAGTCATTGACCAGAACTTTATTTTTATCTCAGTTTTTGCATTAATCTGTTTCTTTTTCTTTTTAATAAATTGGCCAAAATAGGGTGTTGACAATGACAAATGGAAATGCAATTCTTTTTTGTGAGGAATCCATCATTAAAAAAAAACTGTTTTTTTTTTGTCCATGGTGAGATTTGTGTACTAAAATATTGGCAATAATTTTTCTCTCTCTATTTTGTTATAAATGATGTTCACAAGAAAGTAAGTAACCTGCTGACCAATCACAGTTATTAACCTAAAGAATTTACAATCTTTATAGCTATATATGCATACAAATTTTGCCCAAAACACAGTGAAATCTAAATTCTCTCTGATATTTAATTTGATTGTTAAGTGTCAGCACGACTAAGACATTTCCATGCAACCTGGATGGTTGTTGCTGCCAAGCATCTCCAATAAAATGATTCATACCTGAAGTAAGATAATGGAGCAACCAAACTTCTTTGTTAGTTAAGAATTTATTTATTTTTTTTTTGTAAAAAAAACAAACAAATATGCCTAGGAAAATGGATTAAGAAAAGGGAGTGTTTAATTGTTTTAGAATAAGTAAAAAGATTTTCGTAAAAAGTGCATACGAGAATTTCACATATTTATATTTATATAAGTTTTAAAACAATGTCACGAAATGATTAATTGATAAAATAATACAGACTATAAATTATCATGATAGAAGGTTTGTATATTTTATTTCTAGGTATACTATTTTTAAAAATATAATTATCAGAGGAAATATACAAGGTCTAATTTGATAATTAAATTCATGTTTAGGGAAACATGTAATTTCCATTATTTAAGGAGTAACATGAACAAATTTTGTAGGGACTAATATTTTACTATTTACTCTACAAATTTTTATTAGGTCATAAAACTAATAGCATTAATAATAAAAATAACTCTTTCTTCTGTTAAACACTCGTACTACAAACTGTGGTTTAAATTAACTCGAATAAGATTGCTTGTAACAGAAGATACCTCTAGTGTCCACAAAAAAACAAAGAGAAAGGAAGATGAATGCTTTGATGAGGAAAAAGGTTCAAAGGAAGATCAAGAATGTTTTCAACTCTCTCTTTCTTTCTTTACTTATGTCTTCATTTTTAGTTTCAGCTTTTTAATTTAAACACTATCACATTGTTCCCAACATGTTTTGTGATTTCAAATATTTGTGCATGAAAACAATAAATAATAACACACAAGTGAACAAAATAGACCTTTGTTTATTTGATTTTGATTCGATTTTTGAAACAATTTTGATTCAATTTCTGAATCAGTGAAATCCATGGTAATTGACAAGGAACTAGTGCACCGCGTGGTGGTGAGACTGTTGGATGATTTTTCTCATTCTTGACATCATTGATGCATTCCATATCTCCAGATATAAATGCAACACTACCACAGAGCAATTCCATAGGTGAGGGTTTTGTTCCGCAAGTTTTCCCTTGTTTCATTTATAGTCTTTAGAATGGAAGAATGGTTCGAAGTTCCTTCAACTAATTGTGATTTGATATATTGTTTGTGATTTGATAGAAGGGAGGTAGAACTCTAAGGATTGTTAGAGGTAGAGAGCAATAAGTGAAATCAAGAATGTTTAAGTTTTTTGGAAATAGGAAATTATTAAGGAAAATCACCAAAAAGGAATTACTGATAAAGTTTTTGAGAAAAAAGGCTTTATAATGATGGTGTAAAATAATTTTACTCTGTCTTTTAATCACAAACCCTCATGTATTACAAGTTTGTTAACTTTTATAAAAATTTAATAAAATTTATGTCAAGATGACAATATTTATTAAAATTCATATCAACATGACAATGTATCACCATCAAACTCAGAGATTTATCCTAACAATGTTTATATTTTTCTATGATCTTATGAGATACTCCATTTAAGAAATTTATTGGAATTTCTGGGTTGGTTGTTGGCTTGCAGTTGGACTTGATTATCACATAAGACATTTAGGAGCATGCTTTTTTATTGTGTTATATTCCAGGCATAAAGGAAGCTTAACTATTCATGGAGAAGCATCAGAAAAAATGGCTCTATACAGTGATAGGTTTCTGTTGTTATCCCAAAGGCTGATTAAATTGACTAATTTTTGAGTAAGGTGTCAGACTTGAAGGGAGGCTGATTAAAATTGGCTTGCAATGCTTGAATTGCTGAATCTCTAATACTCATATTTTGTGTATATATATATATTGTCATCTTCATGGGAATAACAAATTAAGGGGAATTTGTTAGAATACAGTTAGGTAAATATCTGAATCACTACATTTTTATAACTTTAAGGAATAATATATTTGAACAGTTGAACTTCTTATGTCTTGAGTGAGGAAAACTAATTTTTTCGTTCCCAAACTAGGAGGCCGATAATTTTTTATTCTGTTTGGCACTTCACATTTAAGACTTAGAAATAATTTGTATTAAATCACACAAGGGACAAGGGTTACAGCAATCTGATGCTTGATTTAATCTATTATATTTTGCCACTAAACGTGAAAAAATGTTCTGATTCTGACTCGTTTATTTTGATATCTTGATGCAGATAGTCTTGGGCGACAGAAGTCAGAAGAAGACATTCAAGTACACAGGAATCACTTGTTTTAATACTTGTTCCTTCTCAATTGACTGCACTCAGGAAGTTGAATTGTCTGTCTTGTGAATCAGCCATAATCTCTGTTCATTCTCTAACTATGAGCATCTCAGACAAGCTGGCTTTGCAATTCTTTCATCAAATATATGGCCTTAGATGAAGCTGGAAATCTGGAACTACAGCTTCTTTCTTCTTGGGAAGTATGAAATTACAATACCATATTTGTATTAATATCGTATAAATTACCTTGTTAACGAGGAAGAATATTGTTGTACAGTAGTTAGCTGCAAGTCTAGATCTAGCTGAAAGTTTTGATCATTAATTTTAGCGAGTTATGCTCCCCTGGTTTTTTCCATGTATGGTGATGCTATCACCTTGCACGTGTAACACAGATCAGTTAACTTCATATAATCAAAGTGCCAAGTTAAAATGAAAAAGGAGATAAAGAAGAAAATTAAAATAAAAAAAAACCTAAAAGATCCCAGTTAACGACTACCTTATTCTGGCTACAAGACTTAATGATGGAAATTAAAGTATGAGAAAATAAAAGAGTACAGTTGAATAGTCTTTTGCATGAATTGCCAAGTTAAAATAAAAATGGATATCAAAGATCACTTTAGGATATTAATAATAAATGCGTACCATGATACCTACACCTACAAGAGGCGGGTTTAGAAAATATCCAAATTCTCATATACTCAATTTTTAAATATATTGTACTTTCTATTCATGAATATCCACAAATATTCTCTAAAATTATGATTTCTTTGTAAGAGTACGTTTGAGAAGTGTTCTTGCTGGATTTTGAGGTGGTCCGAGCTTAGCTCGTCCCTTGAGAAATCCAGCAGCGTGAAGGGTTGAAACCTTCTTTTGATGAGTAAGTGATTTTGGATGATAATTGGCCCTCACGTTATGAATCCTCTATCAGTATTTATAGGGATCAAAATTAGGATTCTAGATTCGTGGATTTCGTGGGGAAGATTGCTTCAGGCTCAAGAATCCCAAAATATTGATTATGATTCGGATATTGTTTTGTTTAAGCCTAGCTCGGCTCGGCCAGTAAAAGCCATTCGTTTGTGTTGACTGTTTGACTCGATGTTTAGAGCTATTGCTATTTTTTAGGCTCATAATTATGTTTATGTCTAGGGAACTACCCGTAGGAGTATTATATATTTATGTAAAATGCAGTATGCATTATCAGATTAAAATAAAAACATATCCCGCTGTTGTAAAAAAAAAATTCTGTTTATGCTCTTCATACCTTCTTTAAAAACAACAGGTTGAGAAAAAACAAAACAGACTTATTTCCACACTCCCCAACAACTATAGTACCACGATGGGACAGTGACGGAGACACTAAATACGCGAGCTATAGAAGAAGCTATGTGATCAATGCGAGAAGCCAAACTGCATCGAGGAAGGAACGCATGCGCATTATCATTTATAATGTTTTTCTACAAGAGATGCTTTTACCCTGACTTGACTCCTCACGCAAAGGGTGGTCCTAGTGGAATGATGATGAGGTTGAGTAGAAGCCATTCGCTTGTGTTGACTGTTTGACTTATGAAACAGATGTTTAGAGTTGTTGCTAATTTTTAAGCCCATGACTATGTTTATGCTGTATGTGCAGTAGTTTATTTTCTGCACGTTTTATTTTCTATCTTTTTAGGAAACTATCAGTAGGAGTATTATATATTTTATGTAAAATGCAGTATGCATTATCAGATTAAAATAATGTTACAAAACTTTGTTTATGCTCTTCATATCTTCTTTAAAAACAACAGCTTGAGAAAGGGAAATGAAATTATAAGAAAAAACAAAACAGACTTATTTCCACACTCCCCAACAACTATAGTACCATATTTCCGCGTCCTAATAATAACGTGTTAACGTTTGTGCCATATTACCATGTTTCCATCTCTTGTAATTTTGTTACTTTGATCTGTCCGCATAAATTTATGTTTGGTGTTCACTTAACAGTTCAGAGTTGAGTATTGATTCAACTCTATCAAATTGATTGAAGCATTTCCAACACACCAAACCATAATCACACTAAACTTTCTTCCTATGGCTATGTACGTCTATGGTTGTACCTTCAACTTCCCAAGCTTCCAACTACCATGTCTTCCTCAGCTTTAGAGGCCAAGATACCCGTCATGGTTTCACTCGAAATCTCTATAAAGCTCTCACTCATAAGGGAATCCACACTTTCATTGATCATGAGGAGCTTACACACAATGTTTTGTCGCGTGAAATGTTTATACGGTCCTATGAGTTGCACATTATGCAATTCTCTAATATGTTTTTTGGTGTCAGCCTATTTGTTCATTTTTCATGTTATTCATGTTTTAATAATCTCCCCAATCATCGAAAAAATTTGTTAGTGTAAGTTTTTGTCCATATAACATTGTTAGCCTTTAGAAATCAAATCACACGCAAGTCAAGCGGGTCTCCCACACAAGCCAAGCCTCTTGAGATACAACACGAACTTTCTTTGACTAAAGAGAAACATAATTCACGAGACCACAACTTAGAAAATGACTTAAAAAAATAAGTACAAAAAAGAGAATATTTTAGTACTGTCAAATAATTGAGAAAAGAACTTTATATATAAACTTTGAAAAACATTATTATTATAGCTTTTTATGTTGTGGGATTTAGTCTTTTATAATATTTTTAAAATACAACAATTGTTATTTATTTTAGACAAGTGAGACTTATGCTCTTAGAATACTCAAAATAATACAATTAATTTTGACTTTTTAGTATGATAAAGTGGTTGCAAAAACATGATATGATAAGGTTGCATGATAAGGTTGCTGCAAATTGAGAATAATTACAAAATTAAAGTTTTTACTAGTTATTTTATTAAAAAAGTAATTCCGATCATCATATGTCTTAATGAAATTATTGAATTTAAAATTTATTTTGAATAACTAAAAAGTTTAAAACTTTAATAATTTAACATATAGTTGTAAAAAAATAAATAATTCACTATATCTATGACTATTAATGAAGGGATTCTCCTTATTAGAAATCTCCATTCTTGCTGGACAATTTCACCCTTTTAAATTTTAAAAAATATTTATAGCATTTCTAGATTTGAATCATTATTTTTTGTCTGGAGGTTGTAACACCCTCAATTTCTACATCTAAATACTATAATTTCTCTATGGTAATTAAATATTCGTTCGGTAAATAAACCAAATCTTATTTCATAGAGTAATAAAGTTTCTTCAACTACAAGTTGTAACTTTATCATAAAATAAAAAGGTCTTAAACATTTAACATTCCTATAAACTAGAAATGTCTAAAAACACAAAAAGGAAAGTAATGACATCATAATGTCTTCACCAAGTCAGGTTCTCCTCTAGCCTACAGCGTGGTGTCTCCAAGCAACTGCTCATCTGCTCGCTCGTTCGTGGGGTCATCACAGGTGTCAACCACAGACACAACCATAGGATTAGCTCATAATTTAATGATAATAATAAAATCATAGGAACAATACACACAAACAACATATATCAAGAAAACATGAAATTTCAATTAACAATTCATCACAGTTAACTATGCAACCCAATATGATGCATGCCACTCACATTTCACTCTTATTCCATGTGGTACCATCAAAACAATTGAGCGATGCTAGGAGTACATGTCACATCTGACACTCTCACTAGAAATACTAGACAGTTACGGTCAGGACAACCAGTGTTGCAATAGGAGTCACTTCCACTCATGGTGATCGGCCATAGTGGAAGCTTTCCCCACCGCGAATACCCTCAAAGTCCTAGGCCAATACAACGACCCGTCAGGGACCAACCGTACTAGTTCCATTCATCCTCACCTTTCGAAAACATTTTCACCTCGTTTAGCATTCACGATAATCTCTCATTCGTAAAACACAATGTTTCAAAAGAATATTCACCAGGGACAACCTCACCGCTCATTCTAACAGTAGGCATCCATCCCTCTCATAAAAAAACATTTTTTTTTTAAACAGATTATTATGAACCTAAACTTCTAGTCAATGCGATATGACCCGCATAATTAGTCTCTTAATCCATATCAATCATTTCCCCATAACAGAATATTTTATTTAACAAAACATTAAGATCAACATACAATTAATTAAACATGAGTAACATCGTATAGCTAGAAGGACTAAGCACATATTAAATGACAATTATCACAATCCAATTAACTTATAAACCCAAATAAATAGTCATTACAAGGAAATTACCAAACAAAAGACAAAACGATACAAGAAAGGATGTAGATATTAAGAAACTAGTAAAATAGTAATTGACGAAAATAATTAAACTCCTTAAAATTTTATTGGAAAACATAATACAATAACAAAAGGAATAATTACTAATTAAATAATAATTATCACAATATAATAATGAATCATAAACCAAATAAATAACCAATTAAGATGGACAAAGTACGAGAAAGATATCAATAGAGTAATAAATATTAAAATCGAACTAAGCAGCATAACCTAATAAAAAAAACAAAAGGACAAATTCTAAAAAAGGTAATCAGCAAGGATATTCACTAATATTCTAAGACTTTCTTTTTAAATATTCACCCCTTTATTTTTCGATAATTATCCTATAAATATTTTCTAACACAAAATAATTATTTAAAAATTACTTGAATCCATTCATTGTCACCGTATCTTTTAAATAATGTACATATAAATAAAATATTACATTTTCAAAAACAACATATATCAAATATATTATTCAAAGCATAACATTAGATCAATATAAAAATAGGTTTTTATCTCTTACGTTAACAAATAGTGATAAGATCGCAACATATATTCATTTCAATATCATAAATAAAATAGTGATAACACCTAAACAATCCCAAATAATAATAATTCACGAAAGTGAGAAAGGAAGAATTAACATTCAGCCAAAGGATACATATTCAGTCCAAATAAACAAAAGCAAGGAAAAGAGAAACATTTCATCATTATCATTTAATTTAGAACTACCCTAACCTGAACTCGAGACACTATGTGTGAAGAAAAACTGAAGTTGGAAGAATTCCAATCTCCACCCTCTCATCTGGAACTTGAATCTCCTTTTAGGGGGAAAGACAATACTAGAGCGTGAGAGAAAGAAAGGAAAGAGAGGAAGAATGAGGAAGGATGTGTGATTGCAGCAGACTCACCCTTTTATAGCTGCTCAACCACACTCCTAGTATTTATTACCCATTAAAATTATGACGTTAAATAATCTTACTTATTTCCTATTTCCTTAATTAAGTTGTACCTAGTCTATAAATTCATATTATATTTATTCCTTGAATAAGATACAGAAATAACATAAAATCTGTTCTTCAATATTATTAAATTGAGGCATTATAATTCAATTATTATTATTATTATTATTATTATTATTACTATTATTATTATTAATAAAAATTGGGCTGTTACAGAGGTTGTATCTAGTTTTTAAGGAATATTTTATTCTTCACAACTCAATTTGTTACAATATTGTAGTTTATTTAAAAAATATAAAATTACTAAATTCATTATATTTACCCGTTTGAGCAACATGGAGAGTGTTAACAAGATGTAAGTATGAATTACTTATTCTAAAAAAAAAATAATTTAGAGTACTGGCATAAAAAGTCATTTTAATTTAAAATTTATATTATCTAATTGATCATCTGAAATCTTAATAAAATGCAGTAACGTCACTATGTCCCCTTAATGAATTAGTATTTATTGAACATTTAAAATTTATACTAGAGAGATGCCTTCTGATTTTTTTCGCGGCGGCTATGAAGAGCACTACTAGGGTTTTCAAATTGAGAAACAAACAAGATAATTTTTTGCTGGAGATGATGATTTTTAGGTTTTCAGATTGAGAGAGAAATAAGATGATTTTGTCGGTGAAGATGAGTTTTGGGTTTTAGATCGAGAAAGATCCAACATGATATATGCCTGTGAGGATGATTTTTTGAATTTTAGATTGAGAGAGATTAGGTTTTTAAATTATCGATGAGAATGGTTAACTTGAATTTTCAGACTACATATTTCTTCCTTATGTTTTTTAAAACACGTTAAAACAACGTCATTTTATTATTATCATTTTAAAAAAAATAGAAATACAGTATGGGATACGGTGGCCAGTTATCCCCGTATCCCAATTGTTAGCCAAACATTTTTTTAATGGAAATTACCCACCAACTTTCCTCTCTTCAAATTTTGTTATTATTATATGTTTGTTGCTCGTGAGTTCAGTCTTTAGTCAAACCTATTAAATTTGATACAACCCTCCTAACACACCAAACCAAACCATCATCACATTAAATTATTCTCTTAATAAAGAAAGTGAAAGTGTGAGGGCGGTGACTAAAATATTGTATTATTGTGTAATGGACTACCAAGTTATCTAAATATGACAGAAATATATAATAAAGCCATACTTTCCACCAAACTATTCTCTTTAGTTTATGTATATATAATTCATATCGGAATAAACTTGACATTACTTGTATCATGGATTAATAAGGCTTTTAGTGTAACTTTATTAAATATCTTTTTTTTTGCTTGAAACAGAGATGAGTATGAATACAAGTTTATTGGGAGTATTGTTGATTTGGTATCTGAGATTATGAATACGAGTGGCCCAAAAGTATTGAAGACAATAATTCTGTAATTAAAAAAAAAAGTCTAATTATTATAATAATTATTTGAGATTTTTATATATATATTATGATTAAATACAATTTCAAATGATCAACTACTCAATACTAACTATAATAATATAATAACTTGTTTGCAGCGTGTGACCGTGTTTTATGGTTTCACAAGGAATTACCCACGAAGCTCACTTCTATTATCTTGTATAAATCATTATACTTCAGAGTTTAGTATTTAGTCAAGTCTATCAAATTTGATTGAAACATTCCCAACACACCAAATCATAATCATACTAAACTTTCTTCCTATGGCTATGGCTATGGCTATGGTTGTACCTTCAAGTTCCCATGCTTCCAATTACCATGTCTTCCTCAGCTTTAGAGGCCAAGACACCCGTCATGCTTTCACTGGCAATCTCTACAAAGCTCTTACTGACAAGGGAATCTGCACTTTCATTGATGATGAGGATCTTCAAAAGGGAGAGGAGATAACACCGTCACTTGTCAAGGCCATTCAAGAATCCATTATTGCCATCATTGTGCTCTCTAAAGACTATGCTTCTTCTTCATTTTGCTTAGATGAGCTTGTTGCCATCTTTGATTGCAAGACCAAAGGGCAGTTGGTTGTTATACCAGTCTTTTATAAGGTAGATCCTTCCGATGTTCGACATCATAAAGGAAGTTACGGAGATGCATTGGCCAAACACGAGAAAAGGTTCAGACATGACATGGACAGATTGCAGAGATGGAAGAAGGCTCTGCGTAGCGTGGCTGACTTGTCTGGCTATCATCTCAAACAAGGGTATCCAACCAAACTATTCTTTTTCCTTTATATATATAATTCATATCGGAATAACTTGACAATACATGTATCAAGACATGGATGAAAGGCTTTTGGTTTAATTTGATTAAAATCTTTTTGCTTAAAACAGAGATGAATATGAATACAAGTTTATTGGGAGTATTGTCGATTCGGTCTCGGAGAAGATCATTCACCGTGCTCCTTTACATGTCGCGGATCACCCGGTTGGACTTGACTCCCGAGTTGCAGAAGTAATGGAGTTATTAGATGTTGGATCTGATGATGGTATCCACATGGTAGGGATTCTTGGAATGGGCGGAGTAGGAAAATCAACACTTGCTCGAGCTGTTTATAATAATTTGATTTCTCAGAACTTTGATGGCTTTTGTTATCTTGATAAAGTGAGAGAAGAGTCAGAGAAACATGGGCTACAACATCTCCAAAACATCCTTCTCCAGAAAATACTTAAAGGTAAGACCATTGTGGTAACAAGTTGGCAAGAAGGAGCTTCAGTAATAGAAGATAGGCTCCGAGGAAAGAAGGTTCTCTTAATTCTAGATGATGTTGACAAGCTCCAGCAATTATTGGCAATTGTTGGAAAACCTGATTGGTATGGTCTCGGAAGCAGAGTCATCATCACCAGTCGAGACAAGCAACTGTTGGCATGTCATCATGTCAATAAAATATATGAGGTGAAAGAATTGAACAAGGACGATGCTCTTCAGTTGCTCACATTGAAAGCTTTTAAAAAGGAAAAGGTTGATCGGAGTTATGTGGATGTCTTGAATGGTGTACTAACTTATGCTTCTGGCCTTCCATTGGCTTTGGAAGTCATTGGATCCGACTTGTTTGGAAAAAGTACTGAAGAATGGGAATCTGCCATAAATCAGTATAAAAGAACTCATGATAGTGGAATCCAAGGTATTCTAAAAGTAAGCTTTGATGTTCTGCTGGAAGAAGTGCAGAGTGTTTTTCTTGATATCGCTTGCTGTCTTAAAGGATATGAATTGAAAGAGGTTGAAGCCATACTTCGTGGTTGTTATGGTCACAGCATGAAACATCATATTAATGTGTTGATTGATAAATCTCTCATTAAGGTTAAATCATCTAAATGGAGTTGGGTTGTTGATACTGTTGAGATGCACGACTTGATTCAGGAGATGGGTAGACACATTGATAAGGAATCACATAAAAAGCCACAGAAGCGCAAGAGACTATGGTTGTGGAAGGATATAATTGAAGTTTTGAAACACAACAAGGTGTGTGAGACTCTCTTGAATGGTTTAGTTTCTTAGTTTGCTTCATATTTTGTCTCTCTATCCTATGATCACATCATAGGTGTTTTTCAGTTTTTTTCCCTTTTTTCTTTTCAATTTGTAACTTTCTCTAAGCTCATGAATAGATGTTTTATATATACTTGTATTGTAATTGATTTGTGCCTTTTGTTAACAGGGGACTAGTAAAATTGAAATAATCTATTTGGATGTCCCGATATCAAACAGAGAAGAAACCATAGAATGGGATGGAAATGGCTTCAAGGAGATGAAAAACCTTAAAATACTTATTATTAAAAATGGAAAATTTTCAGAAGGTCCGAAATGTCTTCCAAGTAGTTTGAGAGTACTGGAATGGTGGGGATATCCTTCAAATTGTTTACCATCTGATTTTCAACCACACAAGTTGGTCATGTGCAACTTACCAAATAGCTGCATTACTTCATTTGAATTGGGTCGCTCATCAAAGGCAAGTTTAATGAGTACATTTTCTTCATCTTGTAAATTAATAAATTCTCTGAAAACTCTTTTTATTTCTCTCGTTTTTTCTCATTTGCAAGTGTTCAAGAATTTAACAGTCTTGAAATTTGACGGGTGCCACAGTTTAACACAGATAGGTGATGTGTCTGGTTTTTCAAATTTGGAGAAACTTTCATTTAATGGTTGTTATAATCTGGTTACAGTTCACGAGTCGGTTGGTTGTCTTGGCAAAGTTAAAGAAATAAGTGCTTGGAGATGCAAGAACCTTGTGAGTTTTCCACCCATCCATTTGACATCTCTAGAGCAACTTCATCTTTCAGGGAGTGGACTTGAGAGTTTTCCAGAAGTATCAGGAAAAATGGAAAACATACGAACACTTCAGTTGTACGAGACTCCCATAAAAGAAGTGCCAATTTCATTTGTAAATCTGGTGAGACTCCAACTTTTACAAATTGAAAACTCTCGAATTGTTAAGCTACCGAATTATAACAAACTTTGATTATTAAACCCTCGAAATATCATAAATTATAATAAATTTTTATTATAAAAATTTTTCACATTTTTCCACGTTGAATTAGTAACGTGTTTTTTTAATAATAACATATATTCATGGTATTGCATGGGAAAATAACCCACAAAACTTCCTCTCTTAATTTTTTTTTTCCATATTTTCTTGTATAAATCATTGTAATTTATTTAAGATCCCGATTATTTTGCTTTTACAATAACTAATTCAAAATAAATAAAATATTGCAAACAGTTGAAAGTGCTGACCATGTTTTTATTTCTTTCATCTCTTCTCATTTACAGATGTGCCAGAATTTAACATTCTTGAGATTTGACTACTGCAAAAATTTAACACAGATACCTGACCTGTCTAATTTTTCAAATTTGGAGGAACTTTCATTTCGAAGGTGTGATAATTTGGTTACAGTTCAAGAGTCGGTTGGCCGTCTTGGTAAACTTAAACTACTAAGTGCTGAGGGATGTAGGAAGCTTGTGAGTTTTCCACCCATCCATTTGACCTCTCTAGTAGAATTTGATCTGTCAGAGACTGGACTTGAGAATTTTCCAGAAATATCAGGAATAATAGAAAACATAGAGCAACTTGAATGCTTCGACCCTCGCATGAAAGAATTGCCAATTTCATACATAAATCTGGTGAGACTCCAATTTTTACAAATATCATAAATTATTATAAATTTTGATTATAAAATCATTCACGTATGTCCACGTTGCAATAATAACGTATTTCATAGCATATGACATTCTAGTTAAAGAAAGTGCTCACTCTTTTTTTATTTCTCATTTTTTCTCATTTACAGATGTGCCAGAATGTAACAGTCTTGAAAGTTGACTACTGCAAAAGTTTAACACAGATACCTGACCTGTCTAATTTTTCAAATTTGGAGAAACTTTCATTTGAATGGTGTGATAATTTGGTTACAGTTCACGAGTCAGTTGGCCGTCTTGGTAAACTTAAACTACTAGTTTTTTTGGGATGCAGGAAACTTTTGAGTTTTCCACCTATCCATTTGACCTCTCTAAAAAAACTTCATCTGTCAGAGACTGGACTTGAGAATTTTCCAGAAATAATAGGAAAAATGGAAAAGATAAAGGAACTTCAATGCTTCAACACTCCCATAAAAAAATTTCCAATTTCATTTGTAAATCTCGTGAGACTCCGAAGTTTAAAAATTGGCAGGGGAAGTGTTGTTAAGTTACCAATTAGCATTCTCATGATGCCAGAATTGACATGCTTTATTGCCAACGATTGCGAAGGGATGAAATGGGTAAAAGAGGAAGAGAAAGAAGAAACAATGGGCTCAATTGTATCTTCAAACCTTGACTTGCTTCAAGTCGGAAGCTGCAATCTGGATGATGATTTTTTTTCAATAATAAGTTTCACACGATTTGTCCATGTGACATATTTAGGCCTGTCACGGAATAATTTCACATTCCTTCCTGAATGCATCAAAGAATTTCAATCTTTAGAGGAGCTTGATGTGAGTTATTGCGAGCATCTTCAGGAAATTAGCAGCGTTCCACCAACGCTAAGATATTTTAAAGTGAGTAGTTGCAAGCACAGGAAATTAGAGGGGTTCCACCAAACATAAAGTATTTTGATGCAGCACACTGTAAATCCCTGACATCGTCGAGTACAAGCATGTTCATAAATCAGGTATTGTGGTGTTCTGAATGTGTTTGATTTAATAATTCATTATGTTCTTAAGAATGGTAAACTTATGAATTCCTTTATGACTAACACACAGGAACTGTATAAGGCTGGAATGAAAGGATGTTATCTGCCAGGAGAATGGATACCAGAGTGGTTTGATCATCACCAAAGAAGGGGACATTCAACTTCTTTCTGGTTTCGTGCTAATAAGCTCCCTACCAATGTTCTCTGTCTTCTAATTGCACCTGTGAATTCATATCATTCATTCTATGGGCCCGGTCCCGAAGTGTTCATCAATGGCAACAAAGTTGAAGTTTCTCATCAAATGGAAACTGACTGGATGGAAATGGATCATACATATATTTTTGAACTAAACTTGAAGTGGTATCTATTTGGAGTAGCTTTACGAAAAGAATGGAACCATGTGGAGGTTACATATGTGGGTGTGATGGATACTTCAATGATTAAAGCAACGGGAATCCATGTATTTAAAGGGGAAACTGACATGGAGGATATCCGATTCAGTGATCCAACAATACGTAGGAAGAGAAAAATAGACGATTATCTTGACAATTTTGAATCTGATAACCGCCGGTTGCTAAAGAGGTGTAGGTCTGTGGACAAGGAAGAACAATTTGAGGAGCAGCAAAATTGTATAGTTTCATGTATATTGAAGTGGGCGTGTAACTATTTTCCTACACAGTGCAGTCATTGCATAATAATGTGAGCTTTTTACAAACACCCTCATAGCACATGAGTGGCAGTTTCACCGGAAAAACATTTGATCAACAGCAAAACTGGAGAGTTTCATGTCTATTGAAGGTGGATTGCTATGATTTATTCAACTATTTTATTTTTTGTCTAGGTTTTATTTTTTTCTTAAATCTTTTGTCGAAAGTTTTTTTTTTACAGCATTTCAGTCATACAATAAAACATTTCAGTCATATAATAAAGGGTAACCTGACAATTCCATATCTAACATTTAATAATTAAACTCAACAAGAAAATGGAAAATGGAAAATGGAAAATGGAAAGAAAAGCATAACAATAAATTAAGATGAAATTTATTATACATGGCGAAATTAAGATGTTAGAGAATATAACAGTTCTGATATTTGATTGGTGCCGAAATTTAAAGCACATACCTGACCTGTCTGGTTTTTCAAATTTGGAGAAACTTTCATTTGAATGTTGTTTTAAGTTGGTTAGAGTTCATGTTAGTATTTTGTGGTAGATATAGATAGAAGTTGGGATGATTTGTAGTGTGATAGTAAGTATGTTATGTTGGAGGAGAATTTTAATAGATGTAGTAGGAAAAGGTAGATATAGTGGTTGGCCGTGTAGCTCTTGATATTGAGAAGTAGAACTTGATTGGTTTTTCTCTACACTTCACAATTGGTGATACAATTGCCTATTTATAGGCTTTCATGGTAGATAGTAGTCCTATCTAGATTTTTCTAGCCTAGGAGTATTCTAGACTTCCTTGGATTTATCTTCCTAGATTTTTCTAGTCTAGGAATATTCTAGGCTTTCCTAGATCTTAATATTCTAGATTTATCTACCTAGGAATAATCTAGACTATCATCTTTATTTCTAGTTTCTAGATTTCTCTTTTACAAGGCTTAGTTATTTCTTTTTATTTCTAGAAATTTGTAGCACTTTCAACACTCCTCCTTGATACAAATTTCTCTAACTCCAAGCATTGTGCGCAGTTCTTCGAATCTTGGTCTTGGTAATGCCTTCGTGAATATATCTGCTACTTGTTCTTCTGTCCGGCAATATTCAAGCTTGATCTCCTTAGTTGCCTCTGCTTCTCTAATGAAATGATACTTAATTGCTATATGTTTTGTTCTATTGTGATGCACTGGATTCTTTGCTATTGCAATAGCTGATTTGTTGTCACAGTGAATTGTAGTAGGCCCATTTTCATTTTCGCCCATATCATGTAGTATTCTTCGTAGCCATATAGCTTGACTTGTTGCTTCTGCAAGTGCTACATACTCTGCTTCTACTGTTGATTGTGCAACTGTTGCTTGCTTCTTTGATGCCCAAGAGAAAAATCCTGAACCAAGTGAAAAAGCATAGCCGGAGGTGCTCTTCATGTCATCCACCGAGCCTGCCCAATCACTATCAGTATAGCCGAGTAACCTTGAGTTGGTGCGATGACGAGTGTACCACATGCCAAATTCTTTTGTTCCCTGTAGATATCTTAAAATTCTTTTTCCTGCTCCAAGATGTATTTTACTTGGGCTTTGCATGAATCTGGATAAGAGACTGGTAGCATACATTATATCTGGTCGTGTAGCTGTTAGATATAGCAAGCTTCCAATTAAGCTTCTGTAGCGTGATGCATCGGCTTCTGGTGCTCCATCATCCTTTTGTAGTTTTTCATTTGTTACTAGAGGAGTAGTGACAGGCTTGCATCCGTACATCTTGAACTTCTTGAGTAAGCCTTCTGTGTATTTCTTTTGTGAGATAAATATCCCATCATTTCTTTGATTTACCTCTATGCCGAGAAAGTAACTCATCAACCCAAGGTCGGTCATCTCGAAGGACTTCATCATGTCTTCTTTAAACTCTATCATCATATTTGTATTGGTTCCTGTATATATAAGATCATCAACATATAGGGAGACTATGAGAGTATCATACTGACCTTGGGTCTTGATGTAAAGTGTAGGCTCACTCTTGCTCCTCCTAAATCCTCGATCAACGAAGTACTGATCAATTCTGCTATACCATGCTCGAGGAGCTTGCTTCAAGCCGTAAAGTGCTTTTTTCAGTCTTAATACTTTGTTTTCTTTGCCTTCACACATAAACCCTTGTGGTTGTTCCACATATATCTCTTCTTCAAGCACACCATTGAGGAATGCTGATTTAACATCTAGTTGATAGATGCTCCAACCTTTTTGTGCTGCAAGAGCTATTAGAGCTCTTATAGTATCTAGACGAGCAACTGGAGCAAATGTCTCGTTGTAGTCAATCCCGGGTTGCTGTGAGTAACCCTTTGCTACTAGTCTTGCTTTATGTTTTTGTATGGTTCCATCGGGGTTGAGCTTTGTCTTGTAGACCCACTTAACCCCAATAATATCTTTTCCATGTGGAAGATCAACTAACTCCCATGTGTTGTTCTTCTCAATCATTTTTATCTCTTCTTCCATTGCCTTGACCCATACTTCCTGCTTTGATGCTACTTCAAAGCTTTCAGGTTCAAGTATGGCTAAATTGCAAGACTCGTATATATCTGCCAATGATCTTTCTCGTCTCGGAGTAGAGTCTGGTGAAGAAGGCTCACCTGGGTCTTTTACTGCTTCTTCTACTTCTCCTTGAGGTAGTTGTATTGATATAGGGATCTTTTGCTCCACCTTTTCTTCTTCCAGTTCAAGCAAAGCATTCTCATTAACTTCAACATCTCGGTGATTGTCGGCTTCTTAGTTTGCGAGGTTGTAGACACGGTAGCCTTTAGATCGCATGCTATATCCTAAGAAGATTCCACGAACTGTCTTGTCTTCTAGTTTGTGTCTCTTCATTTCTGGAACATGGATGTAGCATATAGATCCAAATACTCTTAGGTGCTTTGCTGATGGCTTCTTCCCGCTCCATGCTTCAATTGGGGTCTTATTTGGGACTGCCTTCGTTGGACATCTATTAAGTATGTAGACAGCGGTGTGTAGATCGCCCCAAAAAGTATTAGGCAACCCTTTCTCTTTCAACATCGATCTAGCCATCTCCAAGACCGTGCGATTCTTTCTTTCGGACACACCATTTTGTTGTGGAGTGTAGGCAACTGTTAGTTGCCGCTCTATGCCTTCATCCTCACGTAATTTGTCAAACTCGTGCGATGTGTACTCCTTGCCACGATCACTTCTAAGTACTTTAATGTGTTTTCCACTTTGCTTTTCAACAAGGGCCTTAAACTTCTTGAATATTTCAAAAACTTTCGATTTTGCTTTCAAGAAATAGACCCATGTCATTCTAGAGAAGTCGTCAATGAAAAGGATAAAATACCTGTTGTTCTCGAATGTTGGTGTCCTCATCGGTCCACAAACATCAAGTATGGATTAACTCCAACACGTCTTTTGCTCGCCACGTTTTGTCCGTCGAGAACGGTAACTGTGTTGCTTTCCAAGGAGACATCCTTCACATGCTTCGTTATTCTCCTTTAAGCATGGGAGATCTCTCATCATATTCTTTCGGTATAATATCTTCGGGCGTGTGTGTTGAAGTGGCCAAATCTTCGATGCCAAAGCCATGAATCATCAACTTGTACCTTCATGGCCATGTTATTTGTATATTTCAAATTTAGCGAGAAGCTTCTATTACTTTTCTCCATCTTCACTTGGGCTATCTCAACCATTTTGTTATGGTTGTCATAGATTTGGCATACATCTCCTTCAAAATGAAGAACATAGCCTCTCTCCATCATTTGGCCAATGCTTAGAAGATTTTCTTTTAGGCTTGGAACTAGCAAAACATCATGGATGAGTCTCGTCCCTTTCTTTGTCTCCACCATGACAGTGCCTTTGCCTTTTGACTCTACCACGGTGCCATTTCCCAATCGAACTTTCACCTTGTGAGTTGTCAATGCTTTTTGAAGATACTCTCATCCTTGGCCATGTGATTGCTGCAGCCACTATCCAAGTACCAACTTCCTCCTCTTTCATCGGTTGAATATTGAGTAGCATAGAAAAGTTGATGTTCGTCATTATGCTCTTCGACAAAGTTTGCTTGATGTCGATTTTTGTTGCGACAATTTTTCTCTACATGCCCAAACTTCTTGCAATAGTTACATTGTGGCATTTCACGGAACCAACAATCTTTCTCCGCATGTCCGGACTTTTTGCAAATGTTGCATGGAGGATTTCTATCTTGACGGTTCTTGAAGAAATTTCTAGAAGATTCTCTTATTCTAGAAGTTTCTCCATGATTTTTCTTTCCTCCATCACCTTTATTTTGAGGTCGAAATTTGAGCTTAGATTGAAAGGCATTTTCAAGTGTATCTTCATCATGCCTATACAATCTTTGCTCAAATGCCTCAAGAGAGCCCATTAATTCTGTCACGGATAAAGTAGACAGATCTTTCGTTTGCTCGATCGTTGTCACGATCGGGTCAAACTTTGGGGTAATAGTAATTAAAATTTTCTCGACAATTCTCTTATCAAGAATAGTTTCCCCAAGGGCTCTCATTTGATTTACTATTTCCTTAATTCTAGAATAATAATCTTTGACAGTTTTAGACTCTTTCATTTTCAATAGTTCAAAATCTCGTCTTAGAGTCTGAAGTTTAACGACACGTACCTTGTCGCTTCCTTGGAACTCCTCCTGTAGTGTAGCCCATGCTTCTTTCGCACTTGTAGCTCCTATTATTCTTGGAAAAATTGCATCAGACACTGCTTGTTGTAGAGTGAATAACGCCTTGGAATCTTTCTGTTTATTCTCTTTCAACTCTTTTCTTTGGGCTGCATTAAGAGTTGTAGTTTCTGTAGGAGTAGTAAATCCTTCTTCTACAATGTCCCACAAATCTAGGGAGCAAAAATATGTCTTCATTTTTACGCTCCAAAAATCATAGTTTTCGCCATTAAAAATAGGGACAGTGATAGATGAAGGTTGTGAGGTGTTAGCCATAGCTTAGAAATATATAGAAGTGGGTTAAAGAGAACAAGGGAAATGTTTAGAAGTACTTGGGAAATTTTTGGAACAATAGGTGAAAAAATATAACTACGCCCAATGTATGATCGAACGTAGCTCTGATACCACTGTTAGTATTTTGTGGTAGATATAGATAGAAGTTGGGATGATTTGTAGTGTGATAGTAAGTATGTTATGTTGGAGGAGAATTTTAATAGATGTAGTAGGAAAAGGTAGATATAGTGGTTGGCCGTGTAGCTCTTGATATTGAGAAGTAGAACTTGATTGGTTTTTCTCTACACTTCACAATTGGTGATACAATTGCCTATTTATAGGCTTTCATGGTAGATAGTAGTCCTATCTAGATTTTTCTAGCCTAGGAGTATTCTAGACTTCCTTGGATTTATCTTCCTAGATTTTTCTAGTCTAGGAATATTCTAGGCTTTCCTAGATCTTAATATTCTAGATTTATCTACCTAGGAATAATCTAGACTATCATCTTTATTTCTAGTTTCTAGATTTCTCTTTTACAAGGCTTAGTTATTTCTTTTTATTTCTAGAAATTTGTAGCACTTTCAACAGTTCACAAGTCGATTGGTCGTCATGGTAAACTTAAAGAAATAAGTGCTCGGGTATGCCCCAACCTCGTGAAATTTCCACCCATCCATTTGACTTCTCTAGAAGCACTTAGTCTTTTAGATACTGGAATTGAGCGTTTTCCAGAAGTATTAGGGAAAATGGAAAACCTAAAAGTATTTCACTCTCGGACAATGATGTGAAACGATTAGACCTTTCGTCCAATAATTTCACATTCCTTCCTGAATGCATCAAAGAATTTCAATCTTTAGAGTTCCTTAATGTGAGTTATTGCGAGCATCTTCAGGAGATTAGAGGTATTCCACCAAAGCTAAAATCTTTGGACGTGATTAATTGCAAGGATCTTGAGGAAATTAGAGGGGTTCCACCAAATATACAATATTTTGAAGCAACAAACTGCGAATCCATGACTTCCTTGACTACAAGCATGTTCATAAACGAGGTATTTGATGTTTTGAATGCGTATGATTTAGTGTACTTAGCAATTTTAAACTTATGAGTTTCTTTATGACTAACAGGAATTGTACAAGGCTGGGATGAGAATATGTTTTTTGCCAGGAGTATGGATTCCAGAGTGGTTTGACGAGATAAGCAGGGGACCTTCAATTTCTTTCTGGTTTCGTAATAATAAGCTCCCTACCAATATTCTCTGTCTTCTAACTGCATCTGTAGAGTTTTGGCCGCAGCCCATGGTGTTCATCAATGACAAAAAGGTTCAAAGAGGAAGTGGTTTCTCATGGAAAATCCCAAAGTACATTTATTTTTGAACTAGACTTGCAGAGGTATCTATCTGAATCTAAAGTGGCTTTACGAAAAGAATGGAACCATGTGGAGGTTACATGTGAGGACGAGGTTACATCTGAGTACAAGGTTACATATCAAGAGGATGAGGTTACATATGAGGATAACATGGAAACTTCATACATTGATGTGATGGAAGCTTCATGCATTAAAGCAGTGGGAATCCATGTGTTCAAACGGGAAAGTAGCGAGCAGTATATTCGATTCACTAATCCCAATAGTGAGAAAATTGAGGACACCATGGAAGAACAACTTGTGGACATGGAAGAACAAATTGAGCAACAGCAAAACTGTGTAGTTTCATGTGTATTGAAGTGGGCATCTACCTATTTTCCTACACAATGCAGTCATTGCATAATAATGTGAGCTTTTACTCAAATCCATTGGAGTCAAAGCAGAACAGGGGCACCATTAGTGTCAAAGGTAATTCAAATTCACTCTATCAATTTCATGTGCTACGACGGTTTTGGTAAAATTTGTATATTTTTTAACTGTGGTTTTTATAATTTTTTTGTGCTCAAATTATAGTTAGTTAAGAATTATATCTCAGTTTTTTATAACTGAGATAAGATAATGGAGCAACCAAACTTCTTTGTTAGTTAAGAATTTTTTTTTTGTAAAAATAAAGTAAAACAAATATGCCCAGGAAACTGGATAAAGAAAAGGGGGTGTTTGTTTTAGAATAAGTAACAAGATTTTAGGAAAAAGTTCATACGAGAATTTTACATATTTATATTTATTAGAAGTTTCAAAACAATAGTTAACGAATTGATTTACATACTTGTATTTGTTTTTATTGTTTCTTTCCTTTTCCCGATCCAAACCTTTGTATTATTAGATTTCTTCCTTACAGAGTTTCCGGCCACCAACATAACTACTTTCTTCTATTTAACACTCATACTACAAACTGTGGTTTAAATTAACTCTAATAAAGATTGCTTGTAACAGAAGATACATCTAGTGTCCACAAAAAAGCAAAGAGAAAGGAAGATGAATGCTTTGATGAGGAAAAAGGTTCAAAGGAAGTGTAAGATCCAAGGCTACAATCTCAATGTTGATGCTCTTCATCAGATCCTCAACTTCATGCATGATCTCCTTCTTGAAGAACTCGATCAAGAATTTTGTCAACTCTCTCTTTCTTTCTTTTACTTGTGTCTTCGTTTTTTGTTTCAGCTTTTTAATTTCAACACTATCTCATTATTCCTAACATGTTTTGTGATTTCAAATATTTGTACATGAAAACAATAAATTATAACACACAAGTGAACAAAATATTATATTATATTATTTACACTACAAATGGCGGAAAAACAACTTAGGTAGCCTAAAACAGGAAAAATGGGGGGTTGGGGGAATAAGAAAACAACAAAAGTGAAAGAAATAACAATAGGAGAGAGTGGAAAAATTAAGGGCAAAATGAAACTAACTTGTATTTGTTTTTATCGTTTCTTTCATTTTCTCACTCCAAACCTTTGTATTATTAGATTTCTTCCTTACAGAGTTTCCAGCCATAAACATAACTACAAACTGTGGTTTAAATTTAATCTAATAAGATTGCTTGTAACAGAAGATACCTCTAGTGTCCACAAAAAAGGAAAGAGAAAGGAAGATGAATGCTTTGATGAGGAAAAAGGTTCAAAGGAAGTGTAAGATCCAAGGCTACAATCTCAATGTTGATGCTCTTCATCATATCCTCAACTTCATGCATGTTCTCCTTCAACAAGAGCTTGATCAAGAATGTTGTCAACTCACTCTTTCTTTCTTTACTTATGTCTTCATTTTTAGTTTCAGCTTTTTAATTTCAACACTATCACATTGTTCCCAACATGTTTTTTTATTTCAAATATTTTTACATGAAAACAATAAATAATAACACACAAGTGAACAAAATAAACCCTTGTTTATTCTATTTTGATTCGATTTGTGAAACAATTTTGATTAGATTTCTGAACCAGTGAAATCCATGGTAATTGACAAGGAAATGGTGCACCGCGTGGTGGTGAGACTGTTGGATGATTTTTCATCATTCTTGACATCATTGATGCATTCCATATCTCCAGATATAAATGCAACACTACCAAAGAGCAATTCCATAGGTGAGGGTTTTGTTCCGCAAGTTTTCCCTTCTTTCATTTATAGTCTTCAGAAAGGAAGAATGATTCGAAGTTCCTTCAACTAAGTTGTGGTTGCTGTCAAATTTAAAATATTGTTCGTGGTTTGATAGAAGGGAGGTAGAACTCTAAGAATTTTTAGAGGTAGAGAGCAATATGTGAAATCAAGAATGTTTAAATTTTTTAGAAATTGGGAATTAGTAAGGAAATTCACCAAAAAGGAATTACTGATAAAGTATTTGAGAAAAAAAGGCTTTATAATGATGGTGTAAAATAATTTTACTCTTTCTTTTAATCACAAACCTCATGTATTAGAAGTTTGTTAACTTTTATAAAATTTTATTAAAATTCATATCAACATGACAATATTTATTAAAATTCATATCAACGTGACAATGTATCACCATTAAACTCAGAGATTTATCCTGACAATGTTTATATTTTTCTATGATCATATGAGATACTCCATTTAAGCAATTTATTGGAATTTCTGGGTTGGTTGTTGGTGTGCACTTGGACTTGATTATCACATGACACATTTAAGAGCATGCTTTTTTATTGTGATATTCCAGGCATAAAGGAAGCTTAACTATTCATGGAGAAGCATCAGAAAAAATGGCTCTATACAGGGATAGGTTTCTATTGTTGTCCCAAAGGCTGATTAAATTGACTAATTTTTTATTAAAATGTCTGACTTGAATTTTTGTATATATATTTTTTTCATCTTCATGGAAATAATATATTGGGGCAATTTGTTAGAATACATTTATATCTGAGTCACTACATTTTCTAACTTTATGGAATAATATATTTGAACAGTTCAACTTTTTATGTTTTGAGATAGGAAAACAAAAATTTTTCGACCAAAACTAGAAGAATAATTTCTTATATCTTCGCTTCCTATTGTATTTGGCACTTCACATCTTAAGTCCTAAAAATAATTTGTATTAAATCACACAAGGGAAAAGGGTGACAGCAATCTGATGCATGATTTATTCTATTATATTTTGCCACAAAAGCGTGGAAAAAATGTTCTGATTCTGATTTGTTTATTCTGATATCTTGATGCAGATAGTCTTGGGTGACAAAAGTCAGCAGAAGGAATTCAAGTACACAGTAAATTTCTGTTTATTCCGGGTCCTGATGATGCAGGTATTGACATTGTTGATAGTTACTCAGGATCCCTATTTTCTTCCTCACGTGTTATACATCACTTTCTGCTTTTTTTCTCCAGGTCCTTCAGCGGCTCTTCCCAATGCCATATTTTCAAGCAACCCCTGCAGGTTAACATTACAGTCAAAATATGATTGCATGGAGAATTTTCACGTATTGTACATTGTGCTTTATAGTAGCTATGGATGCTGATTGTTCTTATCGTATCTATCTGTTTGGTTGCAGGGTCAAATTCTATACCCAAGAAATTGTTTTTTTCTGCCAGGATCTGCTGTATAGGATGCGTCGCTCATGTTTGATGCCTCCTTCTACAGAAGAAACCGATGATCATTTTCAACATGTAATTTGTTCCTCTAATGTGTTTTCTACCTTCTTATCTTATAAATTTGGTTTTGAGAATCTTAAAACTCATGAATTTTGGGTTTGAATTGCAGCTTGTTGCTACCATAACCTATCAGAGTCATCTCTGTCAACTCCCTCTAACTGTACAACCCATCATTTAGAATTACGTGTTGAAAAGTCTAATATTAGAGGGGTGAAATCCCACATCATCTAGTGATGGGACCTGTTGCATATATATAAGTGGGGGCAAACCTCACTTCACAAGCAGGTTTTGTGGGGTTGAGTTAGGTCTAACCACAAATTTCTACTTTACGACCATTGTCTTTATCTTTATCCAACTCCACACACGGTACTGCTCATATTTGAATCATACTAGGGATTATGAAAAGCTACTTTGTGCAATGACCATATAGAATTGTTTTGGTCACACTAGAAGGTAGATTAAATTGGTATGCAATGGTTGAATCTCACAACAGAATTTTTTGGTCACAATAGTTGAATCTCGTTATTTTCTGTATATCCTTTTCCATCTTCATCTTAGAATACAGTAGGTAATGTCCAGCATGAATCACCGGAAGAAATAACAATTTATTATATCCATTTTCTACTCTATTTGTTAATGCCCCGTAGATAACGTCCAGTATGCTTTTCACACTGACTATATATTCTAATTTTTCAGTAAAGAGTCAGACTTGAAGGGAGGCTGATTATATTGGCCTGCAATGCTTGAATTGCTGAATCTCTAATACTCATATGTTATATATATATATATATATATATATATATATATATATATATACTTTTTTTTTTTCCTCTTCACGGGAATAATATATTGGCGTGAATACGTTAGAATAAAGTTAGGTAAATTATATATATCCGAGTCATTACATTTTCTAACTTTATGGAATAATATATTTGAACAGTTGAACTTCTTATGTTTTGAGAAAAGGAAAACCAAAATTTTCCCACCAAAACTAGAAGATAACTTAAAATAAAAAGATTGATTTATTATTGGAAAAAAATAAAAAAATTAATAACAACATGATATTGTAAGAAAAAACATAAAAATCACCTTTTATGTTCTTGTACGGGAGATGCTCTCATCCTGACGCTGGCAAGGATAAAAATGACATAAAGGGAGGTCCTACCGTTCTAGTGCAATGAATTAACGAGTTCCAGTGATTAAGAGTCATTTTCTTGAGAAAGGGCCAAGAAATTATATGTAAAAAACAAAATAAGACTTATTTTCCACACGGCCCAATAACTTTAGTACCATATTTTCCACACGGGATGAGAATTACACAACAAAGAATTTAATTATTGGATAGATTAGTTTATAATAAAATTAGCTGTAAAAGACATTCGATATAAATTAATTCAACTACTTAGTTCTGTTTCATATTCTTATTTTGAAAATATTTTTAAACTAATTCATGTTTTTAACGTGTATATTATTTTTAATAAATATAATTAATAATAATTTAAAAAATAAATTTCAATTTTTTATAAAAATAAGAATATTAAATATATTTGATTAACTTTTTTATTAGATATCAAAATAAGAATTTATATAAAGTTGAAATGAATACAAATGTACTCAATAATCTTTAGGAACTTTCATAGTTGATGACTTGACTGTTTGAGAACAATTATTATTGTTGACTTCATTTTTTTTTATTTTTTTTTTGCAAGTCTTGTTGTGTTCTTCTAAGGGTCCCCTAGCATTAATCAGGTGGTTCCTTCTTTACAACTTCACTTCGATTAGACCCATTATTAATTTAGACATAAATAGTGTAAAATAACAGAAAAACGATTCTTGTAAAAAAAATTAAGTTTAATTAAAGTTTTATTCCTTCAACTATTTTACTTTATGTATAAGGTTTTATTTTTTTAAAATCTTTTGTCAATATTTTTTTTTACAGGATTACAGTTATACAATAAAGCATTTCAGTCATACAATAAAATGTATGACTAGATCACCAAACTAAAATGTATGCAAATGCATAGGATTGGTTGTGGCAATGAGAAAGTGAGTGAGGTCTTCTTAATTTATGTTTTCAGGTAATATGTATACCTTCTGAAGAATAACAAGGAGTGATTTAGATCAACTAAATCCACTCATGCTTTGATGGTAATTAATTAATACTATTTTCATGTATGTGAGTGTGAACATTAAGGACATAGCAAAACCAATTTAAAATATTTCTTATTAATTACATTTTTAACCAACATTCTTAACCGTATTTAATTAAGTATCTAGATTTCTTTCAAAAAAAAATTTTAAGTATTTAGATTTTATGACAGGAACCAATAAAGTTATAGCATAAGAGGAAAAAATAATTTTTTTTCGGAATGATGGTGAAAGCTGGTGTTGTTACTTATATTTGGTTAGACACCATGTCCTCAAATAGCTCTCCTCTTTCTTTCTTAATTACACTGAAACTACAATGAAATTACATTATTATATAAAATTCTTTATCTTTAATTTATAGATGACTCTATTTGCCCCTATCTTTAAGCTCATCTTATTACATATGTTAGTCAATTTATTTATGTTTACCAATCACATTTTATGAAAAGATAATTAAAAAATTAAAATAATATAATTTAAAAATATCAATAATATAAATAGAATATTGTAAATTTGAACTGTCGAAATAGAAAAATATTGAAACTTACACAATTAAAAATGATATTTAACCTAAATAAAATTTAAGTTAAAAACATATAATATTTGTTCTCGCTGGATTTTGAGGTGGTCCAAGCTTAGCTCGGCCCTGAGAAATCTGGCAGCATGAGGGGTTGGAACTCTTGTTGATTTGTATGAGTAATTTAGGTTTTATTTCGTGTGTCAATTTTGAGTCCTCTATCAGTATTTATAGGGATCATAATTAGGGTTTCATATTCGTGGATTTCATGGGGAAGATTGCTTCAGGCCCAAGAATCCTGATATATCAGGGAAAAGATATATGTCCAGATTTGTCTAGATATGTTCCGTTTATGTCAAGCTCGGCCCGGTCAGTGAGGTGAGCCCGGCGTCAATGGGGATGAGCTCGGTGCTCACCCTCAGCCTGGTACATCAGCCCCCCAAGCTCAGGCCAAGCGATTAATTGGCATGAGTTTAAGTCATGAGCTCGGTCTTCCGATGTCGAATGGCGGGAAACTGTCGAAACGGTTGGTATTCCATCATTTATTATTTTTTAATTTTTCATTTAAATTTTACGTTAAGTGCGATTAATGGGTTGTTAAGGGGCTTTGCGGTTACCACTTTTGTTAACTGCCCTCCTCTAACGGCTCCTTTTCTTCTTTAAATACCCCTTGCATTTTCGATTTGCCATTTTGCTCTCCCGCTTCTCCTTTGTTGCCTTGTCCATTTCCCTCTCTCTGTCTTGGTTCCCTTTCTTGTTCTTAGAGACCTGTCGTTACCTTCGTATTCGTTGTCCACTTCTGTGCACATTTAGGGTTCAGTCTGTGCGACGCGCTTGTCTCCTACATTCTTGTCACCTTTTCTCGCGTCCACCATCCTAAGTATGTCTTCTTCACACTCCTCTGCTACTCGTAGTATAGAGAGCATGGTTGCTCGTTCGGTCTCGGGTTCAGAACCCGAATCGGAGGAGGTTTCTGCCTCCTCCAGTGAAGTGTCCACGACCTAGCCCCGCCTATGCTGCTACCTAGGCCCTCCCTATTGGGGCCAAGGTAAGATCCGTTGAGTGCGTCGTGGAAGCCGCTGAGGTCCCCCCTGCTGGGGCCGAGGTGAGGTCTGTGGATTGCGCCGTGGAGGTATCCGGCGATAGGGGTGTTCCTCATGGTTCGGCTGAGGAAGGGATAGCGAGGGAGCCTGAGGAGGCCGACCTCGTTATCCTCGTCCCGGCCCATGAGCCCGACTTCTCGTGGCTTTTAGGTTAGGTCTTTAGTCGCGCCTCTTGATAAGTGCTAAATTATACATGTTTTCTAAGGTGTTTTCAGTCCATTTTTACCTATTTTCAGTATGTTTAGTTATAGTTTAGACAAGAAAACAGTAAAAATATCATATTTGTTCAATGTTAGTCTTTGATTTAGTGTTTTGTTAAGTTTTATAGGACTTTCTTGTGTTTTAAGTCATTTTACCTCCATTTTTCGTTAATTGTAGGATAATTGAAGAGAAGAGAGAAGCTTGGAAGAAAAGCCTACGGACATAAGACGAAAGAACCCCATTGAAGCATGAAAGTCTGTCCAATTCGTGCAAAATCTCGCTTGGCTTGCATCAAATTAAAAGCAATTGGTAGGCATCTGTATCGTCTGTGGGCATTGGTTGAAGTATCGTCTGAAGGAATCACTGTGGGTATCGTCTGTATCATCTGTGAAGTCATCCATAAGTATCGTCTGTGGAAGCATCAGACGAAAGAGCTGCATCAGACGAAAGGTCTCACAGACGGAACTTCATCAGACGAAACAGTATTGCATCAGACGAAACCAAGCTGCATCAGATGAAAGAAGCTCACAGACGGAAGAATATTTAGTAGCAGCAGTTGCAGTTGCCACGCTATCAGAAGCAAGCAAGTAATGAGATCCTAACTATCACAATGCACCTGGACGTAATTCTAGTAAATGGGGGGGGAACACTCCTTCATCTATAAAAGGAGGCTTTGGGCGCGAAAATCAGAATCCGGAATTTTTCAGTTTAGAACTAACAGCTTTTTGTACTCTGTTTTTCGTTTTCTGCAAGTTTCTTACGATTTTCTCTTCTCCGCTTTCATTCTCCTTCTCCCTCCGTCAAATCTTGAGATTCCTGAGTTGGTGAGCTTGCGAGAGCAAGAATCCAGCAATTATGGAGTTTCTCTTGCGTTTGATTTCTGTTTTGTTTCTTTCTTTTCTCATTTCCATGTTTAGCTAATTCTTCGGTTAGGAATGGTGATTTTGATTCTAGAATTCTTGTAATGAAATTCTTATGATAATTCAAGTGTGATTTCACCGAATTGATTGATCTCTTCCCTGCTTAATGCTTATTCTTGAGATTTAATTCATGAAATTCAAATAGAGATAGAGATGTTAATGTTTGACCGAATTGAGCTAATTCTTGAGAATTTGTATCTCGTGTCAACTATGAGATCGAGAGATGAATAGTTGAAGAAGGAGAGGAAGTGTATCACTATAGTAGTGCATGAGTCTAGAGATAGAACTTGCATACTATGAGATGTTGTAACGAATTTATCTGTTTCGCTTCTTGAATGATTTGCTGTTTTTACCTAAGAGATTAGGACTTATAGTAGGCATTCAACATGACTAAAGACCTAGAGATAGGATTAGTCTACAGTATCACAAATTCTAGTCTCCAATTGAGTGAGATTTGTTGAATTGACATAAGAAGTAGTTATTTGAAGGAATAATCAATTGAACCAATTCCCTAACTGTATTTCATCATCTTCGAAACTTAAACATTTACTTGTCTTTTCTAATTGTTTCCTAGTATTGCTTTCATTACATAATTACGTAGTTTTACACAATGCTTCAATCATTGATTCGTCCTAATAGCAAAGCATGTTAAGCGTTCGGTAATTCACAATCAGTCTCTGTGGTTCGACAACCTGTTCTCATCTTTTCTAAACTTGTAACGACCGGTACACTTGCCGAAAGATTGACACACATACATACTTTTAAAAGTCAACACCTCTTCTTATGATAGTGTAAAGAAAGTCCAAACCCTCATAGATAGGTACGAGGTCTTACGGGAGGGGTATGACGACGTGGTAAGGTTCAGCACGTGTAGGCGTCACCAGAGGGTGCATTCTCGTACTCTTGTAGCTGATCGGTATGCTATAACTGTTTATGAGTATATGTTTAAGGAGTACGACCTAGTCTTTCCCTTGAGCCGTTGTGAGACCGAGGTCTTAGCCTTCCTCCATGTGGCCCCTAGTCAGCTCCACCCTAACAGTTGGGATTTCCTTCGTGCCTTTCAAATTTTATATAAAATGCTCGGTGTTATACCGAGCTCTCGCTTCTTCCTTTATCACTATCAGCTTAAGCACGACCCAAAAGTGGGCTAGGCTTCCCTTAGTAGTTCTCGTGCGGGTGGGGGGGTGTTTGCTCATCCCCTATGCGCAATCGTATAAAAAATTCAAAGAGCGATACTTCAAGCCACTCCCAGTCCTAAGAGGCCAAGGGCAGAAGGGGCCAAGGTCCCATCTGATGGTGCGGAGGCCTCGTCCAAGAGACAGAGGTGTGAAGAAGACACTGCTACCTCAGTCTCCCCTACTCATCGGGTCGAGGTGATAGTGTCTGAGCCGGTGTCGGAGGGGGGGTGTGCCTCCTACTTCCACAAAGACCTCCGCCAAGCTTCCTTCTGGCGCTTCATGGCTCGACAAAGAAGGTGTCGGGCCCCGCATTGAGCAGATGATGGCCGACATCCTGCCCGGGCAGTCCTTTTGGGACTCCTCTCTCCGGGGTGAACACATCCAGATTGGCCAGCCTTTCCAAGCTCTTATGATAACGCACTCCTTGATGCGGTGAGGGTGATGGACAACTTGGACGAGGCCGAGGTGTTGCTGAGCCGTCTGTTGGCTATAACTCGGCATAGCAAGAGGTGGGCGACTCAGGTGGCTGACCTCCCAGCTCGGGGAGCAAACACTTTTACTCGGGTGGCCGAATTAGAAGCTGCATCCGTCCGTCAGGAGCAAGAGTTTGCTGCTCGGGTTGCCGTTTTGGAGATAGAAGCCACTAAGCTAAGGTTGGCTAAAGAAGAGGTTGAGCGGGAGCTCGTCACCTCCAAGGCTGATCAAGAGGAGCTTGGGCGGGAGCTCGTCGCCTCCAAGGCGGATTAAGAGGAGCTCCAAGGCAAGTTGACCTCGGTCGGCGACCGCGCTGTGAATTCGTAGGCCAAGGTGCTCGAACTGCTAGAGAAGCTTGGGATGGCAGAGAAGACCATGTCACAGTAGCAGGCCAAGATGGAGCAGATGGAGGAGGCTGCGGTGTCCAGCTTCTACTCGGGCTTTGACGGGGCAGTCTGGCAAGCTTGCTACCTGGCTCCGGCGCTCGATCCCGAGTCCTTTGACTATGTCAAGGACGTGGTGGATGGAGAGTGGGTGGACCGCACCGACTAGATTTATCTTCCTTTTTTTTGTATTTTATTTTTGTTGCCGGCCTTTAAGGTCGGTTTTGGTTTGTAACTAAGGCCGTTTTGGCCATACAATGTTTACTTTTCTTCCATTTAATATTGTTGTCTTGTCTTCATGCTATGTTCTTCTAAGCTCGTTCCTTTCGAATGTTTATTATGTTTCGTTCGCCTGACTGACCTCCAACGGGTCTCAGGTGCGTGTTTTCAGTCCGGTGTTGGCCGAGCACGATGAAGGACTTGGGTGTCCTGTAAAGGGACGCGATGTGTCCTTTAGCTTGGTAGCTGACGAGCTCGGTAAGGGACTTGTAAAGGGATGCGATGTCTCCTTTAGCTCGGTAGCCGCCAAGCTCGGTAGAGGACTGGTAAAGGGACGCGATGTCTCCTTTAGCTCGGTAGCCGCCGAGCTCGGTAAAAGACTTGTAAAGGGACGCGATGTCTCCTTTAACTCGGTAGCCGCCGAGTACGGTAAAAGACGGTAAAGAGACGCGATGTCTCCTTTAGCTCGGTAGCCGCCGAGCTCGGTATAAAGCATAAGTGTGATTGTTAAAATTCTCCTTTATTGAATACTAATGTGGTGCCTCGTTAAAACCTTTCTCGGAAAAACCCTCCTTAGGGAAAAACCCGAGCTTAGGAAAAAGAGTACACCTCTATTACAAATCAAAAACATAAAAAATTGTTTAAACTTTATTGAATTGAATACTAAATTAGAAGGGAATACGCTAACTGAAATAGGGCTTCAGATGATTTGCGTTCCAAGTTCTTGGGATTAGACATCCTCCCATTTCCTGTAACTTGTAAGATCCATTCTGATGGTTCTCGAGGATGCGGAAGGGGCTGTCCCAGTTGCCAGCAAGCTTGCCATGAGCTCGGTCTTGTCTAGCCTCCCCGGTCTTTTTCCAGACGAGGTCTCCTGGGATGAAAGATCGTTCCCGGACTCGAGAATTATAGCGATGAGCTGCTCGCAGCTTTGTGGCCAATTCCCTTACTCAAGCTTCTTCTCGGACTTCTTCAATAAGATCGAGCTCCTCCCTGAGGGTGGTCTCGTTGCTTGAGGCTGTGTAGGTCAGCCTCCTCCACGAGGGTTCGCCGACCTCAACTGGTATCATGGCATCGAACCCATAAGTGAGGCGAAACGATGTTTCGTTGGTTGAGGATTGAGACGTGCAGTGGTATCCCCATAATACACTTGGCATTTCCTCATCCCAATCTCCTTTTACTCTGCCGAGCTTCTTTTACAACTCATTGAGGATGACCTTATTGGCTGCTTCAGCTTGTCCATTTGTTTGGGGGTGCTCCACCGATGATGTCCTATGTTGAATACCAAGCTGAGATAAGAATGTGCAGAACGTGACATCTGTGAACTGCCTCCCATTATCAGTGATCATGCCATGAGGTATGCCATGTCGGCAAATGATATGTCTCCAAACAAATTTTTGGACTTGTGTGGCTAATATCGTGGCTATTGGTTCGGCCTCGATCCATTTTGTGAAGTAGTCGATGGCCACCAGTAAGAACTTGGTCTGCCTCTGTGCTGGTGGGAATGGGCCGAGGATGTCCATTCCCCATAAGGCGAATGGCCAGGGTGACGAGATGAGCTGGAGCTCGGTCGAAGGTGCAACTGGCAACGAACCGTGTTCCTGGCACCTTTTACAGCTCCTAACATAGTCTTTGACATCCTTTTTCATTGTGGGCCAGTAGTACCCAGCTCAGACTAATCGGGCCGCCATGTTTTTGGCCCCTGAGTGCATGTTGCAGATGCCAGTGTGGAGCTCATCCATCACGTACTTGGCTTGGTCCTTGGTCAAGCATTTCAGCAAAGGAGTAGAAAAGCCTTTCGGAACAGCTCTTGATCCCATAGTACGTAGTTAGGGGCTTGACGACGTACCTTTTGGGCCTCATTCTTGTCGTCACGCAAGACGTTGTCTTGCAAATATGATATAAGGGGGGTCATCCATGAGCTCGGTTCTGTATTAACCGAGTAGACCTCATCCTTGTCCCAGCTCGGAGAGATGAGTACTTCCTGAATGATTGAGTGGTGCTGTCCCCCCTTGCGGGAACTCGCCAGCTTAGATAGGATATCAACTCTATCGTTTTGTTCACGAGGGACATGGAAGATCTCAAATTTGGCGAAGTGGGAAAACATGTTCTTTACTCGATGATAGTACTGTTGTAGTAGGGGCTCATTGGCTTGGAATTCATCTCTAACCTGAGAAGTGACTAACTGGGAATCACTCAGGCACTTCAAGTGTCAGACACCCATGTCCCGGGCTAACCTGAGGCGAGCCAGCAGGGCCTCATACTCGGCCTGATTGTTAGAGGCCGCAAATGAAAAGCGTATAGCTTGTTGCAAAACGAGATCATCTGGTCCTTCCAATATGACCCCTGCTCCGCTCCTTTTCTTGTTAGAAGAGCCATCAACTCTTAATGTCCAACCTAGCTCGCGCTCTCCGATCTCAGGTAATTCAGTGAGGAACTCGGCCAGGAACTGCACTTTCATAGGGCCTCGAGGTTCAACCTGGAGCCTGAACTCGGACAACTCTACAGCCCAGGCTGTCATGTGGCCAGCAAGGTCAGGTCGTTGCAATATCTGTCTAACTGGATAGTCCGACCTTACAATTATATCATGGCTTCGAAAGTAATGTCGTAGTCGGCGAGTAGTGAAAACGAGGACGAGCACTAGCTTCTCTATAGTTTGATACCTGGTCTCCGCAGGTTGGAGTGTCCGGCTCACAAAGTACACCGACGTCTGAACTTTGTCAATTTCTTTGACCAGAGACGAGCTGATGGCGACCTCGGAAACTGCTAAGTAAACGTACAAAGGCAGCTCAAGGGATGGGCTGGTCAAAGTTGGCAAGGAGACTATCTGTGTCTTTAATTTGTCGAATGCGGAGGCACATTCATCATTCCATTCAAAGCGGGTCGAGCGTTTCAATAATGTGAACAGGGGTTTGCTCTGCTCAGCCAACTTGGGCAGAAACCGAGATAGGGCGGCCAGGCGTCCATTAAGTTTCTGCAAGTCTTTCAAGCAGATCGGGCTGGGCATGTTTGTAATGGATGTACACTTGTCCGGGTTGGCCTCAATACCTCTTTGGGAGATCATAAAACCGAGGAACTTACCCCCTCCGACGCCGAAGGCACATTTTTCTGGATTCAGCCGGATTTGATGGCAGAGTATTTCTGCAAAGATTTCTCTTAGATCGGCAGCGTGTTGAGCATGAGTTTTCGACTTGACCACCATGTCATCAACGTAGACCTCCATATTACGTCCGATCTGAGCACTGAAGACCTTGTCCATCAGTCGTTGGTAGGTGGCCCCTGCGTTCTTGAGGCCGAAGGGCATAACCTGGTAGCAGTAGTTGGCTGTCGCCGACATGAATGCAGTCTTCGGTTCGTCGGGGGGATGCATCTGTATCTGATTGTAGCTTGAGTAGGCATCCAAGAAGCTGAATGTTTCGTACCCTGCTGTGCTGTCCACTAACCAGTCAATGCTAGGTAAGGGGTAAGTGTCCTTGGGACAGGCTTTGTTCAAGTCGGTGTAGTCTGTGCACATCCTCCATTTCCCGTTCACATTTTTAACCATCACAACGTTGGCTAGCCAAGTGGTGTAAATTATCTCTCGAATGAAGCGGGCTTCCAGAAGCTTACCGACCTCTTTCTGAACTACAAGGCGGCGCTCCTCGCCTGGCTTTCTTTTACGTTGCGCCACTGGCCGAGCATGAGGAAGCAAGGATAGCTTGTGGCACATGAGGTTAGGGTCGATATTGGGCATATCGGGTGGTTTCCATGCAAACAGGTCCGCATTTTCTTGCAGGGTTGATATGACTTCTTGGAGGAAGGAGGCCGACATGGAGGTGCCGACCTTGGTTACTTGGCCTGTCTCAGGGGGGATGCATCTGTATCTGATTGTAGCTTGAGTAGGCATCCAAGAAGCTGAATGTTTCGTACCCTGCTGTGCTGTCCACTAACCAGTCAATGCTAGGTAAGGGGTAAGTGTCCTTGGGACAGGCTTTGTTCAAGTCGGTGTAGTCTGTGCACATCCTCCATTTCCCGTTCACATTTTTAACCATCACAACGTTGGCTAGCCAAGTGGTGTAAATTATCTCTCGAATGAAGCGGGCTTCCAGAAGCTTACCGACCTCTTTCTGAACTACAAGGCGGCGCTCCTCGCCTGGCTTTCTTTTACGTTGCGCCACTGGCCGAGCATGAGGAAGCAAGGATAGCTTGTGGCACATGAGGTTAGGGTCGATATTGGGCATATCGGGTGGTTTCCATGCAAACAGGTCCGCATTTTCTTGCAGGGTTGATATGACTTCTTGGAGGAAGGAGGCCGACATGGAGGTGCCGACCTTGGTTACTTGGCCTGTCTCAGGGCCGAGCTGTAGTGGCTCAGCAAATGAGGGACGGTCCTCCTCAAACTCAGCTCGGGGGTCGATATCCAATGGTTCATCTGTGCTGTTGTGGACCAAACATATGTTCGAGGTAGGTCTCTTATCTTCTTTCTTGATGGAGTATGGTGTGACCTTCAAACTCCGAGCATAGCATACCCGGGCCGTCTTCGGATCAGCCTTGACTGTGACTATTTTTCCCTTTTCCTCTGGGAACTTCATGGCCACGTGTGGAGTGGACACAATGACTCCCAACTGATTGAGTGTTCTTCGGCCGATGATGACATTGTAGGAGGTGTCGGCGTCAATCAGAATGTACCTGACCTCCATGGTTTTGTAGGTCTCGCTTCCACCAAAGGTAGTAAGTAGATCAATATAGGCCTTAGAATGGACTCTCTCTCCAGCGAAACCGAGCAGTGGCTCGGGGTACGGCTTGATGATGGACTCGGGGAGCTCCAACTGCTTGAAAACAGACCAATATAGTACATCGGTCGAGCTCCCTTGATCAATTAGTACTTTGCGAACCCGCCAGTTGGCTATGGTGCAAGAAATGACCATGGGGTCGGTCTGGTCGGGGTCATCTATGCTGAAGTCGGCATCAGAGAACGTGATGGAGGGTAAGGTTCTCTTCTTGGGCGATCCGATGTGATTAACGCTTCTCGCGTAGCATTTGCGGGCCGAGGATGTAGCTCCTCCCCCTGCGAAGCCTTCAGCAATTGTGTTGATAGTCTCTTTGATCTTATCAGGATTCTGATCAGTCTCCTTACCCCAACCTCGGTCCCTGCGTTTATTCCGGCTATCTCGGGTATCCCGATCTGATTCCCGAGGCCGAGTCTTTGAGCTCGGCCTAGTGTATCTTTCGGGGTGTTTCTACTCTTCTTGTATGAATCTTCGTAACTCACCCGATCTTATGAGGCGTTCTATGAGGTCTCGTACTTGGCGGCAATCTTCTGGTGGTAAGCGCATTGTTCGGTCGGCTCGACATCTGCGGGAGATTGAGAAGCTTTAGGACTGCAGACCAATTCTAACTTGCACGCTTCCCTAAAAATTTTGTCCCCGGATGCCTTCAGGGGGGTGTATGAGCTGTACGAGTTGGAGCGGCGATCCCTATTTGACTCCGCCCGACGGGAGGAAGACTCCTTTTGCTTGGGTGGACGACCATGCTCTCGAGCTCGGCGCTTGGCCTTGATGTTTTCTTCTATGTTCATGAAACGGGCAGCTCGGGAATGGAGGTCGTTCATATTGACAGGAGGCTCAGCGAAAAGGGAGTCCGAGAATGAGCCGGAGTTGAGTCCAGCCTGTATGGCGTGTAGTGCAATAGAGGGATGGAGGTTGGGTATAGTCCGGCAGGCCAACGCAAAGTGGGCAATATACTCCCTAAGGGATTCCTTGTCTCCCTGTATCACATGATGAAACGATATAGAGGTGGTAGGCGTTGGTTTGGCGTCTGCGAAGCGGGCTTGGAAGTGCTCGAACAGGGAGTCAAAGGAGTCCACGGACATCGGAGGGAGTGAGTAGTACCAATCAAGGGTTGTCCCCTTTAGGGTTGAGGGGAACATTCGATAGAGTACGTAGTCGTCATCAACGGTCATGGCAGCCTGAGTCAGGAAGGCTCGCACATGAGTAACTAGGTCCGTAGTTCCATCGTATTTATCCTGGGACGACCATCTCCACGATTCGGGGAATGGGTGGAGATTCCAGACTTTACCAAGTCCATGTGTACGGGGAGGAGATCCAAGGTCCGTGAATGGTTGAGCCTGGGAGAGATCTGGCCGGGCTGTAGAGATAGCTACGCGAATCTGGGAGAGATCATGTCGGGCCACGGAGGTAGCGACATGCACATCCTCACCCATAGTGTGTGGGTTGTTGGGACCAACGCGCGAATTGGACCTGGCCTCTTCTCCGTGTCTTGGTTCTTCATCCCGGTTGGGAATGAGGGGGGTCCTACCCGGAATTCCTTGATTTCTTTGTCGTAGGGCCTGCAATTCCAGGAGATCGGTTTCACGCTGACGCTGGACATTATCCAAATTCGCCTGCGTGGTTTGCAAGGCCCTCTCAGTCTCTCAATTCTGGGCTCGCAAAGCTTCCACGCGAGCGTCCATCCGCTCTTGAGCCTCCGCCAATGCAGCGTCCACCCGTGATTGTATGAGTTCCGCTATGGCGGGATCCATCGTGGTGTTAGAGTGGCTGCGAGTGCGAACCATCTGGGGTGGTGGTTATGGGATTAAGAATTATCTGGGTGGTAGTGAGATTAAGAATTATCTCGCCCCACGGTGGGCACCAAATGTTCTCGCTGGATTTTGAGGTGGTCCAAGCTCAGCTCGGCCCTAAGAAATCTGGCGGCGTAAGGGGTTGGAACCTTCGTTGATTTGTATGAGTAATTTAGGTTTTATTTCGTGTGTCAATTTCGAGTCCTCTATCAGTATTTATAGGGATCATAATTAGGGTTCCATATTCGTGGATTTCATGGGGAAGATTGCTTCAGAGGCGCAAGAATCGATATATTAGGGAAAAGATATATGTACAGATTTGTCCAGATATGTTCTATTTATGTCAAGCTCGGCCCGGTCAGTGAGGTGAGCCCGACATCAATGGGAATGAGCTCAGTGCTCACCCTCATCCCGGTACAGTATTTAAATTCATATTTTAGATACAGTACCGATTATTAAAAACAAGGTTGAAGGTGATTTTGATCTATTTTATTTCATTTTTTAATTACGTTTAAAAATTTTATTCTAATACTTTAATTTTTTTAAAATTTTTATTTCAATACATTAAATTTTTATTAAGATTTAAAGAATTTTATTTTAAAAAATTAATTTAATAAAATAAAATTCATTAAAAATTTAATGTCCCTTTGAAAATTTGATATACAAAAAATGGATTTTTTAAATATTTCCGCGTCGTAATAAATAATAACGTGTTTGCAGCATGTGGCCGTGTTATATGGTTTCACCAGGAATTACCCACGAAACTCACTTCTATTATCTTCTATAAATCATTGTATTTCAGAGTTTAGTCTATCAAATTTGATTGAAGTCTTCCCAATACACCAAACCATAATCGCACTAAACTTTCTTCCTATGGCTACGGCTATGGTTGTACCTTCAACTTCCCATGCTTCCAATTACCATGTCTTCCTCAGCTTTAGAGGCCAAGACACCCGTCATGCTTTCACTGGCAATCTCTACAAAGCTCTCACTGACAAGGGAATCTACACTTTCATTGATGATGAAGAGCTTCCAAGAGGGGAGGAAATAACACCATCTCTTGTCACGGCAATTCAAGGATCCAAGATTGCCATCATTGTGCTCTCTAAAGACTATGCTTCTTCTTCTTTTTGCTTAGATGAGCTTGTTGCCATCTTTGATTGCAGCACCAAAGGGCAGTTGATTGTTATACCAGTCTTTTATAAGGTAGATCCTTCCGATGTTCGACATCATAAAGGAAGTTACGGAGATGCATTGGCCAAGCACGAGAAAAGGTTCAGACATGACATGGATAGATTGCAGAGATGGAAGAAGGCTCTGCGCAGCGTGGCTGACTTGTCTGGTTATCATCTCAAACAAGGGTATCCAACCAAACTATTCTTTTTACTTAATATATAATTCATATCGGAATAACTTGACATTACATGTATCAAGACATTGATGAAAGGCTTTTGGTTTAATTTGATTAAAATCTTTTTGCTTAAAACAGAGATGAATATGAATACAAGTTTATTGGGAGTATTGTCAATTCGGTCTCTGAGAAGATTATTCACCGTGCTCCTTTACATGTTGCGGATCACCCGGTTGGACTTGACTCGCGAGTTGCAGAAGTAATGAAGCTATTGGATGTTGGATCTGATGATGGTATCCATATGGTAGGGATTCTTGGAATGGGCGGAGTAGGAAAATCAACACTTGCTCGAGCTGTTTATAATAATTTGATTGCTCAAAACTTTGATGGCTTTTGTTATCTTGAAAACGTGAGAGAAGAATCAGGGAAACATGGGCTACAACATCTCCAAAACATCCTTCTTCGGAAAATACTTAAAGGTAAGACCATCGAGGTAACAAGTTGGCGAGAAGGAGCTTCAGTAATAGAAGATAGGCTCCGAGGAAAGAAGGTTCTCTTGCTTCTAGATGATGTCGACAAGCTTCAGCAATTAGAGGCAATGGTTGGAAGTACTGAATGGTTTGGTCCCGGCAGCAGAGTCATCATCACCACACGAGACAAGCAACTGTTGGCACGTCATCATGTCAATAAAATATATGAGGTGAATGAATTGAACAAGGACAATGCTCTTCAGTTGCTAACATGGAATGCTTTTAAAAAGGAAAAGGCTGATCCAACCTATGAGGATGTCTTGGATCGTGTACTAACTTATGCTTCTGGCCTTCCATTGGCTTTGGAATTGATAGGTTCCCACTTGTTTGGAGAAAGTATTGAACATTGGGAATCTGCCATAAATATGTATAAAAGAACACTTGATAGTGGAATCAATGCTATTCTCAATGTAAGCATTGATGATCTGCCGAAAGAAGAGAAGAGTGTTTTTCTTGACATCGCTTGCTGTCTTAAAGGATATGAATTGAAAGAGGTTGAAGCCATACTCCGTGGTTGTTATGGTGACAGCATGAAACATCATATTGATGTGTTGGTTAACAAATCTCTCATAAAGGTCAAATCATCTATATGGGGTTGGGGTGGGGGTGGTGATAATGTTTGGATGCACGACTTGATTCAAGAGATGGGTAGACAAATTGACCATAAGGAATCACATAAAAAGCCACAGAAGCGCAAGAGACTATGGCTGTGGAAGGATATAATTGAAGTTTTGAAACAGAACAAGGTGTGTGAGACTCTCTGGAATGGTTTGGTTTCTTAGCTTGCTTCATTTTCTGTCTCTCTATCATATTGTCATATCATAGGTGTTTTTCTGTTTTTTTCCCTTTTACTTTTTATTTTGTAACTTTCTCTAAACACATGAATTGATGTTTTATATATACTTGTATTGTAGTTGATTTGTGCCTTTTGTTAACAGGGGACAAGTAAAATTGAAATAATCTATTTGGATGTGCCTATACCAGATAGAGAAGAAATCATAGAATGGGATGGAAATGGTTTCAAGGAGATGAAAAACCTTAAAATACTTATAATTAAGAATGTTAAATTTTCTGAAGGTCCGAAATGTCTTCCAAATAGTTTGAGAGTATTGGAATGGTGGGGATATCCTTCAAATTGTTTACCATATGATTTTCAACCACACAATCTTGTCATGGGCAACTTACCAAATAGCTGCATTACCTCATTTGAGCTGGATCGCTCATCAAAGGCAAGTTTAATGCGTACATTTTCCTCATCTTGTAAATTAATGAATTCTCTGAAAATTGCTCACTCTGTTCTTATTTCTCTCATTTACAGATGTTCAAGAATCTAACAGTTTTGATATTTGACCACTGCAAAAGTTTAGCACACATACCTGACCTGTCTGGTTTTCCAAATTTGGAGAAACTTTCATTTGAATGCTGTACTGAGTTGGTTATAGTTCACGAGTCGATTGGTCGTCTTGGTAAACTTAAACGACTAAGTGCTGACGGATGCTACAACCTCGAGAGTTTTCCACCCATCCATTTGACTTCTCTCCAAGAACTTAATCTTTTAAATTCTGGACTTGAGAGTTTTCCAGAAGTATATGGGAAAATGGAAAACATAAAAAGATTCAAGTCGCAGGGAATAGCGTTCCCCACTCTTATAAAAGAATTGCCAATTTCATTTGTAAATCTCGTGGGACTCCAATCTTTACGTATTGAAAACATTAGAAATATCTTTAAGTTTCCAATTAGCATTCTCATGATGCCAGAACTGACAAACTTTATGGCTTCTTGTTACAAAGGAATGGAATGGGTAAAAGAGGAAGAGAACGATGAAACAATGGGCTCAATTGTATCTTCAAATCTTAACAGTCTTTCATTCTCAAGTTGCAAACTGGGTGATGATTTTTTTTCAATAATAGGTTTCACACTCACACGGTTTCCTCGTGTAAAACGATTAATCCTTTGGTCAAATAATTTCACATTCCTTCCTGAATGCTTCAAAGAATTTCAATCTTTAGAGGACCTTGATTTGAGTAGTTGCCAGCATCTTCAGGAAATTAGAGGGATTCCACCAAAGCTAAAATATTTGAATGTGACTAATTGCAAGGATCTTGAGGAAATTAGAGGGGTTCCACAAGACATAGAATATTTTAATGCAAGAAACTGCGAATCCATGACTTCCTTGACTACAAGCATGTTCATAAATGAGGTATTTGATGTTTTGAATGTGTATCATTTAGTGTACTTAGCAATTTTAAACTCATGAGTTTCTTTATGACTAACAGGAATTGTACAAGGCTGGGATGAGACAATGTCATTTGCCAGGAGTATGGATTCCAGAGTGGTTTGACGAGATAGGCAGGGGACCTTCAATTTCTTTCTGGTTTCGTAATAAGCTCCCTACCAATATTCTCTGTCTTCTAATTGCATCTGTAGAGTTTTGGCCTCAGCCCATGGTGTTCATCAATGACAAAAAGGTTCAAAGTCGAAGTGGTTTCTCATGGAAAAATCAAAAGGATCATACATGTATTTTTGAACTAGACTTGCACAGGTATCTATCTGAATCTAAAGTGCCTTTACGAAAAGAATGGAACCATGTGGAGGTTACATGTGAGGACGAGGTTACATCTGAGTACAAGGTTACATATGAGGATAACATGGAAACTTCATACATTGATGTGATGGAAGCTTCATGCATTAAAGCAGTGGGAATCCATGTATTCAAACGGGAAAGTAGCGAGCAGGATATTCGATTCACTAATCCCAATAGTGACCAAATTGAGGAGATGGCAGAACAAATTGAGGACATCATGGAAGAACAACTTGAGGACAAGAAGGAAGAACAAATTGAGCAACAGCAAAACTGTATAGTTTCATGTCTATTGGAGTGGGCATGTACCTCTTTTCCTACACAATGCAGTCATTGCATAATAATGTGAGCTTTAACTCAAATCCATTGGAGTCCAAGCAGAACAGGGGCACCATTATTGTTAAAGGTAATTCAAATTCACTCTATCAATTTCATGTGCTACGAGGGTTTTTGTAAAATTTGTATATTTTTTAACTGTGTTTTTTATAATTTTTTTGTGCTCAAATTATAGTTAGTTAAGAATTATATCTCAGTTCTTGATAACTGAGATAAGATAATGGACCAAGCAAATTTCTTTGTTAGTTAAGAATTTTACTCTTTTTTTTTTTTTTTGTAAAAAACAAGTAAAAGAAATATGCCGGAAAATGGATTAAGAAAAGGTGGTGTTTGTTTTAGAATAAGTAACAAGATGTTCGGAAAAAGTGCATACGAGAATTTGTACATGAAAACAATAAATAACAACACACAAGTGAACAAAATAGACCCATGTTTATTCTATTTCGATTCGATTTGTGAAACAATTTTGATTAGATTTCTGAACCAGTGAAATCCATGGTAATTGACAGGGAACTGGTGCACCTACTGGTGGTGAGACTGTTGGATGCTTTTTCATCATTCTTGACATCATTGAGACTGTTTTGAATTGTTGTAAATTAGTTAGCTGCAAATCTAGATCTAGCTGAAGCAGTTCATTTACTTATTTTTATTTAAATAGATAACATTTGTTAGTGCATATTATGTTAATCAGAGCTGACAGAAAAATAGAAATTTTACTCTGTATTAAACTGATAAGAAATAGCCTATTAAATAGGTATTACAAAAGACTGTTCCACTACTTGAACAGTAATTCATTAACTCACTAATTAATCAATCATCAATTAACATTATTGACTAAATAAAACTACTGTCTAACCAATAAAACATATTTAATAAAATTACGGTTAACATTCCCTCCCTTGAACTGACAGCTTCCAAACTTCAGTTTACATTCAGCTGCATAGTAGAAACACCCATCAACTTTCTCAAATTTTGGAAGGGAAGCAACCTAAGAGGTTTAGTAAAAATATCTCTGAGATTATCTTCATTAGGACAGTACTTTAGCTGAATTACTCCATCACTGCAGAGATCTTTTAGAAAATACCACTTCACATCAATGTGTTTGCTCCTTCCATGCAACACTGGATTCTTTGACAACTTGATGGCAGAATTGTTGTCACAATAAACTGTAGTGGCTCCTGCTTGCTTAAACTGCAACTCTTCAAAAATTCTCCTCAGCCAAATAGCTTGACAAGCACAAGCTGTAGCAGCAACAAATTCAGCTTTTGTGCTTGATAAAGTGACAATGAGTTGCTTCGTAGAAGACCATGAAATAGCCCCTGTACCTAACATAAAAACATAACCTGAAGTACTCCTCCTGTCATCTTGATCTCCTGCATAGTCGCTATCGGTAAAGCCAATCAAATTAGACTTTTCACCCCTCTTGTAGAATAACCCAAAATCTTTGGTTCCTTGAAAATAACGAAGGATGCTCTTAGCAGCCAGATGCATTTCAGTTGGATTCTCCATATACCTACTTATGAGACTCACTGAATACATTATATCTAGTCTTGTAGCAGTTAGATACATCAAACTGCCAATAATTTGCTTGTAAAGTGTGTTATCTACTTTCTCCCTTTCTTCATCTTTGTACAGTTTCAACCCAAACTCAGATGGAGTGTTTGCAGGATTGCAATTCTGCATCTTGAACCTATCCAACAGCTCCTGTACATACTTCTTTTGGGAAACAAAAATCCCACCATCAGATTGCACTACTTCAAGGCCAAGAAAGTAATGAATCTTACCAAGATCACACATTTCAAACTCATCCATCATAGACTTCTTAAAATCATCAAACATGGCACTATCATTTCTAGTAAATATAACATCGTCAACATATAAACAAACAATGAGCATTTTTTCACCATCTCTAATCTTAACAAAGAGTGTATGTTCATAAGGACACTTTTGAAAACCTGTTTTCAAAAAATAAGCCTCAATACGACTATACCAAACTCTTGGAGCTTGTTTTAGTCCATAAAGAGCCATTTTCATTTTATAAACTTCATGCTCATTGCCGATCTTAATATAACCAGGGGTTGTTCAATGTATACCTCTTCCTCCAAGTTTCCATGTAAGAATGCCGATTTAACATCTAGCTGGAAAATAGACCAGAATTTTGCGCAGCCAATGCAACCACCAATCTGATTGTGTCATGCCTTGCAACTGGAGCAAACACTTCTGTATAGTCAACTCCATACTCTTGCTTGTAACCCTTAGCCACCAATCTCGCCTTGTGCTTATCAACCTCCATATTTTCTTTGAGTTTTGTTTTGAAAACCCACTTTACACCAATAGTCTTATGCCCTTCTGGAAGATCAGTCAGCTCCCAAGTGTCATTCCTTTCAATGGCTTCAATTTCAGCATTCATCGCCTTCTTCCACTTTGCTTCTTGGACAGCACTTTCAAAGTTTGTCGGGTCACAATCTGCAAACAACGCAAAATGAGTAATTGCATCATTATCAATTCCGGTTACCACATAATCTTGCATCCATGCAGACCTTTTTCGAACGCGAGTCATTGCATTGGTGTTTTCTTCTGTTGTTGGTAAAACTTCAGCAACTGCTGGAGTAGTATTTGTTGAAATTTCAGATGTTGGAGTTGCTTCTTTAACTTCATTATCACAGAGGACTTGACTAGGCTGTTGTTCATTCCAATCCCAAATGTTTTCTTCATCGAAAACAACATCTATGTTGATCACAATCTTCTTCGTCAGTGGATTGAACAACTTGTATGCCTTGGATGCTTCACTAACACTAAGAAAGACACACTTCTCGCCTCTATCATCAAGCTTCTTCCTTTTTTCTACCAGGACATGTGCATAGGCAATGCACCAAAAATTCTGAAGTGGTTTACATCTGCTCTTCTTTCACTCCAAGTCACCTCCGGTGTCACATCTCGAAGAGCAAGTGTGTGGGACTTCTATTCAAGATGTGAATGCTCCAGTTTATTGCCTCCGGCCAAAAAACCTTTGGTACTCTACCTCTAGCCAATAAGCTTCGAACCATGTTAAGAATAGTTTTATTCTTTCTCTCCGCTACACCATTTTGTTGTGGTGTATAGGCTGTTGTGAGCTCTCTTCGAATGCCTTGAGCTTCACAAAAATTTTCGAACTCCTTAGACCGATATTCACCTCCTCTATCAGTTCGGAGAGTCTTAATGATCTTTCCCTTCTTCTCGTTCTCCACACGAGCCTTGAAGCTTTTAAATACACTAAAAGCTTCTGATTTTTCCTGCAAGAAATAAAGTCAAGTCTTCCGAGAATAATCATCAATAAAGATAATAAAATACCTTTTACCTCCATTCGAAATTGGACTTATTGGTCCACAAATATCAGAATGAACCAACTCCAAAACTTCCTTGGCTCTCCATGACTTGCCTTTGGGAAATTGAGAGCGGTGTTGTTTGTCAACAACACATTCTTTACAAACTTGAGAGGGAGGAGTAATTTGAGGAAGACCAGTCACCATATTTTTCTGTTGAAGGATCTTTAATCCACCAAAACTCAAGTGACCATACCGAAAATGCCATAACCATGAAGGGTCTTTTACTTCCACCATTAAGCATGATTGATTAATCTCAATCTTTAATAGGAACAATCTTTTTGAACTCATTTGTACAATAGCAATAGTTCCAACTGCAGGGTCAGAAATCTCACAAGCACCATTCTTCATGGTGATAATATAACCCTTTTCTAGCAATTGACCAGCGCTTAGCAAATTGCTCTTCAAAGCAGGAACAAACAAGACATTAGAGATTATTTTCACTAAGTCATTCTTGGTTCTAATCCTAATGTCACCCTTTCCCATTACATTCACAGTAGAGCTGTCACCAAAACTGACGGTAGAACGAAAGCCTTCATTTAAATGAGAAAAAGAAGACTTACTTCCACTCATGTGGTTACTACAACCACCAGTATCCACGTACTAAATATCTTGCTCATCATGTTCCTTTTCAGCTTGAATCGTCATTAACAAAGTCTCTTCTTCTTTATTCTCAACAAAATTGGATTTCTCTTCCTTATTATTATTAGGTAGCCTAGTATAGCATTCAGAACGATAATGACCAAATTTATGGCATCTGAAGCACTCTACCTTTGGTTTGTCAAAGTCACGTCCTCTACCTTTGCCTTGATCATCATTGGCTTTGAAACTCCTGTTGTTATCTCTACTACTTCCATCTCTATTACTTCCATCTCTATTTCCACGATCTCCCCTTCTGCCTCTACCTCTGCCCCTTCCTCCTCTAGAGTTAGAGAAATGAGTATTAGTAGAGGTCTTCAAAGCTTGCTCCTCAGAAGATAAACTCTAGTTCATCTTCTGCTCATGGACCAGCAAGGAGCTTTGCAATTCATCAAGAGAGAATACATATATATCTTTTGACTCCTCAATGGAGCAAACAACAAGTCAAACTTTGGTGATAAGGAGCGCAAAATCTTCTCCACAATGGTGACATCCTCCATCTTCTCTACATGGAACCGCATCTTGTTGCTTATCTCCATGGTTCTAGCACAATAGCTAGTGACAGATTCTCCATCCTTCATTTGTAGAGTCTCGAAATCCCTCCTCAAGGCTTGAAGTTGGGCTCGCTTTACTCTAGCAGAGCCTTGATACTTCTTTTTCATTGAATCCCAAATATCCTTACAAATATCTTTGCAAAGAATAGTTTCCAAGAAGGAACGATCAATAGTTTGAAAAAGAAAATTTTTCGCCTTCAAATCTTTTAGATTTCTTGACTCAAACTCTGCTATCTGAGCATCCATTGCACTTTCCGTCAGTGCTCCGATGCCGGACTCAACAATTGGCCAGAACTCCTTTGATCAGGAAGTTCTCCATCAAAACGGGGAATAGCTGATTGTACAAAACTGCTCTCTGAAGTCATGGGTGTTAAAAAGGAGAAGTAAACAATTACAAAGCTACGGCTTTTTCTAGGTGAACTCTCCCTTGCGTGTTTCTCTCCCTCACGTGTTTCTCTCCCTCACGTGTTTCTCTCTTTCTCCAAATCGAACCAAATCTTATACCACTATTAATCAGAGCTGATAGAAAAATAGAAATTTTACTCTGTATTAAACTGATAAGAAATAACCTATTAAATAGGCATTACAAAAGAATGTTTCACTACTTGAACAGTAACTCATTAACTCACTAATTAATCAATCATCAATTAATATTATTAACTAAATAAAACTACTGTCTAACCAATAAAATATATTTAATAAAATTACGGTTAACATATTATACAAGATGTGTTTTTCAATTAGGGATTAAGCTACAAAAAGTTAGTGATGAATATCAACCAATGATTTCATGATTTATTCATAGGGATATCACATGCCTTGATGACAGACTCATCAATTCCATCAACATGATACCTATGAAATGTGAATTCTCAAGTTTTCCGGCTTGCATTTTTTGTTCTTAATAGAAGTTTGAAATTTTTTATCATTAATTTTAGCTAGTTATGTTCCCCTAGTGTTTTTTCCATACATGGTAATGCCATCACCTTGCGCACGTAACACACAGGTCAGTTAACTTCATGTAATCAAAGTGCAAAGTTAAAATAAAAAAAGGAGATAAAGAAGAACCAAAAAAAACTATGAGATCCCACTTAACGATGACCTTATTCTTGCTACAAAGACTTAATAATGGAAATAAAGTATGAGAAAATGAAAGAGTCCAGTTGAATAGTCTTTGCGTGAATTGCATTAAAGTTAGAGAATGGATAGCATTTTTTTAAACCAACATTGATTAAAAGCACTTTAAAAACCTGAGGTTAGATTTGATGGAAACCACTATATCAAAAAAAAAAAAATTGATATCCTAAAATAAATTTAGGATATTAATAATAAATGGATACCATGATACCTACACCTCCTGAAAAACCGAGTTTTAAAAAAATCCGAAACCATTATTTGCGAATACTATTTTTTAGTCTATTGTGCTTTTCATTCATGAATATCCACAAATATGCACTAAAATTATAATTTCTTTGTAAGAGTACGTTTGAGAAGTAGGAGGATGGATATTTAATATTTCATACACACTTTAATTTGATAAAATGTACTGAACAAGTTAAATTTAAGAAATAGAGTTTGGAATAAATAAAAAAAATGACAAATTAAATGAAATACTTTAAATTCATAAAATTTAAAGAGGATGAAAATAACTCTTCAAGTTATTACTATTCAGTAACAAAGACGCATCTATAATAAATTAAGATTACCATGATTTTATTTTATTTTATTCACAAGAATCTAACACGGTGTGAATGAAATTTATAATATTTTATGCCCTCTATTCAACTACTTGACTTATAATAATTTTTTTTACTGAGAATTATAACAATTTAAATTTGATGCAACGTATGATTTATTTCCAAAAGATTAATGTCCAAAAGTAATATTCCTTTTTGACAATGATTACAAACCACACAACGATTAATGTCCAAGAGTAATACTTGACTTAAGCTCTTTTTTCCATTGTAAAAAAGTAAGCTTATCACATCACTAGCAACAATTGTATTTCCAAGTCACAAAGAAGGCCAAGCTCATCATTTAAAAAAAATACAATAGGCGGCCTTAACATACAATTGTTACACTTGATAGAACTCAACTCACAAATTACTACTCTGCATTCTAGTTAATATCATAGAGCAACATACTAAAGATTTAGATCTGTTGATAGTATTTATACTGCAATGTTCTCTTTGAAATTCTATGTGGAACTTTCAAATTAATATAGACATCACATATTTTTTAACTTTCAACTTTCATTTTCTTTTAAGGATAGAGCATATTGCATCTTCTCAATAATAAATTGATTCTTAATTACATTTAATTACTTTATATTGAAATTGGTTTTAGAATAAATCTAGTTTAAAATTGGTTTTTAGTTTAAAATTAGATTTAAACCAAAATCCATACTTAAAACTGATTTTAAATCAAAAACCATATTTAAAACTGGTTTTAGAAAATACTAAATTAGTTTTATTAAAAAAAATATGGATTTAAATTTTAAATCCAATTCATTAATTTGGATTTAGATTGAAATTTTAAAAATCCAATCCATAACTACCTCTACCTATCAAATATTTAAACAAAACCTATCAGATGGACAAAAAAAATAGTTTATTACAGATTACATGTTAAATTCAGATCAACAAAATAGAAAATAAATCTATCAAGTTATAGCAATGAGTCTAATCTCGTGTGATCTGTTTCCACTCACTTAGTAAAGGAGGCTCTTTATGTGATCAACATGAGAATCTTCACTAACTTAATTTTTTTCTTATTTTTTTTTCATTTTAGCAATAAAGCCTTCTTGCCAAGGGAAGCAAAAACAATAATTATATATTATTTTCTGAATTATTTTTTAAAATTAAAAATTTATATATATTAATTTTATTTTAAATAAATAAAAAACAATTATTAGTAGATCTACTATAAAACCTACACAAGATAACTTAAAATCAAAATACGTGATTTAATATTGTAAAAAAATAAAATAAAAAATAATAATAACATGATATTGTAAGAAAAAATATCAAAATCACCTTTAGTGTTTTTTGTACGGGAGATGCTCTCATCCGACGATAAAAGGGAGGTCCTAGTTCAATGAATTGATGAGATTCAGTAAAAGCCATTCGCTTCCCAACAAAACAGAGACTTATTTTCCACGTACGGCTCAACAACTTTAGTACCATATTTCCGCGTCTTAATAATAACCTGTTTCTACCATATAATCCATTTTTCCATCTCTTGTCATTTTCTTACTTTCATATGTCGGTATACATATATGAGAAAAAGAATGAAAAAGAAATCGTATCACAGAAAAAAATTTGGAAAAGTGAAACGTGGGATGAGAATTAGAAAACAAAGAATTTAATTATTTGATAGATTAATTTATAATAAAATTAGCAGTAAAAGACAGTGGATATAAATTAATTCAACTACTAAGTTCTATTTATTATTCTTATTTTGATAATATTTTTAAACTAATTCATGTTTTCAAGTGTATATTATTTTTATTAAATATAATTAATAATAATTTAAAAAATAAAGTTCAATATTTTTATAAAAATAAGAATATTAAATATATTTGATTAAATTTTTTATTCAATATCAAAATAAGAATATATATATATATATATATATATATATATATATAAAGTTGAAATGAATACAAATGTACTCAATAATCTTTAGAAAGTTTCATAGTTGATAACTTACTTGACTGACTTTGTGAACAATTATTATCGTTGATTTCATTTTTTTTTTTTTGCAAGTCTTGTTGTCTTCTTCTAAGGGTCCCCTACAAGTATTAATTAGGTGGTTCCTTCTTTATATCTTCACTTCGATTAGACCCATTATTAATTTGGACATAAACAGATTAAGGTTAATCAAAGTTTTGTTCCTTCAACTAAATTTTTTTATGTCTTAGGCTTTATTTTTTAAAAATCATTTGTCAATATTATTTTTACAGCATTTCAGTTATACAATAAAACATTTCAGCCATATAATAATGGGTTACCTGACAATTCCATATCTAACATTTAATAATCAAACTGATCAAGAAAATGGAAAATGGAAAGAAAAGCATAGCAATAAATTAAGATGAAATTTATTATAAATGGCGAACTTTTATGGTAATAAATTTTGATAGATTTTAAAAAGAAGCAACTAAAGGTTCAAAGCGAGATATGGGGGTACTAACAATACACGAAGAAAGGCCAGTGGAAGCATCAAATAATAAATGTTTCCACAAAGAGATTAAGATTTCAAAAGGGTGTTGTGATACAAATTAAATGCAATCCGTGCAAAATTTTCTGATGGGGTTCTTTTGATTGCAATGGCTAAAGAAACAGTCTTGGAGGAGCATTCTGCATTTCATTTGTGGGGTAGAAAGAACAATAAAGAGGATTACAGACATTAAAGTTGAAATTGGAGTGGTGATATGGTGGTGGCACTTTGCACTTATCTAGCACAATTATATGAAATTCTTTATCTGACGATGGTGTCCACATAGTAGGGATTCTTGGAATGGGTGGAGTAGGAAAATCAACACTTGCTCGAGCTGTTTATAATAAATTGATTGCTCACAACTTTGATAGTTGTTGTTATCTTGAAAACGTGAGAGATGATTCAGAGAAACATGGGTTAAAACATCTCCAAAACACCCTTCTTAAGAAAATACTTAAACTTAAGACCGATGAGGTAACAAGTTGGGCAGAAGGGGCTACTGTAATAGAAGATAGGCTCCGAGGAAAGAAGGTTCTCTTACTTCTAGATGATGTCAACGAGATTCAGCAATTAAAGGCAATCGTTGGTAGTCCTGAATGGTTTGGTCCCGGCAGCAGAGTCATCATCACCACACGAGATAAGCAACTGTTGGAATGTCATTGTGTCAATAAAATATATGAAGTGAAAACATTGAACTTCAATGATGCTCGTCAGTTGCTGACCTGGAAAGCTTTCAAAAAGGAAAAGGCTGATCCGAGTTATGTGGATGTCTTGAATGGTGTACTAACTTATGCTTCTGGCCTTCCATTGGCTTTGGAAATCATAGGATCGGACTTGTTTGGAAAAAGTACTGAAGAATGGGAATCTGCCATAAATCATTATAAAAGAACTCAAAATAGTGGAATCCAAGGTGTTCTCAAAGTAAGCTATGATCGTCTGGAGAAAGAAGTGAAGCGTGTTTTTCGTGACATCGCTTGCTGTCTTAAAGGATATGAATTAAAAGAGGTTGAAGCCATACTTTGTGGTTGTTATGGTGACAGCATGAGACATCATATTGGTGTGTTGGTTGATAAATCTCTCATAAAGGTTGAATGGGGTGTCGTTAATATGCACGACTTGATTCAGGATATGGGTAGACGAATTGACCAGGTATCACATAAAAAGCCCCACAAGCGCAAGAGACTGTGGTTGTGGAAGGATATAATTGAAGTATTGAAACAGAACAAGGTGTGTGAGACTCTCTTGAATGGTCCGGTTTCTTAGTTTGCTTCATTTTTTGTCTCTCTATCATATGGTCATATCATAAGTGTTTTTCTGTTTTTCTCCCTTTTACTTTTTATTTTGTAACTTTATCTAAACACATGAATTGATGTTTTATATATAATTGTATTGTAGTTGATTTGTGCCTTTTGTTAACAGGGGACTAGTGAAATTGAAATAATTTATTTGGATGTGCCTATATCAGACAGAGAAGAAATCATAGAATGGGATGGAAATGGCTTCAAGAAGATGAAAAACCTTAAAATACTTATTATTAAAAATGGTAAATTTTCAGAAGGTCCGAAATGTCTTCCAAATAATTTGAGTGTACTGGAATGGTGGGGATATCCTTCAAATTGTTTACCATCTGATTTTCAACCACACAAATTGGTCATGTGCAACTTACCAAATAGCTGCATCACTTCATTTGAATTGGGTCGCTCATCAAAGGCAAGTTTAATGTGTACATTTTCCTTATCTTTCAAATTAATAAATTCTCTGAAAACTGTTCACTCTTTTTATTTCTCTCGTTTTTTCTCATTTGCAGGTGTTCAAGAATTTAACAGTCTTGAAATTTGACGAGTGCCAGAGTTTAACACAGATAGGTGACCTGTCTGGTTTGAATAATTTGGAGAAACTTTCATTTAATAAATGTTATAATCTGGTTACAGTTCACGAGTCGGTTGGTTGTCTTGGCAAACTTAAAGAAATAAGTGCCCGGCATTGCTTCAACCTTGCGAGTTTTCCACCCATACTTTTGACCTCTCTACAAAAACTTTATCTTACAGGGACTGGACTTGAGAGTTTTCCAGAAGTATCAGGAAAAATGGAAAACATGCGAACACTTGAATTACACGAGACTCCAATAAAAGAAGTGCCAATTTCATTTGTAAATCAGGTGAGACTCCAACTTTTACAAATTGAAAACTCTCGAATTGTTGTCAAGTTACCAAATTATAACAAACTTTGATTATTAAACCCTCGAAATATCATAAATTATAATAAATATTGATTATAAAAAATTTCTACATTCATGGTAACGTGTTTTTGTAATAATAACATATATTCATGGTATTGCATGGGAAAATTACCCACAAAACTTCCTCTCTTAATTTTTTTCCATATTTTCTTGTATAAATCATTGTAATTTATTTAAGATCTCAATTATTTTGCTTTTACAATGACTAATTCAAAATAAATAAAATACTGCAAACACTTGAAAGTGCTCACCATGTTTTTATTTCTTTCATTTCTTCTCATTTACAGATATGCCAGAATGTAACAGACTTGAATTTTGACTACTGCACAAGTTTAACACAGATACCTGACCTGTCTAATTTTTCAAATTTGGAGAAACTTTCATTTGAAAGGTGTGATAATTTGGTTACAGTTCACGAGTCGGTTGGCCGTCTTGGTAAACTTAAAAGAATAAATGCTCGGGGATGCAGGAAGCTTTTGAGTTTTCCACCTATCTATTTGACCTCTCTAGAAAAACTTTATCTTTCAGAGACTGGACTTGAGAATTTTCCAGAAATATTAGGTGAAATGAAAAACATAAAGGAACTTGAATGCTTCGACACTCCCATAAAAGAATTGCCAATTTCATTTGTAAATCTCGTGAGACTCCAATCTTTAAAATTTGCCCGGGGAAGTGTTGTTAAGTTACCAATTAGCATTCTCATGATGCCAGAATTGACATGCTTTATTGCCGAAGATTGTGAAGGAATGAAATGGGTAAAAGAGGAAGAGAACGAAGAAACAATGGGCTCAATTGTATCTTCAAAGCTTGACTTGCTTAAAGTCCGAAGCTGCAATCTGGATGATGATTTTTTTTCAATAAGTTTCACACGATTTGTCCATGTGACAGATTTAGACCTGTCAGGGAATAATTTCACATTCCTTCCAGAATGCATCAAAGAATTTCAATATTTAGAGTACCTTAATGTGAGTAATTGCAAGCATCTTGAGGAAATTAGAGGGGTTCCACCAAACATAAAGTATTTTAATGCAGCACACTGTAAATCCTTGACTTGGTCGAGTAGAAGAATGTTCATAAATCAGGTATTATGGTGTTTTTCAAGAGTATTATTTAATAATTCATTATGTTCTTAAGAATGATAAACTTATGAGTTCCTTTATTATTAACACAAAGGAACTGTATAAGGCTGGAATGAAACGATGTTATATGGCAGGAGAATGGATACCAGAGTGGTTTGATCATCACCAAAGCAGGGGACATTCAACTTCTTTCTGGTTTCGTACTAATAAGCTCCCTACCAATGTTCTCTGTCTTCTAATTGCACCTGTGGTTTTCGATCATTCATTCTATTGGCCCGGTCCCGTGGTGTTCATCAATGGCAACAAAGTTGAAGGATCTCATCAAATGGAAACTCACCGGATGGGAATGGATCATACATATATTTTTGACCTAGACTTCGAGTGGTATCTATCTCTAGAGGATTTCCGAGAAGAATGGAACCATGTGGAGGTTACATTTGTGGGTGTGATGGAGACTTCAATGATTAAAGCAATGGGAATCCATGTATTCAAAGGGGAAACTGACATGGAGGATATCCGATTCAGTGATCCTTGCTTGTAGGAAGAGAAAATTAGAGGATTATCTCAATAACTTTGAATCAGATAACCCCCGGTTGTTAAAAAAGTGTAAGTTTTGTTAACATGGAAGAACAATTTGAGGAACAGCAAAACTGTATAGTATCATGGGAATCTACCTATTTTCCTACGCAAAGCAGTCATTGCATAATAATGTGAGCTTTGACGTGTTTGTAAAATTTGCATATTTTTTTTTTAAGTGTGTTTTCAATCATTTTTTGTGCTCAAATTATAGTATAAAAAACTTTTTATAATTTAATGAATGTTTGATGGGTCATCGGCCAGAACTTTATTTTTTTTTTTCAGTGTTTGCATTAATTTGTGTCTTTTTCTTTTGAATAAATTGGGCAAAATTGGTTGTTGACAATGACAAATGGAAATGCAATTCTTTTTTGCGTGGAATCCATCTTGAAAAAAAAAAAATGTCTCTCTGTCCTTGGTGAGATTTGTGTACGAAAATATGGGCAACAATTTTTCTCTTTTTGGGAATGGGAATCTGCCATAAATCAGTATAAAAGAACTCATGATAGTGGAATCCAAGGTATTCTCAAAGTATGCTTTGATGTTCGAAGTGAAGAGTGTTTTTCTTGACATCACTTGCTGTCTTAAAGGATATGAATTGAAAGAGGTTGAAGCCATACTTCGTGGTTGTTATGGTGACAGCATTAAATATCATATTGGTGTGTTGGTTGATAAATCTCTCATAAAGTTTAAATCATCTAAATGGAGTTGTGGTGGTGATACTGTTGAGATGCACTACTTGATTCAAGAGATGGGTAGACACATTGATAAAGAATCACATAAAAAGCCCCACAAGCGCAAGAGACTGTGGTTGTGGAAGGATATAACTGAAGTTTTGAAACACAACAAGGTGTGTGAGACTCTCTTGAATTGTTTGGTTTCTTAGCTTGCTTCATTTTTTGTCTCTCTATCATATGGTCATATCATAAGTGTTTTTCTGTTTTTTTTTCCCTTTTTCTTTTTATTTTGTAACTTTCTATGAACACATGAATTGATGTTCTATATATACTTGTATTGTAGTTGATTCGTGCCATTTGCGTTAACAGGGGACTAGAAGAATTGAAATAATCTATTTGGATGTCCCTATATCAAATAGAGAAGAAACTATAGAATGGGATGGAAATGGCTTCAAGGAGATGAAAAACCTTGAAGTACTTATAATTAAAAATGGTAAATTTTCTGAAGGTCCGACGTATTGTCATGAGTAAAAGGGAAAAAGTTGTTAATGCTAACGGAAATGAGCTGGAGTTAGTTAATGAGCAAGGACACGTGGCTGGTAGTCCTGAAAGTCTGTTAACGGCAAGAAGGAGCAGCAGGACAAGGAGATTTAATACGCAGCTGAAAGATTTTGTGGCTTAAGAATTATTTGGTATTATTCTCTTCCTGGCTCTAGACTCTCTCTCTTCTGGAAATTTCTTCTTCTGATACCTTATTTTTCTTCTCATCATTTCAGGTGATGATTGCTGCGTACTCTCACAGAAACACATTTCTACTCCATTTTTTTTTCAATTCTGATTGTTGTTTTATATTTTCCTAAAAGACCCAAAAACTACTTACGGCCTTAATATTGTACTGTTTCATTGCTGCATTATTTTACGGTTGAATATCAATCTGTAAAGAGAGTTTATCTCTTTCATTGGTGCTTTCATTGAGAGTTTTTGTTGAGAGGCATGGCGGAAAATACAAGGATGAAGACGATGGAGGCTGACATTAAAACCTTATACCAATTGGTGGAGGACAATGCGCTGAACCACAGAGCGAGATTGCTAGAATGTTGGAGGCGAACGAGGCAAGACTAGAAGCCATGATTCAACATTCATTACATCAGAGCAATGGGTCAAATTCGAATTTCGAAAATAACAATTACCAGAAGAACGCTAACTACACTAGACGTTTCAATTTTGATTTACCCAAGTTTGATGGTAGTGACGCCCTTGGATGGATTTTTGCAGTGGACCAATATTTCGATTTTTTTCGAATCCCAGAGGAGGAGCAGATTTCTATAGCTGCGATGCACATGGCGGGTCCAACGATTCCATGGTTCCAGATGTCCCAACGCTCCGTACCCTTCCGGTCATGGACGGAATTGAAGAGATCTATTGAGCTGGAGTTTGGTCCTTCGTTGTTCGACTTTCCAAGGGAATCTCTATTCAAATTACAGCAGCAAAGATCGGTGGCGGAATACTACAATGAGTTTGTAGCATTAGCAAATCGTACAGTTATCGAACCTCCGGAGGCTTTACGGGACTGTTTCATAAGTGGCTTGAAGGCTGAGATAAAAAGGGAGGTAAAAGCTCAATGCCCTACTTCCCTATCGCGTGCTGTAACTTTAGCTAGGTTATATGAAGATAAATTCTCAATGACTTTCACCACCTCCCATGGCCCAAACACTAACCGACACCATCCAACCCACCCCAACTCAAGTCAACAATTGCGTCCCACTCCCAAACAGCCCTTACCACCCTTACTTCCTACACCGACCATAAAACCACTAACCCAGCCCAATCGTTACTTGACCAAGAGACTAACACCAGCCGAACAACAAGCTCGGAGGGATAAGGGTCTATGTTACTGGTGTGATGAAAAATTCTCTATTACTCATCGTTGTCCTAATAAACAATATATGATTTACCAATTGGAGGAGGAGGAACCAGAATTGGACACATCTCAGCCATCACAAGAGGAGCTAGTGTCGCGGTGAAAAGTGGGCGACTCTCAGGACATCATCTATCATGTAATGCAATGAATGGTACGGATGGGGTAGCCACTATCAGATTGAAGGCATTAATTCAGGGCCTTGAGGTTCAAGTATTGATTGATGGGGGAAGCTCCGATAGCTTCATTCAGCCACGAATAGCTAAGTTTTTGAATTTAATGGTGGAGCCTACACCGGCTTTTAAAGTGATGGTAGGGAACTTTGATGTAATGAGAGTAGAGGGGCGTATACCATCCTTAGAGATCTCGATTCAGGGACATAAGGTGCAAATCCCTCAAGTCTATGTGTTGCATGTCGCAGGAGGAGACTTGGTAATTGGAACTACTTGGTTACGAAAATTGAAGGCTCATATAGTGGATTATGAGGAATCATACTTGAAATTTTGGCAGAATGATGAGTTCATCACCCTTCAGGGTGAGAAAACGATGGCCCCGAAACAAGCTCAATATAACCACATCAAGAGGCTACTCTCTACTGATGCGATCGCTGAGGCTTATACAGTTCAGATGCACGACCAAGAGTTAGACAAGCAATTAGCACTGCCGGTGACTATGGAGCCAGAATTGACTTTATTATTGCACGCGTATGCAACAGTTTTTGATCAACCTACTGGTTTACCCCCCAAACGAACTCACGATCATTGCATTCCTTTGGTGACAGGGGCTGAACCAGTGAAGATTAAACCATCTGAGATACCTGTGATCGGAAGGAACAAATCGAAACCATGGTGCAGCAAATGTTGGCAGAGGGGATCATCCAGCCTAGCAAAAGTCCATTTTCTTCTCCTATTCTTTTAGTCAGAAAGAAGGATGGTACTTGGAGGTTTTGCACGGATTATAGAGCTCTAAACAAATTGACAATCAAAGACAGTTTTCCAATCCCTACAGTGGATGAGTTACTAGATGAATTGCATGGCGCAACGATATTCTCTAAACTAGATTTGAGATCGGGCTTTCATCAAGTACTAGTTAAGCCAGAAGATCGACACAAGACTGCATTCCGGACGCATCAAGGACACTATGAGTGGCTCGTTATGCCATTTGGGTTGACCAACGCCCAAGCAACCTTCCAGGGTCTGATGAATGATGTATTTCGACCTTATTTACGGAGGTTTGTCCTTGTTTTCTTTGATGACATTTTAGTATACAGTCCTAGTTGGAACACACACATGTCTCACCTAGAACGGGTGTTACAAGTTATGCAAAAGGAGAAATTGTATGTGAAGCTCTCTAAATGTCTATTTGGTGCACGAGAAATAGACTATTTAGGCCATACAATTACTGGAGAAGGAGTGCAGATGGAAAAAGAGAAAGTCAAGGCAGTAATGGATTGGCAGCAACCCAACACAGTGAAGCAATTGCGCGGTTTTTTGGGTTTGACTGGCTATTACAGGAGATTTATAAAGGGTTATGCTTCACTGGCAGCTCCTCTAACAGATCTCTTAAAAAAAGAAGGATTCCGGTGGGATAACGCAGCTACCGAAGCTTTTACGCAGCTAAAAAGGGCAATCACTTCAGAACCAGTCCTAGCCTTGCCCAATTTTGAATTACCCTTTGAAGTAGAGACCGATGCGTCTGGCGTGGGAGTAGGGGCTGTGTTGAGCCAAGGGAAGCATCCCATTGCTTATTTTTCTAAAAAGATGTCCCCAACTATGCAAAAGCAATCAGCATACGTGAGAGAGCTGTATGCTGTAACAGAAGCACTTGTCAAGTTCAGGCATTATTTGATTGGGAAAAGGTTTGTGCTCAAAACGGACCAGCAAAGTTTGAAGGCATTACTTGAAAAGAATTTAAGTACTCCAGAACAACAAAAATGGCTGCACAAGTTTCTTGGATTTGATTTTGAGATCCAATACAAACCTGGAGTTGAGAATGCTGCTGCTGACGCCTTATCCAGGAGTTTCTTTGCTGCGTGGTCTATCCCTGATTTGCAATGGTTAGAGACTTTGAAAGCTGATTTGGAAAAAAATGAGGAATTCAATTTGATTCTGCAGAAGTGCAAGCAAGGAGGACAGGATGATAGTAACTATTCATACAGCAATGGGTTATTGCTGTGGAGGAACAGAGTGGTTATTCCCCCAACAAGCGAGCTAATTGAATTGATTTTGAAAGAATATCATGACAATCCTGTGGGGGGACATTCAGGTGTGGCTAAGACAATTGATAGAATCTGTTCCATTTTCTATTGGCCTCAGATGCAAAGGATGATCAAAGATTATGTGCATAATTGCACCATATGCCAACAAGCCAAGTCGAGACACGAATGCGGCAGTGGTCGCTCAATCCGATTCCCATACCGACACAAATTTGGGAGGAAGTTTGTATGGATTTCATCACAAGCATTACCACCATCTCATGGGTTTTGTTATTATGGTTGTCATTGACGGAGTTAACAAAATTTGCACATTTTATGGCTTTGAAACGTGACTTTGACAGTAAGCAAGTGGCTGACAAGTTCATCAGAGAGGTGGTTAAACTCCATGGATTTCCAAGGAAAATCATATCGACCAGAGACAAGGTTTTCATTAGCAAATTTTGGCAGCAACTTTTTAAAAGGCAGCAAACCAATCTAGCTATGACTTCCGCCTATCACCCTGAATCTGACGGGCAAAGTGAGATATTAAATAAGACATTGGAAATGTATTTACGGTGTTATTGTTTTGATAATCCAAGAAGTTGGTTCCAAATGTTGCCTTGGGCACAATATTGGTATAACACTTCTCTTCACAGTAGCATCAACATGACTCCATACAAGGCATTATATGGGAGAGATCCACCAGTTCTGGTCAAGTATGAGATTGCTGCTCACGATGATCAAACCTTGCAGGACATGTTAATTACAAGGGACAAATTGTTGGATCAGTTGAAGGCTAACTTGAATAAAGCTCAGCTGAAGATGAAGCATTTTGCAGATAGACATCGACGCGATGATGAATTGGAGGTAGGTGATATGGCACTGGTTAAACTTCAGCCTTATAGGCAACACTCAGTGGCACTACGGAAGCATCAAAAACTTGGCATGAAATACTTTGGTCCGTTCAAGGTGATTAAAAAGATCAGTCCCATGGCTTACAAGCTTGAGCTCCCTGCCTCAGCCAGAATTCACAATGTGTTCCACATGTCCTTATTGAAGAAATTCAGAGGAAATCAGCAACTGCAGTATTTGCCCTTACCACTAACTACTAGTGAGGAAGGCCCTATCCTGACTCCAAGTGCGATTATTGGGTGCAGAAATATTCTCCAGCAAGGCAAATTGGTGCCGCAAATCCACATACTATGGGGAGACGGTGCTAATGCTCCTAATACTTGGGAAGAGGTCGAAGAATTCCAGAAATTATATCCTCACTTCAACCTTGAGGACAAGGTTTATTTTGATGGGGAGGGTAATGTCATGAGTAAAAGGGAAAAAGTTGTTAATGCTAACGGAAATGAGCTGGAGTTAGTTAATGAGCAAGGACACGTGGCTGGTAGTCCTGAAAGTCTGTTAACGGCAAGAAGGAGCAGCAGGGCAAGGAGATTTAATACGCAGCTGAAAGATTTTGTGGCTTAAGAATTATTTGGTATTATTCTCTTCCTGGCTCTAGACTCTCTCTCTTCTGGAAATTTCTTCTTCTGATACCTTATTCTTCTTCTCATCATTTCAGGTGATGATTGCTGCGTACTCTCACAGAAACACATTTCTACTCCATTTTTTTTCAATTCTGATTGTTGTTTTATATTTTCCTAAAAGACCCAAAAACTACTTACGGCCTTAATATTGTACTGTTTCATTGCTGCATTATTTTACGGTTGAATATCAATCTGTAAAGAGAGTTTATCTCTTTCACGTATCTTCCAAACAGTTTGAGAGTACTGGAATGGTGGAGATATCCTTCAAATTGTTTACCATCTGATTTTCAACCACTCAATTTTGTCATGTGCAACTTACCATATAGTTGCATTGCTTCATTTGAGTTGGACCACTCATCAAAGGTAAGTCTAGTGAGTATAATTTTCTCATCTCGTGAATTAATAAATTCACTTGAAAGTGGTCACTTTGTTTTATTTCTTTTCATTCTTCTCACTTACAGATATTCCAGAATATAACAGTTCTGAAATTTGACGGGTGCATGAGTTTAACACAGATAGGTGACGTGTCTGGTTTGAAAAATTTGGAGAAACTTTCATTTATACTTTGTCTGAATCTGGTTACAGTTCACGAGTCGGTTGGCCATCTTGGCAAAGTTAAAAGAATAAGTGCTTGGGGATGCTGCAACCTTGTGAGTTTTCCACCCATCCATTCGACCTCTCTAGAAATATTTAATCTTTCATACAGTGGACTCGAGAGTTTTCCAGAAATATCAGGGAAAATGGAAAACATAAGGAGATTTGAATTGCACAACACTCCCATAAAAGAATTGCCAATTTCAGTTGTAAATCTGGTGAGACTCTAATCTTTAGAAATTGAAAACCCTCAAAGTATTTTGATTATAAGATTTTCCTGAAATGCCATGTTGCCATATGACATTCTAGTGATTCTTTTTTCCATATATTTTGTATATTATCATTGTAATTATTTTTCTTCCCAATTATTTTAATTTTACAAACACAGTGAAATGTTAGAGAGAGCAGAAAAAAGTAACAAGAAAAAAATAAACTAAAGTATGGTCACAAAACTTTTGCATGGTTTTGCACGACAAAATTACTCACAAAACTTCCTCTATTAATTTTTTCCATATTATCTTATATAAATCATTTTAATTCATTTATAATCCCTATTATTTTTCTTTTCAAGAACTAATTAAAAATAAATAAAATATTACAAACACTTGAAAGTGCTGACTCAGTTTTTATTTCTTTCAATTTTTTCTCATTTACAGATGGTTCGGGAATATAACAGCTCTGGATTTTGGTTGGTGCGAGAGTTTAGCACACATACCTGACTTATCTGCTTTTTCAAATTTGGAAACACTTTCATTTTACAATTGTGATAGTTTAGTTACAGTTCACGAGTCTATTGATCGTCTTGGTAAACTTAAAGAAATAAGGGCTGGGCGATGCAGGAACCTTATGAGTTTTCCACTCATCCATTTGACCTCTCTAGAAAAACTTGATCTTTCAGAGACTGGACTTGAGAGTTTTCCAGAAATATTAGGAAAAATGGAAAACATAAAGAAACTTAAATGGTTCAACACTCCCATAAAAGAATTGCCAATTTCATTTGTAAATCTCGTGAGACTCCAATCTTTAGAAATTGACAGGGGAAGTGTTGTTAAGTTACCAATTAGCATTCTCATAATGCCAGAATTGACAAGCTTTATTGCCAAAGATTGTGAATGGATGAAATGGGTAAAAGAGGAAGAGAACGAAGAAACAATGGACTCAATTGTATCTTCAAAGCTTAACTATCTTAAAGTCCGACACTGCAACCTAGATGATGATTTTTTTTCAATATTAGGTTTAACACGATTTGCCCATGTGACATATTTAGACCTGTCAGGGAATAATTTCACATTCCTTCCTGAATGCATCCAAGAATTTCAATCTTTAGAGCACCTTGATGTGAGTCATTGCGAGCATCTTCAGGATATTAGAGGGGTTCCACCAAACATAAAGTATTTTGATGCAGCAGACTGCAAATCCTTGACTTGGTCGAGTACAAGCATGTTCATAAATCAGGTATTATGGTGTTTTTGAAGAGTATTATTTAATAATTAATTATGTAATTAAGAATGATAAACTTATGAGTTCCTTTATGACTAACACACAGGAACTGTATGAGGCTGGAATGAGAGATTGTTACCTGCCAGGAGAATGGATACCAGAGTGGTTTGAGGAGATAAGCAGGGGACCTTCAATTTCTTTCTGGTTTCGTAATAAGCTCCCTACCAATATTCTCTGTCTTCTAATTGCACCTGCATGTTTGCCTTTTTCAGTTTTAAACTATCCAAAGGTGTTCATCAATGGCTTAAAAGTTGAAGGATTTCCTCACTCAAGCAAAACGGATTGGGTGGGAATGGATCATACATATATTTTTGAACTAGAATTTTGGTTTTTTTCATTTAAAGTGGCTTTAGAAAAAGAATGGAATCATGTGGAGCTTACATATGCGGATGTGATAGAGATTTCAATGATTAAAGCAATGGGAATCCATGTATTGAAAGGGGAAAGTGGCATGGAGGATATCCGACTCAGTGATCCTCGTAGGAAGAGAAAATTAGACGATTATCTCAACATTTTTGAATCAGATAACAACCAGTTGCTAAAAAGGTGTAGGTTTGTGGACATGGAAGAACAATTTGAGCAACAGCAAAACTGTATAGTTTCATGTCTATTGAAGTGGACATGTACCTATTTTCCTACACAATATTGCAGTCATTGCATAATAATGTGAGCTTTATCAATTTCATGTGCCACGAGGGTGTTTGAAAAAATTGTAGTATAAAAAACTTCGTATAATTTAATGAATGTTTGATGGGTCATTTTGGCCAGAACTTTATTTTTATTTCAGTTTCTGCATTAATTTGTGTCTTTTTCTTTTGAATAAATTGGGAAAAATTGATTGTTGACAATGACAAATGGAAATGCAATTCTTTTTTGTGTGGAATCCATCATGAAAGAAAAAATGTGTAGCTATATATGCATACATATTTTGCCCAGACACAGTGAAATCTAAATCAGATAAGATAATGGAGCAACCAAACTTCTTTGTTAATTAAGAATTTAAAAGTAAAAACCAAATATGCCTAGGAAAATGGATTAAGAAAAGGGGGGTGTTTGTTTTAGAATAAGTAAAAAGATTTCTGGGAAAAGGGCACATGAGAGTATTACATATTTATATTTATTACAAATTTTAAAAAATATTATTAATTGATGATAATACAAACTAGTAATGTTTACTTTATTTTATTTTATCATGATTGGAGGAGTATACATTTGATTCTCGGGTATAATATTTCTAAGAATATAATTATCAGATGAAATATACAAAGTCTAATTTAAAATAATTTTGTTTCGGAATGATGGTGAAAGCTGGTTTTAACTTTTAAAGGAAATTACCCACAAGATTCCTCTCTTGAAATTTTGTTATTATTATATGTTTGGTGCACATGAGTTCAGTCTTTAGTCAACCCTATTAAATTTGATACAACCGTCCCAACACACCAAACCAGACCATCATCACACTAAATTAACGAAAAAATATTAAATTTTATTTAGGAAAATTTTTAAATTTATTCCCTTAATAAAGAAAGTGAAAGTGTGAGGATGGTGACTAAATTATTGTGTTATTATGTAATGGACGACAAAGTTATCTAGAAAAGAACAGAAATATATATATATAAAAAGCCATACTTTCTGCCCAAACTATTATTTTTAGTTTATGTATATATAATTCATATGGGAATAACTTGACATTACTTGTATCAAGACATGGATCCAAGGCTTTTACTTAAACTTTATTAAATATCTTTTTGCTCGAAACAGAGATGAGATGAGTATGAATACAAGTTTATTCATAGTTTTCATGGGAAAATTACTTACAAAACTTCCTCGCTTATTTTTTTTCATATTATCTTGTATAAGTCGTTGTAATTTGTTTATAATCCCTATTATTTTGCTTTAACAAAAACTAATTCAAAATAAGTAAACTATTACAAACAATAAGACAAGATATCATATAGATTATAAATAAATTTAAATGTTACAGAATAGGGACATATTTTCCACGGCACTCGACAACTTTAGTGTAAGATATTTTGACGTCGAAATAATAACGCGTTTGTACCATGTGACCTCGTCATGGTTTTCCTTGGAAATTATAAGGAAATACCCACTAAGCTTCCAAAGTTTATTCTAGTTAGTTTTATATGTCCCCATAAAATTTGATGGAATCACGTTCCAACACACAAACCATAATCACACTAAACTTTCTTCCTTTTGCTATGGCTATGGTTGTACCTTCAACTTCCCATGCTTCCAATTACCATGTCTTCCTCAGCTTTAGAGGCCAAGACACCCGTCATGCTTTCACTGGAAATCTCTATAAAGCTCTTACTGATAAGGGAATCCGCACTTTCATTGATGATGAGGAGCTTCAAAGGGGAGATGAGATAACACCATCACTTGCCAAGGCTATTCAAGGATACAAGATTGCCATCATTGTGCTCTCTAAAGACTACGCTACTTCCTCTTTTTGCTTAGATGAGCTTGTTACAATCACTGATTGCAAAACCAAAGGGCTGTTGGTTGCACCAGTCTTTTATAAGGTTGATCCTTCCGATGTTCGACACCATAAAGGAAGTTATGGAGATGCATTGACTAAGCATGAGAAGAGGTCCCCACAGAAGTTGCAGAAATGGAAGGAGGCTCTGCGTACAGTGGCTGACTTGTCCGGTGATCATTTCAAACAAGGGTATTCAACCAAACTATTCTTTTTACTTTCTATATATAATTCATGTTGGAACAAGTTTTACTTGTCAAATGATTTAACCATCAAATTTAAAGACAAAATAGATGTTTCTTAACTTGATTAAAGACAATATATGTATCAAGACATGGATGCAATGCTTTTAGTTTAACTTGATCAAAACTTTTTTGTTTGAAACAGAGATGAATATGAATACAAGATCATTGAGAAGATTGTCAATTGGGTCACCGAGAGGATTAATCACCCTGCTCGTTTGCGTGTTGCGGATCGCCGGTTGGACTTGAGTCACGAGTTGCTGAAGTAATGGAGCTTTTGGATCTTGGATCTGAAGATGGTGTCCACATGGTAGGGATTCTTGGAATGGGAGGAGTAGGGAAATCAACACTTGCTCGAGCTGTTTATAATAAATTGATTGCTCAGAACTTTGATGGTTGTTGTTATCTTGAGAACGTGAGAGAAAAATCAGAGACCGAGGGGCTACAATCTCTCCAAAACACCCTTCTTGGGAAAATACTTAAAGGTAAGACAGTTGAGGTAACAAGTTGGCGAGAAGGAGCTTCGGTAATAGAAGATAGGCTACGAGGAAAGAAGGTTCTCTTACTTCTAGATGATGTTGACCAGCTTAATCAATTAGAGGCAATGGTTGGAAATACTGAATGGTTTGGTCCCGGCAGCAGAGTCATCATCACCACACGAGACAAGCAACTGTTGGCATGTCATCAGGTCAAAAGAATATATGAGGTGAAAGAATTGAACGAGGCCGATGCTCTTCAGTTGCTTACATGGAAAGTTATTAAAAAGGAAAAGGCTGATCCAACCTATGAGGAGGCCTTGAATGGTGTACTAACTTATGCTTCTGGCCTTCCATTGGCCTTGGAAGTCATCGGGTCCTACTTGTTTGCGAAAAGTACTGAAGATTGGGAATCTGCCATTAATCAGTATAAAAGAACTCTTCATAGTGGAATCCAAGGTATTCTCAAAGTAAGTTTTGATGCTCTGCAAAAAGAAGAGAAGAGTGTTTTTCTTGACATTGCGTGTTGTCTAAAAGGATATTCATTGAAAGAGGTTGAAGCCATACTTAGTGTTCGTTATGGTGACAGCATGAAACATCATATTGGTGTGTTGGTTGATAAATCTCTTATAAAGGTTAAATCATCTATATGGGGTTGGGGTGGTGATACTGTTGAAATGCACGACTTGATTCAGGAGATGGGTAGACAAATTGATAAGGAATCACATGAAAAGCCACAGATGCGCAAGAGACTATGGTTGTGGACGGATATAATTGAACAAGGTGCGTGACACTCTCTTGAATAGTTTGGTTTCTTAGCTCGTTTCATTTTTTGTCTTTCTGTCACATCATAGGTGCTTTTTATTCCTTTTTATTTTTATTTTGGCAACGGCCCCGATCTAAACACATGAATTGATGTTTTATATATACTTGTATTGTAGTTGATTTGTGCCTCTTGCGTTAACAGGGCACTGATAAAATTGAAATAATCTATTTGGATGTGCATATATCAGACAGAGAAGAAATCGTAAAATGGGATGGAAAAGGTTTCAAGGAGATGAAAAACCTTAAAATACTTATAATTAAGAATGGTAAATTTTCAGAAGGTCCGAAATGTCTCCCAAAAAGTTTGAGAGTACTGGAATGGTGGGGATATCCTTCAAATTGTTTACCATCTGATTTTCAACCACACAATTTGGTCATGTGCAACTTACCAAATAGCTGCATTACTTCATTTAAGTTGGATCGCTCATCAAAGGCAAGTTTAATGTGTACATTTTCCTCATCTTGTAAATTAATAAATTGTCTGAAAATTCTATTTTGATTCGAATTGTGAAACAATTTTGATTCAATTTGCGAATCAGTAAAATCCATGGTAATTGACAAGGAACTGGTGCACCGCGTGGTGGTGAGACTGTTGCATGCTTTGGAGGTTGCAGAGGAAGACTCCAATGCCACTTTCATCATTCTAGACATCATTGATGCATTCCATATCTCCAGATATAAATACAACACTACCACAAAGCAATTCCATAGGTGAGGATTTTGTTCCGCAAGTTTTCCCTTGTTTCATTTTTAGTCTTTCGAAAGGAAGAATGGTTCCAAGTTCCTACAACTAAGTTGTGATTGCTGTCAAATTTGAAATATTGTTTGTGGTTTGATAGAAGGGAGGTAGAACTCCAAGGATTATTAGAGGTAGAGAGCAATAAGTGAAATCAAGAATGTTTGAGTTTTTTGGAAATTGGAAACTATTAAGGAAAATCACCAAAAAGGAATTACTGATAAAGTGTTTGAGAAAAAAGACTTTATAATGATGGTGTAAAATAATTTTACTGTCTTTTAATCACAAACCCTCATGAATTAGAAGTTTGTTAACTTTTATAAAATTTTATTAAAATTCATATCAACATGACCATGTATCACCATTAAACTCAGATTTATCCTGACAATGTTTATATTTTTCTATGATCTTATGAGATTCTCCATTTAAGAAATTTATTGGAAATTCTGGGTTTGTTGTTGGCTTGCACTTGGACTTGATTATCTCATAACACATTTAAGAGCATGCTTTTTTATTGTGTTATATTTCAGGCATAAAGGAAGCTTAACTATTCATGGAGAAGCATCAGAAAAAATGGCTCTATACAGGGATAGGTTTCTGTTGTTGTCCCAAAGGCTGATTAAATTGACTAATTTTTTAGTAAAGTGTCAGACTTGAAGGGAGGCTGATTAAAATTGACTTGCAATGCTTGAATTGCTGAATCTCTAATACTCATATTTTGTATATATATTTTGTCATCTTCATGGGAATAATAAATTGGGGGGAATTTGTTAGAATATAGGTAAATATTTGAGTCACTACATTTTCTAACTCCGTGGAATAATATATTTTAACAGTTGAACTTTTTATGTTTTGAGAAAGGAAAACCAAAATTTTCCCACCAAAACTAGGAGGATAATTTCTCATATCTTCACTGTCTATTCTGTTTGGCACTTCACATCTTGAGACCTCGAAATAATTTGTATTAAATCACAAAAGGGACAAGGGTGATAGCAATCTGATGCATGATTTAATCTATTATATTTTGCCACAAAGCGTTGAAAAAATGTTCTGATTCTGATTTGTTTATTCTGATACCTTAATGCAGATAATCTTGGGTGACAGGAGTCAGCAGAATGACTTGTTTTAATACCGGTTCCTTTTCAATTGACAGCACGTTTTTGGCATACTGACTTTGTACTCAGGAAGTTGAATTGTCTGCCTTGTAAACCGGGCATCCTCTAACCATGAGCATCTCAGACAAGTTGGCTTTGTAATTCCTTCATCAAATATATGGCCTTAGATGAAGCTGGAAATCTGGAACTACTGCTTCTTCTTAGGAAGATTGAAATTAAAATACCATATTTATGTTTGTATCATAACGAGGAAGAATTGTTATAAAGTAGTTAGCTGCAAGTTTTGATCTAGCTGAAACAGTTCATTTACTTTTTTTATTTAAATAGATAACATTTGTTAGTGCATACCACAGGAGATGTGTTTTTTAAATAAGGACTAAGCTAAAAAAAGTTAGTGATGAATATCAACCAATGATTTCATTATTTATTCATAGGGATATCACATGCCTTGATGACAGACTCATCAATTCCATCAACATGATAACTATGAAATGTGAATTCTCAAGTTTTCTGGCTTGCATTTTTTGTTCTTAATAGAAGTTTGGAAGTTTTGATCATTAATTTTAGCTAGTTATGCTCCCCTAGTTTTTTCATTACATGGTAATGCCATCACCTTGCGCACGTAACACACAGGTCAGTTAACTTCATATAATCAAAGTGTCAAGTTAAAATGAAAAAGGAGACAAAGAAGAAAAGAAGAAACCATGAGATCCCAGTTAACCACGACCTTATTCTTGCTACAAGACTTGATGATGGAAATAAAGAGTCCAGTTGAATAGTCTTTGCATGAATTGCATTAAAGTTAGAGAATGGATAGCATTTTTTAAAACCAACATGATTAAAATAAATTTAAAAACCTGAGGTTAGATTCGATGGAAACCACTATATCAAAAAGAAAAATAAATTGATATCCTAAAATCGATTTAGGATATTAATAATAAATGGATTCCATGATACTTACATCTCCTGAAAAACCGGATTTTAAAAAAATCCGAAACTATTTTTTAATCTATTGTGCTTTTCATTCATGAATATTTACATATATGTATTAAAATTGTAATTTCTTTGTAAGAGTACGTTTGAGAAGTATTTTGAGCTAATTCTACTGTCTTTTGTCAGATAAAAAATTCATCACATATTACGGTATTTGATATATAAATAAGTTTTTTTAAATAGTTTGTAATAAAGAAAAATATTTGATAAACAAATGTAATACGCAAATAATTAGACAACCAGTTATAAAATGTGAAGAGAGAGAAATATGTAAAGAGAAATATGTATATATTCTATGAATGAATGACTAGTTATTAGTGTATTGAAGTTGGTAGCTAAGTAAAGTTATTACATAAATTACTTTGCCGCCATGGAATAGCAAGGAGACACCAAATACAGCTTTCTTGCCACTGAGAGCATCTCCAATGGATTATTATTGGATTTCATTTTAAACATTTATTCTTTACACGAATATTTAATATTAACATAGATTTTAAAAATAATTATTATATATCATTAATACATCGTTTATACAATACATGTAAAATAGTTTAAGATTAAAATACATGAATTATTGTGAAGAAAAAAAAAAATCTTAATAATATATAATTTATTATTGAAAAAAAGTAATGAAATTCCAGGACCCACCAATAATGATTTTGCTACGGGGAAATGGTCTCACTCTTCACACCAATAATGCTTTCACAAAAAATGAAAAAAGTTTAACAATCACTCAACATTGCAACTTCACCGGCAACATTATTGCTACGGGAGATGCTCTCATCCTGACCTGACACCTCACGCTGATAAGGATAAAAATGAAATAAAGGGAGGTCCTAGTGGAATGATGACGAGGTTCAGTAAATGCCATTCGCTTGAGAGACTTATTTTCCACACAGCCCAACAACTTTAGTACCATATGACCATATTTCCATCTCTTGTAATTTTTTTAGTTTAATCTGTCCGCATAAAATTTTTGTTTGGGTGCTCACTTCACTGTTTAGAGTTGAGTCTATCAAATTTGATACAAGCGTCCCAACACACCAAATCATAATTACACTTCACTTTCTTCCTATGGCTATGGCTATGGTTGTACCTTCAAGTTCCTATGCTTCCACTTACCATGTCTTCCTCAGCTTTAGAGGCCAAGACACCCGTCATGGTTTCACTGGCAATCTCTACAAAGCTCTCACTGACAAGGGAATCTACACTTTCATTGATGATGAAGAGCTTCCAAGAGGGCAGGAAATAACACCATCACTTGTCACGGCAATTCAAGGATCCAAGATTGCCATTATTGTGCTCTCCAAAGACTATGCTTCTTCCGCTTTTTGCTTAGATGAACTTTCTACCATCTTTAACTGTGCTCAGAGTAGAGGACTGTTGGTTTTACCTGTCTTTTACAAGGTGGATCCATCTGACGTGAGACACTTGAGAGGTACTTATGAAGGAAAAATGACTAAGCATGAGAAGAGGTCCCCAGAAAAGTTGCAGAAATGGAAGGAGGCTCTGCGTAAAGTGGCTGACCTTTCTGGCTATCATCTCAAAGAAGGGTATCCAACCAAACTATTCTTTTTACTTTATATATATAATTCATGTTGGAACAATTTTTACTTTTTTAATGATTTGCCCTTCAAATTTTGAGACGAGGAATGCTTGTTAACTTTGACAATATATGTATCAAGACATGGATGCAAGGCTTTTAGTTTAACATGATTAAAACTTTTTTGTTTGAAACAGAGATGAATATGAATACAAGTTTATTGGGAGTATTGTTGATTGGGTCTCTGAGAAGATTAATCACCCTGCTCATTTACGTGTTGGGGATTATTTGGTTGGACTTGAGTCACAAGTTGCACAAGTGATGAAGCTATTGGATGTTGGATCTAATGATGTTATCCACATGGTAGGAATCCACGGAATGGGCGGGGTAGGAAAATCAACACTTGCTCGAGCTATCTATAATAATTTGATTGGTCAGAACTTTGATGGTTTTTGTTATCTCGAGAGCGTGAGAGAAGAATCAGAGAAACATGGGCTAAAACATCTCCAAAACATTCTTCTCCAGGAAATACTTAGAGATGAGAAGATCAAAGTAACAAGTGTTGAGCACGGTGCTTCAATGATACCAGAAAGGCTACAGCTAAAGAAGGTCCTCTTAGTTCTTGATGATGTTCACAAGCTCAAGCAATTAGAGGCAATTGTTGGAAGACCTGAATGGTATGGTCTTGGAAGCAGAGTCATCATCACCACACGAGACCAGCAACTGTTGGCATGTCATCAGGTCAAAAGAATATATGAGATGAAAGAATTGAACAAAGACGATGCTCTTCAATTGCTTACATGGAAAGCTCTAAAAAAGGAAAAGGCTGATCCAAGTTATGAGGATGTCTTGAATCGTGTACTAACTTATGCTTCTGGCCTTCCATTGGCTTTGGAAGTCATAGGTTCCAACTTGTCTGGAAAAAGTATTGAAGAATGGGAATCTGCCATAAATCAGTATAAAAGAATTCCTCCTAACCAAATCCAAGACATTCTCAAAGTAAGCTTTGATACTCTGCAGGAAGAAGAGAAGAGTGTTTTTCTGGACATAGCTTGTTGTCTTAAAGGATATGAATTGGAAGAGGTTGAAGCCATACTTAGTGTTCTTTATGAAGACAACATGAAACATCATATTGGTGTGTTGGTTGATAAATCTCTCATAAAGGTTAAATCATCTAAATGGGATGATACTGTTAAAATGCACGACTTGATTCAGGAGATGGGTAGACAAATTGACAATAAGGAATCACATAAAAAGCCCCAGAAGCGCAAGAGACTATGGTCGTGGAAGGATATACTTGATGTTTTGAAACATAACAAGGTGTGTGAGACTCTCTTGAATGGTTTAGTTTCTTAGTTTGCTTCATTTTTTGTCTCTCTATCATATGGTCACATCATAGGTGTTTTTCTGTTTTTTTCCCTTTTTTCTTTTTATTTTGTAACTTTCTCTAAGCTCATGAATAGATGTTTTATATATACTTGTATTGTAATTGATTTGTGCCTTTTGCATTAACAGGGGACTAGTAAAATTGAAATAATCTATTTGGATGTCCCCATATCAAACAGAGAAGAAACTATTGAATGGGATGGAAATGGCTTCAAGGAGATGAAAAACCTTAAAATACTTATTATTAAAAATGGTAAATTTTCTGAAGGTCCGAAATGTCTTCCAAATAGTTTGAGAGTACTGGAATGGTGGGGTTATCCTTCAAATTGTTTACCATCTGATTTTCACCCACACAATTTTGTCATGTGCCACTTACCCCATAGCTGCTTTACTTCATTTGAGTTGGATCACTCATCAAAGGTAAGTTTAATGACTATATTTTCCTCATCTAGTGAATTGATTAATTTACTTGAAAGTGCTCACTCTGTTTTTATTTCTTTCATTTTTCTCATTTACAGATTTTTGAGAATATAACAGTTTTGAAATTTGACTGGTGCAAGAGTTTAACACATATAGGTGACGTTTCTGGTTTGAAAAATTTGGAGAAACTTTCACTTTTTCTGTGTGATAATTTGGTTACAGTTCACGAGTCGATTGGTCATCTCGGTAAAGTTAAAGAAATACGTGCTACGGGTTGCAGGAAGCTTGTGAGTTTTCCACCCATCCATTTGACCTCTCTAGAAAAACTTGATCTTGCAAACACAGGGCTTGAGAGTTTTCCAGAAATATCAGGAAAAATGGAAAATATAAAAAGTCTTCAATTGTACAACACTCCCTTAAAAGAACTGCCTAGTTCAATTGTAAATCTCGTGAGACTCCAATTTTTACATATTGAAAGTCGTGGAAATATCGTTAAGTTACCAAGTAGCATTCTCATGATGCCAGAACTGACACGTTTTCAAGCTAAAGATTGTGAAGGGATGAAATGGGTAAAAGAGGAGGAGAACGAAGAAACAATGGGCTCAATTATATCTTCAAATCTTAACCGTCTTTCTGTCTCAAACTGCAACCTGGATGATAATTTTTTAGTAGGTTTCACACGATTTGCCCATGTGACATATTTAGACCTGTCAGGGAATAATTTCACATTCCTTCCTGAATGCATCAGAGAATTTCAATCTTTAGAGCATCTTAGTGTGAGTAATTGCGAGCATCTTCAGGAAATTAGAGGGATTCCAACAAAGCTAAGATATTTTGATGTGAATCATTGCAAGCATCTTCAGGAAATTAGAGGAGTTTCACCGAACATAAAGTATTTTGAAGCAAGAAACTGCAAATCCATGACTTCCTTGACTACAAGCATGTTCATAAATAAGGTATTTGATGTTTTGAATGTGTATCATTTAATTTACTTAACAATTTGAAACATTCGAGTTCATTTATGACTAACAGGAACTATACGAGGCTGGAATGAAACAATGTTACCTGGCAGGAGCATGGATACCAAAGTGGTTTGAACACAAAAGCAGAGGACAACCTTCAACTTCTTTCTGGTTTCGTAATAAGCTCCCTACCAAATTTCTCTGTCTTCTAATTGCACCTTCATATTTGACTCATCGAATTTTCCCGCCCAATCCTATTGTGTTCATCAATGGCAACGAAGTTAGAGGATCTCATCACTCAAAGGAAACTGATTGGATGGGAATGGATCATACATATATATTTGAACTAGACTTGAAATGGTATCTATCTGGAGTGGCTTTACGAAAAGAATGGAACCATATGGAGGTTACATATGTGGGTGTGATGGAGACTTCAATGATTAAAGCAACCGGAGTCCATGTACTCAAAGGGGGAACTGACATGGAGGATATCCGATTCAGTGATCTTTGTAGGAAGAGAAAATTAGACGATTGTCTCAACAATTTTGAATCTGATAACCGCCGGTTGCTAAAGAGGTGTAGGTCTGTGGACATGGAAGAACAAATTGAGCAACAGCAAAACTGTATAGTTTCATGTATATTGAAATGGGCATGTACCTATTTTCCTACACAATGCAGTCATTGCATAATAATGTGAGCTTCTTACAAACACCCTCATAGCACATGAATGGAAGTTTCACCAGAACAACATTTGACCAACAGCAAAACTGGTGGGTTTCATGTCTACTGAAGTGGGCATATAGCTATTTTGCTACACAATTTTGGGTTATGGGTTAAGATTTCAGTCAATACACTTCATTGTAATTTCTAGGATGATCACACTGCTGAGTAGATAAATAATGTGATCAGGACAAATACATAAATCAGTTAATGTTGTAATGCTAATTCACACTTTAGAATTTGGAGGGTGTTTGTGAAATTTGAATATATTTTTAATTGTGTTTTTATAATTTTTTGTGATCAAATTATAATATAAATCTTATCATCCAATGAATGTATGTTGTTTTATCCCTAAACCCCAAAATTAATTACTTAAAAAGCCTATCTTCATGTAATGATAAATATGACAAGATGACTGCGTAATCTTTTTTTTTTTCCTTTTATAAAAGCTGTAAAGTCATGTTCCCATTACACTTGAACAGATATATTAAAACCATATAATCACAATTATTTTACGCAAATTATGTAATTATTTTGTCTTTGTGTCTAATCTATGATGATGGAGTGATGCTTCTTTTCCTTGAGCACAAGTGGCTGCATGACTTTAATGGGAAAATATTTAAGTGCTAAAGTTCTTGGACTTGTTGGAGTTGATTTCTGACATTTTCACTTAGATATTTGCATAAACGGTGTATCCTTTGTTTTCATGGGAAGTTTTTCTAGGCTTTGTAACCTTTCATTTCAATCTTATTCAAGCCTCAGGTGAATTCCACTTATGATGTTTATGTTTGACTTACTAACAGTGATTACTAAATGTCTGAAACTAGGACAACATCACTAGGATAAGATCACTTTTGATGTGTCGCATGTCATTATAATTAGTATAATTTGTTCTAACAACATTATCATTAGTTATTGCTTAGAAAAGTATATTTTACTATAATATAAGGATAAAAATTACTAGAAACCTCAATATGCAGAATGCAGTTGGTAAGCTGGGGGAAATGATTGCTGCGCATCCAAGGCTAAAAGAGCACTGTCAATTTCTGATTACACCAGGTCTTGATGATGCACGACATTGCTGATAATTACTCGCACTTACTAAGTTCTTACTCGTGTTCGGCATCACTTTCAGCAATTTTTGCAGGTCCTTCAACAGCTCTTCCAAGGTGTGCTCTTCCAAAATATTTAACTCACCAGAGTCATCTGTGTTCACTACCTCTAACTGTAGAACCCATCATCTGGAATTATGATCATAGCCTTTATATGCATTCCTTGACCATGTGTTGAAAGAAAATGTCTGAATATTATTTTTGAATCGGTGTGTATCAAGGAGTGATTTACAATCTTAATTTATAGACAATTCATAACCTAATTAAGGAAGGAAATAACATGTAATTAAATAAAATTACCAAATTTGTCCTATTAATCTACTAGTAAATAGAAAACAGAATCCGCATTGATTATGGAATAGTTATATAGTTCTCCTTCTCAAGTTGTGGACGTATATCTATCATTCTCACCTTAGAAGTAAGATCTCTGAACTTTTCCGCGAGAAGTCCCTTGGTGTTTGGGTATGTTGCATGTTTGTTGAATTTGCCTGTGTCCCCATAAATTGTTGCTGTTGTTGTGGAGTCGTTGGTGCTTGTTCCCAGTGAATAAAGAAGAAGGGAGTTGATTAATAATGTAAATTATGATAAGAATGCATTCTCTCCGAAATCTCAGGGGTAAATGGGATTGGGAGAGAAGAGAACATGAAATTGAATAAAGTTAATGAATTGTTCAAGAATAGTGGATATGAAACTGGTTTTGAACAAAATTAATAAATTGTTCAAGAATAGTGAGTGTTTGGGATTTAGTGTGCATGAAAAAGAAAACCCAAGTTGTGAGGGATTTGGCTGTTGCTGCTGCAAACTCAATTGTTGTTGCAACTGTGCAGGCTGAGTTGAATCTGCGGCATTAACTGTTGTTGCCCAGTGATTGTGGCGGTTGCTGATGTTGTACAGCTTGTTGCAAATCTAGTTGCTGTGGGGTTGATGGCATTGAAACAGAGAGAAGTCTTTAGGACATTTGTAAGGCTTGGGGGACTGTGGAATTCGCAGCAGGAAGAGGTGGTGACTGACACATGACAGAGTCCTCCATATTTTTTACCCGAATCAATCATCTTCCCCGTAACCAAGTCATCGTTTCGAGGGAAGTTTTCTAAGCATCAGGATCAATGCTCAGATACCATGTTGAAGGAAGATGTCTAAATATATTGAAAGAAAATATCCAAATACTATTTCTGAAACTGCATGTGTCAGGGAGTGATTTACCATTTGAATTTATAAACTATTCACAATCTAACTACCGAAAGAAATAATTAAAGAAAGAAATAATTAAAGAAAGAAATAATTAAAGAAAGAAATAACAGTTAATCAAATCAAATCACCAAAATTTGTCTGAATAATGTCCTAAAAATAGAATCTGCATGGATTATGGAATAATTATCTCAACACCTTATCATTGGTCTATATGTGATGTCCAACATTATATTTTACCTGTCAAAGCAGCGGGAAAGAATGTCCTGATTCTGATTTCTTTGTTGCAATCGTCTGATGCAGATAGTGTTGGATGACAAAAAGTCCATTGAAGGCATAAGTACACAGGAATCACTTGGTTTAAACACAGGTTCCTTCTCAATTGACAGCACATTTGTGGTGTACCCTTGCTCTCGGGAAGTTGAATTGTCATCCCTGTAAACTGACCATAACTTTTGTTGGTCTTTTCATATTCTCTGACCATGAACATCTCAGACATTCTGGCTTCACCTTCTTTCATTGTTAACCGTGGAATCTGCTAATCTAGTTGAGGCAGTTTATTATTATTTAGATAGATAATAGTATTTGTTAGTTCATACTACAAAAGTTGTGTTTGTTAACAGAGACTAAGCTAGATAAGTGATTATTGATTGTCAACCAAGGATTTCATGATTTACTCGTTGGGATGCCATACCATACCTTGATAACAGACTCATTAATTTTCATTAACACAATGAAATGAGAGTTCTGAAACTTTTCGTCCTCCATATGTTATGTTTTACTAGTAGTTTGAAAGTTATGCTTGTGGATACTAATAATTTAAGTGGATTGCTATGCTACCCTGGTATTTCTATTCATATTTTAAAATATAATTTTTCACCTTGATTTTTACAATATAGGACATATTAGTAATATTAGTATTTAGATGTCAAGCATAGTGCATGGAAAAAAATATAAAAAAATAGTTTGATATTTGTATTTCTCAACAATTTGAATGTTTACAATGTTGAGAATTAATGTCCTTGAAAATTTTTAAATTCGGCTGAGTTTACACGTGACTGAGTTATACTTTTACTTCGTCCTCAGAGTTGTCAAATTGGATAGTCTCCTCAAACTTGTTAAGTTAGAAGAATTTTTAAAAAAATACATTTAACATATATGTTTCATTTATATAATATTGTCAAATTCAACTCCATAATAAAGCAAAGTATCAAATCACAATAATAATGCATCTAACTCTTTTGTATTAATTATATCAATTCACTTATAACAAATCTTATATGCAATCTAATGGTGCTACACTGCTTCTCATTTTGGTGAACTTTTATTTCTCTAGTTTTTAAAAGGTTACATACAAGAGTGCAAATGTTGAAGCAAGATACATCTCCCAATAACAATCCTAGTCAAATGGTAGTAGCTAAGCTAAATTTTTACTTGTTTGATCATGCTTAATCAGAGAATTCGATAGCCATTGGCAGTGGTAATATTAGTAAAAATCTTGCTAGAAGCCCCATGATTAATCTGCAACAATCTGATCCAGACCATGAAAAATATTAATCACTGTCTAACCCAACCCTGGGAATTTTTCAGGGTTCCACAGAACCACAGCTGCATATACTGAAATGAAATGTTGGTATAGCACCAAGCTGAAAGCAAGCACTTTAGACCCCAGCAATGTGAAGCATAGATCAAATATGTTCAAGAGAAAAATGGTTAAACTTGCTTGATTACTTGGAATAGATGTGACAGGAATATGGGTCAGCTCACTGAATTGAACAGCCTTCATTTCACAAATGGCACCCCTGACACAACTCGTCGGGCATATTCATCATACTCTGTTCCAAAAAACTGTCTCAAAAAGAATTCTTCATATGGTATTCGCTTAGCAAAAAAGTGCCAGACAACAGCTGCAAATGCAATAGTTGATATGGGATTGCAGAGCATTATTTGAGTGCCAACAGCCCAAATGAGGAAACCACAGTACCCCGGATGACGAATATAACTATATATACCATGAGTAATCAGCTGGTGTTGCTCATCATGATAAATCTTTATAAGATGTGTAAAGGCTTTCCCTGCTGTTATAATTCCCATCTTTCTTATAATTTCACCAACCACAATCAGTGCCAGACCCAAATCACTGATCACCCAGTGTTCCTTCATCTCGGGTACTAAAACAGTCTCAATGGAGTATTCCAGCAACGAAAAGAACATAGCCATGACGTAGTGTTTGCTAATCAAAAGAGACGTAAGAGTTACTTTCGATCTCCCATGGATGACAGCTGCAAGAATATATTCAGAACCGTGAAAGAAGAGTATTGCAAGGAACATTTGCAATAACTGCCTGGAAGCGGTGTAGCTAAGGATTTCTGTCATTTTTGCCAAATAGAGCCAATAAGTATGTCTTGCTTTGCAGTCTGGTTAGTTCTAATGTAATTTGATATGCCACAGAAAGACTAGGCTGATGAAACTATCTGAGGTACAAGTCAGACCTGAAAAAGACGCTTTGTAATGTAAAATTAATACTGGAAATTGTATTCCGTCCCCAAGAAAATGCTTCAAGTAGGACATCTGTAAGAATTTGGGCAAACACAAATCAAAACAATTAAGTTCAATTCTCAAGTAAACAGCAACTCCTGGGCTTGTTTAAGCTAAGACAGCTACATTCTGATATGTGTACCGTACTACTGCAATGCAAAATTAAAGATACAGGTTCCAGATACAAAAATCAGAATACTGACATAGTATTACTGCAACTAACCACTGATAGACAAGCTAAGTAAATGTAACAGAGGCAACGACAACAAAGCCTTATCCTGCAAAGTGAGGTCGGAAACATAGATTACACAGTATCATTCGGCACGGTTAAAAACCAAAAGCTTCTGAAATGTTATTTATCACGAGATCTCCCGGCCTTGTTTCAAAAACCAAATTTTTGACATACATTGTTGGAAATCTTTACATAGCCAATTCCAACGACAGATAAAAGAGCAGGGTTACATTACACATTGAGCAACCAACTCAGAACTTTGTCAAATATTTATGAAAAGCTACATAAATTAATAAATTACTTTCAACTTTTAGCAGCCCACATATTCTACTTTTACCTCATTCTTCAATAATTAAAAAGTTTTTGCCTTGATAATAAACCTGCGATTATCTAAAACAGCTTTCGAAAAATAAAATTACTCATTGGTATAATCATAATGATACATGGCATAAATTAACCAAAAAAACATGAACACTCCAATTATAAACACAATCAAAAAAATCCCAATTAGGTGAATGAATTCAAAAAAATGATCAATTACATGATTACTGCATAATGCATTCCCAATTCAATTTTTTAAAAAACAAAGGTACCAATCTAACGAAAAACACAAAAGGAATAATGAGAGAAAAAAAAACCCAACAGATATCAGATAAAAATCGAAGCTTGAAGCTTCAACATCGCAGTACCAGACTTAATTCATCATTTCTAAAAAAAGCAACATTGAAACAGAGTTTATAGAGACACATGAAGCAAAACATCGTACCGTGTCACGATTGTCCGAATCGCAATGTCGTGTAGAGAGGGTTGAGGGTGGCGAATGTGGAGAATTGGACCCCAAATGTAACTGTGGAAAACCCTAATTCAGGAACAAGACGATTGTGCAAGAAAAATGCTCGCACACAACATTTATTTGAAACGCAAAATTTCGACTTTTACGTGCTTTATTATTATTATTATTATTATTATTATTATTATTATTATTATTATTATTATTGTTATTATTATTATTATTTTCAGTTCAAAAAAAATATTTATAATTATTTATTTTACCTTTTCATTTTGACACTTTCATATTCATTTTTTTCATACTTTTTTTAAGGTGGTTTTTTCAAACTTCAGTTTTTAAATTTTCTTTGCATCTCTTTTATTCTCTTTATCACAGACAATCTAATTATAAATGTAGAGCTAAACTCTTTTTTTTCCTTTTTTAAATTCTTTTTAGACAATTCAAATTTTCTTGCATACATAAATTATAGGATTTTGTTGTGTACTTATAATCTATTGTACTTTGCACATTTCTATTATTAAAAATAGACAACAGCAATATGCACTCACGAAAACTTAATTTTTTTCTCAATTGACATCTTAGGCATATTTTCATAGTCCATCAAGCTTTAATAATTGGGATGTAGAAATGGGCCTGGTGGTACCATCCCTGATACAATTTTGATTTAAAAATGGATGGATTCCATGTATTATACTGTTAAAATGATACAAGTTAAAAGGGTTATGATGTTATAATTGGTTCACTATAATTTTTTAAATTAAAAATAAAATAAAATAGAATGAATTTATTTAACATGTTGATTTATTCATCTAATCTGACCCATGAGTTATATTATTAGATTAGACTAAATAAATTATAATCTATTTTTATCTATTAACTCAATAGACCAATATTAAACCGTCCGACTTAACTTTTTATTTGTCTATTAATACCCAAAATCTTTTAGGATAGAATAATACAAAAATAATACAATGGATTAATATAATTTTTTTTGTGTATGAATAATATTTGATCAATAGTTTAGTTAAAAATAGAAAAGTAAATTTACAGTGTGACTGAAGTAATTGATGGATGGTTGATGTTTCATTAATTGTTGAGAAATGTATTTTCTATGGTTTTTTAGGCACATCTTTTAATACACTCTTTTAAACACATTTTCTTTCGTATGAAAATATATGGTAAATATGAAAACAATAAATTATAAAATATAAAAAGAGATATAAAAAGAGAGAAATTATATATATAATATATTTTATAAATGAGTTGACGGGTTAATTGTGTATTGTAATTATTAATTAAGTAAATTATTCTTTTCTGTTGGAAGTATATCATGCGAATGAGAGAAGATATCAATATGGTTATATTCTTTAGTATTATATAAAAAGTAGTTGCTAAAATTTGGTGGGTTTACATGTTTAATGTTTTTCTCATGATTTTGTTGTCTTTTAAAAAAAATTAATCAATTGGAAAAATATTTATTAAAAATGCGTTAGTAACCTTTCCTTTAAATTTGTTCTTTGTCCTCTTAATTAATCATTGTGATTTAATATTGATATAATAATAAGTGGTATAATAAATCTAATATTAACAAAGAGAATTTAACAAACATAAGAACTAATTAAATAAATACTTCAATAATAAGTGATATAATAAAATAAATTTTAATAATAAGTTACAAATGTAATATTAAAAGTCTAACTCAATCCTATTATACCAATATATAAAATAAAGATTGTTCATTAATTATATTAAAGTCATATATTTAAGTCACATGAGATTTTTAACTATCCTTTCGTAAAAAATATTCTTTACTAATTATATCTTGTATCTTCCCTATACTTTCATTTCTGCAAATATGTAAGGTCTAAAAAGTTACTATTAGTTAGAGATTATATTATAATATCTAATTAGATCATGTTATGATTTGAAGATAAGGGCTACATTATGATAGCACTTAGGAATTAGGATCATTAAACAGCATTATCAGTTTACAGTCAAGGATAATGTGATGAAGGATAATGTGATGAATATTTATGTCTTGTCCCAGTGCATGAATGATAAGAATTAGAAGAAAAGTGTCACAAAAAGTAACTATTCAATGTGTTGTCTGTGTGCTCTCTTTTGTATTTAGCATAATTGATATTTGAATACTGCATGAAACAGAACAAGAAATCCCACAGGAATATATAGTAAATTCCTGAATATTCCTTCATTAATAATTTCTTCATTTGTGGTGTCCAACATGGCATATATATAATTCAATTTCAAGTTCCTAACATGTGAAAATTATGTTTTTGCGAATAAGTGCGTGGAACAACTTTAGTGACTGCTATTTTGATGTTGTCATTAAGTGATGCAAAAGACGGTACAACCTTTATCTAAATGGGGTTGTTAATTTCAAAAAAAATGAGTTTTCCACTACTTTCTTTTTTTAATATGGAAAAGATATTATCAAATTTTTTTTTTCATGTGAGTTGAGTATTTTAATTATTAAAAAATAAAAAATAATGAAATTTTAAAAAAAAAATATAATATATTTATAATTTTAATTCTTGAAATATATTTATTATTATTTTGATCTTTTAAGTTATACTATTTATTACTATTCTATTTCCTAATTCAGAAATCAAAATAGGAATAAAAATTAATTTAAATCAGATCAAAATAAAAATAAGTGATATAATTAAGAGATTATAACGACAGTAGATGTCTTTTAATTAAAATGGCGATAATATATTATATTTTTAGAGATTATTTTGTTGTTTTTTTATATTTTAAGGAAATTAAATTATCTGATTCATACATTTTCAATAATTAAATTATTAATTTACTCAAAATAATTTTATTTGAGTCAAATAAAATTAAAAATTATTACAAGAAATAACAATTTCAACGAAATATAACTCTTCTAAATATTAAATGCATGCTTATAAAAACTCAAAAAATTCAAAGTGTTGATTAAATTGGAATAATTATATTATAATTATTGATTATGTGTGAGAGAGAGAGATAAAATGTTGCAATCATCCCCTGCTGGATCCCTATTATTCCATCACTCAACCCTTAAGCCGAAAGGTATGGACATAATGGAGTTTATGTTCTACACATGCTATTGATAAATTTCACTACTTGTGCAACAAAAAAGAGAAAACTTTGGTTAACTTCACATCTTACACAATAGTGGGAGTTCCATATATCAATGGATTAATAGCTACATGTCACTTTTTGTTAGATAATTGGTCCTAACTTCCATGTTACCAAATTAAATATTTTTATGATTAACTAAAAACAATTGAATATAGTCACACATTTTTTCAGTACCTAAAAGATAATCAATCATACACGTAACTTTGAGGCTAAAATTGGAGGCATAAAGGTGTTATATTCCCGTCAAGGTCAATAATATATATAGACAATAGACCTATTACATGGACATTTATATCTCTGTCTTGTACCTAATACCCATAAACATATAAGTGAGTTGCACTCAATGTAGTGTATTCAATTTCCATTTCACTAACAAGCTAGTTTGAAATAGTATTGACTATAAATGAAAAAGAAGACCATGATATTTCTATATCAGGTAAACTTAAAAATGGAATTAGATGTGTAACAAGTAGGAACATTCAGGGCATATTAGTGATTAATTAGGGTAAGGTTGGTGGGTGCACTATTCTAAGGTCATGATCAAAAAGTAATTCCTTGGAGCATTTGGAAATTAAGTTGGTTTTTCATGTTTTCAGGAATTTTTGAATAGTAATTCATTGTGGTGGTTATAACTTCCTAAAACAGAAACACTTCTTCCAAATTTAGGTGACTGCATCAAATCAGAACATTTGAACCAAGCAGGAAAATGAAATTTAGTCTGTTAAATTAGTTCAACAAAATGTGTTTTTTCCTCTAAATTTTGGTCTTTTATTAATAATTATAAAAGTGTTATTTTATTTTTGTCTTTGTTATTATTTTTATACAACAAATGATAAAGTAACTCCTTTTTGTTATTCAAAACTCATTAAATTTTCTTTAAATATTAATCAAGGTTTGATTTAACTACAAATGAGTATTGTTTCAACTTATCTATTAGTCTCAACAAATTCAAATCCTGAAAATAAATATGGAGGTGTGTTGAATAATTAATGAGGGAAATTTGGTGTTCAGAGTGATCTTATCCAATTTAATCATGATTATCTTTTGTACAAAAGATTGTGGCATCCTTAAAAATGATTTAATAAAAATTTGTTAAGAGGAGAAGAAAGTTGAAATTATCTATTGGCAGGTGAAGTCAATGTAAGCTTCAGCCAATTGAAGTACATAGAATTATTCTCTCCTAAACACCAAAGAATCACAATATAGATCAGACTTAGTTGATCAATAGGCATGGATCTTTGAGAGGAAGCTTCACCATTTAAGCATCACAATCTACATTGACCTCATGATTTTGGGGTTTGTTAATTAATTGGTTGGAATGAAAGAGAATATGATGAAGAAGGAAAAGAAAGTTAACTTGCTATCCTTTGGTTGTTATGTTTGTTGATAAGTTATCTTCCCGGTTAGGAGAGACTAATAAAACAAGAAACTCTTACAATGATATTTCTCAAACATGCAAGTACATATTGAAGTTCAGGTGCTACCAAAACTAATGCCATGTAGCACCAAAAAAATTGCCACAGTTTATAAGAAAGAAAAAAGTAGGTGAAACGGATGAACAGTTAATGATCTACTTTTTCCATGAAAGTTTGAGACTTCCATGTACTCCTCATGATGCCATGTGTCAATTAATTATGTATATATAGAGAGAGGTACATGATAAATGAAAATAATCCAACATCATACAGCATTCACTACATTATTATAATTTCATAAAAAGAAATTACTAGATGGGTCAAGAGTTATATCTATAATCAATCTATTTATAAAAAAATTAAATTATTAATTATATTTAAATATGTGTTATGTGGAGAGTAATATTAATTATGAACCTACAGTGCATTTATACATGTTGTTAAAGATCCAGTATCAGATTGCATGTATATAAAATGAAGAATAATCATTACCTTACAATTTAGATTTATAATTTATATTCCTAACATATGTTACCTAATAATTTCTTGTATAATCTTGTTGATCAACTTATTATGAATAATAATGTATAAGTTATATTTGTATATTGAATGTAAAAAAGTTTAGACAATATAATTTCAATAATTTAATTTTTTCTCTTTAATTTTTTAACCAGTCTCTGGTCATCATCATTTACCTTTCGTGTATGCAACATGTACTACAATATAATAATTATGTCTCCTTGATTAATTTATTAGTTGTGAAATTTTTATGAAGAACATAATAAATTATAAGGAAAGAACACATTAGCTTATGCTGCCATTTGAGTATTGGAGAAAGAGAGGTTTTGTTCACATTTGAAGAAAACGGCTGCATTAGCAATGACACTTACCAATATTCTTGAGAGAGAGAGAGAGAGAAAAATGGTGGGTGAAAGATTTAGGTCACTTTTTAAACAAGCAATAATTGTGCAACTAGGGTTGCAAGTTAGGCCAACAGTCAGTCCACTGATTTGTGCTTTCATTAAATATAACAGAATGTTTACCATAACTTTAAGTCTTTTGTATGAGATATACATATTTTATCAAAGTCATAAAATTAGAATTTAATTAGAATAGAATAAGTACCAAATGCATTAGCTTAATTAATTAATAATCTTGAATTCGAATTTTGGGTCCGCATATAAACAACTTTATAGTTCACATTATTAATTTTATTTAACTTGAGCTGAATTTTTCCCTCAAAAAAAAAATTATGTGGTTTTTTTCTAAATCTTATATTTTCTATAGGAGGTAATAATCTTTATTATAGATAAAAAAAATTCTCTAAATATTTAAGACAAAATTGTATATTTAGAATTCAAATTTATAATCATTATTTAAGTTAAAAGGCAGTTGATCCACACACTTCATGGTGATATGAGCATTGTTATATATATATATATATCTCATTAGCATGCTTCACAAAGTGTACAAGTAGGTTTTGGAGTTCTTCAGTCAATTAAGGCTTATAGTTAGAAAGATTTATGAATCAAATTAAAGTAATTGAAATAAAATATTCATGAGTTGTTGGAACCTGTTCATCAACAAAAGGGAGTTATTATCAACACTAATTAGTCAATTAACACATTCTCATCGCTTACGTATCATCAAGCACTTCCTAGCCAAATTGAAGCAACTATGTGTGCAATTAATTAAATTTTTCTCTTAACTATCAAGGTCATTTTCCATTGTGGTGGGTTACACATATATGTTAATCGGATATCATGTTCAGAGATACATGTGTAAACAAGTTTCGCATTGAATAATTTTTGTAAGATTAGTTTTCTTTTAATGTTTAAATATGTTTTTATCTATCTATTTTTTTTTTTGGTTTTTGATTTTATTTTATTTTATTTTATTGTTTTTAGTTGTTATACGTTTATCGAATTTTGTTTTTAGTTTTTTAGTCTAAATTTATTAAAAAAATGTTTATGTGATGAATAGTAATCTAAGTCTATCTTTATACATATACACTTAAGATAATTTTTTTATCTCTGTGTGTTTATTGATTTTTCCATTTGATCTCTAACCATTTTTTGATCTCCATCATTAAAAGATTATCCATCAAAATTAAAATAGTAAATATCAAAATCAAATATTTATGAGAATTTAGATTTTTAAAAATATTATTGCATATATTTTTGTGATTATGACAATTTTGTTTTGTAGCACAAGCATTCAAGTTGTTATTGAAATTTCAAAAGACTGACATAAAATTATTCATAAAAAAATAAGGAGGAGAGAAATAAAATATTAAAAATCTATGACAATTGTAGGAAATTAATTAGTTATTAAACTATTATCGCATGGGTCACTTTCATTTTGCAATTGTCTAATTAAACACTTCACCTGTCATTTTCTGTGTAGTTTTAAGTTGATTTGCTTAATTGTATCTTTCCTTAACTATCTCCAACAACATGCTAATTAGTAATTAACTAATCATTATTTATATTTCTTTTATGATTTGCACATCATTTCCCTACCTTGATGTAGAAATGATAAGAACGTAAGTATTTCATAAATAATTATATAGTAAATACACAAGGGAGTAATTAATAAATTTAACGTTAAACTTTACATAAATGTTTTAATTAACTGTAACAATGTTATTTTCTTTTCTTTTCTTTTTCTTTAGAATATTTTTACGATTGTGATACCAATGTGACATGTACGTGACGACTGCAGTAGTTAGTAAGGAAAGGACCACCTAACTATTAAAATATGACATGTAATTAGATCTCTATCTTATAATCTCTAATTAAAGTTTAGGATTGATTAATTATATATACCCTAACAGTTATTATTTGAAAATTTTAGAAGATATCAATGAGAATTTCTAATTGTTGAGAGGTTTGATTTTCATCTGTTTTCTATTCCAAATACTTGTCATGCATTTATTTTTTTAACTAGTGAGAGGTTTTTCTTTCTCACGTGTGTCTTTTTTCTAAATATTTGTCGTACATTTAACTTTCTATTACTAATATTATAATTACTTTATCCAAAGTTTTAATTATATTTAAGACTTCCCTGAATCTCCTCAAATTTAACTGTATTATCAATTGAATTATGCTCATATATAGTTGTCAGATTTATTTTATGTAAAGAAAAAAAATTACTATTATTAGGAAGACAATTTTCAAAGATTTAAACTAAATATTCATGCACACGTTAGTTCATTGGGAAAAGTCTAACTTCCTTTTTTCCTTTACACGTCTACAGATGTAACATTTCTCTCTGTATGTGTATCAGTGTACTTGTGTGTTTTTTATTTTTTCTGAAAAGGATAATGTTCAAAGGTGTAGATCAATCATGGAGCAGATAAAGCATGTTTGAATGAGATTACCTGAAAGAGTTTTAAGAAAAAAAGAATTTTAAGTTAAATTTAATTTTTTACTAATTAATTTGTAAAAGAATATTCTTTTAACATTTTAAAAAAGTCGTTAACTAATAAAAAATTAATTTTAATTTTGAGAAAAACAAAATTTATTTTCTGATAAATTTTTTCTCATAAGTCTTTCTAAAAAACCATCTGCAAACAAAACGTTAATTACTTCACCTTGCCAACTAGAAAGGCAATTAACACATTAGGATTTAGAAACATGGAGATGATAAGCCTCATGTTTCAATGCCAGCACGTTTAAAACATCAAAGTATTTGAATATTGATGAAAGTGATATCCAAAGATTATCAGAATTTATAAATTAAATTTGCAGATTTTGAGTTGCATATATAATGTTTTATTTCTAAACAATTACCCATCATTTTTCAGGACACAAAAAAACAAACATCTTGGTATCTCTCATAATTTTTTTCTTACCTAGGGATAATAAAGAGTTTCTCTTTATTTTCCACTCCAATATTTTAAGACAATGCCTATTTTAGTTAAACAGTGGTCATATTACATAATAATACGTGACAATTTTATATATCATTGTTATACCTAAAAAAATATTATAATATTTTTGGCAATATTTTAAAACCTTTCTCTAAATTAAATAGGTAATAATTTTTTATTTTTAAATATTTTACACCGCAGATAAAAATCATTGTCTATTAATTTTAACAAAACTTGTTCTTTGTTTTAACAAAAATACCATCTATAATATTTCTAGAAATAAAATTGTTCCATTAGATAGTATAAGATGTTAGGTCTAATAGAACACTTTTTTTAACGATAGGGAAAAAAATTGTTGTGTTAGATGTCAGACATAAGAGAAAGATTTAACATATCCTAAGTGTAGTTTAAATTATTTTTATAACTTAATATGAAATAATGTAAAACTGTTAATAGGCAGCAATTTTTTTAATTTTTAATTTAAAATTTATAAACCGTTGCTTCAAAATATAAAAATAATCATACTCCTGAATAGGTTATCCATAACTATCTTATTATATCTCACATTATTATCTAATACTCATTTCATTCATTTTTTATTGTTTATTAGGATATCTTACCATATTTTTAATTATCTTTTAGAATCAATTTCCTTATTATAAATACTGATTAATTAGCTCATTTAGTTTAGTAAAATAAAAAAACTACGAATATTTAAATTGTTAAATACACATGATTCTCAATTAAAAAAAATCTTTATAATTTAAAATTTTTATCTTATAAAAAATTGTTATATATTTAATAAATTAAAATTTTTATTATACTAAAAATAAGATTAATAATAACAAATGAATAAGATCATCTAGCAAAAAAAAAAAAAAAAAAAAAAAAAAAAAAAAAAACCAGAGAAGGGGAGAGAAAGATTTTGAGTTCGAACCACCTGCTGCAAGGTCACAGGTTTGAATAGATGGCAAATGTCCTAGTGTTCTAAGACATAATTGTTTTTACTAATAATACATTTTTTAAGAATAATAATAATAATTAACAAGTATTTAAGAAAAAAATGTATAGAGACGTGATACTACCGTGCACACATAAGCAAATTAGGTGTAAGGTTTAGTTTATACTTAAAATTAGCATTTATTGACAAATGTGTTTTCTTGTGTCTGTATTAATTATGTTATCACGAGGTTAAGATCATGAAATGCTACCCATTTAATAGGATATTCTCTTTTCAACTTATAAATAAAAGATCATTACCATTTTAAGGTTAAATTTACGTTGACATTAATTTTAATTTCACTGTATACCAATAGTATATAAAATTTGTCTCGATCATCAATTTTGGTTCAAATATAGAGTTACTTAATAGGTTATTGGTATTCAAGCAACAATTATTGCTACTTAAATTATACATTATTATGTTACACAATGAATATCTTGCTTCTAGGAAAAGATACTTTAATCACTAAAATAAATAAATAAATAAATTACTAAAACTTAAAATTTTGTATTATATTATACAATCCTCTTACCACTAGACTAATGCTAGAGATAAATATCATTATAAATTGTTTTGACAAAATTGAGAAAATATGACTAAAAAATGATAAATAATCTAACTTTCAAATTAGTATATCCTCTTCTCCTAATTAATCTATTACCCAATCTTTGAAAGTAAATGTCAAATGTACAACTACTCCCTTATATAATTAAACACGCGTGTCATTACGTCAAAGTGCTTTTATTTTCAAATATTTGTCGTTATTTTCGTACTTTTATACATTTTTAATAAGAAAATAGATAAAAACATGTGATATAATTTTTCTAAAATAATACTACTTGACCTCATCATATATAATTCGAGAGAGAACGACAGAGAGATTTCTAATTTGTTTACAAATAATATAAAGAAAACCATTTACTGACAGAACACACAATTATTAAATATAAAGAATATTTTATCCGTTGTTAAAGTTTATGTTTAACTACAACAATTAAAGTACATATACTATCATTAAATTAAACATATCAACTTTCAATATTCGTTATTGCATAAAGGAACAAATTAATTTCTGTGATTAGATAAATATTATATTAATAACAAATCTTAACTCTACATTAAACCTTAGAAATACATACCTTTTGTAGGTAATTAAAAAAAAAAATTGGGTTATGCATAGTCAATTTACACAGTTAATTGATCATAATTCATCATCTATTCTATATCAAATTTATTAACTATAATAACGAAATTTTAAAAATTTAATAAAATCTAATTTATGATCGATTAATCAAATAAAACTATTTTACAAATTAAAATAGAATTTAAATTAAAAAAGAAGGAAAAGAAAAACTTTTATGAACAGGAATCCATCTAGAAGGTAGATCATCTATTCATATACATATATAAAATAATTATTTGTTGTATTTTCTTATGTCGTCATAGGGAGTTGGGAGACAAAGAGGGGTTAGACTATAAGTTTGACTCAAGAAAGTACAGTTTTAATCAAATGACCAAAATTATCTAAAACATATGCAGTCCACGTGCAATTGTAATTAAGAATTCTTAATTATAAGCCAAATAATGTAGTTAGTTAGGCCTCAAAAAAGTTAATCAAACTGAAACCTAAAACATATCTATCCCTATGAATATAACTTCCAAATATAGTCTAACAAGAATACCAAACTCTCCCTTTGATTAATTAATTTTCTCATCTAATTATTATTCCTCCAATTTGTTATATAATTTGCAAGTTTACATGTCACACACAAAACGTATATGTCAAAACAATTTTTTCAAACTAACTTAGTCAACTGTAATACGTAATCAATCAGTCAATTCACTTACATTTTGTAATTAGTTGTTGACATATTATAGTTGTCTATTTAATATTTTTCTTTTTGAATAACATATGTCTGAGTTGATTTTTTTTTCTACTTAGTTTATTAAAGTATTATGATTCAATTTTTCTAAAAGCATATACACTTAATGTCAATTTGGGTGCTAGTTTATATACACGCACTCTCTAAATCGATAGCAGAGTATTTCACGTTTTACTATTGATGTCACATATAAGACATGCATGCTCAAAAAAAAATATAACTTGTCAACGTAATTCCATAGGTAAATACATAAAATGTGGAAAATAAGCACGTTTGGTGGGTTATAAGTAGACGTTGTAGGTTAGAAACTTGGAAAGATGTTGAAAGCAGAACCAAACTATGTCCTCTAAGCAACCTCTTTTCTTTCCCACACATCATATATATGTTGTGTACATATGTGTATATAATATTAATATGTTATTTTATGTATATGTTTGTGTATTACTTATAAGAGGGTTTGTTAGCCAAAACGTTTGCATCAATCGCAGGTGTAAGAGGTTTGTCCAATCCTTCCAACTCTCTAACGGAAAACACTTTCCCATCTTCCCCCACCATATATTCTCTTATTGTGTCTCTTTCCATTTCCTTGTCTTTATTGTTAGTTTCTTATCTTCTCTTATCTCTCTCTCTCTATCTCTATATTATTCTTCCATCTTATTGCTTTGATATTCTTTACTCATCATAGCTTAGGGAGAGGATGATATATAGATCAAAGTAATTACAAGAGGGAGAGGGTCCAAAAGGGTAGGGAAAATAATTAATATTCATACATACCCTATTCTTGGATTAGGGTTTGGTTTTTTTTTTCTATTGTTTCTTTGTGTTTTAGTTTCTAGCTAGGAAGGGATAATATGTGTAGTAGAGGCCATTGGAGGCCAGCTGAAGATGAGAAGCTTCGAGAATTGGTGGAACGTTATGGACCTCATAATTGGAACGCCATAGCTGAGAAGCTCCGAGGAAGATCAGGTGAATTGATTGATTATATATGTCTTGTTATCTTCTTCTTCTTCTTGCAACTACTTTTCATCCATTCAAATCAAACAAATTTGATTAGAAAATACTATGGTAATGATCGACCTAATATGAAAAGGTTAGCACAACCTAACTTTTTTTTTGCATAACTTGTTTAACTTTGTTGTAGTGATTGTGATAATAATTAAACTTCGTTTTGATAGTTAAAATAATTGTTTTATAGTGAAAATTTTTCATTGAAACAACACATAGGAGGGGGGATTAAGAATAAAATTTTGGGATAAAGGGGTGAAGTTTAATTTCACTCTACTTAATTAACCATCCCAATATATTAGGGTTACACAAACTAATTATGTAATAATTATAAGTAGCCAATATATTATGTGAAATTGAAGATTTTATTAACTAATTAGTAATAAGTTTAAACACTAGGTATTGATAATGTAAAAATTATAAACTAGAATTTGTATAAATGATAAGGATTTTGTTATTAGAGTCAATAAATAAATTTACCGCATATACATGTAATTAATTGATAATGCACAAAATTTTGTACTAACAATGCATATATGTTTTTTATTATTAATTAGTTTTTCTATGATTTGATTAAAAAGACCCTTCTAAATATAAAATTTCTTATATGGTCTATATACATCTATTATCTAAGAATTACATTGGTATCTATCTCTCCAACAAATTAATTAATTATTATATTCCATGGTAGACTTATATTTTATATCAATACTATAGCTCTATAGTTAAACTAATTAAATACAATGCCTAAATTATTATAAACATGTTAACCAACAAGTTTAATTCTGACCAATACATGAATTTGTAAGTTGGTGAAATTTAACTATATATACCATAGTTAGGCTAAAGATAAAAAATTTTGTGCAGGGAAAAGTTGTAGGTTGAGATGGTTCAATCAATTAGACCCGAGAATAAACAGAAGTCCATTCACAGAGGAAGAAGAAGAACGTCTTCTAGCTTCACACAGGATTCATGGTAATAGATGGGCTGTGATTGCAAGACACTTTCCAGGAAGAACAGATAACGCTGTCAAAAATCATTGGCATGTTATGATGGCAAGGATTAGGAGAGAAAGGACTAAAATTTATAGCACAAAACAACCTCTTTTTCCTCCAAATTTGCAGGACCTTGAGAAAAATTTTGAGACAATCCCTTCTTTTGTTGACAAGTATTATGAAAAGTATAGCATTCCAAGTGTCACACAACATAGCCCTTTTCAATTTCTTCACAAGAAGTTTATCTTCCAAGATCCAAGTTCTGGTTCTACAATGCCTCGAGGTACATCCATCCATTATCATGTTTTCTATAACTTTTCATTCAATAACTAATTTCATTACAAGATATATGATGTTATATATTAGAATTTAAAAGTCATGCAGATTAAAATAATTTTATATAATAAATTAATCATGAATTGAAATAGGTAAGATTTTTCATATTTTGTTATTAAAGTCAACAAACTAACTATGAATAATGGATTATGATTGATTGATAGTATAAAATGTTCTATACTAACTATACATTACCTTTTTTTTCTCTATATACTAATGAGAAAAATATTAATTTAGTTTTTTCACTATATTGTTTTTTATATAAAATTAATCAGTTGATATACACATTTTGAGGTGTTTTCGGTACAATTAGTTCATAAGTTAACTAAATAAATTTATAAAGCAGCAGAAAATTTATAAGTTGAAAAATTATAAAATAGTTAATAAAATTAAAATTATGTAATGATATTAATTAATAAATAGTTAGCTGATAAATATTGAATCATATAAGAAAATGAAAATACATTTAAACTCATTTGAAGTTTATTAGTGCGACAAAAAATATATTAAAAAAGTTAGTAACTTATAAATTATAAATTGATTGAAATAACTTATGAAAATAAGTCAAAAATTGTATAATGAAAGAAATTCATGCACCAAATAAATTTTTATATTAGATAATCAAATCAGTTTATATATAACTGAAAGTGTCGTACTAAAAACATTTTAAGTTTATAAAGAAATTGTCTACAAATGTGTAAAAGAAAAAGGTCCATGTACATGTAAAATAAGTTTACACATTATCATCCAATATAAACTATATCATATATTAGATGTTCGTTAAATCTTGTAAAATTTTATTGATGTACAATTAGATAATAATGTAAAATTATTTATATCACAATTAAACTCTAAATAAAATGCATACACTAGTTTACAATATTTATATATGATAACAAATTCATTTTAAATTTAGAGAAAGACTATTAACTATTGTAAGTTTAGATAGCTGCCATAATCAATTCTGTCCCCAATATCATGGTAAAACTTTAAAAAACAAATGAGTAATTATTTGTTATTTTCTTAAAATCGAAATTAATTTTAGTAAATTTGAAAGGTAATCCAAATACACTACATATTTACATAGACACGTTCAATAACTTGTTAGTATGGTGAGATAGATTTTATATTATACTATATATATAATTGTGTATGTGAACCAATCATGCATGCATTAACCAAAAGTGCAACACATTATTTTTCCCATTTAGGTGAAGAGTTAATAATGATGAAAATCTTTGCTTGATGATATATTCCAGATAGGAGTACTGAATCAGTTGAGTTCTATGATTTTCTTCAAGTAAATACCGATTCCAATAAAAGTGAAGTGACGGATAATGCTAGAAGAGACGATGAAGAAGTGAGTCAAGATGATGGTATGGGACACAACAACAAGAACAACAATAAGAACAAGAAGGACAACAATGTTGTTCCATTCATTGATTTTTTGTCTACTGGAACCTCCTAACATAATTCCCAAACTTCAATTACTCATTCCAATTATCAATATTTGACTAGATCGATCAACATGACAAAATCTCGTTGTACGTAGAATCTATTCATATGTAACTACTATACTACTACTATGTTTTCACAAAACACGTAACGTATTTAAGGATACACATGCATGTACATTTATAACATGTAAAAAGAATATTGCTTTAAGATGCTCTATGCATCAAAAATCAAAAGACATTTCATCATGTAATTACTCTGAAGAAAATCAGAAAATGCTATAGATGTTAATTTCCATCTTTAATGATTCTATATATGTTCTGAAATCCTTGAATTATATAAACACTTGATAAGAGTATAAACGTAACATCTAAATTTTGTCCCATAACTTTATCTTCAGGAGAAAAATTAGATCTCTCGTGTAGTTTGGAGAATAATCAAGTCAAACTGATAAAATGGTAATTCAAGAATTAATTAAACTGAATTAGAATCTCACATATAGAATAGTTAAATTTCTTTGTATTTTTTCCTTCAAAAATGGAATGTCATTTTAACTTTTCTTCATAATGTTTTAGCTATTATATATGTGTTTTACATAATTCTTATAATAATTTATAAATAAATTATACATACTGTTTTTTAATATTTTAATATTTTGATTTATATTTTTATAATTTATTCAAATTTAAAAATACTTGTATAATACATAGAATACTTGGTAGTTGTAATGAAATCATCAATCTATAGGAGCCTCTAAAGAACTAATTGTGTGGGTCAAATCTCTCTAAGCTAAAATAGATAATATTGATTATATACATAAATAAATGGGATAAGATTCCTTTGAAGCAAGTTTATATTTAAAGGGAATAAATAAGATTATATTTATTATTATTTATTTTTTCTTTATTATGCTATTGATGCCAAATATATACTACTATTATATTTTTTTTCCCATAATGCAAAGCATCTGATAATTTTATTAATAATGAATTTATGCTTGAAATTTGATTGTAAACTATCTCTTTTGTTGGGATCTCTATTTCCAACTATTTTCTTTAATGCATAAGATGGTTGAACATAAAATTTTACTTCAAAGATCTGCACTCAATTCTACTCAAATCAATAACATGATTTTGTTGATTCAATTAAAAATAATGTTTTACTTGATGGTATTTATTATTTTTATTTTTTAATTATTTTTATAAAAATTTTGAGATTTTTTAAAATATACAAATTGTGCAAACATAACAGTATGATACCGTCTATTTTATTTACTATCAAAACTATATCTTAATTATTTTACTTTGTTAAAATTTAACGGCAAATACATTTTTGTCAACTCGCTTTAAAGACTAAAGAACTCATTTTGACGATTATTTACATGTATGAGGCATGTACGAGCAAATATATGTAAATAATTAAGGGAAAAAATGTAAACACTTTATATTCTATCTTTTTTATAAATAAACATCTTCAAGTTTAATTTTATTATAGTAAATCCTTAAACTTTATCTTATTATCTTTAAACTTTACTATTCCTTCAAAAAAATACCTTAAATTTTTCATTATTTTTTTAATTTATCCTTAAATTTATCTTTTTATGTATGATTTTTTATCACGTTAGAACTAAGTTATTTTATCTTAAATATAGATAATAATTCATTCACTTTTTCATCTTTTATTAAAATTCATTTATTATAATTTAGAAGTTCATATTATATGATGTTAATACTTTACACTAACGGTTCCTACAGAAAAGACACTGGTGTATAAAGGTGAGGACCAGAAATCTACACCATCCTACAATTGTTCCTAAAACAACTTGCGTGGCTGCATGCATGGCTTCAGCATCCATCCCAAAGCAAGTTATAGATACCTATAATACAAAGATAACCAGTTATAAAATGTGAAGAGATAGAAATATGTATACGTATAAAATGTGAAGAAAGAGAAATACGTAAATATTTTGTGAGTAGAGTGACTGGTTGGCTGTGTATTGCAGTTATTAGTGTAGTAAAGTTCCTTATTTTTCATGTAAAGCACTTCACAGTTGTTAGACATTCCTGTTCACCCTCACTTTCATTTTGTCCTTAAGACCAATGTCTTCTAATTTAAAGAAAACAATATACAAAAAAATAATGACTTTAAGAGAAAAGAACAAGGAAAGCAAAAGCAAATAGTTTACGTTAAATATTTGTTTGTTTCTCAATTATTACAAGGTATGTTGCAATGCAATTTAGGTTTCGTAAAAAGTTTTCTTTTCCATACAATCATTTTATTCATTTTCGGTTTGGTTTGTTAGCTATTTTCATGTTTATTAACAAACGAGGATAAAACTAACACTTGTGATTTTATTGTTATTATTTTTTTTAAGGAAAAATTTGTGATATTTGATGAAATGAAAGTTAACAAACATAATAATAAGAAAACAAATAGAAAGACGATAAAGGAAAGAAAAGAATTTTACGAAGGCTATATTAAAAAATTTCTTTCAAATTATTAAATTAAGAATATTGTGACATTAAAAGTGAATAATTCAACTCACAATTTGATAATTGATTAACTCATAAATGGGGACTGATTGGTAGGAATTGAAGTCGGAAATTGGAGACTGATAAGGGTTCTTCGAAAACCAAAGAAAAAAACAAGAAAAACATAAAAGAAAGTTATACCCCTGCTCTTTCCCGTGCAAAGCTATAATTTTACAAAAATAAATAAATAAATAAATAAATAAATTATTTCTCTTGTAGCATTTTGTTAAAACTATAATTTTAAATTCCTAACAAAATTGCTTTTCTTGGCAAGGTAAAGATGATAGTTCTGCGGTGCCGAAATCTACAAAGTTGGATTTTATATTTAGCTCAAGCTCAACAACAAAAATAGCAACCCATAACCAAGTCTACCCAACTCAACCTTATTCTTTCAAAAAATCTTTAGGCCGGTGCTTCTTCCATCATTTTCTCATTTAATACAAAATAAAGACGCATAACGTGGTTGATCAAGGTGAGAACAACAAGAAAATGAAACATTCTTTAAGTTTTTGGTGATTGTGAAGAGAGAATATACTGAAGCTGAGTGAAAATGAAATGGGCTTTTTGCTCTCTGGAAAAACTAGGTGGTGATAACGAAGAGTATGGTAGAAAGCATAATTCTGTGGGCGTTTTTATTTTGAAATTATTTGGACATCAAGTGGATGATATGTCTTTTCAACTCTTTTTTTAAGGATTGTTTCTCTTTTTTTAACCATTAGTCTGAACTTGTGCATAGCAACGAAAGTTTCCAATCATGTCTTTTCAACCCTTTTTTGCTTGTTGTTTCTCAACTGATTGGTTAAATTTGGTCTATAGTTAAACTTGTATATGGCAATAAAGTTTTGATGCTTGAATATGTGAAGCATTTTCTGTCTCAAATAGCGGATAATATCTGATAACATTTATAACAATATCAATGTAGAGACGCTCCACATTTGTTGCAATTAGGATTTGCCATAATCTCTTGGGAAAAATTAAATTCTTTGACACAGATAGAAAAGTGACATGTTGAAGAAGGTTCATAAGGACCAAAAAGTATTGCAAGAGTTTGGTTAAAGAGATGGTAGTACACAGACGTTATCCCCCAAAAGCACCCTTTGCCATCATCTAACAAGTTGCTCTGGAAGCTAGAAACCCACCCAACCCAGCTTCCCTTATAGTACACAAGAGGAACTGCAAAATTACTATAATTTTCTACAGAATGCCCTATGAAATGAAGACAATTGATCTAGTGAACTTGAGAGGACAAAATGCCTACTCGCACTTAATGGATCGATAAATGTGGCGAACAAAGAGCAATGCGGCACGGAATCCAACAGTTCCGAGCATCAAGAAGAAGCCATAGCATATACACGCCATGTATCCAAAGAAAAATGAGGTCTGCATGAATCCAGACATGTCGGAGCGTGCGTAGTAGTAATACAGACAGTAGGCATAGATAAATAACCCAGTTGAACCACCACATAGGAATGATCTGTAAGGAAAAAGAGGCCATAAATTTCACTTAAACTTAAGCATCATAGAAAAGGTCAAAATAATATAATAGTCAATAAAGTGATGTATAAAGCACAAAGCCTGCACTCTTCAGAACCTATTTTTCCTAAAGAATGGTGGCACCAAGGTCCAGATATATAAAAAACACACATAAAACCATGAAAGCAAGAATATTTATCCATGCTTGTTCATGAGTCCTGAGACTTAACAAATCGCAATAAAGAATTAGGAAATTCTGTTATGAAGTCCTAAAGTGTGATGTAATTTGTCAAAATCCATATTACCAATATGAAGTTCGCGAATTCTGATCCATCTATCACATGACTTATTTTCATGGGAAAAAGCTCTGTATCAGTTAATAAAGATATTGAAACAAATTATCCCACTATTGGTAGCATCTGGAAGAGCATCTACGGTATTCATCTAAGGTTTCTCATATAATATTATAACCTCCATAAACTCTTTTAACTTAAAGGTGAAATTTATCAGAATAAGCTTAATAAGCTCTTACTTAAAACTTAAAAAGAACTTGATCTAATTAATTGTCCAAACCCAATTTTTGCCCAATATCAATCATCACACATCAGTTATTATTATCCAGGAACCTAGCAGCTAATTAAGAGATCAGTTGACATCTCATATTCACTAGCTAGCAAGAAGGAATATAAACATCAAGCCATGAGAAAAAAGAAATTTGTGATAAATAGTGATTCCATACCTCCACCACCACTCATGATCCTCGGCAGCAAGCTGGAAGTATGTCAATGCCACAGTGATGAAAGCAGTAACAATCAAGAGAATGATGAAGACAATGAAAAGGATGCTGTAGATGGTGTAAATTCTGTGGCCCCAAACACTGGCAAATATATAGTAAAGTTCAATATATATAGCACTGAAAGGCAAAAATCCTGCCATTGCCATCTGAGGAATTGCTCCACGATACCAAGGCAGAGGTGGAATCTCCCTTGGATATTTAGTTGTCCGAACTGGAGCTTGAAATTCAGCCTTGCTATTCTTCCCAGCAATTCCTCCCAACACAAGCAAAGGAGACGTAACAAGTAACCATATGAGAACTATAACCACAATTGTCCCAAATGGGAGGGCAGCAGTAGCCTTGTAAGCAATTGCAACGGTGTTCAGAAAGCTGAATGTCACTAACAAAGGTCCACAGAAAAGGCAACCCGTCAACAACAGATTTCTAACCTGAAATGACAAAAAGGAAGAATAAACCCCCCAGCTCTGAAAACAGAAGCAACTTTAATAAACATGGTACCAAATAGTATAGAAAGAATTCAAGTGTAAATACCCAGTTGGTTCCTTCCAACTGACAGTAGAATGAAGTCGCAGTATATCCAGCAATTCCTGAAGTGAGTGCATATATGACAACAAGTGCAGTAAACAGTGCTCCTCGATTGTACGGATAAAACACACCAACAAGTGCCAATATGAATATGAACACCGTACTGCATACCATGGATCCACAAAAACTTATTCAGAATAAATCCATAAACAAAACATCACAATTTAATATAATATCACAAATCAATTTTCCAAAAGCAGCCTTTACTGACAGATAACAAGATTTCGAAGAGGCTAGAACAAACTCACAGGGTAAACAACTGAGTGCCAGATCCAAGGGCAGCAGCAAACACAGACTTAAACCTGGGAAATCTAAACACATCCCCGTGGATATATTTCCACCCAGTCTCTTCCTGATCCTCTACAGACTCCTCGTCATGTGCGTACCTATTCACAATCCAAACAAAAGCAACATTCATAATTCGGCCCAAACAAATAAACATCCAAAGTTAAAAAAAAATGGTTATGAACCACAATTTCAGCTGCAAAGGAAAGATTTGGCCTGTGCAAATTTCCTGCAACATGAAGGATTGCAACAAAATTGCAACCAAAATTGCGGCCACATTTTTTTGCCACAAATCACAATGGGCATGTTTGTATGCAATTTCCCACAATATTAAGAATTGCAACAGAATCACAATCGCATCTGTCTACAATTTCCCACAATATCAAGCATTGCAACAAAATCTAAACCACAATTGTGGGCACATTTCTCCGTGAATTCCCGCAATATCAGGTATTGCAACAAAACCCCAACTATAACTGCCATTAAAAACCTCATAAAACGGAAATATAATGTTCTAAATTGCCATTTTAACACCTCATCAGAATAAAAGAACAAATTCACATACTTGACAAAATCATTCTTGAGCACCCTCATCAAAATGGTGGCGAGGAACCCAGTCAAGAGCAGCACCGTCACACAGGAGTTGATAATGGAGAACCAGTGGATTTCCAAATGATGAGGCAGCGACGATGACTGCGAGTACTTATCCATCCTCTTCTCAAACGGAGTGTTGGTTTCCTTCCACTTGACAGTATAAAGAAACTCCGCCTCCACCTCAGCATCCTCAGTCAGATCCACAAGCGCATTGGGATCAGTACGCACATTGATCTCAATGACCCTATCCTTGTTGTAGTAGATATCAAAGTGAATGTGCTTGTAGAGGTAGTAGCGGTAATCACTTGGGTCCTTCCCTTCCTTGTCCACCTTCCCTATAAACCCCCAAATCGGAAGATCATCATAATACATCTGAAAGTAGTAATCCTTCCTCACCGCTGATCTGAACCGCGCCACATCCTCTTTGGATAGTTTCTTCTTACACACAGAAACTGATTCCTTGTCCCGCTGAAATTCAAGCTTGTATGGCGCAGTAACCAATCGGTCCCCATTCAAAACCTCCCCCAACGCCTCCTTCTTCTCCTTCAAATCACCTGTTAAGTAAGTAATCATAATCATAAATCATCAATTAACCAATACACACAAAACATATATTCATTCTCTTAATTGCTTTCAGTGCTTTTCTCCCACTAATATGCATTCTAAATGTTAGTGCATAAATTTTGGCATATTTCAATATGAAAAATGAAAATCCAATTCTAATTACATTTACTTCTTTGATTTCTAATCAGAGTTTCATCTCGACAATCTACTTTACAAATATATAGATTTCATGTCGGTGATTTTCTCTCATTATAAAAATTTGATTTTCAAAATGAAAAATACCAATTCCTGTCGGTGATTTTCTCTCATTGTAAATATTTGATTTTCAAAATGAAAAAAACCAATTCCTGTCGGTGATTTTCTCTCATTATGAATATTCATCGAGAAAAACCTCGAATTGTAAATAAACAAATGCACGAAAAGCACTTAACGCAGATCATTGAGAGAACTGCATCTAAGTCAAAACGACTGCGTTTCGAAGCACAAGAAGGAGAAAGAGAAACGAACCTTCTAAACAGAAGGGAAGGTCGAAATAACGGTAGGTTTCGCTGGAAAGAGAAAAACTCAAATCAGAAACAATAACAATAACAATCAAAAAAAACGAAAGAAACGAAGGTATTGATGTGAGATCTGAGAGTACCTAGGGTTATGGAAGGGGCCAACTTTGTTGGCGTAGAGAGGGACAGTGTCGCCGTCTTTGTAACGGTGATCTGAGGATTCAGATCTGAGGGTGGAGAAGAGAAAGAAGAAGAAAATAAAAAAGAGTTTCTTCATAGCGAAGAGGTATGGATCGTAGAACCCAACCCCAACGAGGAAGAAGAAGGAGAAAGAGAAGAGAATGAAGAAGAAGAAGAAGGTGTGAGTGTGTTAATAAACGGAGTTTCAGTTGACGTAGACTCACCGCCACACTGTAATGTTTGATGTTTTACCTTACCACTCAAGGACACTCCTTTCCTATTTCTCCTCTTCTTTTTTTTTCTTTCTCTTTTTACATATTACACCAATTTTTTATTATGATTTTTTCTCTAACATTGTCTGGGTTAGTCACTCTAATATTTAAAAAATAAAAATATATATATTTAATTAGATAATTTAATATATAAAAAATAAAAATTTATAAAATAATTTATAAAAATATTTATACATAAAATAAAATAATAACTATTTATTTATATTCACAAATTCACATATATCATATATTTAGTAAAAAAATATTTAATAAATAAAGATAATTAATTATAAAATTTAAAAAATAAAAAATAAATAAATGTATATATAATATATTTTATGAGTGAGTTGAGTTGGGAAGTAAAATTTTACAACCAGCAATGATGAAATAATAGAATAAAAAATATTTTGATGTAGATTCTGAGTAAATAAATTTCTTAAATATTTAAAATTGAATATAAAATATCTTAATATAAATTTTTTTTTATAAATATTGATAATGGTTATAACTTTATCAGAATTAACATAATAATTACTTTTGATAGTTTTCAATAAATAGATTGAATAAAACAAATATAATAGGAGAAGAATTATTATATATTAGAAAAAAATTATGTCATGTGTAAATTAAATATTATAAATCTAGACTTGATAATAAAAACAAAATAAATTTAAGATCTTTTAATTTTTTAAGATAAGCAATAAAATAATAATAAATTATATAATTTAAAAATTAAAATAACATTAAAGTTATAAAATATTAAATATTTTTTAATTTTTAAATAAATCCACGTGACTTGGAAAACCAGTAATTTACTCTAATATTTAATTATCTAATTGGCACATTTTATAAAGAATCAAAATGATAATTTACAAAGTTGTTTCATTCTTTTGATTTGAATATTTGTTTGTTGTTTATAGGTAAGATGGGGCTTTAACTGATGGTTTGGTTTGGTTTTGTTTGGTACAGTTTTTTTCTTTGTTTTAGTTTTTGTGTTTGGTTTGCTTCCACATTCTTATAAAGTGATTTTCACCTTATTTGACTCGCTTCTGGATTACTCAAATTCGTAGGACTATGACTTTTTTGCTTTAACTTGTTAAATTATAATAAATTAATTTAATGATGATTTTTTAAGAAATTATGCATGTGGGTTACTTTTTATACACAGATTTCATACGAAGAATTTGACTATATTATTTTTTATAGGGTTTATTTTCTCTTTAAGGTTACTCTTTGGTTTTACTGCGAAAGTTTTGCTGTGGATGATGACGTGGCGGGATGTGATTGGGTAGGGAGATGTGAGAGTGCGTGACGTGGAGTGAAAATGGTAGTCAACTCATGGAGGCACGACCAGCAACGTGATTTGAAATCAGATCTGATTTTAGATCCACGTTGTGACGTAGACACGTGTAAAATTGGTCCATGTCTGCCAGAACGTGATAATAGATGAGTGAGGAATGGATAAATTTTTATTTTTTTTAACTTGATTAATTGTTGATTAGAGTTTATGAAATCTTGAGAAAATTCGTTAAGAGAAGTGTTTGTATAGTTTTATAAGTTTTAGTAATAAAAATATATTGAAATGTATTGTTGATATTTTATATTATTAATATTATATAGAGATTTATAAATAAATAGAGCAAATACAGATTTGTATATAAAAAAAATTGTATTATTTAAATATTAAAATGCTTGATATTATTTTCATTAAATCATAGCTCAATCCATTAATATGAATAGTGAATTGTTGTAAATTCTTGAATATGATTCAAGATAATATTTTTAATGTCTTAAAAGAATTATATAAGTGTGCTTATGATGAATTACTGATGTACATGTAGAGTGTTTGGCTGAGTTATTAAGGGTTACGGAAAAAGTTTGATTTATGAATTTTTTTTTGTATGAAGTTATTTTCACATATTAGGAGAATAATATACCTATAAAGACATTCTCATGTTTAAATCAATAAGAATGAGAGTTAAGAGAATTTATGAGTGAATGGGTGAGAATTGTTATCTAAAGGAAAAGAGATACTCTATAAAGTATTTATAAGTAAAGGTTAGCGTCAGAACTTTGTACAGGTTGACACACCAATCTTAGCATAGTACATTACTTAGCATAGTACATTAGTATAATATATATTATTTATGTCACACTCAATTCTCTTCACTAATTGACGTGTACAAGGCGGGATCAGAGAATGACGAAGAATATGTGACATATTTATATATGGTAGGTGGACACATATGATATCTAGATTAATTAATCAGTGAATTAGAAAAAATCACATAATATATAATATATTATGAAGACAATATACAATCATAATAAGTATCTTGTTTTCAAACAATGAATTACATGATAGTTAAGATGTATTCTAACTGAATTGTTTGGCACAACAAAACACTACAAATATAAAGACTACTTGTTATTATTGTAAATGCTTGTGAAACCAAGAAACCGTTTTTGGTACGTACATGTCTTTGAATAAACCTACAAAAACCTAAATTTAGCAAAAGTTAACTTGAGAGGTCCTGTTAGTATTTCACTTATAAGGGTATGCATCTGGTGCGGGCCACCTAACCTCTGAGATAGTGTGATATCTTTGTTGGAGTAGAAAGTTGGATGAGCATGATAATTTCTGCTTCATAGCGTACCAAATTATTCAAGTTTCGTGGTTGAGTACAAGTGTTATTTCATATCATTAACTAAGGATATTATTCTTTACTATACGTAATTATAAAAGTAAAAATGAGATTGTGATAAAATTTGTTCAGGTTAGATCAATTATTCCTAAATAATTCAATGTTTTTATCTAGTATTAGAAAATTATAAATTTGTTATTTTGTTAAATGAATTTACGTATTGAAATAATTTTCTTACAATTTCGGTAAAAAAACACTTTTAAGTTAATTAGAGTTTATCTACGAAACGTATAATACACATGTTTATCATATGTTATAATTTGTATTTCTTCATTTAGGATTTTCTTTCAATTAATATTATACAGTTGTTCATTCTAAATATAATGTATTCCTTCCATTTTCCTATACTAATTTTCACAAATAAAGGAATCCTGTGTGAAATTTAAAATTGATTGAAAGTTTCTTTTCACAAAATCCTTGTGAGCAAAACACAACAAAGAATACAAAACTTGTTAAGAAAATAGAACAAGTTTCACAATTTAAAACGTGAAAAGGACTTGTGTCTTTAATTTTCCTTAAGTTTTCAATTCATCTCATCAATTGAGATTTTCTAAAATTGGTACAACTTTAGTAAAACAAAAAATAGAAGATCTTTAAAATGGACACAAAGATGAGAAGATCGCTAATGATAGTCAAGTATTATAAACGTCAATTTGGTTTCTCCAAATGAAAAGATATTTAAATATATCATCCCTAAAGTGATTGCCCATTTATTTATTTATTTATTTTGCATTTCAAGGTATATGAATCCATCTAAATGTCATATTCCCCTAAAAAAGAGGTATTTGACCAAGAAATTGTTGTCCTAAATATGAAGGAAGTCCACAAGCTTGCATGGTATCCCTTCATCAAGTCATTTATCAAACTTGAATAAAACATTCTTTCTCCTTAGTCCTCAAGTTGAGGGCTAAGACTACTTTCAAGTTTTAATAGTAATATACTAAGTGTAGGAGGAACTATACTTTGGTTCCACATGTAAGTAAGACCTTCTAAGTACTTGGATGAAAAAATTAGTATTTTTTATACTCCTATTTTAGGTATGTAAGAATATTTAGGTGTGATTTTCTTGATATTTCTATTTTGATAATTTGGGGCTGTTGACTGATTTATGTTAACCAACCTCATGGTAGAAGGTTAACCTTAAATAATTAATACTCCTAATTTTAACTTTTGATAAACATATAGATAAATTTAAAATGTCTCCTACTATTTTAAAGAAGTAACAATCGCAGTTATGATAAAGTTCATTAAGAACACTGTCGTACCATCACAACAAATAAAAATAATAAAATATTTATATTTATGTTAAAAAATCCAAGGTGCAACCTATGATTTAAATATAAGATTGACAAGCATATTCAATTATATCTTAAATAATTTTAAAAGTTTTCCTTTATAAAAAATTTCAACGATGTTTAATTAATTTTTTTAAATGAGGAAAAAATATCATATTATTAAATTAAAATGATCGTTATTTTTTTAAAAAGTCTTCATTATTTTGTTGTATTAAATTATTACCATCATGATTTTTTAAAAATTGATTAAAGTGTAATGATATTTAATTAAGATTTTTTATAATTTTAAAAAGTTTGTGAAATTTAAAAGTAATTAGATTTTCATGGATTTTTAATATTTTTGATTTAATACAATTTTGCAAGACTTTTTATAAGTAGACTCTTTTAAATGTAATAGAAAACATAAATATTTTACTTATATAATAATCCTACCTAAACCCTAGAGATATTACAAGACTTTTTTTTCTTATATGATAAAAATATATTTTATATAGTTAATTTTAATAATACATATATTATTTTTTATTATTGTCGCGATTACTTTATATTATCATTATCACAACTTTCATCTTCAATACACCTTCTTTATTATTATTATTATTATTATTATCACATATTATTATTAATACTATCTCCGTCTATTATGACTGTTATTATGAGTAACAATAATGATGGTAACAACCATAATAATAATGATTAACAATGATAAACAGAGGAAAACAAATTTTGTATTGAAAAATTCTCTAATATATTTAGTTGTTATTACACTAACAAGATAGATAGAGAAAAACAAACTTTATATTGAAAAATTCTCTAATATATTAATTAACAACTAAATACAAATGTGATATATATTAATGATCGGTTAGTGCAAGAGGAATGAAAAAAAAGAGTGAAAAAGACTTAGTATAAAGCTAGCTAATCAATAAAAGAAGGAAAAGAATTAACAAACAAGCTAATTATAAACTGAATAATCCTAATACCCCTCTCAAGATGGGTAATATATGATAACAAGACCTAATTTGCACAAGATGGATAATATATGATAACAAGACCTAATTTGTGCATGTTCCTTCTGAAAGAATTAGGATATATAGATTTTGTAAAAAACAATAACAACTAGAGGAAACATAAGACAATAAAATGAGTCCTTCTTTGTATTTAATCTTGTAGACCCTTTTACAACCCATAACTAGCTTTACTGGAGGAAGCTTCACCAAAGACCAAGTCTTATCTTGTTAGTCTTTACAACTTTAAGTTCAGCCATCATAACTTGTCTCTAACAATCACATTTGCATGCTTCTTTAATAGATTTTGGCTCAATATGAGTAGAAATGGAAAAACAAAAAGATGTGTATTGGTTAAAACGATTGGAATAAGAAAAATAAGATTATAAGGTGTAGAGATATTTAATAAAGAAGAAACACAATTGCCATAGTAATAATCAGACAAACAACGAAATTTTGTGTAGAAATTTTGTGTTTGATTAGGACTATCAATAATAACCCATGAATCAAAATTTGAAAACTAAATTTCACTACTGATAGAATCATTTAAAAACTCACTATAATTAGTGTTAACAACGGAAAAAGGGAAAATCTACTAAAATAAAAACAATATTTCGAGAAATAAAAATATGTTAAGATTCTAAGTTAAAAAAGAAATCTTTGATACTTGTATCCTTAAAAAAATACATTTAGAAGCTCTTTTCATCAAACTTACTCCTTCCTATAGTTAAGGTATTTGCAAAAGCTAAACAACAACAGAAACCTTAGATTTTCAAAACTAGTAATGGAGTTAAAAATAAACTTTATTAAGGAGATTTTTGTTTTAGAAAAGGAGTGGGTAATTTGTTTATAAAATGCCAAAATATATTACTTAAATACCAGATGTCAAAAAAGAAACTCTATATTTATGCATTAATTAACAACTAGATTGGAAAGTTATAAAGTTGGCTTTTAAATCTATAAAGAAAAAAAAAAGAATTAACACACAATTAATTATAAATTGACTAATCCTAATAATTCAGATGATAAAAAGGTAAGGGTAGAAGTGGTAATAATAATATGAATTTTTATAATTTAATTTTAATTATAATTATAATGTAAGGATTATTATTAATTATTATTTTTTCAAATATATGAAATCCAGTAACTCTATCGTCAACACCAGGATACCCTTACAATTAGATAGACATTTTAAATAAACTTCTAATCAAATAAAAATTTGAATTTAAATTTGAGTTTTGTTTTAACTCAATCAAAAAAGTCAGTTTTATTGATGAAAGTTATTTCCCCAACTTACATATTTGTAAATAAATGATTTTCTATACATTATTTCAGATTGAATCTTAAAGATGAAATTTAGAAAACTGAATATTTATGGATGACTCAATCTCATAACAAATTATTTAATTAACCCTTAATAATTATAGATAAAATTAATCCATATTATAATTTGAGTTTAGACCTATGTCAACCCAGTATCTAATTGCTGAAGTGACCACCACCTTACACTTATTTTTAATTATATAAAGTTGTCCTAAAGTTGGACACATGCAAGTATTTTTATTTTTTTTTGCCAACTTTTTCACCCTGCATAGTGCCTCTTTTTACATTTACCATTCTTTGTTAAAATTAAATATTGAGTTGCTTTTTTCATTAATTGTTTAAAATATCTAAAAGTTGAGGCGTTTTTGATAATTTATTTTATTTTTCATTGACCATACTTACCAAAATTGATTCCGAGACTTAAATATATTTTTAATCTCTAAAACTTAAAATCAATTTTTTAATCTCTTAATATCCCTTAAATTTAATATAAATATTTATACTCCTTCAATTTTTAAAATTCTAGTTTAATTTCTCAAAGTAAACCAATTTAAGTGACTAAAATCATATTTTTAAAATTTTGAAGGACTAAAATCATATTTTTAAAAATTTGAAGGACTAAAATCACTTTTTCTTTTAAAATAAATCTCATAGACTAAAATCACATTTTTTTTTTAAATTAAAGGGACCAGTATATTTATTTCAATTTGAAGGACTACAACCAACTTTACTCTAAATTTAAGGAAATAAAAATATATTTAAACCCTAATTTTAACTTATAGAGAAAACTTGAAAACTTAATTTATTTTTTATTTTCTTTTTTATATAGATATTTATGATAATATCTAAATACAACTTTAGGACAATACAATTTGAAATTTATTTTTGGTGAAAATGATTTTTTTTTTCAAAAGTCTCCGAGAAGTTAATAAAAATAAATATTTTTTTCTAAAAAAACTAGACTGAACAAACTCATGTATCAAAATCCCAACACAACAACAACTCAAAGCAAAAGCAACCATCACATTCATAGGAAGACAATGATTCTAGCATCTCAAGTATGTCCAAACAATGCTTTCACAAATCTCTCATCTTATATGACTAGAACTTCACCCTAAGACCCAAACTCATTTCTATAAACTCTATTTTTCACTCAGACAAAATACATTGAAAAATGTAAAAAAATCGAATCACGTAGTGCAATGAAGTGACTGTGAGACAAGACCAAAGCATGACCCAAAACATGGATGTGTGGCAGAAGTAAGAAATAATAACATAGGAGAACAAGGACAGAGAAAACATTGTCATTTTGTCGTATCAATTTGACCTTATTGTTACGTGTAAAAATATGTAGTCGTATTTTCACATATTGTAGTACTATTTGCCGGCATTATATTGCTGGTGATTGCTTTTTTAATTTAAATAAATATTGAATGTCAAATAATGTAGGGCTATTTTTATTTATTTTTTATTTTTATTTTTTATAAAAACAATGAGATTGAAAAGAATAAATAATACATGGACAGATGTTAATTGATATATAAAAAGTAAGTATTATGAGTGATGTTCTGTGATAGAAAAAAGATATGAAATTAATATATTTTTGTACAATTTTATTCATAAAGTGTTTTAGAAAATAAACATGTTTATATATTGGCACTTGATTTATTAGTCAAAATTTATTAGAAATCACAATCTGTTTGATAATTTTCTTTATTAATTTAGATATGAAATTTATTGATATTTTTAATTTTTAATAAATTTGATTAAACAATATAAAAATATTGAAAAATATTAAAAGAATAACAATAAATACTTACATTTCAATATTTTTTTTAGGTTCAAAATTTTAATCAAGTACTTAAAAATAAACATGTAAGAAGGGTTCAGCTAATTGACCTATGAATTAACGACAAACTAAGTTAAAAATATAGATAAAAACAACTCGATCTGATAGATTAGAGTGTAAAAACAGATTTTTTTTTATAAAATTTAAATTAAAAATAAAAAAATAAAAAAGCTCAACTCATTCTCATCTATTAACTCAATGTATTATTACCAAACTTATTGGACATCTTTATTTATAAACTTAAACTAAATACCATAAATTATTTATGGGAAGAAATGGTGTGCTTTTAGTCTGGCCAGTGTTATAATAATGGAAATAAATTCAGTTGAATTAATAAGTAATTATAATTTAATAAAATTTAAATTCAAATTTTTAAAAGTAAATGATTTAAAAGATAAAAAAAGTGTTTTATCCCTCTGAGTAAGAATTCCATAGTCTAACAATATTATATTTATGGTTTATAAAAATAAAAAGTTATAATAATCATGTCTTACTTATCATTAAAAAAATAGAAAATTTGATTAAAAAAAAGTAGTTTCTAACATGTAAGATTACATATACTTATTAAAGTTTTGTCATTTTAACCTCTAAAATTATATAAATTTTTCTATGTTTCAATCTATCATCTCACATTATATTAATTTTCATTTTAAATTAAAGAAATACAAAGTATTCACTCTCTTCTCAATGTTTATAGAGTTTTTCTTCTTTCACTTTCTTAGATCTATTATTTCTTTAAACAAAACTTAGACCTAGTATATATTATTCACTTTAGAATTACTTAAATAAAATAAAATAGGTGATTTATATACTCAAATCAAATAAAATAGGTGATTTATTTAAATATATAAACTAAAATACCAAGGGCATAGGCTCCACAAAACACAAATTCAAATATGCCTTTTGCATGCAAGATTTGGGTTAACAACTTAAATTAACCTCAAAAAAGTTAAACAGAAATAAAATAATAAATAAAAAAATATAAATATATAAAAATAAAAAAATGCAGAAGCAACACAAACACCTATAGCTTTGGTCCACCACCACCACCATTCCACCTCCTCAATTCATCAGCAGAGAGACGCAGCAACGAACGAAGGAAAAAAAGAGAACAACAAAGAAGAAGGGTACCCTCTAAACCCTTCAAACGCAAAACAACAAACCTAACACACCCTATGCTCCAAGGTGCTTTTTCTATCTTTCTTTTTTTCTTTTCCTTTTTTCTAAATTTTCAATTTTTTTTTTGAATTTCTCCTTTTTTTTGCCGTTTTCTTGGCACCCCATTTTTTCCTTTCGTTCAATTTGGACGTGGGAAATTGTTCTGGAACGTAAATGTCAGATCTTGATGGCAATTGGGGATTTGGGGTTTGCTCTGAAAAATCCCCAGTTTTCAAAAACCTTTCTTTTTCGTTTTTGTTTGATGTTTGGTGGAGATTAGTGGTGCCCATTTCGTTGATTGGTTTTGAGTGTTTGGGGTTTTCTGCAGTGGCCTTGGATCGGTGATTGGGAAAATCTCGAGGAGCTTTGGTGTTTGCGGTTTTTTTTGGGACCATTTCCTAGGTTTCGTTGTTTTCAAGGAACGAAAGAGGTTGACAAATTTTTTGGCCTTGGTTGTTGGAGATTTTTTGTTGTGGAAGGAACAAGCATTTATGCTTCTGGGTTTGTTTCGGTTTTCTGTTTTATTCAGGTTTAATAGAACCACAAAGGTGGCATAATGCCACCACTTGGTTATGCTTGATACGAGGTAAGCTTTTGGATTTCTCTTCAACATGGTCAAATTTTGTTTTTTATTGGATTGGTTTTCATGGAAATATTCATTGTGTTTTGTTTTTTTCCAAGTCTTCTGTTGAATGGAAGTTCTTTTTCTGTTTTGCTTGTTTTGTTCTTTTTTCTCTGAAGTTTGCTATGTGTTTTTGTTTGTTGGATTGAGTTTAGGTTGGCAAGGGCTTGAGAATGGCAGACCCAAATTCAGTTGAAGTGATTTTGGATTTTCTGAGGAGGAATCGGTTCACACGAGCTGAGGCGGCTTTGCGTAGTGAGCTCAGTAACTGTTCTGATGTTAATGGCTTCCTTCAGAAGCTTACATTGGAAGAAAAAGAGTTGTGCGGTGTGTTGCAGAATGATAAGGGGAAGCCTGTGGTAGAAAATCAAGGGTTGGATTCTCGGGATGGTGTTGAAGTTTCTAAGGAATTGATTGTGAAGGAAATAGAGTGTGGGCATGGTAGAAATGCAGCTGAAAGCAAATGGAAAACTGTTGGTCCCACTGGGGAAAGAAATAATTCTAATGTGGTTGGGACGAGTGACAAAAACTTCACCTTCTCCAAGAGTTCGGACGACAATGTTCTTGATTTGAACTCATGGAAGTTTAATGTCAGTAATGGTCCTGCAGAGACTTATCAAAATGATGGTGGAAGTAGGCTTAGTAATACCTTCACGGCCCCGGTTTCTCAGCAATCGAAGTATCAAACTAGTGAAGCTCTTGATGCAACCAACAGCAACGTGAAATCTAGGGAGGAAAATAATGTGCCAGCTGAAAAAACTTCCTTGTGGCTTGGAAGTAGTAGTAAAGCCTCTATGGAACCAAAGTATGACTTTGTGCAAATCAAAGAACCCAGGGAACTTGATCGGCAGCTTAAGTTTAGTGTTTCGTCTCTTAAAGAGAATTTGACGGACAATGTCTTGCCAAGAACTGATGAGAATGTGAATTCATCTACAGACGTATGGAAAGATTGTTCGGTCAAGACTGTTTTCCCTTTCTCAAAGAGTGATATGTCTACAAGCTATAACAGTTCAACTTATTCTGACAGAAAAGAGGAAAAAAGAAAGGTAGAAAACAGTGATGTTAGGGCATCAATAAAAGAGCAAGTGGATGAAGTTGGAAGAGCTCTTTACGGAAAGCTGCAAGGCAGTTCTGGTGGCTTAAGTTTTCCTCTTGCACCGGAGAATCAGAAGGAAGAGTTTCCTAGGCTTCCTCCTGTAAAAATCAAGTCGGAAGATAAGCCCTTGACTTTTAATTGGGGGGAGAAGTTTGAAGGTGAAGGACTGGGTGTGAAACTTGCTGGTGGTGACAGCAGCTTACTAATTGGGTCATATCTGGATGTCCCTATTGGACAGGAAATTAAAACAACAGGTTAGCCTTTTACAGATTATTAAATTATTAAGGTCAATTCATATGCCCTCATATTTCTTGTCATTTTATTGGTTGTTGAATCATTGGGTTCAGTCAGTTGATTGTCTGTTTCATTAGTTAGTTTGTCTTGGTGATATTTTTGCATGATCAGTGGGAAATTTCCTCTTTTAGGGCATGTGCATGTTTCCTTTCACACCAGGTGTTTCAAGTGATACCTTTGATTTGGCTTCTTTCTGGTATTAAGTTTGTATGCTTGACAAGTGTTGTACAGCAAGTGTTGAACTAGTCCTTGTTTGTTTGCCTAAGTTACAAAGGGTAAAGTTTATGTTTGGCGTGGCTATGATCATGGTGTTGACTTTACTTCAATGAATGATTCGTCTAATTCATGCTACTTGTTCTTTCTCTTTGTAAATTTTAGTTCTCTTGAATGTTAATGTGAAATTAAAGTCTTATTCCAATGATATTTTGTTTGAGAAGAATTAATTGTGTTAGTGTCAATGATTCCATTTTGTTGTTAGTTCACACATCAAAGGTATTGGATCAAAGTGACTCAAATATTTGATTTTATCAGTTTCGGATAGGAAGAATTTCCCTCTCTGCTAATTAACCATGACTTATTACTTTTGCTTGGGCAATTTGCGCACATTCAAAGTCTTTGACTTTTCATTTATGTTTCAGGTGTTAGGAAGGCTATAGGGGGCAGTTGGCTGTCTGTAAGTCAAGGGATTGCAGAAGATTGTGATCTTGTATCAGGTTTTGCAACAATTGGGGATGGGTTGAGTGAGTCTGTTGATTATCCAAATGAATATTGGGACTCTGATGAATATGATGATGATGAGGATGTTGGGTACATGAGACAACCTATTGAGGACGAGGCCTGGTTTTTAGCACATGAAATAGATTACCCTAGTGACAATGAAAAGGGAACCGGGCATGGAAGTGTTCCAGATCCTCAGGAAAGAAGTCCAGCCAAGGATGAGGATGATGATCAATCTTTTGCTGAGGAGGATTCGTACTTCTCTGGTGAGCAATATCATCTAGCAAAAAATGTTGAGCCAGTCACAGCTTCAGATGATCCTATCAGTCTAACGATTACTGAAATGTATGGAAGAACTAATGGTAATGATGTAATGACTCAATATGACAGACAATTGATGGATGTCGAAGAACTGAATCTGATGCATATGGAACCTGTCAGGCAGGGCTTTGTCACTCACAAGAGTGATCTCGTCATGTTGGGAGATGGGAAAGCTCTAAATCGTAGGTCACGAATTGAAGATATGGAAGATGATCACCATGGTTCAGTTAGATCAATTGGGGTGGGGATCAACAGTGATGCTGCTGATATTGGCAGTGAAGTGCATGGAAGTTTGGTTGGTGGTAGTAGTGAGGGGGATTTAGAATATTTCCGTGATCATGATAATGCGCACAGTGGCTCCAAACACTCTCATCATGATTTGGATAAGAATTCTATGAACAAATCCGTCAATAATAATAAGAAAAATGACAAGACTGAGTCAAATAAACATGTCATTGACAGTGTGAAAGATGCATGTTCGCAGATAAAAACAACTGACGGGAATTTCTCATTTCCCCAAGCTCTTAGAGATAACCAGATGGTTCATGCTGGCTCCAGTAAATCCCTATGGTCAAATAATTGTAATGTAGATGAAACAGATGACTGTATCAATGCATTTATGGGACCTGATGACATGCTTTCATCATGGAAGCGGAAGAGTAGTGATTCTTCACCTGTTAAAAGTTCTAGGGATGAGAATAATGCTATTGTGGTAAGATCCAGGAACTCTTCTCCAGCGACAGTGTCTAATTATACTGATGGAGAGCATGTCAAGCTAGAAAAGGATGAAAAGGTTAGTGTTGTAAGGGAAGATGATCTAGGTGCATCACTAGAGGATGAAGAGGCAGCTGCTGTGCAAGAGCAGGTAAGGCAAATAAAGGCACAGGAGGAGGAATTTGAAACCTTCAATCTAAAGATCGTGCACAGGAAAAACAGGCATGTCTTAAACATACCATACTTACTATTTTCATTAATTTGTGAAGTAGTTAAGGAAATTAGTACTATAGATTTTTATACGATATCAACTTTGTGCATCCTTCCATTATATTTTTTGATTTTATGCTGACAACTTTATCATTTTGATTTGCTCTATCTCTCTTCACTGGTGAATTCCTTTAATGAGTTGTTATTCATACAGCAATTTATACAATTACAATTTCTTGTCACTGTTCCATGTTCCTTTTGGCTTTGGTATGCTATCTGAATGCATGTTTTGTTGCTCAGAACTGGCTTTGAGGAGGACAAGAATTTCCATGTTGTTTTAAATTCTGTAATTGCTGGGCGCTATCATGTCACTGAGTATCTGGGATCTGCTGCATTTAGCAAAGCTATACAAGCTCATGACTTGCACACGGGCATGGATGTTTGTGTTAAAATTATAAAGAACAACAAAGACTTCTTTGACCAAAGCCTTGATGAGATCAAGCTTCTTAAGTATGTCAACAAGCATGATCCTTCAGACAAGTACCACCTTCTAAGATTGTATGATTACTTCTACTACAAAGTAAGTGATTTTGGGTGTGCTATTGTCTACTTTTACCGTCATATTTTTCTTTCAATCAATAGTTGATTTGGGAATATTTGTATATTTCTGGATACAGGGTACTTATTTTCTATGCTATATTTCCCTCCTTCTGCTATAAATTCTCTACATCCAATTATTAAATATAGTTTATTTTTGGATGCTAAAGGTATTTATTTATTAGATTTACCATATTTTTATGTGCTATTCAAGGGTACCACTTTTGTTGGTTTGTGTTATTTTAAACTAAAGTTACTGAACTTAATGTTTGTAGCCCTGGCAGGTTTCAGTGCTTTCCAGGATATTTATAAAATATAACTATTTGCACTGGCACCATATTTTGATATTATGAGGGGATCACCTTTCAAACTATAGTCAAAGTGATGTTGAGAAATATCTTTTAACTAGTGATCATCTAACTTTTCTATCCCTGGTACTGCAGGAACATTTGTTAATAGTATGTGAACTACTTAAAGCTAACTTATATGAGTTTCACAAATTTAATCGAGAATCAGGTGGTGAAGTGTATTTCACAATGCCAAGGTTGCAGGTTTGTGGTGTGCTGATACTGTGGTCTTTAGTTTCATCCATTCTGCTATTCTACTACTGTCATTATAAACTCTTCTCAACTTATGTGTGCAGTCAATTACCATTCAATGTTTGGAGGCACTTCAATTTTTGCACAGTCTTGGACTGATACATTGTGACTTGAAGCCAGAGAATATTTTGGTTAAAAGTTATAGTAGATGTGAGGTGAAGGTCATTGATCTTGGAAGTAGTTGTTTTGAGACGGATCACCTTTGCTCATATGTTCAGTCCAGATCTTATCGAGCTCCTGAGGTTATTTTGGGGCTTCCATATGACAAGAAGATTGATGTCTGGTCACTTGGATGCATCTTAGCAGAACTGTGTACTGGCAATGTAAGATCAATAGATGGTTAATATTATTTATTTCAAAATGGTATAAATTGTTTCAAACTTTAGCGTGTAAAGATTTATGTCAATTTTCCTGTGGGAAGTACATAAAGGTCTAAAATGTTTTTACTAGATTTGATTGAAGTTAAGTTTGGCCAGGAATTGACCACATTGTAAGTTTTTGATTCAGGTTTTGGAGATATAATCCTTTTTTTGTTAGCTTCCTAAGAGAGATTTTGGAAAAAAAGAAGATTATTTTCTTAAAATAATATTATCTCTAAAGCAATGGCCATATCTCTGTGATGATGGGATCTTTGGAACCTGATATAAACTTAGAATTTCTCTAATTCCAATGAAGTATCTTTTAGATGTGAAAAACGATTTGATATATCAGGCACATTGACTTAATCTCCTCTACTGAAATACTTTATTTTCTTTGTTAAACCCATCCATAATTCTCTCTTTCCTATGTGACACTCAATCATGCATGATATAGGTTCTCTTCCAAAATGATTCCCCTGCAACATTACTTGCTCGGGTGATTGGCATCATTGGCCCAATTGATCAAAATTTACTTGCTAAAGGACGGGATACGTACAAGTACTTCTCAAAAAATCATATGCTTTATGAACGGAATCAGGTAGGAATTTTATTTCTAATTTTCTTATTACTGACAGGCAATCACTTTGAAATCTCGTTGTTTGATGATATGTACCTTCTCATTTGCTTGTCTTTAAAACTAGAGAGGTTCCTATAATTCCTAATAGTGTATTTTCATTCACATCTATATGTATTATACATTCTTTTTGGTTTTGATTATAAGTAACAAAAGACTCACTTTTGTTGATCTTATAAGCAAATCTTAACAATTTTCACCATATATAATGCTACTATTCATTAAATACCCTTTGGTTAATTAGTGTATTACTTTCCAACAACTTTATGTGCAATAAAAAGGAGTAAAAGGGAAATTTAGGAAAAAAATTATGAAATTCATAAAATTTAACGTATGTAACTAATTTCTTAGTAACTAATTTCTTAATATGTGTGAAGTATGTCTTTTTTGGTTTATAATCAAGACCAATGGAGGCGTTTTAGAAGAAAGTCTACCAAATTGACTAATTGCACTTTAATCACTCAATGTTTATATTCTTGCTTTGCTATAATGAAATTGCTGCCATTACCTCTTCATATTTCTTTCTTGAAATAATTTGAAGGTATTCTTTTGTAATATATGCAGGAAAGCAACAGGTTAGAATATTTGATTCCGAAAAAGACATCGTTGAGGCATAGATTACCAATGGGGGACCAAGGCTTCATCGACTTTGTTGCTCATCTGCTCGAGGTTAACCCGAAGAAGCGGCCATCAGCGTCCGAGGCCTTGAAGCACCCATGGTTATCATACCCTTATGAACCAATATCATCTTGAACTATTTGAAGTTTTTATTTCTTTCTTCTCTTGGTGATAGTATCAGTGTTACCCTAAGCTGGGTAAGTTATTGTCATTGAAAGGGAAAGGCACCACCATGCATGCTTGCCACTTTTCATTATCTATTTTAGAGATGATATGGAAAGAATTGTGCACTTTCACATTCCTGCATGATGATGATGATGATGATGCATTGAAAGGTGTTTGTTTTTGTGGTTTGTGGGTAACACTTGTCATTCCCAAATGCAATGATGTAATTTAGAATGTAAGATGTAATGTTATGAAGCTGATTTCTTTGCCTTTGTTTGTTCTGTTGAAAAGGGGAAAAATCCTTGAAATATTGGTTGTACATGATGTGGGATAATTATTCATTTAGTCTTTAGTAGTATTTTGTGACATAGCTACTTATCAATTAAAGCAAAGCTGGTGGAATATTTTTCTTAATCAGGAAATGTTTGTTAGTTTTTGTTAAAATGTCAGTGAGCGGAATTCAAACTCATAACCTCTCCTTCCTTCCTTCAATTTTTAACCATTTAACCAACATCATAACTTTAACCTGATCACAATGTTAAAATATTTTGTAGACAACTGGAATGTGTAGATAACCATATAACTAGTTATAAAATGTAACGAGAGAGAAATACGTGTATGCATAAGTGAGTTGGCTAGTTGGTTGCAAAGTAAAGTTGATAGTAATGTGTGACTCACTTATCACCATTTGTGGGAGTTAAGATTCTAAGTTAACTGTCCCTTGGTTTGGAAGCAACCAAAATCATCTATCTTGACTTAGTGGTAGCAAATTGGTTCAACAAAAGTTTGGTCTATGAATGGCATCTTTGGCATGTGGTCAATTATTTTGGTGCCTTTCCGCAACAAGAATTTCTGAATTTGCTCATTTCTTCTTTTATTCCCTTTGTTCTTGTTCGACTATGTTTTCTATGTTAATGTTTTATGTTGCCATTTCATTATATTACCTAATTGGCTAGTACCATATCATGTTATTTTTTTTGGTGGAAAACTAAGTAATGCTTACAATAGTGTCATGAATGTTTTCATTTATAAATATAGAACAAGAGATTTGGTTTACTGGCAATAACTAAAATTTGACCAAAAAATAGGTAGTACAATTTTAGATTACAACTTGATTAACAAGATTCGAGGTTTGGTTCTTCTTTTGGTCTTTTATTAGCAAGTTATGTTAATACTAGCTTAATCCCTATATGTATTATACTAATTTTGTATTCTGTCAGATTATAACTTTGTTGTAGGGAGATCACATGTAAAGTAAAAATATTATTAATACTAGTACGCAAAATAGAAAACGTGTTTATTTTATTTAGTGTTGAATCCGATTAATTATGGAAAAATGTTGAGACAAATAATAAAAAAAGAATAACCTATACTTACATCTCTTGATTTTGTAAACAATTCTTTTACTTTTATTCTTACATAATTTTTTTTTTGTTTGAAAAATATTATATTGATACTACATATTACAATAATTTTTTAATTATTTAAAATATTAAAGTAAATATAAAATAATATATGTATCTAAGTAGTAGTACAAGAAAAAAGAAAGAAATGTAATGAACAAGTTTAGATTTTTTTTTTTAAAAGGAGAGGAATTGTAAGATTATCTAAGAGTTTAAAAATTATGGATGGACAGTATTACACAAGTAAGTTATTTTGATATCATTCGGAAACTTACCATATTACATAGTTAATCATAAAAAAGATTTTGTATGATTTATTGAGATTTGATTATTAAAGTCAATAAACTAGCCAAGTATAGTAGATTATGATTAGCAGATTACATAAAATATTTTTACACTATCATATACAAAAATATAAAAAGCGAAATGTGCTTAACAAATGGGAAAAGGGTTAACCAAAGGCCAGTTTTTATATTTATAATATTACAAGCAATTGTGGAAATTTCTTCCTACACCCATCAATTTTCTACCTGTAAATACATTTCAGAATGAGTTTACATAGTGGAGTGGTGTAGATAGAAATTTGGCGTGTTTCGAGGCAAAATCCCAACAAATGTCTCACTTGAAACTGGACCCAGCCCAATCAGCCCATTTCCAGTCCAACAGTCCAATTACACTGAACACAGTCACCACATCCCCGTTTTTCAGACACTATCATTTCCTCACATCTCTTCACTTTTTCAAAATGGAGCAAAAACCGCCGTCTCCGACGGAACTCTCGCCGGCGCCGCCGCCGCCGCCACTCTCCGGCGAAGCAAAACCTTCTCTATTTCCTTTGTTCCCTCTCACATCCTCCTCCTCTCTCCAAAACACCACCACCACTTCTTCCTCCCAATGGCTCGTCAATTCCAGCTTCACCACCAACATCTCCGTCATAAACGACGCCGTCGCCGCCTCACGCATAGACGACAGCGTCTCTCCACAAAACGACGATGACGACCACGACGATGAAAATCGCGCTCGGGCGAATCCCCTCCCTCCGTCGTACGAGATTCTGGAATCTTCCGAATCCGACGACGGAGAGAGGAAGAAGAGAAAGAAGAAGAGGAAAAAGCGGAAGCGCGAATCGGAAGCGGAGAGTCGAGGTTTCGGTTCGCGGAAGTCGCGCGTTCGAGCCTGGGCGGATTCGGAGGCCAACGTTGCGAAGGATTATTACATTGATTCTCATGGAGATCGCGATAATTTGGCGTTTGGATGCATATACAGGTATTTTGGATGGAATGCTTTGGAATTGGAATTGAATTTGATGGTTTGATGGCTACTTAATTCACTTCAATTTGCGAGTGGTTTCGTGTAGGATTGTGAATGATAAATGTTTGTGTTTGTGAGATGTTTTGGATATAATACTTTGGCATTGGAATTGATTTTAAGTATTTAATGATTATTCTTTAACAATTTGTTAGTGGTTTAGTTAGTATTGTGAATGAGTAATGTTTGTGTTGGGGAGTGTGTTACATGTTGGTGCAAACTTTGGTTGTTGTTGAGTTTATTGGGATTTGGGGTTTAGGGTTTAGGATTTGGAACTGTGATGTGAAGAGTATTTGGTTTTGTTTGTTATAGAGACAGAGACAGGATGGTTTCATAATATGTTGCTCATGCATCAGTTATTGTTGGACATCGTTGGATTTCTTAGCTCGTTGTATATTCATTTATATGTGCTTGTGAAGAAATGATGTTTTTATTATTCTTAGGCATCTAGGTAGTATCTCAATGGAAATTAACGAGAGAGTTTGGGTTGAGGTTATGAGTTGAATGATGTGCTCAGAAAATGAAATAAAATTACTTGTTGGAGTAGAGAAAGAATTCAGGTAGGCAATAAAATTCGTTACTGTTCCATTAGATTTCAGAAATTTCATGTTTAAAGTGATGTAGGCGCAGAAAGGTAGTTTAGGTCCTGTTGAACTTTGACTTCTTATTCATAGGTTATCCATGCTTCTCACCCTTTAAAAAAATTATTATCAGTTCCTCTTTTTGGTTTCTTTTGTAATGAATGACAATTCTTCATAAATATTATGTAGAATGGATATTGCCCGATACAAACCTTACAACCCCTTGAAAATGTCTGGGCTACATGTTCGAGGTTTGTATTGGTGGAATCGAAGTGGTTCACTTTGGGAAAGAGATGGCGATGTCGATACATTGGATGCTAAAATGAAGTCTGCTGGTCGATACTGGTCTGGGAAGCATGTGGCTTTGGAAAGACATAAGAGCCTTAAGCGTATTCGTCTTGTTGCTCCTAAATTGTCTCCTGTCACTATACAAGATGAGTTTATTCCTTTATCAGAATCAGATGCTGGAGCATCTCATGAAGCTGTTGACAATGATTCAGTCTCTAAATCTTCAACATCACTTGAACAATCTTGGGAAGATGAAATGTTAAACAAAACTCGGGAGTTCAACAAACTAACAAGGGAACAGCCCCATGATGAAAAAGTTTGGTTAGCTTTTGCAGAGTTCCAAGATAAGGTTGCTGGGATGCAACGGCAGAAAGGTGCTCGCTTGCAAACTCTTGAAAAGAAGATTAGCATTCTGGAGAAAGCAGTTGAGCTCAATCCAGACAATGAAGAGCTATTGCTTTGCCTTTTGAAAGCTTATCAAATGAGAGACAGCTCGGATGTGCTAATTGCAAGATGGGAGAAGATACTTGCACAACACTCTGGAAGTTACAAGTTATGGAGAGAATTTTTGTACATTGTTCAGAGAAATTTCTCCAGATTTAAGGTTTCAGAGGTTAGGAAGATGTATGCACATGCAATTGAAGCTCTATCTGCTTCATGCAGCAAGCACTCTAGGCAGGTTCTCAATTTTTTATGCTTATCTTCTTTTTTTATTTTGTGTGCAAAAGTGAATATTGCCCATCTATTTTAAATGTATTTTCTTGTTTGCAGTAGTGATGCTATTTTCCATAAAGGGAATGATCAGATCCCTTCTTTGGATGCATAATAGTAGAATAAGGAGAGATAAAACTGAGGGAGGGTTGTTGTAATGTTGTTTATCGAGCAACCATTTTTTCTTTTTACTTACCTTTTAAAGTGATTAGAAAACAAGGGAATTACTTGTCGGATTATAAATTTAATTTACTGGCATTTTTATCTATGCACTGTATGAACAAACAAAGTTGAATCATCCTTCCATTTTTGGTTACATTTTGGAGGTGTATAAATTAGTTGCTTTACATGTCAGAGGCCATGATATTCATGAGAATTTAACAACTTCACATCATTTGCATGGCTCTTTTCACTTACCAATTTTGCATGCCATGTGTATATTTTGGAAGCCATAAAGTTGCTTTACATTTTGGAGATGTATAAATTAGTTGCTTTATATGTCAGAAGCCATGAAGTTAATATTCGTGAGAATTTAACAAGTTCACGTCATTTGCATGACTGTTTTCACTTATCAATTTTGCTTGTCATGTGAATATTTTGGAATTTCCTGAAATAGTTCTAAAAAAGGAAGAAAAATTTGTGTTTAGCAGGTTCTTCAAGCTGCTGATCCTTCTTCACCGGATCATGAATTGGTTCAGCTAGAACTTGGTCTTGTTGATATATTTCTCAGTCTTTGTCGATTTGAGTGGCAGGCTGGTTACAGAGAATTGGCCACTGCTTTATTTCAGGCTGAAATCGAGTTTAGTTTGTTTTGTCCTCCTTTGATGCTCACCGAGCAGAGTAAGCACAGACTGTTTGAGCATTTTTGGAATAGTGATGGTGCTAGAGTTGGAGAAGATGGGGCTCTTGGTTGGTCCACGTGGTTGGAGAAAGAGGAGGAAACTAGGCAACAAGTTATGAATGAGGAGCTCTCACATGAAAATGAAGGTGGTGGTTGGACTGGTTGGTCAGAACCGTGGTCTAAAGAAAACGAGGGTCTTGTCACTGTTGAAAATGAAACCAACAATGATTTGGTTATGGGGGATAATCAAGATGAAGAGGAATATGAAGAAGTTGAGCCAGAAGTTGATACTGAAAATTTGCTGAAGATGATAGGAATTGATATCAATGCTCAGGATGGTGGTGAAGTTAATGATGCTTCAACTTGGATCAAATGGTCATCAGAAGAGTCTTCTAGAGATTGGGATCAATGGATGCCTGTTCGCCGAAAATCAGGTAGGATTTTCTCTCCTTGCATTCACTACTATAATTCTGTCAATGTATTTTTGTATGTTTGTGTAATATGCTTTTCTTGAATTTTGCTTTATTGCTTTGAAATGCGATACTATGTCATTGGAAACAAGCTGCTTATACAAGTGTGCTGATTAACAATGGACAGATACAACCTCTCCTGGTAGTGAAGCACACAAAACAGATGAGGATGAGCAACTTCTGAGAGTTGTGTTGTATGAAGATGTAAATGAATACCTGTTCTCCCTGACCACAACAGAGGCTCGATTATCATTGTTGTCCCAATTCATTGACTTCTATGGTGGGAAGATGTCTCCATTGTGAGTTTTCTGATCTAGATACTCTTTTATGCACCCCAGTTGATATTGGTACTAGTAGTTGGAATCAGTTTTCAAAAGCTACGAACAATTACGATGTGTTCTCTAGTATAGTAACTGGTTAGGATCCAATTTACCCTGTTGGTGAAGGTTTCAAAACAGTTGATTAATATTTTGTTTACTTTTCATATCTGATGGTTGTGCATGTCATAATCATGCGTGTTGCTAGAGTTACAAAATGCTATTAATGCGCTGTCCTTGCTGGTTTATTGCTTATACATATTTGTGTTTTATGAATTGATATCATTTGTTTTGTCTCATCTTTCCTTTGTAGGTTTTGCTCAAACAGCCCAACTTGGGCAGACAATATCCTTAGTTTGGAGAATCTGCCAGATTCTATGTTAGAGAAGTTGAAATGCATCCATGAAGTTTTGACTAAAATACAGAATGGTCCTACTGGTTTCAGTTTTGAATTCTTATCAGGCAGATTCTCAAGGAATACTGATATTATGAAATTTATACGGAATTCTGTCTTACTTTCTTTAACTGTTTTTCCACGGAATTACATGTTGGAAGAAGCCGTTCTTATTTCCGAGGAGCTTCATGCCAAAACAATGAATTCTTCTAACTCTATGGTTACACCATGTCGAGCTTTAGCAAAGTCTCTTCTAAAAAGTGATCGACAGGTATTCATTCATCTAGAACTAGTTGTAGCTTGCCACTATTGTCACATTTATTAGGAGATGATTGAACAACTATATTTCATTGGGGTAACATTTGCATATGATTCTATTGACCTTATCCTTATCCTTTGTCGTTATGTGTACTTTGTCTAGGCTTCTCAGATTATTTCTGACTTCTTTTTGGTTATTGTAGGATGTATTGCTATGTGGTGTATATGCACGAAGAGAGGCTAATTATGGTAACATTGATCACGCAAGAAAAGTGTTTGACATGGCTTTGTTATCTGTGGAAGGGCTTCCTGTGGTATGTACTGATTTCCTGCTTCAACGTCTCTCTGTTTTCTGAGAGTTTCTTTGCTACCACTTTTTGTGTGGCAATTTAAAACATATGCTAGTATGCTACCCTTTGGTTAGAACACCGCTTCTGATATTAAGGAGGTTTCTATTGCACAACACTTGTTTTGTGATATTAGATTGGGCAAATGGCATTTTGCATGTATTTGGTTTTAAGCACATGGCCCTTTTTGATTGGATTTCTCTTGACAAGTTTGTTGAGGGATTGAGCAGCTTTGTTCTATTGAACTTCTCTTTTTCCGTTGGTGTTTTCTGTTCTGTTATTTTGTTTAGGATTCTCTGACCCCCCTTCTCTTTTTGTTTTTTATTTAATAATATTTTTTTAAGGGAAAAAGATGTATGAAGTTTGGATGATTGATTTTACATTTTTTTTTTAATAAAAAGTAACTTGTTTTGTTAGAAAATTTGGATGGAAGTAAAATGAGGGATTTAATACTCCCAAGCTCCCATTTTACTTGGTAAGGAAAATACTTGAAGTTTCTGCATTGTACTGACTAAATTATCTTTAGTTTGGACTTTGAATACTTATAGTTATGTTTAATGGTTTTAATAATCTATTGTAACAGTTAATAGTTATTTACTAATTTTTTTCCTTCCCTCCCCTTAACTAACCAAATGGGCAATCCTATTTCGTCCTTTGAAGTTTGAACTAAAAAGAAACAAGAGTGGATACATTGTCCAAATAAAGATATAGAGGATGGTGTCCTTCACATAAATATGAGATAGTTAGCATGCTGTGCATATATATACGGGCACATCCATGTGTGTATAAAAAATGTACCACTAGAGCGGGTACATTGTCCAATTGAAGATATAGAGGATGGTGTCCTTCACATAAAGATGAGATAGTTAGCATGCTGTTGCTGTGCATATATAATGGGCACATCCATGTGTGCATAAAAGAATGTAGCACTAGCTTTCCTTGTATGCATGTACTTACATGTGTGTGTAGTTACCCCTAAGATTTTGTGTTAATCTTAAACGAGAAAGTTGTTATGTGCTGCTTTTTAGAAGCAATTATTTTAAACTTTTGAGAAAAGCACTAAAACAGTTTTTGTGATTTTTTTTTTTTGAAAAATTACATTATTATTACACTATTTTTTAAACAAATCTTATAATTAAACTTTAAAAGGCACAAACTCACAGGCCCCTTATTATTTAATTTTGTGAATGTAATAGTTTTTATGTCATAATTCTGCCTGAGGTTTATTGGTTTTCATAATTGCATTCTTTCCCTTTGATGGAGTAGGAACTACGGTCCAGTGCTCCTCTTCTTTATTTCTGGTATGCTGAGGTTGAGCTTGCAAATAACGCAGCTGATGATAGTGAATCTTCATGTCGTGCTATACATATATTATCATGTTTAGGAAGTGGTACAAAATACAACCCATTTAAAAGTCAAGCATCAAGTGTGCTACTTCTTAGAGCACATCAAGGATTTAAAGAAAAACTGAGAACAGTATGGTCATCTTGGGTCCGTGGTATAATAAATGATCAGTCTGTTGCTCTAATATGTTCTGCTGCATTGTTTGAGGAGCTAACCACTGGATGGGATGCGGGCATTGAAGTTTTGAATCAAGCTTTTTCAATGGTGCTTCCAGGTTTTTGTCTCTTCAGTAATTGCTCCTTTTAGAGAACATGAGACCTTTAAGATATGTGTGATTTTATTTTATAGTTCATGTAGATAACTGATGACAACTTAATTTTTCTATTCGGACTTCCAAAACTTCCAAGTCTTCATCATGGATATACTTTTATTTGTAAAGATTAATCAAGAAAAATTTAGGTTGCTGTCCTCACTTAATTTTTTTAATACTGGTAGGGTATGATTGCTCGGAACTTTTGAGTGAAATAGGTAATAGGCTAAATTCAGTATATAAAGTTTCATGAAGAGGTTTATTAATAATGTTGTGTGTGATTCATGAAATTTAATCTTTAATTATATGAATTAATTATACATGGTTTGTAAACTTTTGTTGATCTCATTAATTAAGATTTAAATTGGAATAAGTTTGCTCAACTTCCTTCGGGTTGCTGCTAGGAATTGATATTTTTTGTGCTTTGACGCATTGGTGGCTGCTTGCCTACTTCTCTTAAATGCCGTTTTATTTCAGTTTGACCTATAGAGACATGGATAAATTTATATACATGCTTTTTGTATATTTGATGGAAAGGAATTTAACATGAACATGGTATATAATAAACAAAATTTCCACCGTCTTAGAAACACACAGGAAGTACAACAACTTGTACTAAGATGATCTGATTTAGTATCCTGTGGGTTTAGTTTGTCCTGTGACCAGTCTCTGTTGCTGCATAACTGTTGATTTTGGTACTTATGATAACTATCTGAATGCTTGCTACCTGCAGAAAGGAGAAGTCAAGCTTATCAGCTTGAATTCTTGTTTAACTTTTATATAAAGATGCTTCAAAGACATCAGAGACAATCAAGTCTGATGAAAGTTTGGGAGTCCATCTTGCAAGGACTCCAGATATATCCCTTCAGTCCTGAACTTCTAAAAGATGTAGTGGAGGTTGGCCATTATCACACTACATCTAATAAATTGCGGCGGATTCTTGATGACTGTTGTTACAAGTACGTTCCTTATCTGTATAGCTTCATGATTTTGTCAAATGTCATTGTTTTATTAGACTGAAATTTTAAGATCAGATATGGGAGAGTTTAAACTTGTAGCATTTTAAATTGATTTCTTGACAACAAGCTCAAGTAAATTGTCATTCCACAGGGAAGTTGTATATCATTAATAAAATTTTACAACTTTTATCCAACAAGTAAATCTATGCTTAAAGTCAATCTTAATGTTACTAGTGTAATCACTGTATTGTATGTTTAAAAATCTAAAAAAATTGACACTTGCTTCAAAAACTATAACAGGAACTTGATGGAAAATATAAAGACAAGCCTTTTTATTTCCTGTCATATTTTGTTTTGATCGCAAAGGAAATGGTGCCTCTTTTAACGCAGTCTGCTTTCTCTTACCTACTTAAAACATTTCATGAAAACAAGAAATTTGGTTTGTTGATAAAATTCTTAGGTTTTTACTTCCAAGCATTAAGTTGATGTTCCGGGTAAATGGTAAATGTGTTTCTAAGAGTGTGCTACCGGGGTGCTTAAAATTGTAGAAGGTTTTGTGCACCAAAGAAAATTTAAATAGCTTCATAAATAAAATAGTTCTGTTGCTGAAATTAATCAACCCTATCTCTTACTGCTTCCCTTCCCCCTGTTCTAGGTTCTTTAAGTCATCTGTTTCTCTTTCTCTTTTAATAGTAGTAGTATTTGCTTTGTTTTTCTGATATACAACATTTTTTTATGAAATAAATATTGTATCATATATCCTCTTATATTAGATGCATTTTTATAACTATTACAGTTTTACATGTGTTTTCTCTTCCTTCACAAAGACATGTATGGCAATTTCAAATGTTTCAGTTGGTTTATGCAATCTTTCTCTAATGTAAACTAAGCAACAATTTTCTCCTTTGCGGTACATTTTCAGGAAACCATCTGTAGTCCTCTGGCTTTTTGCATTATCATATGAAATGTTTAGAGGTGGTTCACACTACAGAATCCGTGGTTTGTTTGAAAAGGCATTTGGTAACGACAGGCTTTGCAGCTCAGTTGTACTGTGGCGATGCTACATTGTGTTCGAGATGGAAATTGCACATGATCCTTCTGCAGCACGACGTGTTTTCTTCCGGGCTATCCATGCCTGCCCCTGGTGAGAACTATAATTTAGATGATTGAATATTTGAATGATATTTCCTTGAATATAAAAAATTGATTTTGCCATAGTTGAGGCTAAAAATTTCACTTGATTATTTAGAGAGAAACAGAGGACAGTTACAATACTGCTTTCCAAACCATCATAATCAATTATCTCCTTATCTCTTCCTATTTTTATAATAATTATTAATACTAATTTTAATATGAAACCAGGTCAAAAACACTATGGTTGGATGGCTTTCTGAAGCTGAATTCTGTCCTTTCTGCAAAAGAGCTATCTGATCTACAGGAAGTTATGCGTGATAAGGAACTGAATCTGAGAACCGACATTTATGAGATCCTTTTGCAAGAGTCATGACATTTATTCTCCCAGTGCTGCCAGAATCCAACTCTAGCAAGCGGCGGACAGTGCTTGATGCCCAGATCTAGTCTTGATCTGAATGAGTCCTGGTGCAAAGTGCAAGATTTTATTAGCATAAGTTTACATGTATGGTTATAGCTTGTGAAGTTGATACAGTCGTAGAAGTACTTGTAAATTTAGGTGCCATCCTTGGGTATATCTGAACGTGCAATGTACTTGTAAATGTGTATGTTGGAATAAAAAGAAAAACTAAAAATCAGGAACCTAGGTTGCTAACTAATGTTTGTTCAATTGGTTGCCTGATCACGACTACATCGTTAATTGATGATGCAGTTTGCTGTTAAGTTTGATTGGTGCCTTATGTGATTGTTTAAATCGTAATTTCTTTCATGGAAATGTTATTTTTGATTATTTGGGAAGCTCTACTGACAGAATCCTTCAGAGATGAAACTTAGTGATTAAACAGGCTATATGGACTCGCCAAATGAATCGAACAAACCAGATTACATAGCATATATCGGGATTGAATGGAAGATGAAGGTATGCTCTCTCTGTTCTGTTTCTCTTTCCATTTAAGTTTTCCCTTTTCTTGTTTATTATCATCCCGAAACCCTACACTCATTCTCAGCCCTCATCCATTCACAATGTTGATGATGTCATTCTCCTATTCAATTGCATGCGTCCCAACCACCCATAGTTGAATTTGGCATGATTTTTTTGGATTCCTCGTTAAGATGAAGCACTGCTCCACTGTCATTTCCCTGTCCAAGTCATTGGATTCAAGGGAATTTTTCCCGACATTATTACCTTGAGCATCATCATCAATTACTACTGCCACCTCGGTCAAATGAACTTGGCTTTTTCTGTATTGTCCAAGATTCTCGAAATGGGTTATTGCCCAGATATCATAGCCATGACAACACTTATATGAAAGGTCACTGTCTTTAAGGCGAGCTCGGAAAGCACTGCACTTTCATGACAAGGTAAGTAGATCAAGGGCTTTACTTTGATCATATTAGTTATGGAAATATATGATAGAGGTCAACCTGCTAATATATTCACATACACTTATTACATGCTTTATGTAAAAACCATCATTTAGATAAGGCAATTGCACTATTGTAGAAAATTGAAGACCAGGAATTGAGCCTAATGTCTAAACATACACACCAATTATTGATGGGCAGTGCTAGGGTGAAATGCTTAAGAAAGCACAGAAGGCTTTTGAGCGTCTTTTGGTTAATGGCTATCATCTAAATGTCTGGACATACAATGTTATGATCAACGGGGCTCCGTAACTGGGCCTGTTTGATGGTATGTTAAGTTTTATTATTTTAACAAGGGCCATCACATTCTACACCTTTTGATAAATATTTTCTGTCCAAATTCTATCAAGATCTTTGTCTAATTAAGTCTTTTCTGCGTAATGATTATGTAAATTGACTAGTTTAAGGAATCTCAGTCATGAATTTTAAATTGTATCATAACATAGGTTGGCTTGATGATAATATTGCATAACATAAAAAAATAATTGGCGTCCAGTTCATGCTGGTAGTGAATGTTTGTTAGCAAATGATTAGCCATAAATTTCGCCTGAGTCAACACTTTGGTGATAAACATAAGCATTGAGTATTTAGTTTATTAATTCATGTTTTAAGGTTTAGTAAGAGGGATGCAACTCTGACATCTGGATATGTTTGTAGCTATGGGAAAGGCATGCACAACGAAATGAAAACTATTATTTATTTTCTTGACTTAGGTTTAATTAAAGCATATCCTTGAATTGCAAACTTAGTACAGATCATTATTGAAAGAATAGTTCTTCTAGTAATACTTTTGTTTCTCCCTCCTTCTGATATTGACAATGACTTGAATTCGGTAATTAAGTACCTCTTTTATCAACAATTTTATTTTGCAGTGAAATAGTTAATTTTAATATATAATAAATTAATTAACTCATTTACAGAATATATATATATATATATATATATATATATATATATATATATATATTATTCCTTCACATTTTATAATGAATTATCTGTGTATTTTAATTGTCTATTAAATATTTTTCTTTTAAAAAATAGAGAAAAAAAAACTGAGTACTTCAAATATGACAATAGAGACAAATGGTTCATGTTAATAATTGAATATAAGGAAAGATTGTAGTTTATGTTGTTCGGAAATTGAATAGGACATTGTAATGGTCAAATGCCTGATTCAAGGTTGAAAGATTTAATAATAAAGGAATTATAGTTCATAACATTAAAAATGATATTTTATCAAATAATTTTCTTTGACTCATCGTGAACTGTTTTTTTTTTTATTGATTTTTGACCAGTTTTTTAAATTTATGACTATTTTTTATCTAGGCAAGTTTTGTGGTTTACTATATATTAATAAATATGATTATTTATTAATATATTAATATATTCTAAAAGAGAAAAAAGTAAGAATAAAGAGGAGAGAAAGACGTGTTTTAAAATTTAGTTTGACTAAATCAATTAGTTATTTTGTTGTTAGTGAATAATTAGTTTTTTTTTTTTTAATGTTGTTTATCATTATCAATAGCAACTCCTATAATCATGGAACGTGAATTACATTACCTTCTCTGCGACCTACGTCTTCTTTATATCAAATTAAACCAACCATTAGTATTAAAGAACATTTTCTTCTTAAGGGATGGGAGAATGGAAGGTGAATCAAGTATATCTTCCCCAAGCTCTTCTCATCTTTCATGGGAAAGATTATGATCTATGGGAAGTAAAAATGTTGTCTTATCTAGAAGGACTTGTGATTCCTTTGTACAACTTCTTTATCTCAAACTAGCAAAAATACGTGCTTTTACCAGCAGTGTATTTACATTTCTAGATGATTAAAATGGTAGTGATAATAGATTTGATATTTTTTATTTTCAAAATAAACTATAATATCACAGTAAATTAAGTTGTAAGAATTAAAATGCTCTATTAAAAAAACATGGAATTAAATTAATTTTTAAATTTTATAAAGGATAACGTAAATATGAAAAAATAATGATTGAAATATGGAAATGTAAGAAAGAAGGAAATTATCCAATAAGAATAGAGACTAAAATCCTTATAAGAAGGATAATTTTTATTGATAGTTATAGATGATTAAATCAATGAGACACAAGGAGAGGTAATATTTTAAAATTAAAAAATACTTAATTTTCTTAAAATAAATTTATTATGGTTGCGATGTTAATATCCATCAATGAAAAAAATATTAACGAATGGATTTAATATATTTTTATCAAATATATTTAGATGAATCGAATTTTTCTAATTTAATTTTTAATGAATTAATGTAAAAATTTGATCTAATTTATTATAATCTAAAATAAATCCATCCATTAATCATGTTAAGAAAAACTAGGTAACGGTGGCTGCAATGTTGAAGTGTTTATAAACCATGCATGATTGCAACAAATATACTCATACTTCATTTTCTTAACATTATACAGTGCACATGTTAGAGTCAACAAGAATTGGTAACTACATTCCTTGTGCCATGTTTTTTTTTAAGTGGTTGATACTTTGATACAACTTTGAGGTTGTTCCCTACTAAGTGCCAACCTATAATATCTTAATCCTAAGTCAAATAGGACACAACTCACACAACAAAATATAAGTGCAAACCCTATCAATGGCTGAATATAACCAATGATTATCTTATCTTTGCTGGCTGGTCAACTGTGTGCATGTTTATCACTAATGAAGCAATGATACATGGCATCATTGTATATAATCATAACATGCTTGGGCTAAACACAAAACACCATCTAGTTAATTACCAACTTCTCTTTTTCATGAACCTTTTTCACAACCATCAATGACAAGCCTTCCAATGAGTTTTCTTTTAGCCATAGCACTTTGTGTGCTATTATTCTCAAAGCCTTCTCTCACGGTGTTTGTAAGTATTGATTGTGGATCCTCTGAATCTTTCACTGATGAAAACAATATAAAATGGATTGGTGATGATGATTACATTCAACATGGAGAATCTCATCAAGTCATTTTAGGTTCAAACCCATTGAGCACTCTTAGGGTGTTCCCTAATAGAAAGAAGAATTGTTATTCCATAAGAGTTGGAAAAGGAGAAAAAGTTCTTACTCGAGCAAGCTTTTACTATGGAAATTATGATGACAAATTCTCTCCACCAGTGTTTGATCTTCAGTTTGATGGTAACTATTGGGCCACAGTCAACACCTCAAGTTTTTACTATGTTGATTACGAAGCAATATATGTAACAAAGGGAAACTTCACCAGCATATGTGTTGCTCAAACAAAGCCTAACAACCTTCCCTTCATATCATCCCTTGAAGTGCGAAGCTTGGACCCCAAAATGTACTCTCATGTTGATTCCAATCATGCATTGATTTTGCAATGGAGATACGCTCTTGGTGGGAATCTAACTATAAGGTAAATTTAACTATCTCCAATATACTAATGCATGCATAAATCCACTTGAGTCAACCCAGTGGTGGAGAGTTTACTAATGCATGCACAAAACTACTAGAGTTCGACCTGAGGTACTTACTATGCAAAAGATAGAAAGGTTTTAGGTTTGAAATTTTAGTATACTAATATACACACAAAATAACTAGGGTCGACTTAAGGTAGGGGTAGGAACAATTTAGATGATTTCTGAGGGATCCGTGGCCTGATTTATCTTTGGGTTGATATGTTTTATAAATGAGTCAGACACATTTTAGATATAGTCAAATTTCTTGGTCTGTTTCATTAGATGAGTCAGACAAACTCACTCTAATTTTTTTGGCCTATTTGATCTGTCGGGCCGATCAGTTGAACTTAATATAAAAAATATGCTAAGGTAGGATTCAAACCCATATAACAAGATTTAAATCGAAACTCACTAACTACTACACCACAATGCTCTTTCATTATAAACCGCAATGAAAATGACTGAAACAAGCTTTATGAATAGGCTCGGAGAAACAAATCAGCCTATCAAACCACATGCTAGGTTAGACAAAAAAAATCTATTACAGGTCATAGATTAAGATTAGACCTACAAAATAGAAAACAAGTCTGACCTGTTAAACAATGAGTTTGACTTGTTCCCACCCCTAACCTAAGGTAATATGCATGAGATCACAAGGTTTTAGGTTTGAAATTTAGTACACTAATATACATAATAACCACTATGGTCGGCCAAGGGTAATATGTACAAGATCACGATGTTTTAGGTTCGATTTTTATTGTTGTCATTATGCACCAAAAAATACATGCACCTAGCTCACAGACAGCCAATTTATGGCATATGATCAGCCCAAGCATTATGTCATTTGAACTCAAATTTTGAATAATCTCCTCACTTTCTATATACAAGGATTCCCTTATTCCACACAATAAGTTTTGGAACACTTTAGTTTTGTATTGAACAACTTTTATGAATGTTAAATTCATTAATTTAACTACTGAATGAAAAGTTTTTCTCACAAGAAGTCCAAAAGTTTGTACAATTTATAAGTTTATACATTGACCAATATTCAGAAATCATTCTAGCTAGGACTTTTAAAGTCAACAAATTTTCAATTTATAATAATTTGTGATTGAATAACGGTGTGAAAATTCTGTATTACTGTCAATGCGTTTAAATTAAGTTCATTACAGATTAAGTGACATTTTGATGCATCGATCACTTGTAAAATATATTTTCGAAAATAAAAAAGTTTAACTAAGAGTTTTGGACTATACATAAATATCCGTTGATCTAAAATTTGGTCCTCAAATGAATAATTGCAGGTACCCAGATGATGTTTTTGATCGAATATGGGCACCAAGTTATGGTATATTGCTTTCTGAAGTTGCAAGTGAGGCATCTGGCATTGACATTAGTACAGCAGAAGATCATCCACCTCAAGCTGCACTTGAAAATGCTATTACTTCCTCAAGCACTAAGGAGTACATGCAGTTTATCAATAGGCTTCCTGAAGAGGAACTTCCTGTTTACATCAATGCTTACTTCTCAGAAGTGATGGAAAGTGCAATTGGCCGAAGATCCATTCAGATGTACATAGACAACAAGCCATTTTTAAGTCCCATAGTTCCTCCTTTTCAAGGTGTGAAAGAAGTGTACATCACCAATATTACAGCTTCAGCAAAGACTTCCTTTATTCTTCAGGCTTCAGACACATCCACACTTCCTCCTATACTCAATGCTCTTGAAGTTTATACAATCAGTGACTCATTAACTGCTGGAACTGATAGCAGAGATGGTACGTGTGTTATATTGTTGTCCAAATTAGTATTGGTGTGTACTATACCTCTTATCTCTATAGAGAGAGAACAAATCAAATAATAACTGTTCTATTTGGGAAAAATAAAATTTGTAATATAAATCGAAAAATATTTGATAGATAACTGTAATAAGCAAACACAATCAGACAACCAGTTATAAAATATGAAAAGTGAAGAGAGAGAAATATGTATATGTATATTTATATGTTCTGTGAGAGAGTTGGTTGGTTGGCTGCTTATTACAGTTGAATGCGAAGTAAAGTTGATATAAATCAGAATAGTTATGATTATAAGAAAAGTGCACATGACTTTTTTAATAGGGAGAAAAGTTGGATAAATTTTTTTAGAGATTGCTTATGCTGTTTTCTAATTACATTTGAAGTTTCACCTTGGTAACCTGAATAATTAGAATTTTATCAAATGATTATGCAAATTAATGGTTGAAACTCCAATTCTGTTACGAGAACAACACAAACAACACTAGAAGAACTTTACCTGACTTTCTCCAATTGGTCACAAAACTACTAACTAACTTTTATCCATGTAAGGTTGTAATTTGTGTGGTTTTTATTTTTACCAATAGAAAAGCTCCACCTGATAATTTATCTACCCTTATATAGATATAGATAAATAGATAGATGTAGAAGTTCTAAAAGTTAGTGTGAGTTCTTTTCTTCTACTAACTTAGTATTTACACTTATGCTTCTCTGTTTTCTTTTGTCAATTTAGTTGAAGGTTTGTTACAATTAAAGTTGGCTTTTGAAGTACTTGTGGAATGGAGTGGAGACCCTTGTCTACCATATCCATATAACTGGGATTGGATAGAATGCACCACTGATGCCAAACCTAGAGTAATTGCATTGTAAGTTGATATAACATCTTCCAAATAATGTTTCGAAGTTATATACACAAGGTGCTAATTTTTTTGAAATGTATGATTGAAAAACATAGGTATCTTAGTGGTTATGAACTGCAAGGCACACTTCCAGATTTCAGTTCCATGAATGCACTAGAAACCATGTGAGAAACTTATAAAATCCATAAGCATGTTCTGTTCTGAAATGATCAAAAAATGACTTTCTAATTACTTGATGAATGAAAATTTTCTGAATTTCAGTGATTTTCACAACAATACCATAGAAGGCCCCATTCCTGATTTCCTTGGTCTCCTGCCTAATCTCAAGACATTGTAAGTCTCATTCTTATATACATTGTTGTATCAACAAATGCAACACTTGCTTTGAGATCCATACATTGAAAATTTTCTAATTCTTTGTGCAGGGATTTGTCTTACAATAGGTTCAATGGTTCCATACCCAAATCTCTTAAGAATAAAAACATTAAACTTGAGTAAGATTTTTTTCTCTGCTTTTTTTTATAGTGAGCAGCTAGTACAAAATGAAATTTCTTTGCAGTAAAGTAATACTCTAGTAGGAGTCACTTTTGGAGATGGTGTCATTTTAATTCTTAAACTTTAGAAATGAGTACATAAGTTACTGACTTTCATATTTATTATACAAGTTGATACTCAAAATGATTTAGATAGTGTTTTATATCTACTAATAAGTGTTATCTACACCACTTTGAGAACCAAAGTGGCTAACGAAATTAAAAGTAAAGGACTAGTTTGTTAATTTCTAAAAAATGGGTTAAAATGACAGCTTCTAAAAGCCAAAGACTACATATATGATACTGGTGTACATTCTCTGACTTTTATTTCCTAATTTTAGTACAACAAACAATTGCCTCTCGGGAATGAAGTGTCAGCCACTTCCTCCGCCATCATCACCACCACCACCTCAACTTGTTTCAGGCGATGAACCAAATATTCCATCAACACCATCAGAACTTCATGCAGGGGATGAACTTTTGGGAAGTGGAAGTGTGAAGATTAACGATCTGAACATAGCATTTATAGTAGCTATGCAAACTTTGTTACCACTGCTTTTTGTTAAATTTGTATGAAATGGGAAAGTTTTGTGTGATCTTTTACAATGATATTTTACAACAATCATGCAAGCTTTGTACCGTGTGTCTCTTCTAATGTTTGTTTCCAACTAATTTATTTTTGTAAATTAGATTAGCACAGGTATTTTAATGACTATATAATGCTACAAGTCATAAGTGTACCGGAAGTTATGGTCACATTGAATAAATTGTGTCAACAATTTTCTGTGTAATCTGAAGTGTGTCAACAATTTTCTGTGTAATCTGAAGTGTTAAGTGTATGTCTATTTGATCTTTCCTAAATTTAAGTGTTCATACCTTTTTTTTTTTTTTTCTCTGAATGCCAAGGGTTTAAGGTATAAAAATAACTGAAGTGGTTTTGCCTTTTACAACAAAATCTTTTTGAGGGATAAAACTCTGTCATCTATCCCAGACTTCATTACTTTTTGTGTTCATTTGGTCTTATGTACAAAACTTTTACACGTTAGAGATATTCTATTTCATGGTTTAAGACAAGAATAATATATATTTTGACTAATACTTGCTCCTAAAGTCTGAACCACTATATCATTAATTGAAAAGAAAATATTTTCTCCTAAAGTTTAGGAATCACTACTTTAACTAGGAAAAATTAGTTTAATAATTGAAACAATAAAAAATAAAATTGACAACTGTGAAACAAAAATAAAGATGATACGCGCAATCTAAAAATAATTTTTTTAACACTCCTCCTTATTTTTGGATATGCAAAGTCCTATATTTTTTTTTTTAGAAACTCAAACTTGCTAATTAACAATGGCTTGGTGAATAAATCTGCAACCCTGGTTTTCAGTTTTGCAACAAATAAGAACAACAACTCCATCTTTCTGTATCTTTCTTAAGAAGAGTAACTTAATGTTCAAATGTTTGGTTCACCCATGAAAGACAGAATTATTGGAAATAACTATTGCAGTTTCATTGTCAACAAAAACTTTTCTACTTTCCTTTTGCTCCATGTTAAGATCAATTAATATTTTCTTCAACCACATGACTTGGTTAACAGTAGTTATACTAACAACAAATTGAGCTTCTATTGTAGGTTGTGGAACAGTTTCTTATTTTTTCGAGCTCCATGAGAAAATATCATATTAAAGCTAAAACAGTACCCTGAGGTACTCCTCATATCATCAATTGAGTCACCCCAATCGCTATCTGATTTGTTTTTGGAGAAGAAGATCCAACACATTTTGGTAAAGTCATCAATAAAAAGAATATAATAAAGATTACCATTCAATGAAAGTTTTTTTGTGGACCAACAATATCTTTGTGAATCAATTGCATCTTCCATGATGCTCTCCATGTTGTCTTTGAGAAAAGTTTTCTTTTTTGCTTGCCAAATTGACAAGTTTTGCAGTTTGAGATTCGATCATCAAGCTCAGGAACATCAAGTGTCAGTATTTTTTGACTCAACTGCAATAACCCTTGATGATGATAATGCCCAAGCCTCTTGTGCCAGATTTCTATGACATCTTCCTTGAGTGAGAAAACAACTTGCTCCTCCTCTAATGAATTTAGAATAAAGCCTTTTCCTTTCATTTTTACCTTGAACATATCTGGGTCGGCTGCATCTTTAATCAAACAATATTTGTTTTCAAAAATAACTTTAAATCCTCTTTCAATCAGTTGACCAACACTTAATAAGTTTTGCTCAAGTTGAGGAACAAAAAGAACATCAACAATAAATTTTGTGCCTACACAGCTTGTTATTGTAACTGTCCCTTTTCCTTTGACTGTAATATAATCACCATTACCTATTCTAACTTTAGTGACATTAGTTGGCCTCAAATCTTTGAAGAGTGCCTTGTCATAAGTCATATGGTTGGTAGAGCCACTATCAATTAGCCAACTTTCATTTAACTCATTGCTCCAGAAACAAATAGTCACAAACAGTAGATCCTCCTCCTCTTGATTGGAAATTTGAGCTCCTTCATCATGATGATTTTTGTTTTTACAGATTACAACTTCATACCCATCCGGTTGCACTTGCTGCATTTTTCCTCTCGTCTTTTTCAACATTTGAAGGGTGGATGACCTTTTTTACCACAATGTTGATAAGGTGGATAAATTTTCTTTCCTCCCTTGCCTTTCATCTGATTATTTGCTAGACTTTCATTGCTTGAGGCTTTGTTCTTCTTAACTTCATGATGCCTGACCGGAAAAGCTGTTATTGGGCTTGTAGGGCATGCAACACTTCTACCAAAGTAATTTTAGAGAGATCCTTTGTGTTCTCCAATGAAGCTATGGATGCTTCGTATCTCTCCAGCACTGTTACTAGAATTTATTCAATAATTCTAGAATCTGCAAAATCACTTCCTATTTTATCTTGTTGACAATACTAACAATTTGTCTGAATATTTCTTGATTGTGTCAAATTCTTTCATCCGCTGAAGTTCAAATTCCTTCATTAGGTTAAACACCTGCATGCTTCAAATTCTTTCATCTCCAGCATATTGCGTCTTTAGATTATCCCAAATTGTTTTTGCTGATTTGATAGTCATGATCTTAGTAAAAATGGTTGTAGAGACACTAACAAAACGACATGACTTTGCCTTTGTCTTTGGGTTTTTTTTTTCCTTATGATTTTAGATTTGGGCTACGGTGGGATTGTCCGGTAGCAAAAGGACCTCATAATCCTCTTCTACAACATTCGAGAGATCCACAGCTTCTAGGTAAGTCTCCATTTTGACAACTCAAAGATCATAGTTTTCTCCATCAAAGACTGGAGGTGTAACTTGTGAGAAATTTTGTTTAACATCCATTTTCACAGGTCCGTAAGTTAAGGGCTCTGATACCAATTGTTGGTTTTAGGGAATAATAAAAAACAGAATAATGAAATATTAAAAGGAGAGAACAAATGAACTTGGGAGAGACAAGTTGTGTTGAATGCTTGATTTTATTCGGCTACCAATTATAATATTTATAATAGTTGTAGTGAGAGAAAAACAAACACTTGCTTCTAAGGTCTAGGAACCACTACACCACTAATTTATACTTGCTCCTAAAGTCTGAACCACACATCACTAATTAAAAAGAAAATACTTTCTCCTAAAATGTAGGAACCACTACTTTGACAAAAAAAAACTAGTTCAATAATGAAAATAATAAAAAATAGAGTTGACAGTGCAATCCAAACACAATTTTCTTAACCAGCAATAATGAATCCATGCCAAGGGTTGCATATATAAATATAGAGACACACATTTATTTGACATTCTGCTGCTACTAGGAATGTTCATTTCAAGGGTCACCATCCCAAAGCTCTTCCAAGGTCTTGTAAGGCCCACTTTCTGATACAAAATTTATTCCAGGATACATTCTGTGCTGTGGAATGTGGCTGAATTTCTGTGATTCCTCATGGCTCAGTTGAAAGTCAAATATGTCAAGGTTTTGTTTCATTCTCTCCTTGTTGAAGCTTTTCACAACGGGAATTGCCTCTTGCTCGTATATCCATCTTAGAGCAATCTGCATGACCATGGGACTGCCCTTTGTGAATTATAACTAATTTAACCATCAACTAAAAAGAAAAAATGGAGTAAATTATTCTGATATATCTTGAACTTCAGGGAAATTGCACTAACAACCTTTTCTTTTTTAACTCTGACACTAAATCCTCCTAACTGTTTGTAAAGCATTATACTAACACCCTTTATATACTGCACTAATCCACCTTAATTTTGAAAATAATTACTCAGTGACCACTTTTAAGAGGGTAAAAATAATACTGAAAATAAGACAGGTATCTGGTGCAATTTTGAAAAAACGGAGGGAGTCTGAATGAATATATTTGTATCTTATTAAAAGAGTAGCAACTTACACTTTTACATGCTACTCTCATTCAGGTCATTGGAGAGTGCTTTAGTGCTGATGAAACTTATTCTAAATGGTTAAGATTGAGGAAACAACTCAGTTTATTTTTATTGAATGATGGAAATAAAGAAACCTTGCAATTCAAATATGTATTTGGTAAATTGTCTCTCCCCATTTGAGTGGCTGCTTTGTGGAAGGACAAAGGAGAAGCTTGCTTAGCTATGTGCACATATTGGTTCATGGTGACCTAGATAACCTTTTTATATTGGAATAAGATTGGCCACAAAAGGTGCAAGTGAGTTTTGATAACTTTTTTCTAAAAAACATTTTTCACATTAACCAACAAAATAGACGAACAAATATTTCTAGTCAAAAAGAAATGGATCTCTTGGTTTACATTATTTAAATTTAGAACTTCATGGTAAAAAAGTAGAGTTGTAATGGGGATAGTTTAAGACTGAGAGAGTAAGAGCACCTGAGCAGCGCTCTTTTGTCTTGCTAAAGCGATTTCCTTAAGGATTGGACTCTCTATAACTGAATTTGTACCATAAGAGGCACTGTAAGCTCCTAGTGGTGACCATGCACTCACATAGATTCCTTTCTGCTTGCAGAATTCTCTGAGTTTCCCCTGCTGCCATGAAGGGCTCATTTCCACCTAAAACCAATGGAATGGAATCACCATCAGCAAGTGTTTCATCACTGTGAAACAGTGAAAGTAAACCATCAGTTTGATCTCAGGATTATTATAGTCTCTTCTAAGTAGTTTCTAAACCAATGAAATTGTATAAATATTCCTTGAAGTATTGAAAATCCATCAATTTAATCCCTTCATTGTAACATTGAGGGATTAATTTGAAAATTTTTTCAATATCTAAGGAACTATATTAGAAATGTGGATTGAAGGACCTAACTGTACCTTACAAAAACTGACTTTATCAAGGATAACCCTTCATTTATATACACTTATAAGCCATATTTCTATGTTGCAAGAACAACTATTTATATATTTCTAGTACTTCAAGGACTATTTGTAAGATAGAGTGATAATTTACGGACTAAATTGATTATTCACTCCGCTGTAAAATTCAAATATCAATCTGCATGTAGTTGGTACATCTTCTTACCTGATTGACAGCAGGAGGGATGGTTGCATTTTCTAGGAGCTTGGTGAGTTTTTTGATGCCAAAGTTGCTGACACCAATAGACTTAGCTAGACCCAATTTGTAACACTCTTCCATGGCTTTCCATGTTCCTTGCATGTCAAAGGAGGGAATCACATTCTCCTTTAATATATCATTGTACCCTTTGGCTTCAGGTTTCATCCTCACTGGCCAATGCACCAAATAGAGATCTACATACTCCAGTCCTAGCTTCCTAAACAGTTTTATGAAAACTTTGTTAAACATGTGTATCAACAGTTGCATATCAGTTTTTCTTCTGCATGTACATTTTTTTACCAAGTCTGCAGAAGGATTACAGCATATCAGATAGTGTGATTGTGTGAAGGTACCTATTAGTTTCTTTAGTACTTGTAAATATTTATGGATATCCATGAATATTTTCTTTATGTCATTTACTCATATAATATAATATATACTATTTTTATATTTCTAAAAAAAAAATTATCAAATTATATAAATAATACTCTCTATATTATAAATTGGAATAAAATCAAATTCTAAACTGTATCTGTACAAAAAATATTTAAGTAATTTCTTATTAGCGGCTTGTAGATACTCGTTGGGTACAGTTAATATGATATTTGTGCTGGTTCCATTTATAAACATGTACCCATTTAAATCCATATACTATTCTGGAGATTTTTTTTTTTTTTCTTTTCAAGCTTTATCTTTGGGACTATTTACTTGTTGTGAGTTTCATTTTATTAACAAATTGTGAGATATTTAAAATTATTGAAAAGTTGTATATTTTAATGAAATTGTCGTGAAGAGCTATGACAATGGATTCCCCATGAAGAGTTATGAGACAAGTCTCTCTTTGAAATGGTATATAAGTAGAATGAATCTAAGTACAACAAAATACAGTGAAAACAATGTAAACACAGAAATAGCCAGATTTCTTTTATCCAAATTATTTCCTTTTTCCTCGTGGACAAAGAGAATTAAGGAAACTATTGTTCTGTAAACTACCATTGAGGATAAGCTTAGTGTAGATGCACAAACTCAAGGACTCTATTGTATTGCGAAGATTCGCTAGTAACCCAGTTGCACCCAACAATATAAAGATTGGTGAGTGAGAATTCAAACCTAAAGGTTTGTGTTTACACACCTTGTTAACAAAAGCAAGGGTCATAGATTGAAGAAGGGTATCAGATAGAAAGTGAATAGCCTATCCAACTAAGACTTTTGCCTATCAAACGAATAATGACAGACTCAACAATATTTAAACTTATAAATCCAGACTCAAAAGTGAAATAAACTGAATGGAGCTTCGTATCTTTTCAAGATGAAGTAAAATTGATTTACAAAGATGACTTGCAAATGAGAATATAACTGAAGTATTATATAGGTACAAAAAGTAAAAATCTCTTTCTTCGGTAACACTCTTATATTTTATTTTAGACACGGATTCAACAACACAAAATCCAACTTTACAAACAACGGAGGATTTTAATCTAATCTCAAGAAGAAAAATGTCAACTTCTAATGCTAGTCTTGGAGACACAATCTTTGTGTCACTTAGATTATTCCAACATCTTTGTGTCACTAAGATTATTCCAACAGTCATTAGGTTGGATTACTGGTATACAAAGATTGTTCTCACACAAATTTACACAACAATTATAACACGCTGCCAGAGAAACAAAGTGTCATTAGGTTTGATTACTGGTATGCAAAGATTGTTCTCACACAAATTTACACAACAATTATAACATGCAGCCAGAGAAACAAAGTGTGTGGAAGAGAATAATATATACTTACTGCAGTGAGGTCTTGAGAGCTGGAACAACAAGATGAGGGTGAGCATCAGCTGTCCATAGTTTTGAAGTGATGAATACTTCATGTCTGCTCTTTATAAGGCCTAGCTCTAAGGCCTTAGCCACAGCTTTGCCTACAGACTCTTCACTTTGATATAAAGAAGCAGTATCCAAGTGTCTATAACCAACCTCAAAGGCATCAATAAGGATGGAAGTGAGAGCTTCATGTGGAGGAAGAGGATCTGCGGCAGTTCCTAGGCCAATCACTGGCATCTTGTGCCCCGAGTTTAGTATCACTTCTGGGATTTTCTTTGCTTCCATATTTCATGCATTTGATATGTGGTGAAATGTTGTTAGATATAGAACGTATGAAAAGTGTTACATGTGATGTGCAGTTAAGTGTTATCTTAAAACCTTTCAAGAAAACTATCAACACCTGCTGGGGATGGACCATTCATGGTTTACGTGTCCCAGAAGATTCCTAGTGCAACATGTGTTTTGGAATTTTGCTTATTTTGTATGATTCCTCCGAGCTCACTTCATATTAACACCTCTTATCTGTTATCTATATTTTTAGACTGGTTCTCATCTATTTTTAAAATCTGTTTATTTTAAATATAAATATAATTTTTTAATAAAAAAAATATTGTGATATAGTAATAAATAATTTTTGACTTTAATCTTATACATATTATATTTTTAATATCAAACTTACAGCAACTTTAAATTTGACTCTTATTTGTGGTATCTTATCCGTGGTATGTTCTTTGAATGTCATATTATTTTATATTTAATCATGAACTCACAAAATTTAGTGTTACGATTGCATTTGAATTTGGATTTATGCTCTGTAATATTATTTTAATTATTGATTTAGTTACAAATTTATTTATTGCTTTTAATTACTATTTATTTATGGCTATAAAGTTGAAACAGTTCATTTAGCTATGTGAGTTCTGTAGACAATGAGACCGAGTGAGAGTAAAATATTTGGTAAACATAAAATGTGAAGAGAGAAAAATATGTATATGGATAAAGTGTGAAGAAAGGAAAAATATACATTCTGTGAGTGAGATGACTGATTGGGCTATCTCAGTTGTTAGTGTAGTAAAATTGTTTCAACATTTTATCTTTGACATTGGAAAACTTGAGGGTGGGAGATTGTAGTCTTAAAGACAACTGTTATGGTATCTTAGAAAATTTTATTTTATAATTAAATTATTTAGTAGATTCAAGATAAATAATTGGTTTGAGATTATTATGACTCAAATAGTAAGAAGAGAGGATCGAGTTGTCACCAATATTTTAAGAAAACATAAAAAAAATAGTAATGAAGATGATCTACGAAACCAGAGAAGAGTAGTCAATGATATTTTGATAAAACATTAAAAATAAATATCTATAATTTTTTTCTATTATCTTTTATCTTTTTTTCATTTCAATTTTACTTTTCTTTGGTTTTTTTTTCATTTTAACTTATCACTTTTAATTTTTTTATTTAATTTATCTAAAATAGGATAGTCACCTTTAAATAGTAAATTAAAGTTATTTTATTTTATTTAATTATAATTTTTGTGTAAGGTAATAAAAAATATATCATTAATGATAAAAATATGGTCCAGTAAAAAAATTACTTAATTAAATATATAATATATAATATGACAGTCAAATTTTAAAATTAAAGATAAATATTAAATTTTTTAAAACTAAAAATCATTATAATGAAGACTTTAAATATGTATGTTTTTAAAATTAAATATAAAATTAAAAATTAAAATTTATTAAAAAATTAAAATTTATTATATATATATATATATATATAAAATTTAGAAATTTTGGGGGACCACCGCCCGCACCACTAGCGTGGCTGGTGGATTTCAGAATCATTTAGGCAGGAGGAGAATCCTATGTCCGGAGTAAGTTACTTATTTGTTGAAAAAGAAAAAAAAAATATTACTTAGAAAAGAGTTAATTATTTATTTTATTACCAGATTGAGATTGAGTGAGTTTGTAAGACTGTTTCTTGTGTGAGAAGTCTCATCTACTCTTGACCGTGAAGAGCTTGCCTTTACAAGCTTTGTCAAATTTATCTTTGAGAGATCTTTAGATTCTTCAGGTGAATAAATCTTGATTCAAACCTTTTGAGTAAGATTATCAAGACTTTTTTAACTATTTTGCTGTCTAGACATTTTTCTCCTAATAACTGATTTGATTTATAACCTTCTTCAATCTGATTATGAAATCTTTTATGTTTTCAGCCTTATTTATCTTTAAGGATTTAAACTCTCTTTTGAGATTAACCTGCATTTTCTTAGTCCACTCCTTCCTAAAAAAAATCTCTTCTTAGATCTTCTCCTAAATTTCCTTTGTTATGTCCAAATTTGAGATTCTTATAAAATCATCATCATCCACAACAGAGTGTAAGATGATAAGAGCTGTTGCTCTTTTTGCAACTTGCTCAATGTGAAATCTCATTTGGGTAACAGTGGTATTCTCTTGCAAAGCTGGCAGTTCAGTTATTTTAATTACTTCCCAGATGCTTTTAATTAAACTCTCATCTTCACAGCCTAAATTTCATAATTCTTTTGTGAATACAAGAGGTCTAGTAGTGGAACGTTGTTGGAAGCCATTTAGAAGGTTGAGTATTTTGAAAACAGGTTGGGTTCACTCTTAATTCTGTTTATTGATTCTGTTCTCTCTCAACACTCAAGGTTTTCTCACAACCCCTCAAGATCTCATAAGTTTTAGATACCAATTGTTGGCACACTCAAGGTTTTCTCACAGCCCCTCAAGATCTCATAAGCTCTAGATACCAATTGTTGGCACAAGAGGCTTTGATTTCAGATTAAAAAACAAAAAAGATGTATTTATTCATAAATCTCAAAGTTGATTTTATGATACATATATTGATATAAAAGGTAAAATCTATTGCATCTATTGCATATGGATTTTCACTTTGATATAAAGCAGTATCTAAGTGTCTATAACCAACCTCAAAGGCATCAATAAGGATGGAAGTGAGAGCTTCATGTGGAGGAAGAGGATTTGCGGCAGTTCCTAGGCCAATCTCCGGCATCTTTTGCCCCGAGTTTAGTATCACTTCTGGGATTTTCTTTGCTTCCATATTTCATGTATTTGGTCTGTGGTGAAATGTTGTTAGATATAGAACATATGAAAAGTGTTACATGTGATGTGCAGTTAAGTGTTATCCAAGAGGTTAAAACCTTTGAAGAAAACTATCAACACCTGCTTTGGATGGACCAATCATGGTTTACCTATCCTAGAAATACACGAAAACATTTTGTCTCTTCTATTGGAAAACTTGCGTCTAAAGATCAGCATAAAAAAATCTTCTGTTATAATATTTTTAAAAGGAATCATTTAAGAGTTGCACCTTAAAGGAATTCAAATATTATGAAAATAGATTTCAGAAAGAAGGAATTGAATAATTATTAATTGATGAAAAGAAGAGCTATAGGTCCATGCAAGCTCAAGGGTAAGCATTTATCAACATTGCGAAAAGATTAGTGGGTATAAGGACAATGGAGCATAAAATAGAAAAGGAACTAACCATTATACAATAAATTAAATATCCTAACAAGAAAATAAAATAACATAACTAAGAACAAAAATTTGTAGAGAAATAAAAGGTTAATGGTACTAAAATAAATCCTGTTATTTATTATTAACTTTATTCATTCTTTGTTCTTACATTTATTTATTCACTATAGCTATACGTGAGTGGAGAGCTAAAACAGAGAAATTAGTTGGTCTTAAAAGAGAGTGACTTAATTTAGCTATTTTAAGCATATGAATAATGGTAACCCAGCTTTTATTGTTGGAGATCTCGTGAATAAATCACATGATTAGTGTATAATTTATTTTATATATTTGATAAAAACACCTATATAAAAATCAAGTTAGATCACTATCTTTATAATACTCATGAATATCAGACATTCACATGCTACTGAAGTTCACATGGCCTAATAGCATGGTTGACCTCTATCACCACCAGAAGTTTTCATTTTGTTCATATAACACTAATTACTATGTGTTATGTTATATTCCGAAAAGTGTGGGAGTACACTGTATCACACAACAAGTGTTATATATTTTAATGATATATTTCAAAAAGACTTAACTATTTTTTAACTGATCATAAATTTAGAAAAACTGCTATTATTGCCTTCTGATTGTTAAATAACAACTAATGTTCAGTTTCAATCTCTGATTTGTAAATGTTGGTTTAATGAGTTGTAAGCTTTTCTAAGTTACTCTTTTATTGTAATAACTATTTTGTTTGTTTTGTTAGTAATTTTCAGATGTAATCATAGTTGTTTATGTTTGTTGTAATGTGTGTCATTAGGCAACATGTTAAGTCTGTTTTTATAGTAACTTGTACACCTAAATGACTACTAGTAGGTGTGTTTTGGCATCCCAATGCATAGATATGGTGCATGATTGTTCAGTTTCATACATTTCCCTTATTGTTCCTTATTTCTCTTCTCCTCTGTTATATGTTTAAGGTCATTGTTCTGTTTTATCTGTAGTGGTTTTTGATGTCTTATTTTAACACTAAACAATCTGATAAAATAACTCTACCTACGTGCTAGCACCTAGACATAATTTCATAAAACAACTTTACTTCACATCAACTGCAATATGTACCCAACCAGCCAACTCACTCATAAAATATATCCGTATTTCTCTCTTATCACATTTTATAACTGGTTGTCTGGTTATCTGCTTATCACAGTTGTCTACTGAATCTTTTTCTTTCACGTATTAATAAAGATTCTTACAAAAGCACCTGATTTGTTCCTTGGAGTAGGTAGTATAGCCATTTTTTTTCCCACACAATCTTAGAATGAATTAGTTTTCTGACCTCTGGATGAGGAAAAGATAATTCTGTTTTACCCTCGTCCGGGAACAATGGAAAGACCAACATTGAGGGAGGTTGCAAAAAGGAACTCAAATTCAGTGGACCTTATTAAAGCCTTATTGGCTAATGGCTATAGTTCATGGTTGTTAGAGTTTCCCTTGAAGCCATGATGGGTTCATTTCCACCTAAAAGACGTTAACTGTGAGTGTTTCATCATTTTGCCAGAATAAAGGCCACTATAATAGTCAATTGGCTCAAGTGATTAAGTATGTGTCTGGATTAGCTTTCAGTTGTACTAAAATCAATTATAAAACCACAGTGAAGATGGAAGCAACAAATAGTTGCTTCAACTTTTTCAAAAATTTCACAATGGTTTTGAACACCAGAATCGGTTCTGAGAGTATTCAAACACTATAAAAATGTTATAAGTGATTGAAATATTTGACTACTAGAGAAATGCTATGATGAGGTTCTGTTTCCAAAGGTAACAAACTTCTCTTTTAGTTTCTGTCACTTCTGTTTCTAGTGCATGTCTGGATTTCAGTTGGAAATATTTTGCGCGTGTTCTAATGTAAATCCAATGGATAAATGTAAAATAAACTGGACTCAAACATACTTTTTGAATAGTTACTCAAACATGCTATCAATCGTTTTTGAAACTAGTAGTTGATTACCTTGATATAAAAAATAAAAATTTTCTTGAACCTCTTGTCCAAAACTTAACACAGTGATATCATCTTGTAAATTGCATGATTCAATTTGTTTTATGCTATCTTGATCGTATTATACTGCACTTAATCTTTAATTTGACAGGGTTTCTTTATCTAGCTATCCAATTCAACAAAAGGGGTTAAAGTTTCATACATGATTTAGCATTGTGTGAGATAACTTCTTCTTTAAAGACACTTTCATTGTATCATCTTATTCTTGATAAAGTCTTCTGCAAGATGTTTTCATTGTGTCCTCTTAGCCTTGTTAAATTTTTCTTTAAAATAGTATTCATTGCATTGTCCTAAGTACTAACTGTGGGACTTTATTTGCTTTCCATTGTGTTAGGTCAGTGTTCAAGCTGCCCGCAACTCAGAATTGTCATATATGTGTCAACTTTGAGACTTGAGTTGTGGCTATATTATGTCCATGTGTTAGGTTGTATAAATGAAAGGCAAGACCCACCGAAGATATGATTGTTGTGTTCTTGACTATATTTTGTCCTCTAATTGTCATGTATGTGTCAACCTTATTTCGCTGTCATACGCAACTAACCAGGTCAACTCCTCATACAGAACACGTTTATACATATACGTATTTCTCTTTTTTCACATTTTATAACTAGTTATCTGGTTGTCTGCGTATTACAATTATCTATCAAATATTTTTCTTTGTAAATATACGTTCCTTTAGAAGGGGCATTTTTTAACAAAATTGGTTGATTTAGAAAATATATTATGGAAGTATTCCAATGTTTTCAGCAATGTATATCTATGTCTTTAACAGGTCAGTGTTGAATGGAGGAGCTAGTAATAAGAGGTATGCATTAATGACATGAATATATTTTGTATTTCCTTTGAGTGAAGAGGCACCACAACATCATTCCCTGATAAAAAAACGTCACACTTATTCCACTCAAGGTCTCAAACAAGGGCACTTGTGAAATAACTACCGTGGTAGCTAGGCAGAGCCAACCACAATGATATTAGTACAAGACATGTTAATAATATGGAATTCACATCTTGTTTATTCTCATAATTTATATCCTAAAACATAGTTTGAACCTTGAAGAAATTCATATTCAAACATCATCATCCCAAAGTTCTTCCAAGGTCTTGCAAGACCCATTTTCAGATAGCCACATGTCCCCTAAGTATTGCCTGCGTTGTGGAAGCTGACTAATCCTCTCTAAATCCTCTTCACACAGCTCAAAATCAAATATGTCCAGGTTCTGCTTCATCCTCTCCCTGTTGGTGCTTTTAGCCATGGCACTTGACCCTTGTTGGTACCCCCATCTAAGTGCAACCTGAAATGGAAATGTCATTGTGTTACTATTTACAAACTTGCTCCTTTGAAGTGTGGACATAGTGAAAGTGAAATTATTTTTTGAAAAAATTCTAGCAACACAATTTACTATTGCTAAAATTTATCAAAAATCACAAAATAAGTATGTCCTGCATAGTTATTATCTAATGAATCTTAGTCATAATGATGCAATTGTCAATCAATTTTAACAGATTATAAAGGTGTGTGATAATGAATATGTGATGTATTAATTTAAAAGTCACTGATGATGAATAAATTGTTCCAACTTATGCTGAAAAATCACCTGAGCTATGGTCTTCCCTTTGGCTGTTGCTATGTCTTTTAGGATTGGATTCTCCATGACTGCTCCTGAACCCCAAAATATTTTATAAGCACCAAGAGCTGACCAAGCACTAACATGAATTCCTTTCTGCTTGCAGAATTCCCTGAGTTTCCCTTGCTGCCATGAAGGGTTCATTTCCACCTAAAAATACCACAATTCAACATCATGATCATGAGTACCAAGAAATCCAAGACCTCATCATAATAACTATGTACCTAACCATACATATCTCTTGAGTAATCACACTATGGTACCTGATTGACTGCTGGAGGAATGGTGGCTATTTCCAAGAGTTTGGTGAGTTTTTTGGTACCATAATTGCATATGCCAATAGACTTTGCCAATCCCAACTTGTAACACTCTTCCATACCTTTCCATGTCCCTTCAATATCAAAGGGTAGCAAATCGTCCTTGGTAAAAACAACTGGATTTTCAAGATCATGTCTCAACCTCACTGGCCAATGAATCAGATAAAGATCCACGTACTCCATCCCCAACTTCCTAAACAACATTGTGTATCACATAAAAGTATTTAAGCAACAACAAAAATTATAGAAAAAAATAAAACAAAAATTAAGTTCAAAACTTTCATTGTTGTTCTCCAATTACAACTAGAGTTCTACCTCTACAATCTGAATAAAGTAAACACAAATACATAAAAGATATTTGGTAGACAAATGCAATACGCAGACAACCAAATAATTAGTTATAAAATGTGAAAAGAGAGAAATATGTATATGTATATATTTTGTGAATGAGTTGACTAGTTGGTTACGTATTACAGTTGATCGAGAAGTAAAGTTGTAAACACGCTGTAATAAAGAAACAAAGTGAGAAAGAAGATTATATGTACTTTAAAGAGGTCTTGAGAGCTGGAACAATAAGATCACGGTGTGCATCAGTGTTCCAAGGCTTTGAAGTGATGAAAACTTCATCTCTACTCTTTATAAGGCCTTTGTCTATGGCTTTGGCCACAGCTAGGCCTATAGCTTCCTCTGTTCCATACACTGCAGCAGTGTCAAAGTGACGGTAACCAACTTCAATGGCTTCAACATAGATTGAAGCAAGGGTCTCATTTGATGGACGGTCCTCGACTGAAGTTCCCATGCCTATAACTGGCATTTTGTGTCCTGAATTCAGCAATACTTCAGGGATTTTCTTTGCTGCCATGTTCTTTCTTTCTTTCTTTCTACTTGTTTTTAACTTTGTCACAAAATATTACTAGGAATTGGAGGTGCCATCTCTTTTAAAGGGGTCAATTTTTGTCCTATACTTGATTTAATTTCGAAGGGGTTGTCTATTACTGTGTTCATGATGTATGGAAAGTAAACATTGTTTATAGGATTTGATTCAGAATTTTTTTTTTTACACTCAATTCTAATTAACTACAAATTGTTATACATGAAAGAATTGTTAATATATTTGTTTTCTATTGGTAGGAATCAAACAGAAATATCAAGATGTTTATAATAACTTACTTATCGTTGAATTAGGTTTCTAGACAAAAGATTTTTCTTATATGACTATTTTAAAATCTACATTTATGATAATTTTTAATTGATTCATAGTTTAAAATATTTTAGGTACGGTCTGGTTTAATTTTTTTTAGCTTAAAAGTTCCTTATAAATAAAATTGAGATATAATATTTCATGATAGAAATTATTTAAAAAAATTATTAAGAAATTATTAAAATAAAATAATTTTGTTTGGAAATGGGCAGGGAAAAACTTATACACAAAACTTAAAAGTCTGTATACAAAATATAATTTAGAGTACAACAAAACAACTCCTCCAAGAGGGCAAAAACGCTATACTTAGAACTATATGTGAAAAAATACACCAGTGGATACACAGTCTAAGGTGTGGTGCAAGTGAATAACACATATCACTCTCTCTTATATATACTCATATATATAAAGTGTTCAACTTCTCTCTCTTTCTAAATTCTACCGACGTGGGACTTTGAATTAATAAAATACTCAACATAACTCTTATCTATTTTAGAAAGATTTTTATATATTGCATACAATAAGATTTTGTTAATATTTTACTTTTAACTTTCTATCCTGTAATTGTGAGTATATTATAAAATGTCTACCATGTATTTTAATCTTCATTTCTAACTTTTGTATAATTTTTAATCTCTCATTTATTTTTTTAATATTTTTATTTTTTAACATTAAAATTAAAAGTGTTAATATCATGTTACATTTTCATGTTAACATTAATTATTCTAATTCAATGTTAAAAGATAAAAAATATTTAAAAAATAGAGAATAAAAGATGATAAATTTTTTAAAAAACTAAAAGTAAAAATGACTCAAATGATTTGAGTTATCATAAAAAAATTTCAAATTTTCAATAAAAAATATTTTTGGACAAAATTAAATTTTGATAATTTAACTCTATAAAACTGTATCGAAGATTATTGATGTTTATACTTGGAGACAATATATATATATATATATATATATGAGAAAATTAAGTTATGCATATAATAAGTGGATGTAATATAATAAGAAGAACATGATAGAAAAAATTAAGTGTTAGATGGGTAGGAACACGTGTGATAATACGTGTTCATGTATCAATGTTGTTTCTAATAATGTAAGGGAAAGTGCTAATAATGTAAGGAAAGGTTATAATGTAAAGAGGGTCCCTTAGATATAGTGTGATTTGCCCACTCATTGGGCATTATGTGACGTGTCAACTTATTTTGGGCATTTGGTTTCATATTCTAGGTCCACATTTTAGGATATGTTGCATGTGACTCGAAACTCACTATTTATTTTTTTTATTTTTTTGTTTTGACATACATTAAAATTCACTATTGATAAGAGACCATTGTTGTGTGTACTTCAAAATTACAAGCCACGACTCACTTTTGCAAAGGACAAATGGTGGCACTATCAATGATATCTTATGTTATGCTTTCAATATCAATTAATATATGACTAAATTCTAATCAAACTAAGAATACTTCAGTAGTTTAAAAAATAATAACAATCAATAGTACCCACAAAACACATATTGACAGAAAGAAAATTAAAAAAATGAATATTGATATTTTTTATTATTTAAATTATGGGATAAAAGAAGAGAAAAAAAACTATCTTGAAGAAAGTAAAAATTTATGTTGTTTGTTCACTTTTTCTTCACTTTTCTTTGAACCAAATTAATAAAGGTAAGAAGAATAGAAAATGAATGGCAAACTGCCACGTAAACAGAAGAATGAAAACGATTGCAATGGTTGTGAAATGTGTCGGTAGCAGTCACAGTTATATTCATAAATAAGATTCAGTCCAAATAATAACCAATGAGAAAATTTTCATTTTATTTCATAAATTTGAGGAACTTAATTATGGCAAGAGAGCTAGGTTGTCTAGATTTTTTTATCTTCCAGGTATCTTTTTGAAAAGAAAAACAATATTCATACAGAAATCAAAACTTCAATTCCCTATATTATACATAGTAACTATCTTATAAAATATAATAAAAATGGTGATGATAAGTTATTCTATCAACTAATATAGTGGGAAAAATTATTAAAAACTTTACAAAATTCAATACATAATTGATTAATAATGTAAAACACATTCTAAATACGTACATAGACTTTAAATTATAAAAATATATCTATTATTCTATAAAAAAAATAATGAACTAATTGTATAAAACATTTTATATGGTAAATAATCATAATTCATTTCAGCTGACAAATTAGTTGACTTTATATATTACCTTTATATAATAATAATAATAATAAATATTTTTTAATTTTTTTGTCTCAATTAAAAAATATTATTATATAGTTAATAGACTTATTCCTAACTAATCCTGTCCAATGACAAAGTCATATAAAACAAATGAGACAGAGTAATTTCTATTAAAAATAAATTTTTGTTTCTTTTAAATTTATTTTAATCTTCTATTTTTTTTAAAAAATTATTATATAATCAATTAGATTACATTTAGTTCATCTTTATCCAAAAACAATAAAAAAAAAAAAAAAAAAAAAAAAGAAAAATTCATCTCACCCAACTTCATTATCTTTAAACTAATATATATATATATATATATATATATATATATTAATATCTAATTAATTCATAGCATAAAATTGTTTACATCAGCGATTAACCGACTCAGCATAGTTTTCCACATTAATTTGTGGATGAAAGAAGCAGAAACAATATCCTGAACCAGACTATTCAATCCCAAAGATCTTCAAGAGTTTTGTAAGGTCCAAACTGAGAGACAAAACGTTCACCTTTGAAACCTCTAAGCTGAGGAATTTCTTTAGCCTTGTCCAAATCAGCGTGACTCAGTTTCCAATCAAATATTTGAAGATTTTGTTTCATCCTCTCAGTGTTGAAGCTCTTCACTATTGGAGTAGCACCTTGTTCTATTATCCATCTTAATGCAACCTGCAATACCAGAGTTAGTATCACATGCATCAGTCTACTTTTTATGAGACTTTTTCAAAATCAATCAAAACATGACATAATTACTTTAAGAAAAAGTTATCTCAGGCTTGAAAAGTGAGTGATTCAAGTTTGTTAGGTTTTCTGTATAAAAAATCAAAATATAATATTAATTAAAGTAGAAATATCATGATATTTTATGAGGTTAAAAATTACACACTTTCATATAATATAAAATAATTTTAAATGATTATTTAATTATGAATAGATTTTATTATGAAATCAACAAATTTATTATTAATAGACTATTGGTTAATTATATGAAAAATATTTACGTTATCAGTACATTAATTTTTTTTCTCATATTTTATATTAATCTAAATATTTTTTCACCCTTTAAAATACATTTGTTTTAACTTTTACTCCTTTCATTCTCTAATTTATAATCTTTCATTTTTTATCCTATTGATACAAAAGCTACTCACAAAAATTGAAAGGTCTGAACATTTTAAGAAAAGATCGGTAAGAGTTATACACTTTTATAAAATCCTAAATAAATTTTATATATTTTATAAAAAATTTATTATTAAAATCAATAAACCTACTATACTAGTTTCCATCTTTTATAAACAAAAACAATTTATAGAGACTAAAAATAAAAATGGGTATTTTTATGTAAAAAAACAAAGTATCTAAGAAGTTTTATATTTATAAAAAAGAAATGCAAATAAAAATATATATTTTTCAAATCAAACGTGCTTTATGATCCTCTATGTTTAATTTACCTGTGCCACAGTCTTGCCAGTAGAGATTGCAATGTCCTTTAGAATTGGACTGTCCATAACAGCAAGGGAACCCCACACAGCTCCATTAGCTCCAAGAGGGGACCATGCACTCACGTGAATTCCTTCCTCTTTGCAGAATTTTCTCAGATTTTCTTGTTGCCATGCTGCATTCATTTCCACCTTCAAAAGGACACACATTTTGTGAAATAACACAACATTTAAGCCTCAATTTCATGTTTCTTGCTGTTTTTCCCTAACTATCAATGAATTATAGAATAGAGTTAAATAATATTATTCTAGATACACAAACAAATTTAAAATTAGACTTTATAAATAGAAATGTTTAACAGTTAATTCCAATACACTGCTAACTAGATACAAAATGCAAAGAACTAAAAAGAAAAAAAATTAATAAAAAAATACTTATATATTTTATGATTTAGTTGATTGATTGACTTGTGTATTAGAGATACAATTAACTTTTTTTCTATTTAATGATAATATTTCAAGAATATTCTATGTTTAATTAAGATTTTACTTTCAATAAATCATTTTTTATTTTTAATATAAGTTTCAGTTAAAAGAAATGATTTTCAAAACCCACTAAAATCAGTCAAATTTACTTATATTTAGGTTTGAGAGAGGAAGTACTATTAAGTTATATATGTAATTGTAGGGGGTGGGGGAACAAGTTGGATTTGTTTGAAATTTAATTTTACTACTCAAAACATGATTCAAAACATTGTCAAACGTAATTATATTTTTATATTTTCTTTTTGGTTAAAAAAATTTGATGATCATTTTATTGTTCTACTGACTAGCTTATTAATATAAAGAATCTGGAAAATCCTCTTACGAATTAATTATTATTGACTTTAAAAGACATAATGAACATGGAGAACAGAGAAAGTTTTGAATTTGTCAACATTTCTTTTTCCACAAATATACTAATAATATAGTATATCTTTTTGTTTATATGAAGTTGATAAATTTGAAAACCAAAATAAAAAAGAAAAAGAGAACAAAGAAAATGGGCCGTTTTCAGAAAGCCCACTAACAGATATCTAAAAAAATAAAGGGCCTTTAAGAGCCTACACTACGCATATGATATCTCAGTGACAATTTTTTGATCTGTCACTAATACTAATATATAAAAAAACTGAAACACAAGTTGTCAAAATAAACAAATAAAAAAAAAAATCAAGGCATTACTAAGTTAACAATATTTTCTTTTTCCATATTATTTTGTCACATTAACATTTTCTTGGTGTAAACTTTTAATTCAATTCTCACTTTTTACTCATACTCATAAAGGAAATTTTTTTCAATATTATTCATTAATGAGAGTTACTTGTTACATTTTTTTAAAACTAATATATATAAAAACTAAAGCACAACTATAGTGTTAACACGTGAGTAATATTTTTTATTGTTATTTTGACACATCAACATTTTTCTGTAGTTATCAACTTGTAATTCAACTTCTCACTTTTTGTTCACATGGATATAGTCAAATAGGCAATTCTTTTCAGTTAGCAGTTACATTTTTTATATTTTATAATTAATGTATAAAAGTTGAAGTAAAAATTAATGCATTGACCAAAACAATATATTTTTATATTATATTTGAAACATCATCATTTTTTATATGGTGTCAACTTCTAATTCAATTACTTATATGAAGAAACAATTCTTTTCGAAGTTGTTTAACATTTCAAATTAATGAGTTTTCTTACAACACTTTGTAATCACTCAAAATAATATCTATCTCATTCAATATTCAAAACATAGTATCAAATTGTCAATTGATTTTTTATTTTACATTTTTTCCTGTCTCAAACATTATGAAAATTTCAAGATTAAGAAAAGCCTAACAATATGCAAATTAGTAATTTGCACAATTTTATGACTCTTGCATATACCTAGAGTGAATCCAAAGTATTCTTCATTCATCAAGATGTTGATAGGATCAAAGTAAGTACTAATCTCTTTAATTTAACAAATATTTTTATACTTAATATTCATTATTTAAGAAAATTGATGAAATGATAACATTCTTTTACTAATCATTAATTGATCAATGTTGCTAGTAACATGAGAATACCTGAACAAGAGCAGGAGGAACAATTGCATATTGTAGAAGTTCTGAAAGCTTTTTCACCCCAAAATTGCTCACACCAATTGATTTGGCCAACCCCAATTTAGAGCATTGTTCCATGTCTTCCCATGTCCCTTTCATGTCAAGAGGAAGAATGTCTTCTTCACCATACTTAGTCCCTGTAACTCCTTGTCTCAACCTCACTGGAAAATGGATTAGGTAAAGATCCACGTACTCTAGGCCCAACCTCCTACAAAAATGTAACATTCCACATGATAGAATCTTAGACAATGGATGAAAATTGCATAAATCACATATCACTAACAAATGAACATGTTTGCAATATTTTTATCATAATAATCAATGCCTTCATAAGTAAAAAAAAAAAAAACAAAAAAAAACAAAAGAAAAAAAAGAGAGATTTTAATTAAAGAATAATATCAAGTACTTTTATGAACAAGGACTGATCCACATATCAAATGATTTTATCATAATAATCAATTAATGCCTTCATAAGTAAAATAAAAATTTTGTGAAAAATTATTTAATATTTATTTGTTAACTAATAATTATTCAATAAATAATATTTTTTTATAAAAACGATTACTAGTTTACACAAAAAAATTATTTTTACATATAAAATTAAGGATAAAATTCAGTACATAAAAAATTAAGCAAATATTATCTAAAAATGTCATTTTCTATAAATTTTCTTTTATCATGTATTCATCAAATATCTAGAAGGGGATGCAAAGTCCCCTCCTTGTCTTCCTCTAGATTCATCACTACTTGTGAACTGATACATATAATAAATTAAATGAAGAGTCAAACCATTAGTGATATGAGATCTTAAATTTGATTTTTGTTGTCAACATTGTACACATAAAAAAATAAAGAAAAAAAATTAAAAAATAAAATAAAGTGTAACAATCAAATAAATGGATAATAGAATTACTCTAATGAACTCTTGAGTGCTGGGAGGACAAGACCAGGATGAGCATTGGTGCACCATAATTTGGTGGTGACAAAAATCTCATCACGGCTTTTAATAAGCCCTTGTTCTAGTGCTTGTGCTATTGCTTGGCCAAGAGGTTCTTCGGAACCATAATAAGCTGCAGTGTCAAAATGCCTATAACCAGATTTGATGGCATCAATGAATGCAGGGATAAGTATTTGAGGTGGTGGTAAGGGCACAGTTCCTGTGCCAAAACCCAGTGTGGGCATTTTGTGGCCTGAGTTTAGCACCACTTCTGGGATTGCCTTTGCTTCCATTGTTTGTTGCTACTATGAATTGGTATCAAATGTACACAATTTCAAAGGTTCATTTATAGGAGAATATATTGGTCAACTTATATTATACTAAAAATATTTTTATCATATATAAAATTCTTATGTTATATAAGATATTAGTATATATAATCCTAAAATTTGACATCTGTAGATAGCTCAATATAATATTGAATACAAGGTAAAACCATATTAATTACAATGGATATTATACATGAATCCAGACTAATTTTCTCTCTAAAGTTGACTAGTAAAAGGAAAAAGATTGACCAAAATCTGATAAAATGAGATATTTTAATTATTATACATTGAATACTGGATTAAAATTTAATATTAAAAAAATGCACTTTTTTTTTTTTCTTTTTTGACCCATAAATGCACAGTTTTTCTAACTGTAAAATTCAAAGATTTAACAGGATTTTTTATGTGAATGTGTACATTATCTAAAGGGGTATTCATTCTTAATATATACTAGTATAAAGTGATAATGAAAAAGTTCCTTTATGCATATAAAAGTCAAAAAATATTATTATTTAATTTTTTTTTCGTAGGTATTAAATAACGTTTATTTCAACGACATAATATAATGGGTCAAAAATAGAATAATTGAATATTTTATGTAAGTAATAAATAAATACATTAATGTTTTCATTGATATATATTTTTTTATTACAGCTTTCATTGATATTATATTGATGGAAATGAATCTGAAGCATTTCCTTATCCGAAGTATTTCCTTATAATGAATCCAAAATTTTATTTGTACACGGGTTAAGGTATTCTTTACCTTTTATTATTATTAATATTTTGCTGAAAAAAATCATATATCAAATAAATATATTGATTTTTCTTTCGATAATAAATGCATCAACTTTGATCTTGGATGACATGTTGGTGAAAATATCTTTGTTTATAAAATAAAACTATCCAATCTCAAGTCTTGATTTCATAGAATGCTCAATGGGTAGAGTTGATAATTATTATCGATTTTATGTATATTCAATTATATTTAATATTTATTTAATTAGTATTCTATGGTCTAGGTATCCTTCTTTCTCCGTGAGAAATTCCTATTGAAAATATTAACCACTAAAATTATTAATTGAGTTAATTCCATGATTATGCTAACATGTGTACCATCTTTATATGTAAAATAATAAATAATATGCATTGATATTTATTTAATAAAGATTATCACACATATTATCTATGCAAAATATTAATTTCCAATTAATAATAAATATTTTATAGTCTAGAATAATTTAGATTAAATCATAAAAGACTTATATTTCGCTATCATTTCTATTATAATAATAAATCTCTAATTTTAATAATATTATAATTAACGGTTTAAAAAAATAAATTTTATGATAAACTAAAATTAGTTAAGCATAATTGGATCTTATATATACATATTTATTCTTGGAACATACCTCATGTAAATTGATGACATTATTTGTATCAATCACTGTAGCAACGAAAGGAAAGAAATGTACAAAATTCATAAAGCATGTTTTAAACACACCAGATTTGGAGAAAAATTATATTTAGAATTTCTAAATTTTGTATTAGAACAACTTTCTATGCTAAAGATGATAAGACATTTCTTGCATTAAATGTTAAAGAACCATGTTTTCTCATGAAGAATATACCTCAAATCACTTTCTATATAAAGGTTCAAAGTTTGAAGAAATAAGTGAGTGAAATCGTTTCTAAAACAAAATCTCTTATGAATTTTAGGATACTCCCTTATTTTATTAATTTATTTTAGGAGAATTCTCATTCGAAGGGGAGTAGACTACTCAAGAATTTTACATTTCATTTCTTTTCTGTCTTAATTAAGAAATGTATAAATAATTAAGAAAATCGAAAAAGAATGCAATGCGTTAATGAAATGTTGATTGATATATTCATTCCAACTTCTTCTTTTTTGTGTATAGCCTTAGCTAAACCTTATTTGTAACCTCCCTTTACTTAGAGGTTGAAAATTAAAATTAGACACCTTTCTAAAATCCACATTTTGTGGTACTTAGTCTACGGAAGTAATGATCAAAGAATATTGTCTTAGCATCAGTATGTTATGTTCTAAAGAACATCTTGAGTTATTAGCTTAAAGAGGTTGAGTTTCAAATAATACTTAAGTTGGTTTAATCTGAAGAGATTACTTTCTAAATAATACTTGTGATTATTTAGGAGTGACTAAGGCAAAATCACACTTTGTATTTCACTCAATATTAATGAAAGCTTAGTTTTTGTTAAGAAACTATAAACAATCTTGTATACGATAAACCAGTATAAATTTCATGTGTTTTTGTTCTCTTTCCTTCTATGACTAACTCGGGTTTGATTGAACATCCTTTACTTCATCTGATAAACAAACCTTTACATCATCTATATCTAACTTGATCAAACTAAGTTTTAAAATCAATTAAAAAGCTTATGAAATTTTTTTTCATTTACACAATTCAACATTTTCTCCTATGTATTTTTTCATTTACAAAATGTAATAATAATAATATTTAATTTTACTAGGATCATCATTAATATAAATGTGTTGAGTGAGATAGATAATCGAGGAAAGAATATCCAATTTATCATTTTCAAGTATGTAATTTATATTTATGGAAATTTAATACATCACAATTAATTTAGAAAGTTTATAATAAAATCTAATCGTTAATCTTATCAATGTAATATACTTAAAAGTTAATTCACGTGAATGTGGCTATTATATTATGAATTAGATGAAGACATTTCTAGATGAACAAGTTTTATAATAATAAGGTTATTGTACGAAGCGTTAATTTAAAATGAACAAAATTATTTATATTTAATGAAAGTTATTTATATCTTAACAAATTACATTTGAATTAAGTAGATATAATGATGATTCAACTAGTTTAAATTGAATAAACATAATAATTGTTGGACTAATTATTTATAAAATTTTAAATTCTATTTTATTATTTCATGATTATTAATTAAATAAAATAAATATTAAAAAAATCACTTTTTCTATTGGTTATAAACATAATTGATATGAAAAATCCTTTTTGTTTTTTAATTTTAAATCAGTTTTTATTTTAATTATCAATTTTTATTTTAATTACAAAATCAATCAAAATTAATTCAACTCGATTTAACGTAATAATCGAAGTAAATTTATAATCATATTTATGTTATGTTGATTTATTTCAAAATTAAAAAATAATTCACTTCAATTTTGAATTGACTAATATTCTTACGTTATCCAATATTTATATTAGTTATTGAACCGCTATAAAAATTAAAATTTAACCTATATCAAATACTATTATTATACAAGTGTAAATTTCCTTGATGTCTTGTTACAATTAATTAATCTATAGTGCATCGCAAGATGTATATTATTGGAAACATATTTCGTCCAAAATAAAAAATCTATTAAAATATTAGTATTTCAATTTTATAATATATTAATTAATAAAAACACAACAAATTAAATACAAAAAAGATAGGTCTTCGATATCCTGCTTTCTCTTGAACAAATTCATATTCATTAGTTAAAACTATTAACTGAGTTAGTTCTATGAATTGATTTATATGTATATCATATTTATATCTAAATAATAAATAGTATCTATTAATCTTTATTTAATAAAGTTTATTATATACATTAATTTATTCAAATTATTAATATCCAATTTAATAAAAACTTATTTCACATTATTAAGATTCTTTTATAATGAAAAATTTTGAATTTCAATAATATTATAAAGCTAACTGTTTAATCTAACTAAAATAAAAAAATTAAAAGATAAAATTTTATATTAAATTAAAATTAATTAAGCATGTTTAATTGGACCTTTGATATATGTACTTATTCTTAGCATGAACTTTGTACACAATTTATATAAACAACTTTATTTCACAAGTTAATTATAGTACATAGTAACTCTTTCATAAAACATAAAATATATATATATATATATGAATACATATTTACGTATACATATTTATGTTATTAACTTTTTCTTTTTCTTCATTCTTCTTTATAGGAATATCAGCGTTTGTAATTGTTTATCAACTATTTTTCTTTGATGAACACACTACAAAATGAATTACAATAGTTCATGAACATATTCATTCATGGGTAAATAGCAAGGCTCCTTTAGGAGTTGATTAGTTATTTTGCCTTGAGGTTAATGGAGGAAATGAATGAAAGGAGAGTCATTGAGAGGAATGTAACCAAAAGAAAACCACTAGCAATGAACCCTCGAATCAAAATCTTATAGTATGTAGACTTAAAATCCTCATCTTCTTCTTTAAAATCATCTCTAGTTAGCACATGGTCGTGGATGAATTTTCTTAATTCCACAGATAATGCAAAACCAGCACCAACGCCTATGCCCAGAACCAGACTAGTTACCTGCAATCATTTATTGTTTGTTTTTTTATTAGCCAAAGTTATTTATTAAACGTAAATTGATAGTATAACAATGAAATGGCCGAACCTTGTCTCCATAGAAGTCAAATTGTGACAAGAATTCATTGTTTATCAACCTTTTTTGTCGTATTGCATAATATATGGCAAATGGAAGCTGCACTATACAATATACACAAGCCATTGCTGCAATTCCTACCACAAGGCTGCAATTTTCACATATACATATTGCACCAATGAGATATAATTAAGGTCTTTTTTACTCAATTGTTTTTTCTTTGTAAAACATATAATATTAAAGTTAATCAAAGTATCAAATTATGGAATGATTAATTAATTTCCCATATGGTTAAGATCCTCCTATTTCAAAAAATTTATCAATAGATAATTATAAGAAAAACAAACGATAAGTTTCTCTCGTAAGTTAAAATTAACTTATTTACTTCAACTTTTAGAACAATTAGATGATACAGTTTCTATAAAGGTTAAGTACACATAAATTGATTTTTGTTTGTGAAATAAGTTTATACAGTATTTTTTCATACAACTCTACTTCACATTCAACTATAATACGCAATCAATCAGTCAACTTCTCTCTTCACATTTTATAACTGGTTGTCTAGTTGTTCAGTCGTATTGCAGTTGTCTACCAAATATTTATTTTTTTATTAAAGCTTATGAAAAAAATTGGATGTGTTTTTACCTGTATGCAGCGAAATCTTGATATTTAACTTCTGCACCGTTACTAAACTTGTATCTGTCATTAATCAATAAAGCAATAGTTGCAGCAGCGGTTGCAAGAGCAACTATTCTCAGCACAAGCATGGAGTTAGCCACACGTCTGGTCACCATTTTAACTTGAAGGGTCTTTTTCCTCAAAGCTAGTTACGATGTTCTTACATTCTTGAGTAAACCCTTTTTATACCCAAAACAAATAAAGACGATCCTGTTTATGTCTCTATCTTCCATCGTTACCTCCATATTAATGCCATTTATTTAATCTACAAGACTTTACTTTAACGCAACAGCCACCAAATGGTATGCAGAATATTATTAAACATAACATTAGAGTATTTATTAAGATGTATCCTTGTTACCTATAACACTCATACCTGCACAATGATCTCCGGCCCTTTCATTATATTGATGTATTATATTATGAATTTAAACACTACATTGAAATAGAAAGTTTTACACTTGTCCAGGCAAATTAGATTTTGTATAATTAATTGAAATTTTTTATAAGTTAACATATCACTGAACATAATTGATGTAAACTGCAAAGTCTACTCCATTATTTTTATGGAAAGTTCTAGGTTGAATTTAATGTGATTTTAATTTTACTCAACTTATGAATAAATACTCATGGTATGGTATGATAAGGGACAAGTTGAAATTAAATAAAATATGAGTTTTTCTTTTAGTAGAAATTTTTTTTCTTTTTTAGTTATTGAAAAAAGAATTAAAATTAATCTTATCAATATTTGATAATGACAATTACATACATGATTTATCACTCATCTTTTCATCCTTTTTTAAGTGTAATGTAAGTATCCTTCCCCAAAATGAAAAATAAGTCAATCTCATCTCACAAATTCATCAATAATTGGTTTCAATTAATTGATTTCGTAATTGATGTTTTAGCTGATTAACTTTTTTTTCTCTTATACCATGTTCAAATTATGAAGTTGTTGTCCTAGATAACGATTTAGCATTGGATTAGCCATTATTAGTATAATAATAATTCTCTAACTATTGTCAATATAAACGTAAAGTTATGTTATACCAACAATGCTTTATTATATTATCTTGCAATTCTGTTATTAGATAATTAATATATATTAACAATGTAAATATAAAATGTTAGTATATAGTACATACTAGTGATGCTCCGGTACGTAGCAGACTGGAAGAATAATCTGAACTTTTAATAACACTGCAGCAAACCCACGAAGACGAAGATGTGTTAGACAAAAAAGGTAGAATGAGATTAGGGCTTCCAATTTTAATATGAAGTTAACTCACTGTAATAAGATTAATGTAGAGTTTTAATAATAATTAGTTGAATAAATAGTTAATATTTAATTGATATCATATAATTAACATAAAATAATCCAACAGCGTAACGTATTGAGTGACCCAATATTTTGGCCTTGATACTATGCATGGTTTGAATAGCATTTCTTCCTACGTAAACATTAAGGCATGTAAAGAACTGACCAACTTAATGTCATCTTCATAACGCATTTCATTTGTTTGCATCATTAATTAATTGCAAGCATATAGCTTTGAAATTATTGGCACTAGGAAGAAATTGAACAATTTCCCAAGAAGAAATTCTTTGTGAAAAGAACGTTTGAGATGTTCGCAGAAATTATGCTATGGAATGTTCATATCCACACAGGGACATGAGAAGATTCAGTGATCTACATCGATCATAACTATACATGCGTATACTTGACGGTAAAATTGTAATATATTACACTCAAGTCAACTGAGTCAAACTTAATTTAGAAATGAAATTAACATATTATTGTTAAATGGAAAAAATTATAATAAACTTGAAATAATCATTATTTTACTCTTATGTCGAACATGTGACTCTGTGACAATTCTCATTTTTATAATTTTTTTTAATTTTTATTAGATAATTCTAGCTTTTTAAATTTATAAAATTATTTATTATGTTTTCATATTTTTTTGTCTCCACCGTACCTTTAATAAAATTTACAATTTAATTCAATTTCATTTTACTTTTTTATGAAATATTTTTATTTCTCATCATTTACAAGTCAATTTGTTACCATTTTTTAAGTTAATTTAAAAAAATAAAATTACTAAATTTTTATCTTTTTATTTTATATTTATTTTCAATTAAACACGCACCATCATTCGTATATTTTTTTAATTATTATTTTCTTCATTTTTCCGAATCCATAAAATAGATTAACACGTTTCAAAATAAAATAGAATCTATTATTATGTTTAAATACATACATTATAAATCAAAGTTTCTATCAGGACGTTTAAAACATACGTTACAGAGTAATTGAAATAAGATCTATTTTATATGTAAATCATATTGCAACTAAACATTAATTCGAAAATTAAATGTGAAGAGTTTATAGATATATCTCTGATGATATTCCACACCAAATTATATATTTAATTTAAATTAAATTTTTTAATTTAATGTATCAAATAAAATAATTTCTTACTAAAGACAATAATCTCATTTATGTATCCCACGACTGATAATAAATTAATCAAATTATTTCATTAATAAAGTAGAATATCCTAACACTCCCTCATATCGAAATAGAATAAAGTAATGCATTTTACTACAAAAAAATCAAATAAAAACATATATATAATATTTCTTTGATTATTTACCGCTTTAAGAACTCTAGAATATTATATTAAATTTTTAAAAAATAAATGATGAACCATAATTATCCATCAATTTAAATGAATGAATGAATTAGATTAATTAATAAATTTTTTAATAAATAAATTAGATAATTTTCTTAAAAATGAATTCAACATACAAGAATAAATATTTGTTTTAATATCCATGTTCCTTTTATCTTTCATCTTTTCTAAATTAGTATTCCTATATAATTAGTTTTAGGTTTTTTTTTTCATCAACGGTAATATTAGCGAACAAAATTATTTAACATCACATTATTTACGTCAGTTATACTATAAATTAATATCAGTAAAATTTTTATATCGGTTGATTAAACAATGACATAATTTATTTAATCAGAATAGTTTACAAACTAATTGTTTTGGAAAATCTAACACATTGCTTTTATAGCCCCTAAACACTAAACACAAAACACTTTACCTTTACCATCACCTCCTTGATTTTTCGTTGTTTCTCTTTCGCTGCCTCTTTATTTATATCTTAATAGCTTACATTTAAATCAAATAAATTTAATTATTGTTAGGCTGATTTGAATTCAACGGACACAATGATTATTTGACTAATTTGAATTGAATAGATATAATAACTGTTGGACTAATTATTCATAAAATTTTAAATTTTATTTTACTATTTTTATACAAATGATAGATATAATTATTTATCAAATGAAATAAATATTAAAAAAAACTACTTTTCACATTAGTTATATTTATAACTGACTTAATGAGTTTTTTAAAAAAGTTTTAAGTCACTTTTTATATTATTACGAAATCAATCAACGTTAACTCAACTTTTCATCTCAATTTAATATAATAACAACGTAAATCTATAACCCTATTTATGTTGATTTATTTTAAGATTAACGTAAATTTTACTTTTCATCAATTTATAATCAACTAAAAAGTCTGACATTCTTACATGATCTAGTATTTTTGTCCAAAATAAAAAATTTATTAGAATATTAGTGTTTCAAATTTTATAATATATTAATAAATAAAAACACAACAAATTAGAAAAAGAAATAGGTCCTCGGTATCCTTTCTCTTATAACAGATTCATATTCACGAGTTAAAAAGTAATATTTAATTCTATAATTTGATATACATGTACATCATATTTATATTTAAATTTAAATTAATAAATAATATCTATTAATTTTTATTTCATATATATTTGATATATATATATATGTGTGTGTGTGTGTGTGTGTTTATTGATCTATTTAAATCATTAATATTCAATTTATAATAAATATTTCATAATCAAGAATAATTTAGATTAACTTATAAAAAACTTATTTCACAAGATCTCCGTCACAATAAAAAATCTCAAATTTTAACAATATTATGAAGTTAATTGTTTAATCTAACTACGAATATATATATAAAAAAAGGACAAAACTTTATGATAAATTAAAATTAATTACACATAATTAATTGGACATTAGAATATACGTATTTATCCCTAGCACATACCTTGTATTTATTGAAGACATTATATTTATGACCATAGCACAAAATAAATAACGAGCGAAAAACTCAAAGGTCATGAACATATTGATTCATGTGTACATAGCAAGGCTCTATTATGAGTTGATCAGTTACTTTGCCTCGCGGTTGAGGAAATGAATGAAAGGAGAGTCATTGAGAGGAATGTAACCAAAAGAAAACCACTAGCGACGAGCCCTCGAATCAAAACCTTATAGTATGTCGACGAGCCCTCACTAGCTCCCCAGTGATCGTGGATGAAACTTTTTAATTCCACAGATAATGCAAAACCAGCACCAACGCCTATGCCAAGAATCAGACTAGTAACTCATTGTTTATCAACCTATTTTGTCGTATCGCATGATATATGGCAAATGGAAGCTGCACTATACAATATACACAAGCTATTGCAGCAATTCCTACCACAAAGCTGCAATTTTCACATATACACATGCCACCAATGAGATATAATTAAGTTCATTTTTTACTCAATTATTTTTTCCTCTGTAAAACATATAATATTATAGTTACACTCAAAGTATCAAAATTGTGGAATGATTAATTGCCTGTATGGTTAATTTTAGTGCCGGAGGCATGAATAGTTATGTGAGGTTTTGTTACATTGAATATTTGATCAATCAGGATGGATTACGTGGAGAAATTTTTGTCTTCGTCGATTGCACGTTGAGAGTTGCAGGGTCATGTCCACCTAGGTCTACTTGGCTTCGGTAAAGACCATCATCACTCTGCTCACACGCAAACTCACCACCTATATATACACAAATACACTCAACTATAAGGAGTAATGAGAAATTGAATCTCTCCCTTATCTCATTTTTAACATATCTTCTATGTTAATATATTAGTCACATATTAACTTAATCGTTAGAGTGTCTTTGTAGATATATTCTCCACCCCACTTCTAAAAAGTCAGCATCATAACAAAAAACACATATATTATTAGTTCCCTATCCTCACTTCGTACCCTTATCAACCATGTTCCACCCATTTTTCATAACAAAAAACACATATATTGTTAGATCCCTATCCTCACTTCATACCCTTATCAACTATGTTCCACCCATTTTTCGGAAAGAACAATTAAATCCTATTGTAAACAATCTATCAATATATTCTCTCGAGTTAAAATTAACTTATTTACTTCAACTCTTAGAAATATTAGATGATATAGCTTTTATAAATGTTAATTACACAAATAATATTATTGTTTGTGAAATAAGTTTACCTTATTATATTTTTTCATAAAGCTTATGAAAAAAATTGTGCAAACAAAACTTGGATGTGTTTTTACCTGTATGCAGAGAAATCTTGATAGTTAACTTCTGCACCGTTACTAAACTTATATTCGTCATTAACCAATAAAGCCATAGTTGCAGCAGCGGTTGCAAGAGCAACTATTCTCAGCACAAGCATGGAGTTAGCCACACGTTTGGTCACCATTTTAACTTCTAAGGCCTTTTTCCTCAAAGCTAGTTACTATGTTCGTACATTCTTGAGTAAACCCTTTTTATACCCCAAAAAAGACGATTCTGTTTGTCTCTTTATCTTCCATAGATGTTATCTCCATATTAATGTCATCTATGTAATCTACAAGACTTTGACTTATTCACGGGCAAGTGGTAACTATGACTGATAATTTGATAACGTTACTTTAACGCAACATCCATTAAATGGTTTGCAGAATACTATTTAAGATAACGATTTTAAATTATGATGTATCTTGTTAACTGTTACACTCGTACCTACAGAACTATCTCCCTTGTATTAAATTGATGTATTATATAATTGACGTACATTGAAATTGAAAGTTTTACACTTATCTAATGCCCAATCAGATTTTATATAATTAATTTAAACTTTATTATTAAATTAACAAAGTCATCATACATAATGGGTTTTAATCGATTGATTTAATTAGTAACTAATGCTTTAGCTAACTAACCTTCTTTCTCTTATACCATATTCAAATTATACAGATGAAGTTGTTATACTATATAGAGATTTAGCATTGGATTAGCAATTATTTGTATAATAATATTTCTCTAACAATTGTCAATATAAACGTAAAGTTATATATATACCATCAATGCTTTATTATATTAACTTGCAATTCTGTTATTAGATAATTACTACATATTAACAATCTAAATATAAAATGTTAGCATAGAGTACTCACTAATGATGCTCCGGTAGCAGAGTTGAAAATAATTTGAACATTTCATAACATATTAAACCCAATTAATGTGATGTGAGTAAACCCTAAACCTTAAATCCTAAATATCAGAATTAGTTAGATAAGCATGAGAATATAATAATTAATTAATAATAATCTTATGACAAGAAATTAAGGGACTGAATTAATTAGGTCAAGTATGAAAACCTAATAATTAATTGTAACAGGAATCTTACAATAAGAAATTATGGTACAATAAGAAGGGTAACATGTAGGAAAATTTCCAATCAATCACCGGTAACAACTGAATAATAATTCACACAATAATTTTACAATTAATTACGGAAAACAAAATTAATAAAGATTCCTAATCAATTTCCTCTTAAATCAATTAAAAGTGGAATACAATCGCAACAAATTTTAAGAATACACAATCTCAATTAGACATTTCTCAATAATATCAACAACAATAAAACTACCCTTATCATAAATAACAAGGACGACAAGTTACTAAGAGAACTCAGTACTACACATAAAAGGGCGACTTTTCGTCTTGGTAGCAATTCCAAAGGTCTTTGAACTATACTTGCAGAAAGGAAAATGTGTTCTAGCCATAGTAGGATGTTCATTACTTGATAGTTGTAGTTTCAAAAAAAATTATCTATATTCATAAATTTTCTTGAAACAATCCAAAGCTTTGAATTCAAATCCAACCATCGAGTGAGAAAGTTCAAATTAAAATTTCAACGCAGTTGGAGAAGATTTCATTGTTGGATCTTCAAAACAACCAACGTTAATATTGACAGGAATTTATCACAAATTCACAAAATTTCTAGCGCTTCTACAAACCTCTAGTGAATAATCCCATAGTAAAGTTTGTGTAATACAAAACAGCCGCTGAAAAATCATGTCAGTTCAATGTTGAACGGCTTCAGAATAGACATTTTATGAAAGTAAGTCGTAATATATATAAGAATGGAAGTAATTTTGCAAGGAGTAAGAGTAGAAAAATCAAGAAAATTAGAGAAGTGACAGCTCACCTCAGAAATACTAACAGTTGATTTGAGTAATTAAACATAAGGTCATGTACTAATTAAAATGTACATATTAAAAGAAAAAAAGTGAGTACTTAAACATATGTTAAAATAAGATATTAAAGATAATTATCTTCTTTAAAATTTCATTTTTAGATTAAAAAAATATATCATTTATTAAAAAGATAATTCTACAATAACTAATCGATTATAATAAAATTTTATTAATTTAATTCATAATTTTTTAAAATTCAAATTTTTTTAAATTAATTATTTAAAATATATAAACACATATAATTAAAATTTATTGCCTTTTTAAGTCACAATGTAATTAAAACGATGGGAGTGGATGTTTCACTGTGTATGCATGAACATTATTTCTTCCCATAAACATTAAGACATATGATAAAGAACAGCAACTTGTTGTGGACTCATACAAATTTCGATGTCATCTTCATGACGCAGTTCATTTGTTTGCATCATTAATTGTATGCATATAGCTTCGAAATTATTGGCACTAAGAAGAAATTAAACAATTTCCCACAAAGAAATTCTCTGTGAAAAGAACGTTTGAGATGTTCCCGGAAATTATGTCATGGAATATTCATATCCACACAGGGACATGGAGAAGATTCAGTGTTATCCACATCTCATAACTGTAAGACTGTAGTCAACTGAGTCGAACTTAATCATATTTTGTCCAAAATAAAGAAATATGTTAATTTCTATTTTATAATATATTAATAAATAAAAACACAACAAATTAAACGGCTCAGTGTAATTATTCAGTCCAAAAGCCTGAAAGTATAAATTTATAAAAAGATATTTAATTATATATTTCTTAATTACTTACAAATATCATTATTTTGCAATTCTTCATTATAATTTCCAAAATAAATAAGCATAGGAAACACCAAATTTTTAAATGGTCTTAAGGGATAACAATAATGTGTCATTTAAACTCATTACAAAAAAAATAAAATAAAAAATAAAAAGCTAATTATTTAAATCATGAAGGTAGAAAACAATTTGTTATATAGAATTTATGATGTGGTGCAGGTAGAACTTACATTATGCATATGCTTAATTGAAGACATTATCTTTTTAGCATAGCACAAAACAAATTAATAATGAGGTGATGGAATTGAAGACCCAAAATTCATGAACATATTCATGTGGATATAGCAAGAATCTATTAGAAGTTAATCAATTTCTTTTGATTCGGTTATTGGAGGAAATGAATGAAAGGAGAGACATTGAGAGGAATGTGACCAAAAGAAAACCACTGGCAATGAACCCTCGAATCAAAACCTTATTGTATGTGGACTTAAAATCTTCATCATCTTCTTTATGATCATCTCTAGTTAGCACTCTGTCATGGATGAATTTTTTTAATTCCACAGATAATGCTAAACCAGCACCAGTTCCTATGCCCAGAATCAGACTAGTTACCTGCAATTTCACTCAATTAACATGGACCTATATACATTAATATATAACATTTAAACAAAGGGAAAGAATATAGACATTGAAAATCATGATGAAGGAATCTTTGGGAATTTTTTGTTTTTTTAGAAGGATTTATAGGAAAAAAAATAATATATATATATATATATATATATTTCTAAAAGTTGAAATTGATTTTTATTAAAGTCTTATATTTTTTTAGAAAAGAAGTTTAAATAGAGAATTTTTACAAATTAGCTGAAAAAAAGACCAATGTCAACTTATATATAGAAATGTATATTTTTTCCCCTAGAAGTCTTTTCATGTCTATTTTATCTTGACTTTACTTCGCAGTCAACCATAATACACAGTTAATCAGTTAATTCACTCACATGATATATACGTATTTTTTTCTCTTTACATCTTATACATATACATATTTCTTTTTTTTCATATTTTATAATTAGTTGTCTATATATTACAATTGTCTAACTACCAAATATTTTTCATTTCATCTAAACATGACTAAAATAGCTGAATTATGATAAAAAATAAAAAAAAAAATCAACAACAACAAGACATGTACATAAACACAAATTGAGGTAAGGATTTTGTAATGTGATGTATTACTGAATTAAGGATGTTTCTTGATTTATAGTATTATTGAATTACTAAGTATACATGCGATAATATAATTAATAATGGAATGGCCAAACCTTGTCTCCATAGAAGTCAAATTCTGGCAAGATTTCATTGCTTATCAACCTATTTTGTCGTATCGCATAATATATGGCAAATGGAAGCTGCACTATACAATATGCACAAGCAATTACTGCCACACCTACCACAAGGCTGCAATTTTCACATAAACATATGGCACCAATGAGATATAACATTAAGAAGCTTTCAATAATTAAGGTCATCATTAAAGTTAATCAAAGTAACAAATTGTGGAATCATTGCCTATATGGTAAAGCTCCTGTTTCAAAAAATTTCTCAATGAAAAAAAAATTGTTGAGTTTTTCTCGTAAGTTAAAATTAAATTATTTACTTCAACTTTTAGAAAAAGTAGATGATATGTATACCCTTTTATAAAAACTAAGTGCATAATTGATTTTTGTTTATGAAATAAGTTTACCTTAACATATTTTTTCGTACACCTTATGAAAGAAATTATGCAAACAAAACTTGGATGTGTTTTTACCTGTATGCAGCAAATTCTTGATATTTAACTTCTGCACCGTTATTAAACTTGTATTTGTCATTAATCAATAAAGCAATAGTTGCAGCAGCGGTTGCAAGAGCAACTATTCTCAGCACAAGCATGGAGTTAGCAACACTTTTGGTCACCATTTTAACTTTAAAGGCCTTTTTCCTCAAAGCTAGTTACTATGTTCTTACATTCTTGAGTAAACCCTTTTTATACACAAAACAAATAAAGATTATTCTGTTTGTGTCTTTATCCTCCATCGTTACTTCCGATGAATGCCACTTATTTTAATCTACAAAATTGTGACTTTTACATTTGGATGATGTTTTTGGCCTGGGCAATGATAATTTGGACAATTTGGACGTATGTTCTTGGGAAAGCTTACATCTTAAGGAAATAGTAGAAAGTATTTTATTGCTCTAAATCGTCCTTAATATAGGTTTGTTGAAATTGAAATGACCAATGTTTTATAAACAAACTAAGAATAATTTTCTATTGAGAGAGGCAGCATAGTAAATTTCATTGACGTGGTCCAACAAATTGATGAAACATGTATCCATGCTTTAAGCCTCTTCCTCCAAGCATTCTGGGAATAACTTTTCTTTTCAATTAATTCACTCACATTATATATTATACGTATATTTATTTTTTTATTTCTATATTTTATAATTAATTATTTAATCATTTACATATTATAGTTATTTATCAAATATTCTCTCTTAAAAATACTTGAGTCAACAGATAGACATGTTGTGAATAATAAAATAGTAACCTTTCTTATAGTCATAATTACATTAATCTTGCTTATAATTTGTGTTAAATATAATTCTTTTTATTGAGAATTCATGAGTACATTTCTTATAGTTTCGTTACTCAAATACTTTTACGAACAGTACATATAAAAAGGATATATATGTAAGTTTCATTTTTTAAAAAAATATATATATATATATATATATATATATATATATATATTCAAAGTCGAAGTTAGAAATTCAATTTAAGTAGGGCCAAAATTATAAAATATTTTTAAAAATAGTTTTTTAATCCCTAATATGTGTCATAAATTTAATATATAGATACTTTTTAAAAAAAAAAATAAATAAATACATAATTATATTCATTTGATGAATATTAAAACTCGATATAAAGAAAATTACTAAAAAAATATAAAAAAAAAGTACAAAAAAATAATAGAAAAAACATTACATCATGATATATATTCATAAAAAATAACTACGACTTATTTATTGTAAGAAAATAATAATATGTTTAATAATTATATTTTTATAGTTTCTTTCTCTTTATTTAAAAAACGAGCCAATAAATTCTTTTTAATTATCTTTCAACCTAAAAGATATATATATATATATATATATATATATATATATATATAAAAAGATATATATATAATTTCATTTAAATTAAGAAATAAAAAAATTGTATGTGAAATAATTCTTTTAAAAAATGGACAAATTAATACTCTCATTTTAATCTAGATTTATTTACATATACCATATTCATATATAAGATTAAATACAAATCTAAATTTCTGTCTAATCCTCACAATTCACGGTATGACATATCACATGTTTATCTCTTATTATAATTTATATCTATCATTCTAAATTTTTCTCTCGAATGTACATGTATGCTTTCACCCAAATATAAATACATTTCTTCTTTGATTTATTCTCTGGATTTTACATTTTCAGCATTTAATTCTTGCATCTTATTTTCTCTGTATCATACAATTTCAGTCATTCACTCTGTCACATATATTTCCACATTTAAATTCGAGTTGGTCTACCAAAAAGAGCCCACACTTGTTTCTTTAATCTAATTGTCCCGCTAGTAAATAAATATATTTATGGTTAGAATTAAAAGGAGAAAATTTATATCTCAAGGACCAAAAATACTCAAATTTAAATACACAAACCTCAACAAATTTTCACCATCATCAATATAATATTATAATAATAAATAAAGCCACTTCTACAAATAATTATTGAATACAAATGACTACATTGTATGAAGTAGAAATATCTATACATTATAAAGACAAAAAATTAATGCTCTGAGCTTGGTAGAACACATGAACTAGGTTTATTAGTAGCTAATCAAGTTACTTGATGAATTGATTTCATGCTGAGAAATAAAATCATCTATTGAAAGCACTTTTGGTTCGACCTAGAACAATGGAAGAAAGGATTGAAACGAGAACCATAGAAAGACAAGCAACAGCAAGAACAGAAGAAGCAATTATCCCTCTATTAAAAAACTTGTCATATGTGGTCCTTGTAGGGTCATTCTTGGCTGTACCCACAGAATCAAAAATCTCATCCAATAACTTTTTAAATTCCACAGACACTGCAAAGCCAACACCAACTGCTGCCGCTACAAACACACTAATTACCTGAAATTTCATACACCTTTCATTCAATTCAATGTGTATTATATTCAGTAGTGTTAGCAAGATAATATCCAACACCTTCGTTTTAACGAATTATTTTTAATTAGTTAAAATTCATTGAAATTAAATATATTTTTTTTCAGATTTTCTTAAATCTCATTTATTTTTAAATAATTATTTTTGTTATTTACTATGCCAAAACTCATTTATTTTTAAATAATTATGTTAGAAAACTCATTTATTTTTAAATAATTACACAATACTTATTATACAGTATTTATTAGAAGATAAACAGTGTATATATACACGGCTTGTTTAGAAAAGCTATATATATAATATCTATTATATAGTGTTGATGAAAAAACAATGTATATAAAACAACGCTTTTTTAGTTAAATGATGTAGTAAATATAATGTTTTTTTAATCGTTTATATATATATATATATATATATATAAAATGGAAACAATTGATACATGACAATGATAATTTCATATTTTCTAGATAATTTGAATAAGTTTTCTAACATTATTGTTCATTGGTATTGCGTTGCCGTCATGTTTCTGCATAAGCATTGTATATCTTCATTAATAGATAACATTTTTTAACTAAAGAAACTGCTATATTTATCTAATGTACATGTGGTAGTTATCTCATGGCATAAACTTGAGTAAGTAAGACATAGGATTGTTACACTTTTAAGTAAAAAGATTTAGGTAGTGACTAATAAATATAGTTTTTCAACTTAATGATAAATGTTTATCCAACAATTAGTATATTTAGTCTGAAATTTAAATATTTAATTCAACAATTAATCTTAAAGTTAAGGTCATTAGGTCAATTCTTAGTAAATATAATTATTGAGGGGAGATTATTGTAAGTGTATGTATTAATTATGCAATAACAGAGATTATATATTTTAATGAATATATATATATATGTATATTTAAACTTATTTATTGAAAAAACATTTATTTTAATTTGCTGAGGCAATGAATAAAAAAAAATGGTGCAACCTTGTCGGCAAAGAAGTCATATTCTGCCAAGAATCCATTACGTATCAACCTCTTTTGATGTACAGCATAGTATATGCCAAGTGGTAACTGGATTAAACAATATGCGCCAGCAACTAATGTGACCACAGCTTCATACCTGCACTTTTCACACAAAAATGCCACCAATGTGACATATGAACATTTAGTAGAAGCTCCAACAACTTGTTGCCTGTATTTTTTAAAGCTATTCCAAAAGAACATGTCTTTTCTATAATAGTTTTGTTTCGGTAGTTTATATATCATATTAAAGACTTTCCAAGTAGTTAATAATAGGTGAAAATTTCGTACTCATGAATTTGAATCTTATAGATTTTTTGTCAATAAAATTTCCTTTTCTCCTTACTAATTTTAGGGACATGAATTTTAATAACAACTATTTTAAAAGCTTCATATGAATTATTTTATCATTAATTTTCATACATATAAAAAGTAATTTACAATATGTAAATTAGAATCTTATTAACTAGGGTCATACAGATTAAGAATGTTATGAATGTGTGTCATGGGCTTATCCTTACAAACTGGCTTATAAGATGAAGATTGTTCCTCAACATATATACATGTAACAAGTCATATTTTTATGCGATGTAAACTAAATAAACGGGTGGTCCATTATCAGCTCAACAACAACAGGTAATCATAGAATATGCTATAATATCTTGTTAGAAATATATGTTATGGGTCTAATTTAACCCTACAAAACCGACTTATAAGGTGAGAATTGTTTCCCATTTATATACATGTAACAGGTCATATCTCTGGGCGATGTGAGATTTCCAAAAATTATCAAATAAAATTTTTATTAAGAATTAGATTGAGATTTTGTATGGAAATTAGAAAAGAGTATAGTGTTATGTTTTTTAATAATTTTTTTCTATTTTTAATTCCTTGAACAATTAATTGGATCTGTACAAAGGAAGTGTCTTGGCAATACAACTAGTTAGTATTTTTCTTAGAACTAAGTTAAACTCCTAATAAATTTAATCAAAGTATCAACAACTTCATGCTATGTAATAACTAAACAAACATTCCTTACTCAAATATAGGGTACTAAATAGTGGAGCAGCATTGAAATATCAATTATGATTCATGAAATCATTCAATAATGAATTATTAGAGTTATATATCAATAAATAGCATGAATTGTTTCTTACCGGTATGCTTTGAAATCTTGATATCGCAACTTTGATCCATCATCAAATGAGACATTGTTAGTAATTAGTAAGGCCAAAGTTGCAGCTGAGGCTGCTAAAGCAACAATTCTGAGAAAAACCATTGAGTAAGCAATAGATTTGGACGCCATTGTTTTCTCCAAATTAAGCACTTTTCCTTACAATTTTGTACCAACTGAAACCCTCTTTATATGCAAAACTAATGAGGAAAACTCTGTTTTCTTGTTTTCCATCGTTACCTCCAATGAGATTTGTTTTAATCTACAAACCCATGTTTTTACTCTTCTCACAATGACCCTCATTTGGTTTTGAATGAATATTGTTGAAGCTAAAGTAAGGCCAATACTTAGTTCAATTAATCACCTTTTTGCTTCATTAAATTCTTGTAATCAATCTCTTTAAAATTATGTGTAGAAGCTTATGAATGAAAATATTTTCAGTTAAATGTGCAATAAAAAATTTAATAAATATAAGATAAAAATAAAATAAATCATAAATGAGTTATTAACTAAAAGTTAGCATTTTTTTAAAAGCACTACTTCAAGCAGTATCTTAAAAAGTGATAAAATTTATACAAAACTTATTTACTAAATAGTTAAACAAGTTTTTCGGCTGATAAAAAAACATATTTAAAAATATTCAAAACTTGTATGTCTTGAAGAGTATAATCAATAAAAGTATTTTATTTAGAAAAAGAAGATAACGTAATTTTGAATCGTATCTTGGAAATGGATTTTTTTTTTAATGGATAATCTATATTCTTCTCGAAAAAACCGATAAAATTTGAATTTCTCTTTCAACACCATCTTAAACAAACAAATCGTAGAAACATTCTTCTGGCTTGTCTGATATGAAATTAGAACATGTTACTTTGTTCTATGTGTTGTGAGCTGTGCTGGTCAAAGGTGTCTCTCATAGGACTCTGCGAAAGATTTTGAAACTGACAATGGTTTAGGTTTGGATTCTATTTGTTCAAGGTTGCCGGCTTCAACCGGCATATAATTACTTCAAGGGATTTAATAATAATGAGTTTCAACCATTTTATTAATTAATAATTAATATTTGTCACTACAAAATTAATATTTATCATAAATTGGACAGTTATGGACTTTTAATAATTTTGTCATACTCACATTTTAATAGAAAAAATATTATTCGAATATGAAAGTGTGTGGGTGATCCACTTGATGAATTGCTTCTAAAAGGTTTGCTTGAAAATGTAAGAAGAGTACTAATGGGCTTTACACATATCTCATGAAGTCTGGGCTGTAAACAAACAGGTCAATGGAAATGCTATTTATAACCCCCTTTTCACTCACTCCACCCCATCTTCCTCTCACACCCTCCCCTCTCACTTTTTTTTCTTTATTTATTTTCTTCTCTTCAAACCCAAAATTTTCATTTCTTTTAGCTTTTCACAGATTCTATTAATTTATCTCCACATTTATATTTCAAAAGATAGTTTCCCTAAAAAGGATATTTTTCTTAAAAAGAAATACAAAAAATTCATGAAATGCACAAAGCAAAAGAGGCGGTGTAAATAGTATACATCATAACAAGCATAAGTTAAGTTTAATTCAACAAAGCCCAAATGAATGAACCTTTCATAACTGTTAGGAATAAGATAGAAAACGTAACTTATTAACTGGACTAAAGCCCAAAGAGAAACAAGCCTAGAAACTTGGACCATCAGAAAAACTATAAATCCAGCAACCAAATCCAATACAACCACTATGTAATGTAAGTAATAATGAAATGGAAAATCACAAAAATAAATAAATAAATAAATTAGTGCAATGCAACACAATTACGAAAGGATTACGCAAAAAAATGATTAGAAATTTCATATTCCGAAAACTCCTTTATAATAATTTTTCCTGAAACCCTAGTCCGTATCTCATTATTAAGTGGCCATTCAAGATAAGCTCCCAACTATAAAATATATTATTATATCTTGCTAGTCTTTATATATAGACATTGAAACCTGAGCCAATATCATATTTTTCATGATAGATACGATATATATTTTTCAAAAAGCATGTTGATCATAACTAAATTATTAAGAGGACAACTTGTTAGCTGAATAAATGGACTAATTCAATCTCTCAAGCTAAAGTGCTTTATATGAAAGCACTTTCTCTTAACCTAAATACCTTTCCACGCCTAATAATTTATCTTTTCAAATATGCATTTGCCAATATATCACAACAACTTCTAGTGTTTCATTGAATTAGTTATATTACTTTAAGCACTGGTTAACAAGTTTATAAGAAAATCAATTCCAATTAAGCCTTGTGTCATCCACTAACATGTGTGTGTATATATATATAAACAAAGTATGGGCACAACAAACTCAATTTGGACATACAACAATCTTTGTATAAATGTCACAGCTTGAGGCAGAAACCTAACAAAGAAATGCATCACATTTGTGACCTATCTGGAATTCTATACTTTTCTATTTTATTCATCTTAAAAAGTTATCTCTGATTTCATCCCCAATTAATCAGTAAAATTATTTCTTAAATAAGATATATATATATATATATATATATATATATATATATATATATATATATTCATTCAAAATGTGTTAGGTAAGAATATATAAGAACTATCCAAAAAAAAATAAACATAATATAAGAACATACCTAGTCACCCTCTAGCCCATGGTAATTAAATACTAAATAAATTACGATAATATTAGATGATATAATTTTCAACTTTGTTATAGTTATTTTAAAAGAGAGTGATAATATTATATAATAGTATTAAAATATTAGATGATAATAACATTTATTTTAAATATCATATAAAATATAATTTTTTAATTAGATTACAATTTTAAAATACTTATAATGATAATGTATATATATTTTTGGGAGAATTAATGTAACCCAGTTGATCGAGGAAGATACGTGAATTACTGTAAACTTCAGTATTTATCTTTGATTCCCCTAAAAATAAAATTACACACTTAACACTTAGTCCACATCAATGACATAGCACATTTAGAAAGATTTTATCCAAAGATGAAGTATTTATATATAATTTCTTAAATGTATAATATATGTAATAGCCCAAAATGACTTAGCTGCAGAATGAACAATGTGATAGTACTTTGGTATTTATCTCCAAAGATAGATTGGTCCATGACAGGAGAGTGCCATCTTATATTTACTGTATAGACAAAACTAAGGCTACAATGCATAATTTGAACATAGTTTTCTTTTAAAAAAGTATGAAACTTTTTTGATCTTTCGGATTTGATGCTTTGACTTTTGGACTAGCACAAGCAAACTGCTCTTTTTGGATTTAAAGATAGGTATCCCCCACTCACATGGTTTGTTTCATGAGTTATCACTATTCAACTTGCTATAGAGAAAATTCTCAATGAGGGGGTTGTGGATCAAAAGAGATGCCTAAAAATTAACAAGGGCCCCAACACACAAATTGATTATTAGGGTTTGTTGGCTAAACTTTTTTTCTCCTCATACATTAGACAACTTTACCATATCAAACACTTCTAAAAATTCACACCTAAAAATATTTACACATAGCACAACAAATTCATGGAACCTTTAGATCCTTCCTTGCAAAGCATATGTCAATTCATGGAAGCCTTTTGTGTTGTAAATAACACCTTGGTTATCTTTATTCTTTCTATTGTGTGTGACATGTTACCACTTATAACTTCTTTTTGGTTACTTTTTGTTTGTTTTACTTTCCCAAAATGCTTTAGAGACCCAAGAAAGCATGGAAATTCCATGCACTTGGGTTGCCGTGTCATGATTCATGCAAAGCTTCTCTCATTTGTTGATGCACTCATGGGTGATCATAAACCCATACTTTTAGGGCTTTTGTCTTTCATGTGAGATGATCCAGCCACCATCATGCTTGAAGGTGATGGAGAGGCACATGGAAACTAAAAGGTCATCTTCCCACAAAGAGTACACATTACAACCAAAAAGAAAAAGAGAAAAGGGATGAAAAGAAGAAAGCAAAAAAAATAAATATTTCGATTTTTTTTTCTCAAAAAAAAAAAAGTTGAAACAGCCCACGCTCCTCTGTCCTACTAGATAATGCTCTCTCTCAACACTCTCATTCAACATCTTATTTATTTCTCCTCGTTGGGAAGAATAAAGGAATCAAACATTGCCCTGTCCCTGAGTTGGGTGTATCGGTATGTGTTACAGAGACACTTAGACAATGAAAGCCATAGAAAAATAAAATAAAAAGGGTTCATCATTTTTTTCATCGGTGAATATTAATTTTTTTTATTTTTAAAAATTTAGTTCATGAATATTTTTTGGAGAAATATTTGGTAGACAACTGGAATATGCAGACATTCAGACAACCAATTATAAAATGTGATGAGAGAAAAATATGTATACGTATAAATTGTGAAGAGAGAGAAATACGTATATATTCTTTGAGTAAGTCGCCGGATTTGATTGGTTGGCTACGTATTGCAGTTAACTGTGAATTAAAATTATTTTCTTTATTACTTATTTTTAAAAAATTTCTTTAAAGAAATATTTGGTAGACAACTGAAATATCGACAAACCAGTTATAAAATGTGATGAAAGAGAAATATGTATACATATAAATTGTGAAGAGAGGAGAATACGTATATATTTTGTGAGTGAGTTGCCAAATTTGGCTGATTGACTACGTATTGCAGTTGACCGTGAATTAAAGTTGTTTTCTTTATTACTTATTTTATAAAAATTTCTTAGTTACTATGAAAAGGGTCGTAATCACTTGTGAAAGAGAGAATACAAGGGCATAAAAGAATCAAGAAGACCAAACTCAAACAATTCTACGAAAAATCCAAGTAGAGGCTAACTTTTTTAACACAAGTGACAAATTAATATTTCCAAAGGAATTCACTAGAATTCTAGCCATAGTGATGTGTGTGTATATATATATATATATATATGTCTCTTTCTATTTGACATATCTCCATTAGTGAAGAGAAATCATTCCCATATGTGAGATTATCTAATTACAACCTCCCTTTGTGTTTGAGTAGTTATTTTCATCATTGTATTCTTAAACGCTGGCTCTCATTATTGTTGGCTGGCACAAAGATGCATCATTTTTATAATTTTTCTACCAATGGTTTCTCTAGATAAAAAGTTGAATCATGTGCTCATCACAGCTGCTTCGTCCCACCATTATTCCTAAATAGTAAATACCCTCCACGAATAAAAGGGAAGACAAAGAATATTACCCAAGTTCCATTAATTTCGGTTTCTTAACGAATATTTTTGCATTCTTATTTTGTGCTATTGCTATTGGAAAAATTCACCTTTTTTTCCCCTTTTTGTACAATAGTAAGAATACGTTGATAAAAACTGCTCAAAACTCCTCACCAATAGTTCAATCTGAATTGGTTGCAAATATATGTTTAAATTCATTTATGGGGTCTTTAAAGGTATAAAGGAACAATAAGTTGTAACTTCAGTTCTAGTGTTCTATTAAAAAAAAAATTACTTTAGTCCGTGTGATTATAATTAAATATTCATTTATAATTTTAGAACCCAAATTTTTAAAATACACAATTTTTATAGAACCATTAAATATTTTTTTGGTTGATTATTAATATTTCAACGTGAATTATAGCATGATAAAATCAAAGATCAACTGCTAAACGTCGTGTTATGATCAACAATGAGACAGTATCGTTAAAAAATATAGATATTTGAGGGTGCAGTACAAAAAATAAGTATTTGAAAAAATTGGACTAAAGTTACAAATTTAAAGCTGAAATGAAGATTACAAATATTTTAAAATTGAATAACAACTAAAATTACAGGTTTATAAAAAGGGTTAAAATTGAGGATTTAAAATTATAAAAGAATATAAATTATAGAAATAAAAATTGAAAGGACCAAACTTGCGAATTATAAACTGGATAGAAAAAAAAAATGAAATGCAGCCTTAATGTAAATATGCTTACCAAAAAGTGGTAATATTAGATAGGAGTAAATTCTGACGACGTGAACCGCTGTTTTCTTAAAGATTATCTCATTTAAGTGGTGGGCTATATTTTGATACTTAACTTAAAAAAATATTTACATGTCACAAGTGAATAAGAGTGTGTTTACTTGTAAATTTTGGATTTTTTAATTAAGCATGATAATTAAGATTTGATATAGAAAAAATACTTGGACAATTTTCATTTAGTTATTTCTTATTTAAAATAATAAAGGATATTCTATTCATCTTTTATCTCAAACCTGCCCAATTAAGTTATTCTTCCAAGTTTTATCTGAATACTATGCATGTCTTTTTTTTTCATTTCTTCTGTAAAAGAATTAGGAAGTTATTTTTTTATAAGTGTTTAGAAGTAATTGATAACATCGTCCATTAAACACTCGCAATGTTTTTTACTTACAATGATTTATATTTAACCAATGTGTGATTAGAGTCACTTTTGTTGTCCTTTATGGATTTAATTAATTTACTTTTCAATTTGATGCTGCCCTTTCTAGGTTTACTTAATTTATTCTTAGTTTACTCCTTCTGAGTACACGCTTAGTCTCTTTACCAGGAAATATTCGGTACTTATACTGATGTCGTCCTTTTTTATACTTAGTCAGTCTACTTATTTTAGATATGTGTTTGATGTTACTTCGAAGATGTGTCTGACACTTACTCCAGCATCGTTTCTTTTGAATTTAGTCGGTTTATTCCTCTTAATACATGCATATCTCGTTGATCTCGTTTTAGGGATGTGCCCAGCACCAACAACATCCTTTCTAGACTTAGTCAATTTATTCTTATTGATTACATATTCGTCACGCTTCATAGATGTACTTGACAACCACGTTAGTGTTATCCTTCCTAAAATTAGTTAATTTACTCATTTATGATGTATTTAGTCTCGATGCACTTGATACCCATTGTCCTTTCTAGATATAATTAGTTTACGGTAACAAATTTCTAACTGACTCCTTCTTAAAACATACAAAAAGATCGCCTCTTATACGATAAAATACTTGCTAAGACATCTCAACACTTTAATTAATTAGAAATTTATGTATCAATATACAAAAGTATATATCAGAATATGATCATATACTAAAGAGTATTCTCCTTATATAAATAAGTTCCAAGTCTTATGGTCAAATCTAATTATAAGTAAACAACAATTTTTTATCTTTACAAGATAAAAGATAAAGTATTCAAATAGTAAATAAATTTAATATAAAAATAAATATTTTAACATTTTTAAATTGATTATTCATGAATAAAATATATTTTACTTATCTTTTATCACAAACAATTATATTATATTTCTAAATTTTATCCTGATATTATAAAATTAAATACAACCAACATAGAAAAAAACTTTATCCTTTTTCGGCGAAACATACGCTCCAGGGGTTAATGCACCACTCTGACAACGGGAAGGAAACCATTTTTTCTAATTTTTATTTTTTCACATTTTATGATATAGATAATTTTCAAGGAACGATAGAAATTTCATAGTTATATCTGAGATAATTTTCAGTGTATATATATATATATATATATATATATATATATATACTGAAAATATATGAATCTTAAACGAATAGTAAACTCGTTGTATATTATACTATTTTAGTATAAATAAACTTGTATTGTTTATATTGATAGTTTAATTTTGTAAGACAATGTTTAGTTGTTAATATATGATTATTATTGTTCTAATGATATAGAGTAGTATTCGTAGTATCAGTGAAAAGAATAACGTACACTATGAGAAGAGAAAAATAAATGCGTTGCTTTCTTTTACGTTGATTAGGTATACATAAGATAAAATATATTCTGAAGTACTAATTTAATGACAAAATAAGTGTTCACTATTATAACAAACTTAAAAAAAGAATTCTTTATTATGCTTTTGACAATTAAGGCAATTATTTAACTAAGATTATCTTAATTAAATCTTCATCAATGCTACCTCTGTCACTGTCACACTTCCTTGAAAAGAAATTTATTATTATCTTATTTGCATACTTAATTAGACATCTGTGTATTAATTAAAGCAGTTTAGATTTAGTGCGTATCAACTAGTTGCATGTCCATTGATTAGATTTCCTTTTTTGCTCTTTATAGCTTGTATTGGTTAATTATTAAAATAAATATTAAATTATGTCCACGATACAGATTTTGTACCAACACTGTAATCATAAAAAATATATATATAAAAAGAAGAAAATAAAGTTTTCAATGAAGAAAAAAAACATATATTCTCCTGGTGTTCTATGCATTAAGATGTTTACCCTTAGATTTGCTTAGCAACGAGTGCACTCAAGATTAATCTTGATAAATAATATAAAATATTTAATTTTAAATAAATGAGTTGCATTTAGACATCTTGATTAATTTATGTATTCTTTTAATTTAGTTAGAAATATAAGTTATAAATCTCATTTAATTTTATAAAATCAACATCTAATATAATAGGATATTAAATGTGGATAACAAAAAATCTCGACAGAACACACTCAATTTTACTATTGATTTAAGATTAATTTTAATATTATATTAGAGATATGAGATTATGTATCTAATTTAACTTTATAAAATTTAATTGGAAAATAAGAATTATTTTTTATTTATATATATGTAACTACAGATAATATTTTTAGGCGATAAGAGATCTCCAATAACGACTTTATATATGTATAAATTTGAATCATAATTTTTTCTATTTTGATAAATGTACAATTTAAATTTTAGTAATTTTACCATTTCTTAAAATGAAAATATGCTGATATGAGCCACAATGACAAACAGGAATTGATTATTATGAGGACATGGACAAGAACTAAATGGTGATGTACCCAACATCTCACACCCCCTTCACCACCTTGTCATATGGGGTTTATGATACGATGATGAACAAGATATGTTTGTCTTGTGCAAAGTGATCAAAAGATCCAAGATCATTGTGTGGAATTCAGGAAAGTCTCGTATATTTGTCCATATATTTCAAACAATTAAATGAAACAAAAAAAGAGATTATTATCAAACTTGGAAACATGAGAAGACAAGTGGCTTCAAATCAGGACATCCTCACAAGAAGAAACAATGATATAATACACACAGCGAAGTTATAATAATTAATGGAGAAAAAAAAAAAAACTACTATTATAGGCCCCCTACCCCTCATTGAGACAAAGACAATTTAAGAATATATAATACATTGAAAAGATATCACCCCTACTCATATTCATTGTGAACCCCACCACACCCTTATTTCTACCCATTCATTTTCTGGCCATTATTATCATTTCAATCCACTGATAATGACTGGTCAAAACTTGATTGATCACCTAAAGAAAAAATACATCTACATGCAATCAAAGGGTAAAATCTAAAGAAAATTTATCATGCATGTCTCTCTCTTTTTTTCTTTTTTTTCTTCCCCTCATGGCCGGTGGTCATTACTCATTAGTCTCTTCATCAATCAATTTTTTTCTTCATAATGAGTAATTACATAACAATTATGATGCATTGATGGTTCTTTCATTAACTGAAATTGTGACTTGCCTCAGTGTGTCAACCAACTTTTCCCTACACAGACTCACATAGGTCCACTTAATTTTCAGCATTTCAATTTTAACCAGGAAAGTTATGCATATTTTGTTCACCAATTTCACTTTTTTTAACTCTCTCATTTTCAAAAAATAAAACAAAATAATGTAAAATAATAATTTACTCTGTCATTCAATTATATATTAAGTCTTGTTAAATCTTAGAGATTTTTTTTATCCTTTTTGCTTTTTTTTAATAAATGAATTGATTTATGTTAAGGGCAAATTAGAAAAGAATTTAATGATAATACACTTACACAATTATTCCATCAGAAATATCATGGTTATGACTTTTAATAAAAATGTTATAAAAATCAAAAAATTAATTTTCAATATATAATAATTTAGGATAGGAAGAAAATATAAAATTATTTTACACAATCTGACTTTTATTTCATAAAAAAATTAATTTATTGACTAAAAAAAAGCAAAAGAAATCTTTTATGCTGTAGTGCATATCTTGTATTCCCATAATGTTACCCATAGATTTTACATCTTTTGTCAATAATGTTGGCCATGAATATGAACATGGACTAATCACAGTGAGAATTTATATTTGTCTTGGTCTGGAAAATTGAATATTTGGACCAGGTGTTCCGAGTTATTTAAGGAAAATAAGATATTCTAGATTGTGCTAGTCACGATTATATATATCATTAAGATACTTTGTTTCTTTGTAATCTCACGTCAATTTCATAATAGTGTTAAAATCCCACTTGATTAGATAGTGGAGTGGTATGCATTGGGAAACTAGATTATACCAAGTCGATTCATTCTGAGATTCTTTATGATTAGGCCATATTGTCTTTCTCATTCAAAAGTAGTAGCATAGCATAGCTAGATACCTAATGACCTAATTCTTCTAATTACTTCAAAACAAATTCTTCTTCAATATGCATGATGATGATGATGATGTCTTTTCCAATTATTAAGTGACCAAACTCGTCACCAATATTACTGTGGAAAGAATCATGCAATTGTCTACCAACTTGATCAAATTTTTTTATTTGTTTTATTCTCACGACATTCAGCTTGATGTGCAATTAGCTATGCTCAACTATCAAGTCATAGGTGTATATTCTTTCCAAGTAATATATTCATTGTCAAAATATATAAAAAAGAAGACGAATCGATTCTAATAATAATATAATATAAATAAATAAATTGAATTTCTTAATTCATCATACAAAGAAAGCATCATCATTATCAATTTGTAGATCCTCCTTCCACAATTTTTTTGCATATAAAAATGTATGGAAAATTAAAGGGTGCTAAAATTGTCAAAATAATAAAATTAATTTATTGTCAATTAATGGATTATCAAAAATTAATTTCTTTAGTTATTAGTTATTATTAAAGTGGATTTTATCTTTTCTACAGCAATTTCATTTTCATATGCAAATGGTCTGGAATTAAGTAAAAATTAAAATACTTAAGATACCCAATTACTTACCAATTTTGTGAAATAATTTATAAAGGAAAATGGTATAATTTTGAGACCTCTTCTGAGCCATGCTCAAAGATTTAGAAATTATTTATATAAATATTTACAAATCACTTATCGATGAAATCTTCATATTGATTGAGAAATTTTAGCTCACGTTTTCGTATATAAATCATTTTTATTAATTCAATGAAAATAAATTAAATAGTTGCTAAAGTAGATCTGTGGTGATTTCTACAATTGTTAAATTAACAATGTAACACTGAAAAAGGCTACAATGTTGCCTTGTAATATTGTGTTAAAAGAAGTACAGTTACACCGTTCCATAATATGAACATTTGTAATTGAGGTCAGTTATAGAATGTAGCATTTAACGACAAGTGTATTTAAACTTTATTTTGTTTTGAATAATTATTTATATTTTCGAATCCATACTTTTAACATATAAACCAGATCAGATATAGTATGGTTAAAGACTAATAATTTTAATAATCTTTTCTATCTCTTTTTTATTTTTTTTCTTCTTTATTCTAATTTTTTATGATAATTTTAGAGATAAAACATTTTCTTTTTCTTTTTCTATGGATAGATATAAGAACTATTCATATCCTCTTAACGTATATTGTTTCCATAATAATATTCTCTTTCATCTAAATATAAAACTTCTCTTTTAATGGTCACGTCCTTTTATTTAAATTTTAAATAATACATTTATTTTATTAAACCTCATACTTTTGTTACATAAGTAAAACACTCATTTCTTATATTCCATCACTCGTCTCGTATAATAAGCAAAAAGTGTAAGGTTAATTAAGTTGTTAACTCCTCTAAATTTTAGAATTTTGATTTTTGGTTCTTGTAAAATTTTCATGTTATTAATATGAAATTATTAAGTGTTGTTGGTGATCACGTGACAAAGTGCCACGTGATATTTCTATATTAACATTTAATGGTTAATTTAACGTCAACAATTATTTTTGTTGATGAAAAATTAAATGTCATTCCTTGTAAAAATAAATTACAAGGATTAAAATTCTAAATCCTAAAAGTTAGAGAGACTAAAAATTTTATTAACCCAGATTATAACTCTATTGTTTAATAATGAGTCACTAATGTCAAAGAGAATCCCTATTAAAGACCGGTAAAAATGTCTCCTTTCCATTATTATCATTATTTTGGACAAATCCCTAAACAACTAGTCTAATTTTATAATATTCTAAGTTACCATGAGAGTCAAGTTTAATTTTAAAGACTTTCGATGACTTAACAAAATTTAAATCCGTTCCATTGATATTAATTAATATTCTTAAAGTTATATAATATATTATTATTGTTGAATTAATTTATTTAGTTGGACTATATTTTATTTTATCTCTAAATTTTATACATGAAATTTATATGCCTAACGTAAATAACTTAAGTCATGACTAAATTGCTATATCAAACTATATTTTTATTAGTTGAGTATGGTGCGAGGATGACGATAAAAAATAGTAAAATGGTTACAAAAGTTTAATATATTTATTATTTTAATCCTTAAAAAAAGTATTTATTATCATCTTGTCCATTTATTTTATTATCTTAGTCCAAACAAAAATAAAAATAAATAATTAGATTCAAAAATTTAAATTATAATAGAATTTTTCAAGACTCTTAAAAACTAAAATATTCTTCGACCTTCACAATTTTAGGAATCAAAATGATAATTTATACGTAATTAGAATATATATATATACTAATAATATAATTTATTATTTAATGTTAAACTATTATGAGTGGTTAAATTACTGATTTTTTTCTCCTGAATATGACTTTCTTAGTATAATTAATAATAGCAGTTTTCTATGCATAAAAAAATAAAAGCATTTTTTCTAGCTTATGAAAAAAACCCTAAACGATACCCCAAACTGAAAGTGGTTAACTTGTGGACACCATTAGTTTGTCATGAACACTCATACGTCTTTTAATACGGCAAGACAAAAGAAAGACACCAAAAACCTAAAACAAGAAGAAGAAGACATTGAGTGCATTATTAACACAAATTATCCACAAATATGTAACATTACGTAGCCCAATTCACTATCTCCCCAGCTACAAGTTCAAAACAATAACATATATTACCTGGCTTCAATTGCCCAAAGGAAATCACATATATTACCTGGCTTCAAAACAATCACACATGCCACCGCCACAATATATATTCATGACACTCAATTGTTAAAAAGGAAAGTAACTTATTTAGACCGTATGACAGATAATTTGTTTCAACCCCAATTATATATAACCATTGAGTTACAATTTTTTTTTAGTGAATGTTTAACAAATTATATACTTATGATTTTCTTTTTTTTATATAAATATAAAATTGTCATGTATGTTTCTAATATTAAAAAATAAATAAATCATTTATTTATATTGTAATTATAAATAATATGGATAAAAACAGGATAAGTCATATCAGACTAGATCCAGTATTTAACAGGTCGAACCTATTTTTTATTTTATAGATCTGAATTTTGTCTATGACTTGTAATAAATTTTTTTTTCAACTTTATTTGATTTGTTAAAAAATCTGACATAACTTAATAAGTCAATTTATTTCTCTAAAATATTTATAAAAATTTGTTATAAAATTTAGTAATGAAATCTATTTTTAAGACCTATTTATTTTATAGTATTCATAACAATAAGCATTATAATGTAGTAATTAATAATTTTTTATTTAAATTTTAATACATAAATTTAAATTCTCTTTTATCATAATTTTGTCTATGACTTGTAATAAATTTTTTTTTCAACTTTATTTGATTTGTTAAAAAATCTGACATAACTTAATAAGTCAATTTATTTCTCTAAAATATTTATAAAAATTTGTTATAAAATTTATTAATGAAATCTATTTTTAAGACCTATTTATTTTATAGTATTCATAACAATAAGCATTATAATGTAGTAATTAATAATTTTTTTATTTAAATTTTAATACATAAATTTAAATTCTCTTTTATCATAATTTTTAATATTAAACTCAACTAACCGAAAAAGAAAACTATCAAGAAAAACTAGATAAAAGAATATAGCCAGAACAGGTATAAAATATTCCCATCCTAATTGTGATATCTCACACTCCTCTTTTAACTGTATCAAATTGATATCTACTTTTATAAGAAGATGTATGTGATGAATGTAGTAGCAATAATAAAGAATAAAGTTTGAACGTGAGGCAATGATTTATTCAACTTACTAATTAGTAGAAAACTTGAACGTAGTGGGTTAAGAAGATAGTGTAGTGAGTGATATATATGTGGAAGAGGAAAAGGCAAATAGAACCGCGAGGGCCACTGCCACTTCCTGTCTTCAAAGATATTCATGTCGGTAACGCACTCTACACTCCCACGTGTGCTACAATATGTGTCTCAAGTTTACAATATATTATACTCATCATTATCATCCATAAACTATTAAACTACTAAAGTATTCAAGTATTCAGCCATCATTATGTTAGATTTTGTTTTTTCTCTATCAAAAATTTAAGAAGAAATTAAACTAATTAAATGCCTGTTTTAGCAATGGAATAATGGTCTATATGAATTTTAAACCCAAATTTATGTTGTATATAGATAGTTCATTAAGGTATGGTAAATCATATTTTGGTCTGGTCTGTTAATTTAGTCTTTATAAAATAGAAATAGTAAAATGATTTTATGTAATATATTTATCATTTTAATTATATATCTTTAAATTATATTTTTTATTTTTATATTAAGTAGTTAAATTTAGATATCAAAATAATTAATAATAAATAATTTTTTTTGAAGATTAAAATATTTTTTATATTTTAATAAATTAAAATAATATTGTATATTATATTTTTAGAGATTATTTTATTTTTTATGTTTGAGAAACTAAAAACTACATGTTTAAAACGATGGTTTACAGGTTAATTATATTAACCAGAGCTGCAACGGCAATTTGATGAAAAGAAAAAATAACTTTGTATATCATCGCATGCTTTGAAGTGTTTGGATACCATCCACTCAAATATTATGAGAATGATTAAAAAATCATGTTGAATTTTCACTGTATGCAAAAGTTTGTCTGGTTAAGTGGATTGGGGAAAACCATGAAAACTAAAACAAAAATTGTGTTATGTAATAAAATCAAAACAGTATATATCTTATTTGTTTTAAAAGAATAATATACATTAACCTAATTCTTTTCAAAATATGATTTTGCAATAGCAAAAGTAACTTCATCGCAAACCTAACACACAGTATAAATTTTTATTTCTTAATATAATTTATTACATATAACAAGCTAATTCAGATTCAATTCTTAAAAGATATATTATTTATATAAGATGATATGACAGGCCAGTTTTAAATTAAGTATTTATTACTATGTGATTTATTGTTTTACAGAGATAAATTTTTTATTTATGATTTAATTTTTTTAAAAATATAAAAAATTATACATGCTTATCAATAGATAATTGATTTACATAAGAATAGTATAATACAATATCGTAGATAATTAATTTATACGAAAATAGCATGATACGGTATCGTTATTCAAGAACGAACACTGTAAAATTTACTTTGACATTGTGTGTTGGTGATGAATATCTTGATAAAATTAAATATCATTAATTTATATTCAGTGTATATTAATTTAAATCACTGATTATTTATATGCAATGTATATAAGAATATTATAAAATAAAAACAAAAAGCAAATAACCTTGAACAATGTTCATCTTCCGATCTAGGGTAAGAAGTTGTTGTCAAAATCATTGTCAGTGGACGGCCAACAGACACGGCCCTTAGTTTTGGCTTGTCTTAATGCAAACTTGCATGTCTTCTTATGACAATTTGATCTCTATCTGCACCATGCATTTCCATAATTAAACTGTTTATCACATTCCAACAACCCTAAATCTTCGGAGTTCATCTCTTACCTATTCAATTCCTTTTTCTTTTTCAATTTATATGCTATATTCCTTCCCGTGTATGCCGTTCATTTGACCTAATTAACCACAAATTACTTCTAGTAAGTTTTGAACTCATGTGTATACTGTAAAGGCAAAAAAAAAAAAAAAAACCTATTGAAAAATAGGAAAAAAATTTGTGAAATTTTAATAAATAAAATGCACCATGTTTGTGGTTTAAAAATAAAAAAAGAAGTAACATATGCATGTTATCATTTAATTTTTTTAAAACACAATTAGTTAATTTGTATGAATAAGAAAGTATATTTCCTTTCAAAAAGTAAACAAGTATACACAAATTGGGTCCTTTCCAAGTTGAGGATTAAAAGGTTTCTAACTGTATTTCTACAGTATCTCCAAAAAATTGTTGGAAAAGAAATCTAAAATTTCAAGTTTTTTAAATCTTGGTTATTTCACAACTTACATACTATTTTTTTTTTACCCTCTGCGGAATAATATTTTAGAACATTTTTTTTTCGGCTAATTTTTACATGAACGTAATTTTTGTTTATAATCTAAACAAAATACATTATATTAAAATTATTTTTCAGTTACCATGTTCAACAAAAAAATTGGTTTTATCAAAATAAAATTCAAAGCAAACTCGAACATATAATTAGCCCATTAAATTTACTCCATTTTTCCGTCCTTTTAGGGTGAAGCAATTAATGGTAGTCACAATTTTTTTACTCGTATGAATATAATAAGAAAATTCTAAAACATAATATCTGAAGGGAATCAATACATGATTATGAAAACAAAACACACATAGTTTTGGTTGCAGACAAAATTAATTACACTTAAATCATATATAAAATAATCATACCACTGTTTTAGTTTTTAATAACACCATAAGATTTGTTATGGATATAAGAAGCATATGATTATACACACACATAATTTGAATGGTTTAATATATAAATATTATAATTGGATACTGGAATCAGAAGTAACCTTCTAGATTTCGATTACAAGATCAAGCTGAGGGAGGGAGTGTTTGTTTGTATGTAAGTATATTATGTCTGTATGGTACAGACTTACAAATAGAAACAAATACATATAGGACAAATAAGCATCAGGGAATAGGGAAAACTGTGGTAAAGGCACCCAACAACTCTGCGTACCCATGACGAAATTATTCAGCAGACAAAGATACCATTATTCACCCAACATTCATACCTTCTCCATATCCCAATATCTCATCCAATACACAATCATATCATCTCATTTAATTTTATAATTAGTTTCTTAACCCCATCATATGCACATATATGGCTACCAAACCCAACCTCACCTTGGTTTCTATTCTTTTTCAAAGTAAATATTTATAAATTTATGTTACAAGTCTAGGTCAAAATAGGATTTATTATATATATATATATATATATATATATATAAGATATAAACTCATTTTATTCTAATATTGACTTAGACCATATTTTAATATAATATTATAAATATTTTAATATTATTTATAAATTTTGTTGGATCACTCATTATCAGGTTATATCATATAGCTGTAAAATATCAAAATTTTATCTCTAAATATTTAGTATTGATGCATATCTTTAAATATTTAGTTTATTCATATTTTTAGGTGATTTTTTGTGTTTTATTTCATAAATATAATGATAAGTTTTAAAATTATAATATATGATTATTTAATTATAAATAAAATTTTGTGTAATTTATAAAATTAACAAATTTATTATGTTGTGTAAAATATTTTTATTTAGTAATAATATACTATATTATATGATATGATCATCAAGTATGTTTGTGCATGTGGTGTATGGAATGGAGGGCACACATAGGCACATAGCCAAACAATTTTATGGGGAGAATCAATTATTTAAAACTTTGGTGACAGTACAGTTGTAAAATTCATATGGAAGACGACATTGATTACGAGGTGGAAGTGATAGATTTGGTGAGATAATTTCTGAAGTAAATACTAAAGAGAGAGTATTATATTATCCAAGATTTAGAAAAGGAGATTGATATCTATCTTCAAGCAATTACCAAAGTTAGTAACATGATGAATCAATGGTTTTTTTTTTAAAATTCGATCTATAAAGAAAATCGAAGCTAATAACCATGTTAGATAAAGATGAATTTATTTTGAAAAAGATTCGGTAATTGTGGCAATGAATAAAGTGTAGGTTTGGGGGCATATTTATGTTATCATGGCATGCGAGAAATTATTCTGGTAACTTTTTCTATTTGATCCCTATTTTTATTTTTATAGAGATAATTGGAATGTCACCTTCTGAGAGTGGTGGCTATTAAAAGTGTACTGTAAGATCCTTCACTGAATTCCATGATTCCAATCTTTTATATGATCAATGTATTAATTTAATTTCATATCACAAAATTTATATTGAGTTTAGAAATAATTTTAAATAAATTCTCACGTAATTACTTTTATATTAAAAAAATTGACAATTAATTTCAAGTTAAAATCAATTTTAGGTAATTTTTATGTTCAATATAAAATTTTAAATCGTAGTTTACTATAAATTTTTTAATTTTATTATAAAAACATTCAACCATAAATCATATTTTAAAATAAAGTTTAATCTCGAATTACTTTCATTGACCTTTATTCAGTGTATGCATGACACACATTTGGAATTAATAGAAAATGAAAATGATTTGATGTAGAAATCAGTTATCTTGTTTGAAATTAAATTCATGATAAAAAAATGAGATTAAATTGAGTTATAAATTATTTCTTGTTTGGAAATCAATCGAAACTCATAATAGATGAATTTATTAATACTAGTAAATTTTAATTTATTCTTTTACTTTCAACTAATTTTTCAGTTATTTTCACAAAACAGGCTAACTTGATGCTAAAATCAATTCAGCAATATTTTTCACTGTGGGTTAGAGATAGTACTCTCAATCTATGACTCTGTCCCTTCAAAATCATGCGTGAAATTTTGACAGGATATGTAGCAGAAAAAATCTCCACAAAATCATAAATAAAAAATAATCTTTTTTTGGCCATGAATGATTCATATAAACTTCCCCAACCTTTATTGCACTTGACATATTTAACATCCGTGATTATGTATATCATAATTCACGTTACTTATTAAGTACATTTTAATTAAATTGAAACTCATCTTTTTAAGGAATGATTTTTTTAGTGTGATGAATTTTGTAGAAGCTTAATAGAACACTATTAGGGGAGAAGACAGAGAAAGATAGACGTGAAAATCACTTCAATGTTAATTAATTTGAATTCTCATAACCACATTATATGTTGGAGTTTTATCAATTTGATTAATTACCTAAAGAAAACATAAACATAAAATGGATTTTTATTGTATAGTAATCATACGAATTATTGTAATTACTTGTAACTATAATATGTGTGGAACATTCCTCCTTTGTCTTGGTTTCAAAAAAAAATAATTAATTTGGAGTAATTCATGGAGTATCCTTGACGTCTTAGGGTAAGATACTATTTTTTTTTGGTTTGGTGTAAGATAATACTAGTATTGTATTTTTGTAAGTTAATTAATTAAGTACTATGGCTTATAAAAAAAATTAATTTAGTACTAATGCATAATGAAAAAATTAAGGGCGTGCATGCATCTTATGAATGTATCTTTTAACTTTTTTCATTGGGTTAATGATAGCTTTATGCAATTCTAACGTGGGGCGAATACGTTACGTGAAATACAATATTACTATTTAATTCAGCCATCATTGTTGAGTGGTTTAATTCTGAATCGTGGTTGTTACGAGTTCAAAGTACAGCAAAATAATAATTAAGTTAAACAAATGATCCTTTAAAGCAATTATTCAATGAAACCATATATTATGGTTTTTACTTTTTATTTGATAGATTTCATTCATGTTTATGCATATACAAAAATAACATTTATCGATCTTATAAGTAATATAACTTTCTTTTTACATTAAGTGAGATTAGTTGTATTTAATTTTAAGTTTAACACTTTAAAAATAATAATCACTGGATAAGATCTCTTAATATAAAGGAATTTGGAATTGAGTAAAATTTGATTAGAAGACTATTGTATTATAATAGTTGAATAACCTTAGTTTGCTTTGTGTGAATATATATATAATCAAACTCAATCACAAGGTATGCTTAATAATTTTCACAATTATTAAATAATCACTGCCTAACATAAAACAACGTTCCCATATCAATTAATTGTCTTGTTAAAAAAAAAAAAGAATAATCGTTGTTATGGAACAATGTTAGGTGGATCACTACTTCTGCTTAATTAACAAGTACCTTCCATTAATTAAATAATTAATGTTGTTTAATACATTATAATAATTTCACACCTATCTAAAGCTGCTCCATCAGAATGATAAATTAATGGTCACTGCAAACCATAAAACTACTTTCGCAGAGATGAATTTATTATCTTGTTAATTGCTGCATACAATCCGTTTTTGTTTTCTTCCATCACAATATAAATTAAAAAATAATAATAACAAGTGCTTGGTCAAGAAAGACCATGGAATATTATATACATAATCTCAAACACCAAAAAAGTTTGTGGGTCATTTCTTTTTAATTATCATAAATTAATGCTTAGATTAATTTAATACAAGTAGAATTATTTGCTATATATATAAGGCTGGTCAGCCTAATAAATTAATCAAACTTTTTATGTTCTTGACCCCATCTAATTCCTTTCTAAAATTATCAATTTGATATAAAAAAAAATATGAATAGCTTTAAAAGCATAGTGTCATACTCATACGTATGAAAGAGAGAGAGAGAGAGAGAGAGATGTCTGCGCAGGTTGTTCATGATGTGCATAGAATAATGATTAAAAACATAGAAAAGCAAAGCTGCTAAAGTTGGTTTTAGCATTCATCAACATGATGACATTAGGATTCTCAAACACATGCAACTTACTTAAGACCTTGTCCTTTGCAATCATCTTTCCCAAGTGTTCAGGATCCCGAATCCAAATCATAATTAAATACACACTTATATTTGCACTCTATTACTTAATACTTACTTACTTAATGCTTAATACTTAATCACTTATCTAGCTACTTGCTCAACAGACTAATTACTAAAAATAACTAGGTTTATGGGGCCAACAAACAAGATCTCTCTCTAAATTAAAGGAGATTGATATCTTCTAAGTTCTAATCAGCCTCCTTTTATTCCCTTGCTCAGTATTTTTTTTTAATAATAATAAATATGACAAATTTCATTTTTAATTATTTCCTTCAATTTTTCTAAATTAATCATATATGTCTATAGAAAATATTTAATAAATATAATACGTTGATAACCAGACAACTAGTTATAAAATGTGAAGAGAAAAAAATACATATATACTATTTAATAAACAAATATAATATGTAAATAATTAGATAATTAATTATAAAATATGAAAAATAAAAATATATATATATTTGATGAGTGAGTTGACTAATTAAATATGAAATAAAATCCTATATATATTAAATATAAAAATATAAATTATTTTTTTAATTCATAAAAATCAAACATATATACACCAAATATTTTATAATAATTAATATGAAATAGATCCTTTAACAATACATAAAGTGAATTTAGTGAGGCTAGTCAGATATATATATGTAGGTTTAAAGTGAATTTAATTTAAGATGATGATTTAGAATGAACATAATCATTAAAATTATTATGATTTTTTAATTTAATTTTTTAAAATTTCAAAATACACAATCACTTAGTATATTTTCACAATATTTAATTGATTTTTTACTAGAGTCATTCTTTATATAATTTTGATCTATTTTGGTGTTCAGTCATAATATCAAATAATGAAAATCTAATGAGATGGATAATGCAATTATCAATTAAGAGAGACTAAGCAAATTATATATATATATATAGAGAGAGAGAGAGAGAGAGAGAGAAACCTTGTGAGATAGGCCTAAAGCCATTGCTTTTTGGCCTTACCATGTGGCTGACCATAGATTTTAGTTTATCATATTTTTATATTTTTCTCCTGGAAGCAAAGCTTTTCTGACATAGTAAAGTAAATGATTTTTTTTTTTTTAAGAGCTTCATAATTTGAGGATGAGTTTTTTTTTTTCCTTCTTACTAAACAGTAATATGGTAATTAATTTTATTTTCATTTAACAGGAGATCACTGTTCAAACGTCTAAAGTCTGAATCTGAACATGATTACTTTTTAAATATTATTTCTGAAAAATTAATCACACCTTTCTGTCTCAATTTTATTTTACAGTAACGCTCACGTAAGATGACTTAGTTATGAAGTTACTATGGGAAACTTCGAAAGAACTTTTAGGGGTCAAGATATATAACTTTGTTTTCTTTTATAATTGATTCTGAGGTTTCTTTTCAGCAATATATTGTATATAGTATTATATATAAATTTAAATACCTGCAATACTATTCTTTTGATAATTACTTTCACTTAAAAAAAATATGTTGATGAAGCAAATGCCAAATAAACAAAAATAACTCTTATCAATAGTTATTAATGAATCAAGTAAGGTATTAAGTATTCCCACTTCACCTTTTCATTCAATAATAAACAAAAATGCAATGAAAAAGTGACTAGTCATTGATTTTGCATACACAATCAAAGGAAAAATATATAAATATTTTATTTAAAATCAACATATATATATATATATATATATTTAATCAAAGAAAAAAATATCATAATATTAATAATAACAATAATTTTCTACTGAATATTTTTTTATTGGGATTTAGTTTTTAAATAAAAACTTCTTTTACATATATTATATAAACAAAATATATATATTAATCCAAAATTATCAGATAAAATAATCTTAAACATTAATATTGATTTACTATATATTTTTAAACATAAATATCCAATTACTTTCTGATTAACATCCAATTCTCATAAAATTCAATACAAACAATTTTTTTAATAAATAATAACAATTATGTAATATGATTATAATATAACGGTTTGATAAATAAAATTTATCTGTTTATATAAAATTATTAATAGTACAATAACTAATATACATTATATCAGTGTCATATAATTCCTTCCACACTTCCTATAACTATAAATTAAATTTTAACAATTTGATAATTGAATAGTTTGATATTATATATATACTTCAATTATCAAGCACATTAAAAAATTTCAAGTTAAATTAAACATCTATAATGAATTAACCTTATAATCCACATCAACTTATATTTCAATATTAAAACTTAAATCTTTGTGAAATTTTTCAGAAGCCTATTAGGCCATAAAGAGTATAATATGGAATCAATAGAAAAAAAAAAAAGATAAGGATGAGAAGAGGTGTGAAAGATAGTGAAATTAAATTATGATTAAGAGTGAGAAAAGGGACCCATTGCTTTTGGCTCCGGCAGCTACCAAACACAACAGAAACCCTTAATTTTGGCTTCCCACTCCTTTATTCTATCATTTCATCTCTCTCTCTTAATAGTCTTTTTATGATTATAAAATGTGAATATATAATATCAATATTATAAAATATAGGTCCTTTATATTGTTACTTTATCAAAAGAAAGGTTAACAGCAAATCTTTTTGAACACTTGTTATTAAGTAAAATGTAGTAAAACTTTATAAAATTTAATTAGTAAAACTTATAAATTTTAATTAGTAAATTTTAATTTTCATTTAATATCTCTTGCTGTTTTACTCTAGTAGTTTTTCATAAACTAGTTATTTTAATTATCCTAGACGCCAAGATTTTTTTTTTTCCTTTTAAATTTTAAAAATAAGTATAATGTAAATTAAAACTAATTTAATTTTAAATGTGGATGGTAATATTAAAAAATTTAAAATGTCATTTATAAGTTAAAAAAATTAATACATTATTTTTTAAAAAATATAAGTTCAAAAAAAATAAAACAAAAATATTAATACTTAATGTCTAAAATATGTGCTAATTTTAATTTTTTAATTTCACACGTTTGTTTTTACTATGTAATAGTCTTTTTTTTATTCACATTACACCCTATTATAAAAGATAAGATATATATATATATATATATATATATATATATATATATATATATATATAAACAAAACTAAAGTTAAATATTCTATAAAAAAAATAATGAAATATAAAACTATCATGGTTTTAAATCTATATAATAACATATATTTTGAATTTATGTCAGTTGAATACTATTTATATTTTAAAATATATTTATTTTAAATACATCAATCCATGTAATAGTACATGTTAGCACATGCAATAGAAATCTTTCTCTTCTACAATTAATATAAATATTTATCTTTATAGTTTATTTATTAATTCATATTTTTATAAATTGTATCTCTTTATATATATATATATATATATATATATATATATATAATATTAAATTATTATTTTATTATGGTTCAGGGTGAAAACTATCAATAAATTTTTTTCAACTAAGGTATTAATTAATGTATTTTAATATGATTATGTGCATCTTATCTCTGTACATCAAATATTTTGGTACGTTAAAAGCTGAGGAATAGCTTCATTATCACTTTGATGAATCTGCAAAGTAATGTGTAATGATTTCTGCACGTTGACACTGACACTAATGTGCCATTAATTTACTCTACGAAATTACTTGGAAACAACAACCTTTTCAGAATTCAATATTTTATTTTTACTTTTTACATATAAAATTTTAGAATTTTCTTCAAAGGAAATTAATTTAAGTCAGTATTTAAAAATCGATATTCACGTGTTTATTTCTTAATTTTGTAAATATTACTGATTTTTTAATTTCGCGAAAATTCTATTATAAAATAAACAAATTTAATAAAATATAATGAAATAACTTCATCTTAAATTTATTTATTTTTTGTTTATCGATCATGTTCATGACATGATATTAAAAAAATATTTTAAATAAAATTAATTAGTATTTTAAAATAATTCTCTCACGTGTATTGTGCTGCTTTTTTATGTGTGTCTACAAGTATTAATCTTCTTAAATCTCATGCTTTTATACACAGTCAAAACTATTTAATTTAATAATCTTTTAATTATAAAATTTATTAATTAATATATTATTCATAAATTCTCAATTGAAATGATGAGCTTAAAAATCTTTTCTAATATTGCCAACAAGTACTACTATTATACAAGAATATTATTTGTCAGAGAAGTGAAACAAAATGACAAACACATACAACTTTTATATATATGTGTGCTATTATTAATTAGAGTATATATATATTTCACATATTAATAACGCAATTAATAAACTTTATTTAAAGGTATAAATATGAGAATATAAAATAGAATGTACTAGATTCTTTCGTAATGCAAAAATTCAAACATTTCATAATTAATAATTGAAAATGGACTGGGATATGCCTGCTTCGTAAAAGCATAGGACAAAAGTAGAATTTGGTCATTGAAAATTTGTTCAATATATGCATTTTATGATGAAAATAAAAAGGTTTTACATTATTAGATCAATGAAAATACTATACATTCTCGACCATATTGGCCAATCATGCTTGGTATTTATCATTATTTTATTTTTTACAAAATATTTATTTACTTTTTAGAATAGAAGTGTTAGGATCACGTGATTTTCTTATAAATACATCGATGCTTTTAATAATTAATGATAAAAATTCAGCTATACAATCTTTCATTTAGAATATAGATTAAAATTTTATTGGTTGTTATAAATGAGGTGTTCAACTGTATGGTTTAGTCTTGTATTTATCGTCATTATGATTATAATCATGTTATGCTAATTTTTTTAATATATTATGATGTTGAAATACGTAAAATTATACTATTTATTATTATTATTTTTATATTTACTTATAGTTTAAGCATTTTTTAAAGAACTTATTAATGAACCCGTTACTAAAATATTAGTCTTTCTAAATTTTGTGTATGCAAAAAAGAATGTGTATTTTCATTTCTTTTTCTTACTTTGTTGATTGTGTTGTTAATGTAACATGCATCAAAATGCATATAAAGTATTCAGGTGCCCCGTCAATCAAGATTACACTTGTTTTCTTTGACATAATTAATGCATTGTGCGACAAAATGGACAATTACTTGTAGAATTAATCTCAAAATTATTAATTCGTTAAAAACATTATCAGAATAATAACAAGATACTAATCAATTACTCTAAAATATGAATTTTTTTTAAAAGAAATTTGTTTTTAGAATGTGTAATTTTATTGGGATTCATAAAATTGGATCTTTTAATATTTTTTTTGCACTTATTCATAATCTATACATTAGATATTATCTTTTAATTCCTTAACTATATTACTAAGCATTAATTAGAAAAACCCTAATAATAATAAGACAAATTTTAACAAGTATCCTTAAAATACTAGTTAAATTATTATTTTTTTTAAAAAAAGACATCTTTTATTAAATTATGTAACTTTTTAAATTTACCTATAATTTATATATTGAATTTAATTTATTATTGAACAATAATAATAATAATAAATAAATAAATAAAAGAAAAAAAGTTGTCAATCCCACCTCTTAATACTCATAACAAAAATGAAAATAATGACAATAATTGTTTTGAAATGTCCCTAAATTACATGTACTTGATTTAATGATTTTGTTGTTGATTTGTTTTATTTCTTCTTTGTGACGATGATTGGAAAGTGGGGTTCTTGGGATTAAGGAGACGAACCTCTTCTTCTACAAAGCACATGTTGTCAGATACATCCACACGAATGTTTGGGATGAAAATCAATGAATTTATGAATCAATGTGTGCAACCAACACAAACTTCCTTGCAACAATTATTTCTTACTTATATAATAAGTTTATCTTGGCGGCTATTAATTAATGTCTTTAATTTCTCGAACCCATTAATTTTCCCACTATATGGAAACAAAAAATTTTCATTTTATCTTCTTCTTTTTCAGATGGGACAAAGATGGTAAAAAGGTAACAGTGATGTTCAAGAAATTTCTCCAATGAGACAAAGAACCCAACTCCTTCATTTTTAACCTTTTTTTTCTCGAGAAATACTTGACCATTTGTTTATTTTATAATAATACACAATGCACAATGCAAAAGTGGTATTTACTACTTACAATAATGAAATTAATTGGGGTTTCCCTTAGTTTATATTTCGTGTTGTTCATAAAATTGCTTTCTTTTCAAGAAAAGCTTCAAATATAATTAAAAGTTAAACATATATACTGGATGTCATGAAAAATATTAACCAATGAAAAGATTAATTAATCTCTTTACTCACATATAAAAAAATACTAAATTTATATAAATTAGAAAATATAATTAAGAATGTTTAATTAGTTTTCTTGTTCTTATATAAAAATGAAATTATATTTTTTAAACCACCATTAGTTAATATTTATAGAATTAAAGTATCCACAGTAAAAATTTGAATTAATTAACGAATACTCTAAGAACATTAAATAGATTTGAGTTAGTTAAATTTTGTTTATATTTGAGCCTAAAATATTTAATCTTTTTTTTCTTACTTATATATGAATCTACCGACAATATATATTAGGAGTATATTTGTTTGCATATTATGTTGAGGATGTTTTCAGGAGTTATTTTTGAACAAAGAATTATTTATAAGTTTTTTTTTTCAATTAAAAATAATATTTTAAGAGATTTTTTTAAATCTTTTTCTACTTTAATAAATTATTTTAATTTTATTTGTAAATTTTATTTCAATATTTTTTAAAAGAAAATGTATATATAATAGTTAAAGGAAAACATTAGCTAGTTTCTTTAGGGTGTGGTTATAGAATTGAAAGGAAACATATTTTACCAGAATACATTGAAATTACTCTTCTTAAAACCTTTTTTAAAAAAAAAACAAAATCACTAGCAATATACAACATAGAACAATAATACCATTGGCGTAAAACTAAAGTTAATTGATTTGCACCTTCAAAAGTTCCTCAAAATGTATGTCTTGGCTTCATTTGGATCAAATTCAACACGTTTTCAGATGAATATAATAATGGAGTTTATATTGTGAAGTGGTCCCAACAATAAATTAATCAAAGCTTAAATTTTAAAATGATCCACCGATAAAAAATTATTTTTCATTAATTTTTGTAAAAAAACAAATACCTCACTTATTAATAAAAGGCCCCAAAAAATCATTATAAAATATTTTGATTCAAAAAAATTATTTTTTTAAGCCTTATTTATTAATGAAATAACATAATTTTTTCCTTGCTCATGATATATTGTCAACTAATAATTAAAGTCTGTGAATAGACATGCAACACCACATTTTCCTCATTTTCTAACTATTTTTTTTCTTCTCTTTTTCTCTTGCCAATGTTTTTCACCTCGTGATCAAGGTAAACAAATAAAGATGATTGACACACCATATGTAACATTATTTGCAACCAATTTTAATACAAATCAACTAATTCATCAAATATATATAAATATGTAATTTTTTTTAATTTTTTGTCACATTTTATAATTAATTATCAAATTATTTAAATATTACGTCTGTCTACTACTGAATATTTTTCTTATTAATATTTGAGAGCATTGAAACAATGTCAGTAGTGTAAGAAGAACCTCAACCAGAAGAGACAATGTTGCCAATTTTAACCCGCCACTGTTAAGTTGATGCTCCCATTTTACCAAAAAGCAAAGAATCTTGAGCAGAAAAAATTATGACTCCCATTGACTACATTGCCCCTTGAATGTGACTTCACATCCTCATTATCACCTTTTAAAAAGCTGCTTCCAGTGAAATTAATAAGACCTTCACCACTGTTACAAGTATGGGTACTATGGTCTATAAAAGTTACATTATCTTCAAGAGATCACACTCATATCAATTAAGGATCAAACATATTAAATTCTCATGCTTTAAATTTCAACTAGTTGGCACTGTTACAGCTTTTTTGCTACATAAATGATGTATATTTGTAAATTAACTCATCATACAACAACCATCATTCATACAATCAATAAATAATTAACTAACAATCGTTATTTAACAAAAAATAAATTTGTCTGTCATTAATGATGGAATTTAAAATTTTATTCATATTATTCACATTTTTTTACTGGGTTTTAATTAATACAAGATCATTTCTAATAAAAAAATATTTGTAGTTTCTATAAAAAAAAACAAGAAGAAAAGATTGGTAACCAAAAATTTAGTGACAAAGATAGATTTTTTTCCTTATTAATTCTAGCTTTAGTAAATTTAGTTTACTAATATTTTAGTCTATAGAATGCATATAATATTCATTTATTTAATTTAATTTAAATATAATATTTAAAATTTTTAAATGTTTTTGTAAAAAATAATCTTTTATCATATGAATTTTTGTTTTCATTCACCAAAAAAAATATGAATGAAGTTTTAAATTAATAATAGATAATTCATATTGTTATATAACTTTTATTTTAAAATTTGATACAAATTTATTTTTAATTACTGATAATTATTTTACAAATTATTAAAATATAATTTTAAAAAATAAAATGATATATTTACACAGATAAAAAGTTTATAATTTTTCTAAAAACATTCTTTTAAAGAAAAACTCCTAAAACTATTCTCTTTAGACAAGTTCTTAAAAATAATCTCATTTAAGATAACTATATTTCAAAAATATAAAACATCATAAATTTTAAAATTTGTTCAATCATTGATTTTTAGTTTCTAAAATATCTTTAATTGAAATTATGACAAACTAATAGCCATATATATATCAGTATACATTTTAATGCATTCATTCAATACATTTTAATCAGTAATTGAAATTCTTACAAATTCATCAGTCGCAGGTGAAAAAATTTAAGTTACTAATAGCCTTGTATTACTCATTCACGAAACTGCAGAAAACTGAAACTCCATTAAATTAATGTAATAATAATTATACAACAGTGATTACAGTGTGTGATGTTGGAGAGAGAAAGAGAGTGACAGAATAGGAAGCTTACGTGTGTATTGGGGGGCTTGGCCTGTATTTATGCATGCAAAGCAAAAAAATTTACTGTGTGACGAAATTATGAGGGTTTTGTTTCCTTGTGGGGATATTTCTTTTTCTCTTATGGAGCCCATTTAGCTGCTTGTGGGATCAAGTTTCGAGCATTGTGATTGGGTCACACTCTCACACTCTTTTTGAAAGTTTATTAAGGAGGGCTATTACAGACAATCCCTTCTGAATATCAGACTTGGAACAAGCAAATACATCAACCCTGTGAGAGAGAAAATTGAAAAAAATAAAAGATAGAAAGCTTATACGAAAAAGCTGAAACTTCAAAAGCAGCTTAAAAGAAAGCTGTGGAAACCGAAAGGAAGAAGAGAGAAAGAAAAAAAAAAAAAAGAAACACACCCTTTTATTTCTATTCAATTCCTCTATCTATGTTCCTCCTCCTAGGCCTTGTGTAGTACTTGTTTCATCTCTCTCTTTCTCTTTCTTTCTCTCTTTCTCTCTCTTTTCTCCTCAATGATCTTTTTTCTCCTGTTCCACCTTACATAATTCTATCACCAAGATAGTCTCAAACATAGCCGGGTTTTTTTCCTCTTCTTAGGCCTTATTATCATATATCATATAACATACATCATCAAGAGTGTGTACCATGTTAGCCAATAACTTATCTCCATCATCAGTTCCCACTTCTGAGCCTTTTCCCTGCACTGATAATGGCACTGCCACCAATAAAAGGAAGAGAAGACCAGCAGGAACACCAGGTGCACAATTATCATCCAATTTATTAAATCTACCTAGCTATTCTCCCTCACCCTTCACTTTATTTTCATCAATTTCATCCATAAAAGAAAGAAAGAAAGAAAACTTTCATTGAAAACTATGTATTATTATATTCATTTCTTCCAAAAATAAACCAAATCCAAACCATGTTGGTGTCTTTTCATAACATAACATACTTAATTATGTATATGTGTGTTATTTTTGTTACTAACCTACCTGACTCTAACATAATTGTTTCTGAAGAAGGATGCTTAATATTATCTTATCTATTTCGAATAAAATTGTCTTCGAAGGAGGATACTTGATATATTATCTGACCTGTCTTGAATAAGATTGTATCTGAAGGAGAGTAGCTGATGGTAATTGTTCATGGTGTGTTGTATATATGCAGATCCAGATGCAGAGGTGGTGTCACTCTCACCGAAGACGTTGTTGGAATCGGATCGTTATGTATGTGAGATCTGCAACCAGGGGTTTCAGAGGGACCAGAACCTTCAGATGCATAGGAGGAGGCACAAGGTGCCATGGAAGCTATTGAAGAGAGAGACACCGGTTGTGAGGAAGAGAGTGTTTGTGTGTCCTGAACCAACTTGCTTGCACCATGACCCTTGTCATGCCTTGGGTGATCTTGTTGGGATAAAGAAGCATTTCAGAAGAAAGCATAGCAATCACAAACAATGGGTCTGTGAAAGATGCTCCAAAGGGTATGCAGTGCAGTCTGATTACAAAGCACATCTCAAAACTTGTGGCACTCGTGGCCACTCTTGTGATTGTGGTCGTGTTTTCTCAAGGTTTGTAATTGTTTCTTTACACGTTTTCTTTATTAATTCTTAATTTCTTCATACATATCTCGTTAATATTTATGAACATTTTAACTCAATCCCATAAAACTAGTTGATTCATTGATATACATTATTTTGATCTGGTTGAAGTGGAGTCCCTAGCACTTTGTTTGTTATATTTTTTTATGATTCTTAATTCACAATTTGAAGATGAATATGTGAAGGAAAAGATGGATCTATGTGTATTAAAATTTGAGTTGGTGATTGCTTTTTCTTCTCCTCTCTATTTCATGTGCTGTATATATAAACAAGGTTTTCTTTTATTTATGTTTTATATGTTTTCACCATGTTTGAAGCTTGTAATTGTGTTTATGAAATGAGCTAGGGGAACTTGGGAGTGTTCTTGTTTTACTTGGGATTTGACTTGAAAAAGGGAAAATATGTTTTTTGGAATGGAATATAAAGTGAACAATGAAGGGGTGGAAAAACTAAAAGGAGATAATTAAAAAGAAAAGAAAATTCAAATATTTGACTGATGGAACCTCAATCCAAAATTTTTATTTTTTTTCACAAGCTTGCACTGTTCAGTGACAGTTGGAGCAACACGGTTTCCAAAGCTCCGTTTTCCGTTGGTCGCATACATACATACACACATAATAACTGTTTTTGTGTTTTCATCAAAATCCTTCTTTTACTTTCCATTCCAACAACACCTTAAGAAAAATTTGTGTTTTGTGTGATCATTCACTCCATTGACATTTTCCATTTAATTCTTCAATGACCACACTTCATCATCATCATCATAATATATCTCGAAATTGCCATGAATTCTTGACTTTCTTTTGTCCTTTATTTAGTGGAAACTGGAACCTCTTCCCCCCACCAATTTTTAAAGACCTTTTCCCAACCACCTTTTATATCCACTTTTTCTTTGTCTACTCCTTTTCTTTCTTCCTTTTCATCTTCTTTCTCTCCAAGTCTATATAATGCTCATCTCCCACAAACAAGAATATATAATTATGCAAAACAAAACCCTTTTGAGTGGTTCAATGCAAACAACACAACACTAACAAATAGTTTCATATATTCTTTCTCATTATAGGGTGGAGAGTTTCATTGAACACCAAGATGCTTGCAACATGGGAAGACTCAGACCTGAATCTCAACCACTTCAACCTTCAGCATGCCTTTCTAGAACAGCCTCAAGTCCAAGCCCTTCAAGCGAAACCAATTTCAGCACAGCTCCATGGGCAACAAGAATCATAATACCAAAGCCAACAATAGAACCACCAACAATTTTCATGAATAACCCTACTACTCTTATCACTAATGCTGAAACCTCATCCAAAAACAACTACATCAACAAACTCCACCCCAACTTGGATCTTCAACTCTCCACCCCTACAAACACCACTACCACCACTACCAACATCAACAACAACACATCAAATATCATTGTAAACACCCTTGATGCTTCAATATCACCAAAGAGGGATCAACATGAGAATCATTCAACACATTTGCAACTTTCAATAGGGTCATCAGATATGAGTGAGAAAGATGAATCAAACAGAAACTCATCAGAGAAAAGCAGCAACAGTGAGAAGAAAGAATCCAACATGGCCTTGTTGAGGGTTCAAGAGCAAGCACGGGAGCACTTGAGGATAGCCATGGCAGAAAAAGCTTATGCTGAAGAAGCAAGAAAACAAGCAAAGAGGCAAATTGAACTTGCGGAACAAGAATTCTCAAACGCCAAGAGAATAAGACAACAAGCACAAGCTGAACTTGACAAAGCCTATGCATTGAAAGAACATGCAATGAAGCAAATCAACTCCACCATTCTCCAAATCACTTGCCACAGTTGCAAACAACAGTTCCAAGCAAGAAACCATGCAACACAAGATGAGAATTCATTGGTTTTGAGCTACGTGTCTTCTGCTATAACCACAGATGGAGGAGAAGTAGAAAATGATGATAATGGAAAAGATCAAGGCAAGCAAAACTAACTTGATCTACTTAGAATGAGAGAGAGACAATAATCTTCACCATAATCATCATCGTGTTCATGATCAAGGACAACAGCATCATCTTCTCTATAATCTCTCTTTCTCTCGACAGTTTATCTGTATTTTATTTTTCTCTGTCCTCTTCTTTATGGGGTTAATATACTTAATACCTTTTTTTTTCATTTCAACGCTGATATATCTCTTTGTGAATTGGTATACCAAGTGAAGTGAAGTGAAGGTGAGTGATGTTGATTATGTAAGTGGGATTACAATAGCTCACGGGGTGGAGAAATTATTCAAGAGAGTGTAATTCTTCGTGCAACTTGCAGTTTATTGTGCCATGTTATTTGTTAATTAAATTTGGTATAAATGCAGACTATATCATAAAAATGGTTTTACTTAATTATATGATTCTCTAGCTATTACTCACTATTTCGTTCGTGGGGTAATGATGGTCGTGTACGTGCTTCCATTTGTATGATAATGTATAGTGTATAATATAATATATCACCGTGAATGAGATTCTGTTGACTGAATACCTAAATTTTTATAGAAAAAAATTTAGATATAATATTCAGATCTTATTTATATTATTTTATAATTAGAATAATAGTTTTATGTTGATAATTCATGTAACTAGAACTGTATTGAATGATTACGAAAATCACGGAGATGAAACTTTAATTTTGGTAGGAAAATAATATAAATTCTAATTTTATGTAAGTTTTGTTGTTTTTGATAAATGTGTTTGATTTTTATAAATAAGAAATTATAATACATGATTATATTCTAAAATAACACAGTTTATGTGTGTGTATATATATATACTCGTACGTAGTTATTATTATTATAAATGTAGTTTTTCTTTGGTTGGAGCTAGGATTGCAATGAATGAGGGGTCAGAGAAAATACTGAGGGCTTGCTACCCTAAAGTTTTGGTTGTTTTGGATTTTGTGTTTGGACTATGTGTAGATCTTTGTTGGGTAGGGCAGAAAACGTAGAAGACTATTTGATGAGCATTAAAGAAGTGTACTGACAAAAATAAAAAGGGAGACCAAATACTTCAGAGAGAAAATGAATACAAGGGCAGTGACATTGCTCACTCATAAACTACATGCATATATACACACAAAAGATCCATAGAGGGAGAGAGAAAGAGAGAGAGGATAGTGTCCTTGCTTTTTGGTTCTGGTGACTTATAAATGTGAATGAAAAGCAGGTTTGCATGTTTTTCAGTGCCACTGTTGAGAAGGGTTAATGACAGTGCAGTGACTCAGTCGTCCCTCTCAAAGGCACACAGACACAAACAAACTCTATTCATTCATGATGATGATCACCTTCACGTCTCTGCCTTGCATAAGAATCAGAGCCAAGTGGGCGCAGCACACACCAGAATTAAGACAGAACCACCACCAGCATCTTTCCAAATATGCAGAGACCATTCAAACCTCTTTCCACTCTCAAAGTAATTGCCTCTGTTGTCAATTTATAACAAACCCAAACAAAATTCCAAAAAACAAACAAAAAAGTAACTTCACATACACCTTTTTCTTCTTTTCTTTTTTTTTTTTTCTTTTTACTTTTACATTAAGTTTAGACTTGGTGTGAAAAAAAAATTACAACAAATATAGGTAGTTATATCTTTTTCTTTGTTTAGTTATTGTCAAAATAGAATAAATATGAATTTTTAGAGACTTAAATTCAATTTTTAATTCTTTCTTTATATATTTTTCTTCTTCTCAACTAACAATTGAAAACTATTCTTTTAAGATATGAAAATTATTTTTGGATAAATATAATTTCATATACAAAAATTTAATTATATACACAAATATAGTTATTTGTTAACTATATTGACTTTTTAACCTAGAATATCCCTCCACAAGAGTAAGATTTTTCATATATCTTTAAGAAATTAATTTCTCTTAACATATATTATTTTAGACATATAAAAATTAAAAATAATATTTTTATTACATAGAGATATGATTATTTTTTAACCATATCGTTCTATATTTTTTTCTTCACTTCATTGTTGCATATTATTTTTTATTTTGTTGATAATTAATCTTCATGAGAAAACATGACTAGTCACTTTCGGTGAGGTTTTTCTTTCCAATTATGTCTTTTCCATTTATAAATATTCATTCAAACTCAAGACTTAAGAGAATTGAACACAAATTCCCTCAAACAAACTACTTATTGGTTATGTTATGATTTAGTTGTCACATTATGTTATATTTTTCTTTCACATGATGTTATTATGAATTAATTATTAGTGGATGAAATCTCAAGTACATATAATACTCTATTTTCATAATTTATTTACACTCAAGTTGAAGTTGATTAGGATTTATTCTTTGAATTACGTGATTATACTATACTAACTTGTTAGTACGATCGCAATATATAGATAATTAGATAATTAATTATAAATATAAAGAAAAAAATACGTGTATATATATATATATATTGTATATATTCTATGAATAGGTTATTGTGTAGTGTAGTTAACTGTAAAGTAAAGATGTTAATATATTATACTTGTCCGCTCAACCATTGAATATATATTTTTATTGTTTCACAGTGAAGAAAAAATACACTCAAACCAAATATGCAAGATGCTATACTATTAGTTAGTATTATATATATTGTTACAAGAACCGATAAAAAGATGTAGAAAAGCCAAAGTCATGAGCAGCTTAAAGGGTCATATTTGTTTAGTTTCTAGAGATATTACAGCTTTTTTCTTTATCCCCTTGGACCACGTGGTTCCTCTTCTCTTGAGACTATTATGTAATTGCTTGCTAGCTAGGCTGAGCATGTATATCAGTCTCCACTATTACCTGCTGGTGCACAAAACTGCTGTACAATTATTATGAAAGTGGAAGGTTTCAGTGTCTCACTGGCTGAGGGGTCCTATAGTGTAGTTGCCTGGCTCCCTGCACATTAACAAGTCTATGATATAGTGGGGGGTTGAGTCCTATTCTGGAACCCTTTTTGTTATCAACCCACTCATATACTCTTCCCTTTCTTGTACTAATAAATAAGGAAATGAAATGAATAACATAGAACCAAAAAGATAGGGTAAATTAGAAAGTATTTAAATTGCAGTTGTAATAATATATGGTGTTGTACTTGTGATTTTTTGTAGTACAATTGCAGTTTTAGTTGGTAATTGAAAATTAATATTACAACTGTGAGTGTTAAATGTAAAATATACGGATAGAGGGGTGCTAGTATGCTTGACACTAGCTTGAGAAATTAATGAGCATTTTACTTACATGGGTGAGGGTATTTTAGATTTTGAAAAAAGAAACAGAAAGTTAAATGTTAAAAGTTTCATTTATTTTTAACTTAATAAAGAAAAATGATAAGAAAAAAATATACAACTTTATTTCATAGTCAACTCCAATACGTAGCCAATCAGCCAACTTATACAGAGTCAACCAACCAACTTACTCACAGAACATATGCAATATTTCAATCGTCTATCAAATATTTTTCATTAGACTAGGAAAAGACATGATTTATTGTAGAATTTAGATATAGCAAAAAAATATATATAATAAGCCATTCACTCAAGTAACGGCTCGTTGACATTTTAACAAAGATAGATACATAATATACTTTTTTTGAATAAAAATAAATAAATACTTCATTGAAATGTTTAGGCGAATGATGTTACATCCCCAATGGTTTATTTAGTTGATATTATTTTTTGACAATTGGTTAATTAATGTGTATTTAGAAACGTGAGTTTTTATATTGCACCAAAAACACAAAAAAGGGCAAGTTCTTAATTATAAATGATTTTTAATTGCATTTTAAGATTTAGGTTAATTTAACATTGTAGACTCCAGATTAAGCAAACAAACAAAGAAGAAAGTATAGAATAGGTTTTGTGGTTTCGGAATATTGCAATCAATCATGTGTGTATGGATTGCCAAAATAACAAAACATATATGCTATATGGTAGAGGTCCTTCCAAATATACAAAACAAACCATAAAAAAATGGGAAGGGAAAGAAAAACTATGTATTGACGCAGGATTAATTGAGTGCTATATTTGTGCAAACCTAGCATGTAGATCTGCTTTATAGTTTATTAATTTTTTTTTTTGAGTCTATCAATCATTGCTTTGTATCTTGTCACAATGAACATCTTATATTCTTAAACAACAAGCTTTTTGACAAATTTGTGAAATTGATTTCATAGATCAAAAGTGGCATGTTTCACAAAATAAAAAAGAATTGTTTTGACAAGTCTTCACATCATTGAGGTTAGAGGATAAAGATGTAGTCAAGAAGAAGAACAATGAGCATTTTACAAGGACCTCACCAAAGATATAAATAATAGAAGGGGAAAAGAGGGTAAAAATAAGAAAAATAAGGAAAAAGACCCCTCCATAGATACAGCTTTGGTGCACCAAAATTGTTTTGGCTTCACATTGACATTACCCCGTAAAACAAGGATATCCTATTTCATTTTGAGCTCAAGAATCCTTCACACACAGTCCTTAATGGTAAATATTAATTAACATCATTGCTACAATATTTATATATATTCTAATACTAAGTAGCAACAATTTAACAATTTTATTTCACTAACAACTACAATATACAATCAACTAGCCAACTCACTCACATAATATATATATATATATATATATATATATATTTCTCTATTTTTATATTTTATAACTAATTATCTACATATTCTAATTGTGTACCAAATCATTTCCACAATTTAAATGTTGGCTCACAACTTTGTAAATGTTGTCAGAATCAGAAGGTATATATATACAGCATTTATTCAATTTATGGGAAAGGTGTAGACATATCTCACGCAAAATGTTCAATTAAGTTTGAATAGTATTTTTCTAAATTTGGCTTAAAGTTTAAACCACCGACTAATCCAACCTAGTACATGTTTTATCATTAATTATTAATTGAAATATAATATCTCAACTTATGTTTTTTAACATCAAATTGGTGTCATGCATGACTCATGAGTCATGAGATTGCCACTGTCAATCACTAAACCATTGTAAGAGAAGGATTAATATTTTTTATGATAGATATTTAAACAAATATTACATAATCATTATGACTATATTAAATAATATTTGAGAAATATTTTCAACTATAATTTAATATGAATATATATGTATAGTAATTAAATAAATTGAGTGAGAATTAAATTTGCAGTGCATCAATTCCGTACAAATGGCTGTTGCATATAAAAAAAAATGTAAACTCTTAAAACATTTTTGAACAATTTTATTTATTATTTTTGATAGATTAATGTGCAATGTACGGTACAAATATAGTTCAGAGTAACATCGTATCAGATCAAATATGGTTTCATTCAGATTGGATTTTTAAAATATTTGTTCTTTGGTGCGACTTACGAGTAAAAGATTTTCATGTACCTATTTCAAGTTTAATAATAAGAAATTTTTTTCTCTCTATTGTCTATCATAAAATGATTTTCATCAATATAAATAAATAGGAAATGATTATTTTAACCATTGCTGTATAAATACATCCGTAAAAATTTCCATTGATTTTCTATTCTTTATATTTTAAGAATTTTTTTCCCAACTATCAATGATAAAAATATATACAATATGAAATGAGTTGCTTGCTTAATGTTTTTGGAAAATTTTGTAAGTGTTAAAGGGAATGAAAATAGTTGACAAGAAATAATTATAGTATAAAAATTTGTGTCGATCTATTTATGTTTATAAACCATTTTTCAAATATATAGTAATAAGAAAAGTGTTGCCCAAATTATTTTTTAAAAAAATTAAAATGTAATGTTTCTTTACTATAGCTTCTACATGGATATGAAATCTTTATATATCTTGTAGGGATAAGAATAGAGGAAAGTTAGGGAACTATTTCTTAGCTGTTAAAAAGTTTGATAAAGAAAGGAATTCAAGAGAAGAATCTCCCTAGATTTTAAAGGTAAGAGTTATAAATGTATTATGATCCTTGACTTCTATGCAAAAGAGCTATAATGATTAAGAATACAGGTAAAAAAAAATAAAGGATTGAAAGAAGGACAAAACAAAAAGATAGGCTTTGGTTATTTGGATCTAGACATGTGGTATGTTATCTCGTTTAGTTATGTGTCTTTTTAAACAACCAAACTTTCAAATTAAAGATCCGACATAACCATTAAGTTTGTTTTTAAGAGTATAGATCGACCTAATTTTCCATTAGCAATGCAAGATGAAAATTGTGTTTTAAAATGTATGAACATCTTATTTTTATAAGAAATTTATTATAATTATGAGATAGAATTTAAAATTATGTATAGACAGTTAAACAATGAAAATAGAGAAAATACATGATTAAATAGATCAAATTATATAGGAATAAGATTAAAATCTACTAGTTTAGGTGTAAAATAATTTTATATATCTTTATTAAAACTAAGACAGAATTTAAAATTATGTATAGCCAGTTGAATAATGAAAAATAGATGACGAATCTATGATTATGCAGGAACAAAATTCAAGTCTACTAGTATGTTAGGTGTAAAATAATTTTATACTTCCTTCCTATTACAAATAAAAGTTTATATAATTAGTTAGAATTTTATTATTATTAATAGGTTTACTATGCATAATAATTTACAATTGGTCATAAAACTTCTTTCTATTAAATATTAAATATATGATACTTCTCATGCATGTGATCTAAGGTGTGGAATTTCAATTTCTTAAATCTTACATTGTTGTCTAAATATTTGCTATTTTTCTTAATTCATGTGTTCTGAGTTGAGGAATTTCAATTTGTTGATTCCTACATAATTTTTCTGCATTCTATCAATAATTAGGAAACATAATATCAAATCCAATAAAGATAAATTCATTGAATAGTTGGCTTTTCCATCACTAAAAATGAAAATGATTTAAAGGGAAGAAAATGTGTAACCATCAATCCCATTCTCCTATTGTAAATTATGAACATCACAAAATAATAAATCATGATTTATTTATTAGTACTCCATAATAGTCCACTTTCTTGGCCATTTTCCCACTCCATCCAAAAAGCCTCAGATGAATGCCTAGAGTTGTGGCTTTAGTGAGAAAAAGGGAGAAAAAAGTGTTATGTCTCAAGCAGTTTAGCCGGTAAAGTGTAAGATCAAGTGGGCCTTTAGTTATTTCACTTTAAGGAGAAAAAGAAAGAACAGAAGAAAATGAAAACCAATCAAATTCAGTTAACCAACAACATTCACTGAAATGGAATAAATTTCAGTGGTTGGTGATCAGATAAGTCTAGAAAATAGTTGGTTTCATGAGGTAAAGTTTCAATATCTGTTCACATGGAATCATCATAATTCTTTCTTCTATATATAACAATCATATTTTCTAACCAACAACTAAATACTAATTTCTTTTTCAATATAATTAAATTTTGGTGTCTTCTAATTTATAAAATTTTCTTTGCACACACTACTCCTATTACTAAGAATTAAACCTAATACCTTTGGAAAAACTGTAAGGCTTGTTTTGTATATATGATGAAAAAAACAGAAAAAAAAATAATAGAAAAAATTAAATAAGAAAAACAAGATATTATAATGACATTTATTTAATTTTTTTTGTGATACATTTTATTGTTGGTTCTATACAAAATATTTATAATAGTGTCACTTTCTAGGTTAGATATTCTGCTAGAAATAATTAGTAATCAGAAAAAACTCTAGATGCTCATCTTTTATAATTATTATCACTACAAAAAAACAAGATATTATAAAATAATATTAATAATAATAATAATAATAATAATAATAATAATAATAATAAATAATAATAATAATAATAATAATAATAATAATAATAATAAATAATAATAATAATAATAATAATAATAATAATAATAATAATAATAATAATAATAATAATAATAATAATAATAATAATAATAAATAATAATAATAATAATAATAATAATAATAATAATAATAATAATAATAATAATAATAATAATAATAATAATAATAATAATAATAATAATAATATAATAATAATAGGAGACTGTAAATTTTTTTTTTCTCAGAATATCATTTTCATGTACAGTCACAGTGATTCATTGCACAGGGCATATACTGTATACCTATTGGAAGCTTTTGATTTTCTTTATGAAAATTTGTTATATGTAGCTTCTTGTTCTTTTACTCCTCCATTTCTTAGAAAAGTGAATGGGGCAAAAATTTTTATTGCACTTTTTGGTTTAGATCATAAGGTTCTTGGAGCAAAAGAAAAGTAGTTTTGGACTTGTCAGCCCATTAGAAGTTTCAATATAAAAAAAACAAAAACTGCAGAGATTTCTACACAAAGTCATACTCATTTGGGAAGCAAAAGTTGCCAAACCTAGTTATAAAAAATATAAAAATATGAAGTTTTTGTGTTTCAGGTAAACTATTTTACACATTCAACTAATCATAATTTATCATATATGATAAATTTATTGATTTTAACATATTGTCAGGAATATATAACCTTTAAATTAAAAAATTGTGTTAAAGTAATTAACAATTTTATACCATATTCAAGTTTTGAAATAAATAAAAACATGTGTTAGGCCAAAACAATGTGAGCTAGTAGTACTGGTTTCATTTGTCTTGCTTTATCTTATAAAGCTATCATGCCACTGTCTTATTTAGGCCACATTGCAAATATTATTAAGCTGTGTAAGTTTGTTAGCTGGAAGGCTTCAAAATGGCACCATGAACACCAGACTCAAAAGGTTAAAGATGAGTTTTTGTTATGGCAAAGAGGGAGAAACCAAAATGAAGAGAGAATTGAAAAGAGAAGTACTTTTTGTGTCCGGAGACTTAAGTAATTGAGAATCAAAATATGAATGTAATAGTAATAAAAGGGTTAGCTTTAACAACTCAAGCTGAAACTTAGAGAAGAAGAGGAAAAAAATAGTAAAGAAATTGGTGTTTTATATTTTTTCTCAATTTTAATTAAAGTGAATCCTTTCATTTTACATCTTACATTAGTTCAAATTCTTTTCTCTATTTCATTGCATCTTTTTTCCACTCCACCAAACAGAATTTGTCATCAAGAAGATACAATTAAGTTGATTGAGGAAGGTTATGAGATTTAATGCTATGTAACTGCTTAAAAATGTCATGTGATGGTTTGAAAAAAAACCTCAAACTTGTGTGTTAATCTTGATCCTTCATGATAAGATCCAGCAGCAAGGAAAGAAGGGGAAAAAAAGTAAACAACAACAAGAGTAAATGATGTTACAGTGTAGAGGGTGCACCATAGTATTTTGGGTTAAGATTATTTCAATGACAATTAATTGTGGTTTCATAGATGTCCACCTTAACTATTGGTCAATTGCTTTTAGCAAGAGATAAATGAAGTCATTAAGAAACGTTCCTATCATAACCTTTGTCATTTGTGAACTCTTTTCAAGGCCCCATTTCAAGTCAAGAGATAAATAGTTAAACTTCATTGCATTAATTAAGATATTTGTAATCACTAAATAGTTGAAGATTAAAAAGCAAGTTATTTAAGAACCAAATATTCTACTCTTTTTTATGATTAGATCTAGTGTCCTAGTCTATCATAAGAGGAAAAGGAGTTTATGATTCTTCCTCTCAGAATTACATGAATTAAGTGACATAAAACTACTATAGCTTAATTAACAATTTCAAGTTTGAATTCTAATTATATAACATATTAAATATTTAAAAATAATATTTTATTTTATTTTTAATTTAAATATATAGAAAAAGTAAATATAGATGTATGCAGTAATTGTGGTGTGTGGTTAGCAGGTGAGCCAGGCAGTGCTGTAATTGTGCTGTGCTTAGCTTTGGGAAATCCACCATCCCAGCCTGTTGCCAGTGCCCACTATCAATGTCTTGTGTTCAAAATATTTTCAGATACATCAATTGCTAATAATATCATAAAATAAAAAGGTAAATTGCAACAAAATATTTTCACTTATTTTGGTTCATTATTTAAGGAAATTACAAAAATTTAAAAATGTTCATAAGTCTATTTGTTACAAGAAATTAATTCTTTACATCATGATGAATTATAATTTGAATTTCTATCAATACAAATACTTTTATTTAGTCATGAATCATGTCCTGATGTACAATTTATGTATTATAGTTATAACAATTATATTATTCAATAGTGTATTATTATGTTAAGATGGAAAATTTGACTTATCATGCTAATGTTTACAATAATAAATCTTACTAAAATGAAAAAACAAATCAAAACACATTTAAAATGGGGCAATTTGCAGAGTTAGAGGAAAGTGGTGTGCAGCTAAGTAAATAATTATTAATGTTGTGATGACTGAGTATTGTTCTCTGCAATTAGCACATTTTGCATTTGAATACAATTATTTTAAATATTATTTAATATTAGAATCTCTTAAATATTATTATTATTATTATTTTTTTTAATGTTTAAGATTAGATTTTAAGATGGCGTGCAGACATTTTTGTTCCTTTGCTCTCTTCATTTTTCATTTCGTAGACGCCAAGAACCCTAACAGGTACTGCTCCCTTCTCCCTCTGCTCTTACATTCTCTTACCCACTTGATTTTTCTTCAAATCATGACATGGGTTTGGGTCAAAATCCTTTTTTTTTAACACCCATTTTCCCAGTTTCATTTTAATCTTGGATTTTGTTGATCTGTTTAGTTTTTGGGTCAAAGATCTGATTTTTATGCTCTTTTTTAATGCTGAAATGGATCTTAGATCAAAACCCAGAAGCTGGAATCTTTGGGGCTAGAGGTTTTGCATGTCTATACATTTATGGGATTTGTGTAATTTTTTCCCCTTTTGTGGTTTGACTTTATTTGAGCTTAAACAAAGGTGAGTTTTTAGGTTAGACAATTGCATTCTGTTGTTGAAGTAGTTTTAGTTGTTTCTTTGTCTATTTTTCATATTAAACTGTTTTTTTGTTTTGAATTGTGTTTGTTTGTTAGGAGAATGCAATGGAGTTGGGATAATAATTTGTGAGGATAGTTAACATTTGACATAGTGTACATTCACTACATTGTGTTGCTGCAACTGTTTTCATCATTTGGTGCTGTGATGGATGGTGATAATGGTCTTAACATACGTAATTGGGGTTACTATGAACCCGCTACTTTTAATAAGAGCCATCTGGCACTGCAGCTGATGTCCTCTATGCCGGAAAAACCTTTAATCGGAGGGCGCAATGCTGCGGTTTTATCCGGTACTAATGGTGCATTTCACCATAGGGACATTGGTATGTCTCAAGGTACATACCCTATGGAATACATGAGGGATGCATGGATTAGTAGTCAGAGAGACAAGTACATGAATATGATTCCTACAAACCATAATTATGCTAGTATTCCGGAGACTTCTTCAGCACATCAGATTCAAATGATTCCACCACCGGAATTGCCGAAGGAAGAAAAGCCAGTGGAAGAAGAACCTGTTGTTGAGAAGGCAAATGGTAGCACTCGGAAGAAAAGACAAGGCCCTAAAGTGCCCAAATCTCCCAAGGCTAAGAAGCCCAAGAAGGGGCCTCGCACGTCGAAGAATGAGAATGCTCCCTCAGTTCAACGTGCAAGGGTTCCAAAGAGAACTACTGAGATTGTAATAAATGGGATTGATATGGATATTTCTAGTATTCCGATTCCGGTTTGTTCATGCACAGGGATACCACAACAATGTTATAGATGGGGTTCTGGCGGCTGGCAGTCTGCCTGTTGCACAACCGGCATGTCGGTGTATCCTTTGCCTATGAGTACCAAGCGCCGTGGTGCCAGGATAGCTGGAAGGAAAATGAGTATAGGAGCATTTAAGAAAGTTTTAGAGAAACTTGCAGCTGAGGGTTATAACTTTTCTAATCCGATTGATTTGAGGACTTATTGGGCAAAACATGGCACCAACAAGTTTGTCACTATTAGGTAGGTTTACTCTATCACCAACTGGCTCTGTGTTTCGTTCAGCCCGTTTATCTTGTATATATGTGTATTTGGCCTGAGACTGAGGCTTCTTAGCTGGATTGTAGTTGAAGAATTTTCGAAGTCATTTGACATTCCTGTTCTCCTCTAACTCTTTCTATGTTGTTATCTTCACTTCTTTGGATTTAGTACATGGGAATTCAATCTTTTGATCGGTTGGTTATGACAGGGAACTAGCTGATGGCATCTTGTTTTATCAATATTTAGATTCTTAGAAGTAAAATTTTATCTGTTCATGTACCTGGCGGTGTTTGAATGTTGCATTCTTCCTTTTTCTCTTTCTAACTAAATATGTGAGTTCTGTTAAATTGTAAAGTTCTCTAGATGGTCTGATTGCATGAATGATTCATCTTGTCTTTGAGAACTTGACAGGTTTGAAGTGCTCAAAAGTAAAAATGATAAGTTTTTCTTTTCAAAAATATTTCTCCTTTTTTACTGTTTTTCCTTCTAAAATGAGTAACAGAACTCTGCTTCCAAGCATTGTTGGTTTAGCAATTTGATTGCTGAATCATTTTTTATATTTTCGTGGTAGATCCAGTTCAGTTTTTAGAGGATTGAACATTGTGTGAAGGTAAGATGGTTGTCATTGTGGTAGAATGTTTTGTGCATGTCTGATTATATAATAAAAGTGAAAATTTGATATACATGTGGCTTATAGCTGTCAAATTTGAATTGTTATTAAGTGCTTGCTTTATGGCTGAAATGAGACTGAAAGGACTGGTTTTATTTCTCTACAAAATCGTGAAAAGGGTTTCTTTCTTTTTTTTAAAAATAAAATGTAAAATAGTTGTTTGTTGTGCAGAAACAATCTTTTTCTTGGTTGCCAGCATAAAATGAGTTAGTGACCTTTTTCCATTTTTTGGCTTAAATATTTTATTCAAGAAGGGCTTGTAGATTGCATCTTCAGGTGGTGAAAAGGCCAAATCTTTTGTATAACTATGAAGCTATATTTAGATTGATGGAAAGGGATGAAATAGAATGCAATTCATTTCACTGTTGGATTATTTGGAATTAAACTTTATGGAATGCAATTCATTTCATTCCATTTAGTATCCTTCTTTTTCTTTTCATCTAATTTGGGAAGTATGAGTTGATATCTTTTTGTCACATTTCCTCTTTAAATTATTCAAACATTGGAATAGCTTGTTCCATTTTATCTTACTGCATCATAATTGATATTGTTTGATTCAATTCCATATCCACCTCACGAAAATTGGGTGGCTAAACTAGTGTTCAAAATATATATAGCTTGTTTCCTGTTTAAGACTTTGTTTTAAGAAGTTTGCATTGTAACTTGAATCCAAAAAAGGGAGGAAAAGGTGTTTTTGTTCAACCAACTAATGGTGAAGTGTTAGTTAACATAAATGTAAGATATCAAATTGCTGGAGCAGAAGATCTTGTTTTGTTCAACTAGGGAGAAGAGTAGCATAAAAACTAAAAGCTTAAAGAATACTCAAATTTTTTTCCATAAATTTAAGTGTTTAAATGTAAAGCATGTTTGCATAAAACGCCATTGTTCTTAGTTTTTATTTCTGAGCTTCCTGAAATGAAGGAATATACAAACTTTGTGCTCATTTAAATGCATGCTTGAGTCAATTTTACTATTTGTTTTGTTTTTCCAAAGATTTTTTAATGTGTTTAAATAAACTTCTTAACAAAATAAACTAATATTTTGTGCAAAAGCACTGAAGAAATTCCTCATTCTCTGTTTTATAATAAATTTTATATATTATGTATCACTTATATATTTATAATTTTTCATAAATTTTAACTAATAATAAAAATAAATAAAACGAGTATATTAGAGATATATTGCTGATACTCCTAGTAAATAGTACATATACATAAATATAAAAGTATTCTATATTATATTTAATAAATTTATGCAATTTTATAATAATTATCGTAAATATTATAACTAAAATAATTTCTAATGAATTGAAAATATAAAATTTTACACTATTAAATTTTAGGTTGAATCTTATCACAAATTAGGCCATAAAATATCTTCTGACACATTTTTCAGGGGTCCACTGTCTATAACATAAGTTGACTATAAACTTTTGAAATGATACTCACATTTTTCTTTTTCTGAAAGGAAATTCTACTCACTATGATCAACATTTCAATGTGGAGTAAAATGCACTCAAAACATCCAACACAAATTTGGGTACCTTTGCTGAAAATGTACCTATCAGCCATTATTAAAATGAATAAAGGTGCAGAATTTTAATTTTTTTTTTAATATAAAGGAGCATAATTTTATTATTTTTTTAATATAAAGGAGCATAATTTTATTTTTTTTTTTAATATAAAGGAGCAGAATTTAATTTTTTTTTAATATATAGGAGCAGAAATCTGTATTGTAAAGTTAAAATTGGTAGCACTGCCTGGGTTGGATAATGAGACCACTAAGGCCCACTTACAAGAAAAATTGGCCTTGCCTTAGAAGATATTTGTTATTATTTTAATTCTTTTATTTAACTATTTATTATTATTATTTTAATTTATAAAATTAATTACCTATTATTGTTTTGATATTTTAAATTAGTGATAAAAATGGGAATAAATGATATAATTTAGAGATTAAAATAATTATAAATTTCAAAAATTAAAATAAAAAATATATTATACTTTTATAGGCTATTTTATTATTTTTTATCTTTTAAAAATTAAATTATTTAAGGTTCCTAACCAAAAGGAATAAAAACAATTTCCTTAACCAAGTCAAAACTAACTAAGTCACACTAGTTTAGATTTTTAAGGTAATAGTCAAACTTTGGAATGTTGGTAAAAAAAACAAGGTTAACTTTTGGAATTGATTTTAAAACGTATTTTATGTAAGACAAAAACATGAGCCATATGTTCCATTTTTGTTTCTGTATTTTATAAAGTTATTGTTATGTCGCTGTCTTCTTTTAAGTCATACATTGCTAACACTAACTTTTATTCAACAATGTGAGTCATCTATTATGTTTTAAAAAAAAGATTTTTCATTATACAAATATTTATTAAGACATATTAATAATATGATACTATGTGTAAAGATTTTTAATTATACAAATATTTATTAAGACATATTAATAATATGATACTATGTGTATTCATGTCATTTATGTATTTAACTGCAAAATAGTGAAAGAATTAAATTTTGGTCTGTCAAAACTTATTTTCTCTCTGAGCATCCATCATGAAAATTAATGAACAATAAATTCTTTATAGTTCGGGAAAATATTTAAAAGATTGATTTACATTGTTGTTTCCATATTAATTATTTTTCTTTTAGAATAATGATTTACTATTGTGTGTATCTACAAGTGAAATAATATTTTCATGATATCGAAAAAAGGAAGACATCTCAATGGTGTTTTTTTATATATAATTTAAAATATTCAATAACATTTTTATTTATTTTTTCCTAAATTAAATAGTTTTGAGTAAGTTGAGTTCAAATAATCTATTATAATTAGGTTTTAAAATAGGGTTTGAATTTATCATAAATGACTAATGTATACATTATAAATGATTTCTAGTTATTATAGTACCATTTAATAAAATTTATTTATCATACCATACACATGAATTTGTAATAAAATTCCAATATAAAAATCATTTAGGTATAATTAATTGTTATTATTTTAATTCTTATTCCATATAAAAAAAGAGTAATTATAAAATAAGTTTCGGTTTATATTACTAATATCATGTAAAACCTTTTGAAGCTATAAAACTATTTCAAAAACTTTCTAGCAATGAATTAAAACTTATATATTTTTTTAATATGCAAACTAGAACTTAAAAATGAAAACAACATATGAATATAATTGTTTAACCTAATTAAAATCATACATGCTTAGGTGTTTGATCTTTGCAATTTGTAAATTTTGCATTTAAATATATTTTAATATTTTTTGTGAAATTAGAACATTTGATGTTGATAAAAAAAAATATATTATATAATACATTACAATATAATAAATGTTTTATTTTTTATTTTTATTTTTCAAAGATTAAGATTAGATATTAAGATGGCGTGCAGAGCTCTGTTTCTCTCTTTGCTCTCTTCATTTTCCATTCGTAGAAGCCAAGAACCCTAACTGGTACTACTCCCTTCTCCCCCTACTCTAACATTCTCTTACCCTTTCGTTTTTTTCTTCAAATCTTGACATGGGTTCACAAAAATTTTTTTTTTTTTTTTTTTTCATTTCCTCACTTTCATTTTGATTTTTGATTTTGTTGATCTGTTTAGTGTATGGCTCAAAGATCTGATTTTTATGCTCTTTTTTCATGCTGAAATAGATCTTAGATCAAAACCCAGAAGCTGAAATCTTTGAAGAATGAGGTTTTGCATGTCTACATTTATTGGATTTGTGTAATTTTTCCCCTTTTGTGGTTTGACTTTATTTGAGCTTAAACAAAGGTCAGTTTTTTAGGTTAGTCTATTTCATTCTGTTTGTTGTAGTTGTTGTTTTTTTTTTTAATTTATATATTTTTGGTATTAAATGTTTTGTGGTTTGAACTGTGTTGGTTTGTTAGGAGAATGCAATGGAGTTGGGATAATAGTTTGTGAGGATATTTAACATAGTGTACATTCACTACATTGTGCTCCTGAAATTGTTTTCATCATTTGGTGTTGTGATGGACGGTGATAATGGTCTTAACATAAGGAATTGGGGTTACTATGAACCCACTACATCGTTTAAGAGCCACTTGGGACTGCAGCTGATGTCATCCATGCCGGAGAAACCTTTAATCGGAGGGCGCAATGCTGCGGTTTTATCTGGTACTAATGGTGCATTTCACCATAGGGACATTGGTATGCCTCAAGCTACATACCCCATGGAATACATGAGGGATGCGTGGATTAGTAGTCAGAGAGATAAGTACATGAATATGATACCTACCAATCATAATTACGGTGGTGGTCTTCCGGAGACATCTTCAGCGCATCAAATACAAATGATTCAAGCGCCAGAGTTGCCAAAGGAAGAGAAGCCGGTGGAAGAAGCACCACCTGTTGCTGAGAAGGCAAATGGTGGAACTCGTAAGAAAAGACAGGGACCTAAGGTTCCCAAATCTCCCAAAGCTAAGAAGCCCAAGAAGGCGCCTCGTGTGCCCAAGGATGAGAATGCTCCATCAGTTCAACGTGCAAGGGTTCCGAAGAGAACTACTGAAATTGTAATAAACGGGATTGATATGGATATTTCTAGTATACCAATTCCGGTTTGTTCATGCACTGGGACGGCACAACAATGTTATAGATGGGGCTCTGGCGGTTGGCAGTCTGCATGTTGCACAACAGGCATGTCAGTGTATCCTTTGCCAATGAGTACCAAGCGTCGAGGTGCTAGGATAGCTGGAAGGAAAATGAGTATAGGAGCATTTAAGAAAGTTTTAGAGAAACTTGCAGCTGAGGGTTATAACTTTTCTAATCCGATTGATTTGAGGACTTATTGGGCAAAACATGGCACCAACAAGTTTGTCACTATCAGGTAGATCTACTCTGTGGTAACCAGGCCTCTTATGTCTTTAAGCCTTTTGTCATGTATATACATGTGTATTTGGCCAGAGACACAGACTTCTTAGCTGGTTTGTAGTACAAGAATCTTCAAAGTCATTAGACATGTTTTCTCTTCTAACTCTTTCTTTGTTGGTATGTTGGATTTAGTATATGGGAATTCATCTTCTGGTTGGTTGGTTATGTTAGGGAGCTAGATGATGAGGTCTTGTTTTTATTAGTATTTAGCAATAGAATTTTATCTGTTCATAAACCTAGTGATAATTGAACTTTTTTCCAACTCATTTTTATTTTGAACTAAATATTTTTCTTCAATTGTTCTGCATGAAAGTCCGCTGTTCGTTATGTAAAACCTTAATTAAAACTTGCCTATTGTTCATGATCATTGAATGCTGGGTTGAACTGGAAAACTCTGCACAGTGTATTAAATTGTAATGTGTTTTTAGATGGTCCAATTGCATGGATGTTTCATCCTGTTCAAGAAAGTGGTAAAACTAGTATTAAATGTTTTATGAATAATATTTTCTTCTTTGCTACATGTCTCTCTGAAATGAATAAATGTATTTGCATCCTACCATTGTTATTCTTAACAATTTGTGACAAGGACCTATGTAGAACCATGCCAACAAAAACTAGCTAGCTATCGTAGTTGTAGAGCCCAATAGCCAATAGTTCTGAATTGTAACAACCACGCACAGCCACACACACTCCCGTGCATGTGCGTACATCATATTTCTATTACAAATTTATTGCAAAAAAACACTTGTGACGATTTTTTATTTTTTTTTACATAGTTGATCACTCAATTTCTTGTAATGGTACTGACTTTGAATATAATTTACATTAAAATGTACCAAATGTTTAAATTCTCATGTATAAAATACTATTGACAATATATTATCTATAATAATTGCTACCAAACAAAGGTTTTTAAAATTAAAAATAATTAAATTTTATCTAAGGTAAAAAGTGTTGAATAAATTAGCTGCTAGGAGTTAATTTTTCTCAAAAAAATTTCTTGAAGTCCTCAAATTCATGGTATGGCCTTGGTTGCTGTTCAGTTCTTAGAGAAACAGGTTGAACCCTGTGTAGGTAAGATGATTATCATAGTGGTGGGATTTTTTTTTGTTGCTAGTCTGTTTATGGAAAAATATGAAAATTTAATCAAATCATGGCTTTTATGTCAAATTTGAATTAGTATTAAAGTCTCGCTTTATGTTTTTTTCAGTCTTTTTAGTCATATAGAATAGTAAAATTTGTGCCCACTAAAAGTCTAAATCTAATTAAAACTATTGTCTGTTAGTTAAACTAGTACTTGTTATAAGACTAATCTATAAGTGTACTTACTATTTGATGTGAGAGGTACATTAAAAATGAGAAATTGCTGGTTGGCATGGTTTGTCAAATAGTAAGGTCTGAAAGAAAGTAGTTAGGCAAGGAAAAAGGTGGGATTGAAGAGGAGTCAAAAGTTGCAGTTTATAGTAGAGTGGTGAGGAATGTGACTCTTTGCTGGTTGACTGTTACATTTATAATATGTTGCTGGGCATGTTTTCTGGCATTTTCTGCATTACTACTTGACAATAATTTGTTAGGTACAGTTTTAGTCTTTGATCTCACCAGTAAAGCTGAGATAATTTGAGCCAGGGATGGTAGTTAGGTACTTTGTTTGGAGTGTTAATGTCATTTATTAACTTTGCTAATTTATGAGATATATAAGTTGAGATTGAGATGATATGCATTACTGGCAGAGTTTTTACTGATAATTATTATAATTTTGAAGAAATATGATAAGGTATATTTTGCTGGATACTAATGGTATCATCTAGTTTCATTGTATCTTTTAGGAAATAATTGCTTTCTATTTGTACAGAAGCAGTCTTTCCTTGTATGCTAGCATAAAGTAGGTCTTTTTGCCTTTTGCTTCCCTTTCTGAATATTATTTGAGAAATGAAGAGGTAGGTTGCAATTTTGGTTGGGAAAAAAGCCACAAGTTCTGTTTAACCTTTTGGCTATGGTTAGATTAATAGAAAGGGATGGAATGAAGTAGAATAGAATGAAATGATATTTTGTTTCATTATTTGGATTGTTTGAAATCAAACTTGATGTAATGCATTTCATTCTTTTGATTTTCCCTGTCCAATTTGTGAGGTATAAGTTGGAATCATTTTTCTCCTTTGGCATCATAATAATATTCAAACAATGGTATAACAACTTTTTTCCATTATAGTTTACTTCATTCCATTCACCTCATGTCCCATTCCATTCATTAAGCATCTTAACATACCCCTTAACATACCCTTAGGAAAATTGAATGGCTAAATTGGTGGAGTAAGTTATGCTAGTTATGAATAGAAGATGTTGTCTTCTTGAACATGGGGAGTAGCTTTTGAAAATAAAAAACTTAAGGTTAAATAAAGACTTAAAGTTTATGAAGTAATCTTTGATAAAATGGTTAATTGTTTAGTAAAGGACTTAAGCTTAAGGCTAAACAAGTTTAGTGTGGTGTTTCCTTTGATTTTTTTGTTACAATTGTTTCTACTCCAAAACAAAAATGACTCATCAATTTGCACTTATTTTAAGGGTAAAAAAAAAAGGAGTTTTGGGGTTAAAATAATAATATGTAGGATTATGTGCATCTTTTAATTTTTATTTATATATTTTTGGTTTTATTATCTAGAGAAAAGAAGATCAAAACATGTAACTAAAAACGACAAAGTAATAATTTCAATTGATATTTGGGGTCTTTCAGGTTTGAAAATGACCCATGGTTTGCTTTAAATAAACTACAAAGCCCAAGAATAATATTTTATGTATGCAATTTAATTGGATGTTTATGCCAGTTTCTGTTCTTAATCTTTATATATATATATATATCAAAAGCTCTTATAGGAACTTGTTATAAAACAATTTTTTTATCAAATAATATAAACCCGTGATATTTTTTTCTAAAAAGTTAAAATCTAGAACACAAACTGTATCACTCATTGAAAGTGCAATGTATTAGTCATAGAAAGTGCAATGAATTTATGCCATAGTGTCAATGTTGAAAGCTCTCCCTTTATGCACTCCATTATCAACACTATTATCTACGTCATGAACACTAGTAATGGATAATGGTCACGGTAGAATGTAGATGATAGCAAAATATCTTATTTTTTATTTTATTTTTATCAAATTGATTCATTATTAAAGTCACAGAACAGTGACAAGTTGACCAGTGTGATCTTGCCATGTTTTTATCTGAAGCAACGACCTTGAGTTTGAGAAATGATGCTAGTCTCCATCATCTTGTTGTAATCATGCACTTTGAGGATTATTAATGCACATTCCCTTTGAGAACAACTTATGAGAATTTAACACTTTCAATCTAACAAAAGTGTAACAAGGTTAGTATGTTGTCCATTTTGGGTTAGTTTTTAAATATTGTTTAATAAATCTAAAATCAAGTTTAGCCTTAAAGAGTAGTATTTTCATACTACTTTAGAATTTATAACTAAAAAAATCACAATGATATAGCACCCTTAAATAATAAATGACACATTAGTAAATACTTAATTTTTTTTTTATTATAGAACTTATATTTGGTAGGAGCATGATAGTTTTAAGTAAATATAAATTGTTATTTAGTAGTGATGTGCGGAAAAAAGTCACTACATATTGTATTAATTTAAATATATTAAAATTGAGATATTATTAATTATCAATAAAATATTTGAATTTTGGTTATAACAGAATAGACGAACTAATTTAAAGGGTGATAAGGATTTTATTGATGCTGATAATATATTTAAAAATGTTCAATTTTTTTACTTTGATGCATGACGATAATTGTAAGTCATCTTGTTCCAGGAAAGTGTTTGGAAAAAAAAAATCATGAGACTGCTATGAAAGTAATTTGAGTAGGAGAATATATTTTCATAAGATTATTTTCACAAGTCACAAGTGATAAGAGGGTATGTACGGAGAATAAGAATTGACAAGAATACATTTTATAAGTTATAAAATATTACTTTTTTATGTATTATAATAAAAAAATATCTTACATATAATAAAAATATTTTGATAATGATGACAAACATGTTAAAAATCTCACATTATGGGTCATATTTGACGCGAGGGAGTATGTTAGAAATTACATATCACTTAGAGATAAAGTCTTATGCATGTATATATAAGTGATGAACAATCCTCACTTAATATGTAGGATAGAGTTAGGCTCATCACATTTTTAACAACACATTCATATTAGAAAAATATACAATTAATAAATTTAATAATTAAACAAAATATATTTTTAAAACACCCTGACATGTGATTCCAGTTATCTTATTCATAGTCTAGGAATGCCTTTGAATAATTTTAATTTATAGAAAAAGATTTTTTATTTTTCATTATTTTTATTATAATGAGTATTTATAGATTTTTTATTTTTCATTATTTTTATTACAATGAGTATTTATAAGTATTTGTGAAGAAATTTATTTAAAATAAACTCAATCTACACGATGAATGTGAGACCATATAGTGCTTAATCAACATTTGTTGGCCCTTTAGAGATTCCTAAAGCCCAAAGATTTTATTACATATATATGACTTAATTAGAACAATGATAAGGCAATGTTGTTGGGACTGTGCCAGAGAACCTGTTTGATTCTGTAAGCATAATCAAAGACTAATCATCCCTTTCCAACCAATATGAGTCAAAATGTCCCACAAGAGTAGGACAGTTTAGTACTTCTTTTCATTTTTGACATTTAAGTTATTTTAATTAGTAAAGGTTTAAAGACTTTAATTAGTAGAATATTTTAATAGTGTTTCTAACCAGCAATAGCATCTCAATTAATATAATTAATTCAAACACTAACATACATTAATTTAAACATAGATGCTATTTCTTTACTCTTGTAACACTTCACTCTTGTTTGAGTTCTAATAACACGCATGTCAAAATACGCATCAACTCAACTCTCAACACACCCTTATTTTTCTCTACGTGTGTTCTTTGAAGTTGTGTATGTACTTAAATTATATGTAAATTGAGTCAAGTTTAGGGTTAGATGCATGAAACGAATCGGTAAAATATATACTTTAAGCACATGTACACATGATACTGAACCGTGACAAAATTCAAAATGAGACATGACATAAAAATAAACTACACAAACATTGATTTAATTATTGAACACAGTATATATATATATATATATATATATATATATATATATATATATATATATATATATATATATATATATATATATATATATATATGTCCAAGTGAAAGGTTTCTAGACTAAACTGAAGTTTAATTGTGACATCAAATTAATGATAAGGTTGAACGAAAGCTTTGACTATACGTCGATGTATATATACTAGAAACATGTGATAAAGTGATATTGTATTAGATTAATTAACTTAATTATCCTATCAAGTCTAATGCAACATAATAAACGGGATATAAAGCTCTTTAAATCATAACCAAGAGTGACATGCATACATCTTATATATATATAATTTTAGTTACGGTATCAATTCTTAATTAGAAAGAGAATCCTAAGTTACCAAAGGTTTGAATATAATTAATTAAGTGTAGGAAGAGTGCCAACAACATTTTTTTTATATACACAGTTTATAATTAATCAAAATCTATTAAAATCTATAAAATAAAAAATATTTAAAAAGTAAATGAGATAAGAAAATTTTAAAAAAATGATTTTAATAGATTTTTAACTAGTGAGGGAAATGTATATAGTCAAAAAATGGGTTAAAAGATATGTGATAATATTTATCTATTTAAGTGTATGCATGAAATATTAATTCATTATTTTACAAAAATATTTGATACATAAATGTAATACGCAAATAATTAACCAACTCATTATAAAACATGAAAAGAAAAAGATATATACATGTACGTATTATTATTGTTAATTAACAGCGACATAAATTGTTACTTAATATGATTGAAATAGAACAGACTATTTTCTTCTATTGTATTTGATTTATTTTCTTTATTTTAACTAAAATGTATCACTACTGTTTAATCTCATATTTTTATAAATACATAGAACAAAACTCATTTAATTTTGTTCCTCCTGTTCATCAAACACTATCTTAATCTCTTGACACACTCTTTAACCACATTAGAGATTCCAATTCTTTTATTCATGATCGAATTCTTTAATTTTATTAATACGGAATATTATTATTATGAAACAAGATGAATCTTTTACATCACTTAGAAGCTTACAGCAAAGCATGTGTCCCGAGAACAAGTTATTCAAAGTACTTAAAAGATATAATTAAGAAGAGAATAATATAGTTTAATGCATAATAAGAAACATGTTTAAGGTACAAGGGGCACTTGGATAATATTCTAATTCAGTTAATCTGAGTGAAGAACAAAAACCTTGGCAGGTTCATGAACTTGGATTTGGAAATTGTCCACATTGGTTGACCACATTACCGTTGAAACATGGATGGAAGTTAATTGTGGTGGACAAGGAAATATTCGTATCTTGCAAGTACATTTAGGTTGCCATGCATGCACCATGATATGATTATTATCCCTAACTATAGAGCTTCTTAAGAGTTATTAGCTGGGTTATCTCATTAGCAACAACCATGAAAGAAGCATATAATATATGTGTAAAAATATAGAAAGTTCAGACAAAATTGTGTAATATATATTTAGAGATGCATCCTTGTTCTCTTCAGCACATGGCATGACAACTTATTATGACTTAATCAGAACCTAAATACTCAAATAATCAATGAACTTACCATATCTAAGGTGGAGTTTGGTTGCAATGTATGTCTCTTGACCTTTTCCCAAAATATTCATATGATGTGTTTATTTTTTAAGAGAGAAGAAAATTTCAAGGGTGTGTTTACAGTATACCAATAGTAGTAGAAATTTTTTTTATTATATTCCTTGTTTGAGGATAATATACAATTTTATTATAATTCTTTCTAATATTATTTTAAATATACATGATGATATATAAAGATGATTGCGACAATAAAAAAAATGATGTTAATAAGATAAAAATGATAAACATTATTCATAGTTACTAATATAATAACAATAAAAAAATAATGTTGATATGATAAAAATGATAAACATTATTCATTAGATGATGATATTAATAATTAATAATATATAATTAAACATTATAACAATAATAATGATTAAAAATAATTCAAATCATAAAAATATAATAATAATTATAATAGTAATAGTGATAATAATAATATCAAATAGTGATTAATTTTATTATTTAACTATCTTATATTAAGAAAAAAATTATCTTAAATTTAGTTAAGAAAAAATTGTGTTTTATCTTATCTTCATCCTATTTATCTTGTATTGTAATTATTTTTTAAGTAAAAAAAAAACAATAACATTTGTGCAGTCAGATATTATATTTTCAAGTATATTAAAGTACGCATTTTTTATTAAATAAATTATTTTATAACATAAAAATGTGCTTGAATCTTATACAGTGGCACGCACTAACCTTGTTGGTTAATAATAATAATAATAATATTAATAATAATAATAATAATAATAATAATGTTTGAGAATTCATGATAGATTTTTTAACCTTATTATTATTAGTAAACTCAAATGAATTTAGTTCAACTTACTTTAAAGAAGTAATTACTTTTTTATATACTTTCCACCAACTTTTGAAAAAATTTTCTTCAAAATACAATAATGGACAAAAATGCACCACATAATGAGGGAAGCAGTTAATCATTTCTACCACAATCATCGTAACAGATTTGTGCAGTCTTTTTTGGATTTTTTCCTTTCTTTGTAAGCCACAAATTTAAACTACCCATTTACTTTTCTTCTTTCCAAATCCTTGTTATTTCATATTATATTAAGAGATCTTTACTTCGGAATTAATTAATTTTTTATACGTAGCCAATTGTAACAATAGGCAATAGTAATCAGTCATTTATTTATAGAATATATTTTTTTTCATATTTTATACTTAATTATCTAATAATTTACGTTATTAATTCTCTTTCTTCATATTTTATAGTTCATAGTCTATCAACTATTTTTTTTATATTATATGTTTTAATGAATTTTAAACTTGTTGAAGGGAAATTTTAGTTTTGTTTTAGTTGGTTTAGTATTATGAAAAGGGAAATGGTAAAGTGAAAATAATTAGAAAAAATAGTTGGCACATTTTTGGTTGCAGCCTTAACGAAAAAGAGCCAAACAGAGCAAGGCAAAAATGCACCAAAAGTGGGATCTAGCTATAACTAGCTTTGTGGGTGTTGTGGTACTGTAGGAAATGTCACATAGTACAGTGACTCAACACTGAATGGAGAAAAGGAAACAAAGCTATTTGCTCCCCAAAAGACACTGAAACATTATAATTATTTTCCGACACATCAAGTGAAATTCATCCTTTGCTCTCTCATTTTCCGACCCACCTATATTATTATTTCACTCCACACACTTCACTTACATGCATGTTCAATAAGTTGGAAATCCAAGGGTTAATTGAGTCAATTATACATGCATAACTAGAAATTATTCTCATCTTATAATTATTCATTTTTTAAATTAATTTTTAGAATTGAGTTAAATACAATTATAATATGATTTCAATATTTATCTTAATATAATTGTGATTGTGGGAGATTAATTATTGAATTTTTTCACGCTTGACGTAATAAATGTATTAGAAATTTTACATTATTTAGAAATAAGATTTGTTATATGTTTATAAATAAGATATAATTTTTACTTTACAAGACAATTTTATAAAATTAACTAAGATTCATCACCCGCATAATTAAGTAAATTATATTTATTTACATTAGAAAAATAGAATATAATTAATCATACTTTTACATGTAATTATGTAATTAATGTATATATGACTTTAATGTATCTTATAATAAGTTTGAAATATGTTTTGAAGATAGAAAGGTATTTTTTATAAATTTCTTTTTTTATAGAAAAAATTATACAATCTCAAAATTTTACCTTTTACTCTATTTTTTCTTCCATTCTCTTTTATTAAAAAAAAAAACCTTTATTTGTACTGTATTTCTTATCAACTTCTCATTTTTTTTTTCTTTTCTCACTTTATTTACTTCCCCTTCCTATATTTCTACTCCATATTATTCATACCCACACCATCCCTAATGCATAACTCACTTCTTCTATGTACACCATGTCTTTAAGTAGTGTTTGGTTTTGAGTTAATTAAAAACTCATTATGTGCATAAAAAAATGTGAAAAGATGTAACTATATGTCATAGCTAGCTATTGTGTGAACGTGCAAATTGGTATCTTTTTTTGAAAATAATCTTATTAAAAAAATGGTCAAAGTACTAATGATGGACATATCAAAATGACATGAAACTGAATTTACTCTTCAGAAAATGCATTTAAGTTTTCTCGGTATGCAATCTAGATTTTGATAACTGAACCTGTATGATTGATCTGTACCATCTTTCTTGTGATTTGTTGTTCTTTAAATTAGACGCAAGGAACAAGTATTCGTTTGTACTTTAGTATATGGAATAGTATCAAAAGTTCAAATATGATATATATATATATATATATATATATATATATATATATATATATATATATATATATTGTTTTCCTTCTCCTTTCTTTTCAAAATTATTCATATATTGACTTCTTAATCCTAATTACTTATATTTGATTTTGATAATTAATTAATAAATAGTGGTAACATTTTAAATAATATAGCTATTTTAAAGTAGTATTTTATTGATGACTCTACTCCTCCTCAGAAAGAAGTCTTCTTTGTTAGAAAATCAATCCCAAAAATGATGAAGCGCTATAGGATTTTTCTTTTACGGTGCAGGTAATTCGCATCTTCATATATATATCTATTTCATTGAGTCTCTCTTCAAAATAATGCTCAAAGATTACACTTATACAAATTTTCTCGACAAGAAATTTTATTATCTTAGGACCATAATTAAATTAAAAAATAACTTAATGCAATAAAAAGATCTTGTAATTGAGTTTTTGCGATTACGTATTAGATGTTTAATTATTTAGACGGTATATTATCTTATATTTGAACTAAATTAATAACTCACTTTTTTCTAAATAACGAGAAAGAAAATTGAAACATTGAAAGACTCTGTTTAGACATAAATGAGTCGAAGAACACTAAATTTTTTTTTACTAAATTAATTAATAAATATTTGTTTTAAATATTTTTTTATATTTTATAATTTTTTAGTAGGAAGAAATAATTCATCCCTAACTTGAAATAGTGTACAAAATCATGATCACTTAACTTGGTAACAGATAATGAATGGAATTGATGATCTCTGACATATATGTCTGTGGTGTGGACAAGCATATTAGGTTCATTGTAAACCAAAGACTTAAGACTTAGTTGTATGGGCAATTTTTGACATCTTGGGAGACCCTAACATGGGGCATATATCCAATCTGTCAGCAAATATATTTGATAAATATGTAACACCATAACTAAACTACCATGTGCCACTCAACTTCTATACTTGTAATAATATTATACCCATCTTTTGCCACTCTCATTCACCACGCGTCCTTCTCCAAAAACTAGTCTCTCAATGTATAATCTGTGTTTCATGTTGATCCTTTATTATATCACTGTTTTTTTAAGTGTTTACATAATTTCTGAGATCGTGTAATTATATGCATGAGTTTATTTTTTCTTTATGAAAGAAAAATTAAATAAAACACTACTTCCATAAAGTGTGCGTGTACATGCCACATAGATAATATATAATTACAAATTTGTGGTAAATTAAAGTTGGAGTTTAGGTTTAGCTTGATTTGGATGCAAGTGTTGAAAAAGACTTTGCAGGAGTTTAAGTTTTTCTATAACAATTTTATATTATAATTAACTACAATACGTATCTAATCAATTGATTCATTTATTCTTCATATTTTATATCTATGCATATTTATAATTAATTATTTATATATTATAGTTATCTATTAAATATTTTTTTATAATAAACCTAAAAGTGTAATTTCAAATTGGGTTTGGACTCATTTTAAGAAGATCTTATCTTAGTATAAAATAACGTTGTAAAAGAATTTTTTTTTAAATCTAGTAATATACAAATAGTGTAAAAGTTACACATTTAAATTTAAAAAGTTAACATTTATATACGGGCCACGTTAATTATTGTTTACATTGTCAGAAGAACAAATCTAATATCTAAACTCATTAGTAGACAACTCTCCTTTGTGTAATTATTTTTGTTTTTGTGGTTTTTCAAAATTTTAAAAATTACTTATTATATTTTCATATTTCGATTATTATTTTTTGTCTCTGGTTATTCTTATTAGAATCCTAAAAATTAATTTAATTTCATATCTATTTTCATAAAATTAAAACTATTAAATATATTATTTCTACCGATTTTATTTTAAATGACACATATATTTATTATTGATTTTCATCGTATTATTTTTTTAATTATTATTTTCTTTCTTTTTCCATTTTCATTATCTCTTAAAATAAAATTTAATCACGTGAATGCAAATACGGAAGTACCACAGGGGAGCCTATGTTTTTTTTCAATGCTAAATAGAGTTGTTCTTATTCTTTTTTCGTAATCTTTTGTATTTGTAATGTAAAAAGAACAACTTTGTTGTCTATGCTATAGTTATCCAACTTGAGAAGGACTTATACCAAAACAAAGATTATACATTTTAACTTGTTTTTTTTTTTTTTTTTTTTTTTTTTTTTTTTTTTTTTTTTGTAAGGAGTGAATTTATCAATTACAAATATATTTTGTCAAAGAATTTTTGTTATTAATTTTCAGCTTTTGCTAAATGAATTATTGGCCCACAGCATCAACGGGCCTACTGGGCTTTATTGTTATTTGATTGGACAAGAAAACCCCTGAGAGTGATTCAAAATGACGATTAGGGGACTCACTAGGGGTTAGGATGAAATGATGGATGCAAAAGTACACAAGCTCAAAGATTCATTCACACAATGTTTTCTTTTTCAAAATCCCTCTTCACTTTCAAAATATACAAAGCCAATTTTTTTAAAAAAGAAATTGAATGGGTGATTTGAATGACATGAGACAAAGATTTATTGCTATTAGGTTAAGAAGGAAAACAAATGGAAAACATAAACTTAATTAGTAGTGTTCATCCATGTGTCTTAACAAGTTTTAAAATAATAGTCCAAGCTAGTCAACACTATTTACTTTTAACTTGGTTGATTGACACTAAATTTTATTTGAATGAGTAAATAAAAATATAACACAAAGAAAAAGGGGAAATCTTCCAAATTGAAAAATAGATCAATGACTTTATACTTTTGAGGGTAAAATTCAAATTTAATTAAAAAATAATACACACAATCCGTAAAATACTGTATCTAACTTTTGTCAAATAATTTACTAAAAATATAAAATATTATAGTCTAATATTTAAAATAATAAGATTAAAAAAGTATAATCTATATATCACTCACTTTATCATTGAAAATTCATGTGGATATTTTGATTTTTATATTTTTATTTTAGTTCCTAAGTTCAAAAACTGAAATAATAAAAGGTCTTTTTAATTAGTATTTTAAGAGTATTAGTTAATGAATCTAAAACAAGAAATATTTAATATACAAATTATATATAAATATAAAATAATATTGAGCAGTATAATTTTTTTTAACCTTTTAACTAATTACTTTTCTGGGCTCTGGTTAATATTTACTAATAATAAATAGTTAAATTTAAAGATTAAAATAAAAATATTTAAAAATCAAAATAACAATAGCCACTTTAATAAATTAAAACAAATAATAAATTACACTTCCAAAAGTATTTTTTGAATTTTATAACTTTCTTAACATGAACTCCAACATTTTTCCTTATATTTTACTATGAAGTTGTTGAAGTACATCTAATATTATCTTTGGTTATTGTCCTTTGACACTTTATGCAGATTGTAAATACATTGTCAAGATATTGCCTAGTTGTCTACAATGCTACCATGTCCACGCAACAGGGAACACTGTTAATATCCTCTCCACCCATGTCCTTTTTCGTCATTTCCCCAACTCATTTCATGCTCTCATCTTATACATATACATTACATACACACATCAAATATATACTAAACCTTCATTCCTTTCACACAACACAAGATGATGGAAAACTCATCACCATCTTCTTCTTCAAACAATCTCTATAGAGAATGTCTCCGCAACCATGCAGCGAGCTTAGGCAGCTACGCTACTGATGGTTGCGGAGAATTCACTCTCGATGACACTGTCTCGCCTTCCCTCCAGTGTGCGGCATGTGGCTGTCATCGCAACTTTCATCGCAAAATGACAGCCACATATCCACCGACAGAGGGTCAGCTCGTCGCACCAGTCGGGAGCAGCGAGCTGATACAATACTCTGTCGGTGGAATGGAGGGAGAGCGAAGCGGTGGAGGGAGTAAGAAGAGATTTAGGACAAAGTTTAGTCAAGATCAAAAGGAAAAGATGTTGGGGTTTGCGGAGAAGTTGGGGTGGAAGCTTCAGAGAAAAGAAGTGGATGATGAGATAGAGAGGTTTTGCAAGAGTGTTGGAGTGAGTAGACAGGTTTTTAAGGTTTGGATGCATAACCATAAGAATAACTCTAACTCTTCTGCAAATCTTTCTTCTCTCACTCAGTGAATGAATGATGCATGATTCGATTAGGTACCTTGTTTTAATGAGTTAATTAAGTAATGATTGTATAATTAAGCATTAAGAGGTAGGAGTGAGTATTGATGGAGGGAGAAAATGTGTATCTTGTTATTATTGCTTTAATTAATTTTTTTTTTATATTTTCTTTTCTTTTCTTTTCTTAATCGAGGTTTGGATGTAATAATTTTGTAATTTATCCCTCTTGCATGCATTAGTATAAATCTCTTTTGTTTTTATGTGTTTTTTATGTGAAGTAATTATTAGGTACATTGGGAAGGTTCAAATAACAAGTAAAGTAAACAAGCCTGGTATATATACTTGACTGCTTCACACAATTTTATTTCAAGTGCTATAGCCCTTTATATCTTAGAAGCTGTGTGAAGTTATGTGTTTCTTAATTCTTGTTTGGGGAGATTGTAGATTAAATTTGTGTCTGGGAAAATGGTAGATTGAGTTTCATATAAAATGAGTTCATTCACATTTAATTAGGAGGATAAAGGCAAGCAGCAGTATTTAATTTGAACCATGGTTAATTTTATATGTCAACCATTTTTTCCCTTACATTTTTCATATTTTGAAGGGAAGAAAATTAATGAACAAATTTTTTTCATGAACATGAAAACTAAAACGAACTCATTTTTAATAAAAAAAAACTTATGAAGTCTACAAATAAAAAAAATATTATGATAAATAGTCAGTTTTTACCATTTATTTGAAGAAACTATTTCTATAGGACCTACCAACAGTATTTTCTTTCAATTTGAAATGAAATGAGATAATGTCTTTCTCTTTTTCCTTTGTTATTTATTTATTTATTTTGATAAATAGAGATAAAATTAAACGACACACATACACACACATAAATAAATATATATAATCTTAGTTCAAACAAAGCATATAAACGTGACTTAACAACATTTTAGTTAACAACATTTTAGTTATTTTTTATTTATTTTACAGTCAATGTACAAATGTGACACAGATGCAAACACATTAAATGTTTTGAACATTCTGGAAGATATACTTTATGCTTGAAATAGATCTAGACTAGTTTACACTCATTTTGTATTGGTATGTGCAAAAATTTAAACATATATAGTATTAGAATCCAATAGCCTAATAATCCACATTGGTTCAACTAAAGAAAATGATTGAGCCTTTGAAACTCTCACCAAACATATATGCCTATAAAAATTGGGGAAAAAAAAAGAAGAAGAATAGACCTGTAATCTCTAAAAAGTACCTTGAGAACAAGTTCAGAATGAAAAGAAAATGACATGAAATTAAGTTGGTACACAAATTACAATTGGTTCATCAAACAGAACACTGTATAGGTTTGAAATGGAAAATAACTCTACATGTAAATATTAAATTGATGAACTCTTAAACCAAAATTTGAGCTCTTACATTCTAATGACAGATAACAACTCAAGATAATTTGTTAAATTTATATTTTGTTTTTTAAAAAAAATAGGAAAAATTAAAATAACTAAGTACCGCAGAATAACAAATCATTCACTAATAATTTTAATTTAGGGTTTAAGATTAAGACATATAAGACTATTATTTTATAAAGTGACAAATTTATGTATAATATCTCTTTTTTAATACATTTTATTAAAAAAAAAATGTCTTGTTAACAATTCCAACACATAGTCAACCAGTAAATTATTTATGTGAAGAAAAATTAATAAAAAAAATTAAATACATATACATTTTGTGAATTAATTGATTGAGTTAGAGTTATCTAATATTTAATATTTTTTGAAAAAAAATATTTCAAAAACAAGAATCAAAATTCATGTATTTATTATTATGCAAGCTTTACATATTGAAGAAACCAATTAACCAATGAATCAATTGAAGAGGTAATGATTGAATGTTGTCATAGTTTCATAGTTTCTTGACATTAATTAATAAAAGGGGTAGGACTTAAAATGTCAGATGAATAGGTGGTAAAGAATCTTTTGCAGAAGTTGAAGGACCACGTCCTCCAGACCCTTGTGATTTGTGATTTGTGAATTAATTCATTCAATTTTTACCTTCTTTTGTACGCAAATCCAAAAAGAATTCAAAGGGATGTTCATATCCCTTCCTCCACAAGAAAGCTACTTAGGATTACAAATTAAGGTTAATGGCTCCCACCCCCCCTTTGTAACTTATGCTGTCTCACATCCATGTGATTTTCTATTTTGTGTCAAATTTATCTCTAACCTAGAGTCAATTTTAATTGCTTTACTTCATTTGATAAATGTTTCTCTATACTTTGTGAAAAAACATTTAATATTGAATTAAGTAGATTTGTTGACTTTAATAATAATTTTTTTTATAAATCATATAAAATTTGATTTATATGATTGAATAAGTGTGAAAAATATTTCCCATTATCAGTATATAGTTTCTAAACTCTATTTATAAACTTAATAAATAAATCTCTCATGGATTTAATTAATGATTTTGTCAAGAAAATATATGTGAAAAAATATTAACTTCTTGGAGAGGTTTTCATCATTTAAGAAATTAGTCCTCAATTTTTGAAAAAGGATATTTCAAATTCACTTAAAAGAACAATCAATCAAACTTTGATGATGTATTTAAGGATAAAATTATGGATTAATGTTATTTTAAAATTTTAAAATTTAAACATTTTTTCTATTTTAGTCTTTTAAATTTTAAAAAAACTTCTATTTCAATCCTTTTATGTTTTAAAATGTATTATTTTAATTCTTTAAGTATCTTTCCATTGAAAAGATCAAAATAATTTATTTTAAAAATATAAAAATTAAAATAGAACTTTTTAATCTTAAACAACCAAAATAAAAAAACTTAACCATGAGACATAAAAGTGATTTTAACCTAATAGTCACCCACATGCAATTTGAGATGATGTTGCATTCTTGAGTGATGTGTGTGCACAAAAGGCAAAAGAGCATAAATGAAATATGAGATTTAAAATCTGGCTGTAAGGGAGACAAGACCACAGTTTAGGTGAAACCATCTGGCATGTTGGGAGTATTGAGGTGTTGCTCTTGTAATTAGGGACAAAGAAAGACAGCACATGCCCTTTAATTTCAAATTTTAGACCCTAATCCTCCCTTTATATATAACCCAACTTGCACTATTCCCTCAATTTCATCTCTTTCCAATGGTGTTTTCTACAAATAATGTTACATTTTAATGGTTACTAATGCTTTTTTGTTAATATGGATGGTCTTCTCTTTGAAAAATAATGCATGGACACCATAATAGAGAAAGACAAATGCTAACTATTTTCTTAGATACAAATTAAGAAATTAAAAAAATATTTTTGTTATGATACTTAAAATTATATTGTTTAATTTTTTTTTATGTTCATTTATGATTTACATAACAAGTCATAATCAATGTTCTTATAATAAGAGGACTCATAATGAAAAAATAACATAGATATAAAATGTTACGATGTAATAAGAAGAGAGATATAAAAAATAAATATTAATAAATATATTTAATTGTACTTTTTTGAAAAAACAACATGTACCAAGTCCAAGAAACTATATCCTACAAACTCTAATACACAACTTCCTCTTATTTTATAAAGAAATTGTAAATAGAAATAATAAATACATTGAATGTCTTGAGAATTTTAAATGTATTCAACACTTACCATTCAAAAGAAGAAAAAGAAAAGAATTAGTATACAGTAGACAAATATTGTAGGGAGATTTAGGGTATGTTGGATGTGATGAAAAAGAATGGAGAAGAGAAGATTGGTGGAAGATGAATGATTTTGAGAAGTGTGCATGTTTTGGTGTATTGGAAAGAAGAGAAATAAATTCACTTTTTCCATACTGTTCATTTCATTTAATGTAGAAATATCAAAGTGTGGCGCAAACTGCATTCTACAGATTTAAACCCCTCTAAATGCATCAAAAGTTGAGGATATTCATGAATCATGATGCTTGATTTTTATATATAAAGTTGAGGATGCATCAAAATGATGCTTTATTTTTTTTTTCTTTCCAAACAAACAATTTTACTTCTTATATATTTTTTACCTATATCTTTTCTCTTCTTCCCTCATTAGTTTTTTCATAGATGTCAAACATTAAGAAATGTCTTGGGTGTTTTCTAGCAAATTCCCATCCCAATTAAAAAACAAGCAATCCTCTACCATAGCCTATTGGATGGTGACTTTTCTTTTTAACAGTGTTTGTTTTAGCCATGAGTGATTTAAGTTTGATTTAAATTTCAAACAAGAAATGTTTGATAACCAATCCAATATAAGTCAACTAAATCATAAAATGTACATGTATTTTTTTTATATAATTTTTTTTCTCTTTCTTCCTCTTTGTTGATTAATTGATTTATATTAAAATTGACTATCTAACATTTCTTTTTTCAAACTTAGGTTTAAGTAATGGATCGATATTTAATAAAAAGAAACATTTTATGTATTATTAATACAAAAGATATAATAAATTGATGAACTTTTATAATAATGTTAACTAAAATTTAAAATTGGTAGACATTTTATACCAAGAATGGGTAGAAATTAAACAGTGATGAAAGGCAGAAATTGGTAAGGCAGGATTAAATGGGGCAATATAGAAGGACACCATTAAACAAGAGTTGGTTTTTTGTAGGGCATGTCTTATTCAGAGAGGGGAAGTGGGAGAGGTAAATGCATGCACAATCTCAGAGCCCACTAACATCTCAAATGGCCACGTTCACAAGATAACGACCCATCCATCAATCTACTTACTTTCGTACATCTCCACTCCTATGCGATTTTGGCCATTCTGCTCCACACCTTTCAACATTTCCAACCAAATATTCACACCAAGAAAATAGTAACAATATTTTCAACTAATTGGTATATTAGCTATTGGTATAGTTAATTAGAAGTTGAAAAATTAGCTACACGTTAAAAAATTAATTTAGAGCTGAAAAATGATAGCTGAATGTTAAAAAATTAGCTTACTAAATTATTTAAAGTAGCATCTTAAAAAAGAATGTTAGAAGCTATTAAAAAAAACTTAAAGTTTATTTACAGAACGAGCAAACAAAATTTTCAAATAAAAAAACTAATACCTACCTAAACTAATAACTTAAATATCTTGTCAACATAACTACATTAATTCTATCAAAGTGCGTATTTTATTAAGCATATCAAAGTACGCGAAAGTGATTTTTTTTTTTAAGGAGACCACTATAAGGGTTATGCCAGCTTTATTGGTTTAAATCCGGTTATAGTTAGGGTGGTTATGATGATAGCAAACCTTTTAATTGCTGAACTGATCCAATCCAAATTTCAGAACATTGATCTTAACACTAATAAGGCTTTCACGAACTCTTGAAAACGTGATCCTATTATCACTGATTTCCTTGAATGCTTTTAGACGAGCATGTATAACGGGGCAAACCTGATAAAAATAAACCAAGCACAAAAAAAAAAAAAAAACAATGATGAATAAGCTCAAATTGAGATGGATATTATTGTCGAATGTATGTAGTAATCAGGTTTGAAATTTACATCCACTTTGATAAATGAAAGTGAGCGGCAATTGCTCTCTCAGCTCTATGCATAAAAGAGCATAAGCGGAGAGCCTAAATGATTGTTACAAGAGTACAAAATTTGGAACAAAACTTGGCTATATCCGCACAAACACGGCAGGCATTGCAACAACAACTGCCTTAACTCTCGTATTTCTCCTTCACAGCTAAGGCCACAGCTCTGTACCATGTGGCCGCAGCCATTGCACCGGGATCAGGTACCGTTGAAAGTATCTCTCCAGACACGTAAGTTGAACGTCCAGCCTGCATTAGCTATCCTATCAGATCCACTCATAATAACCACAACACTACATACATACGAACAATGATTCTTATAATTCTGCAGTTTCTATACCATAAGATTTATCTCTTGGGAGTTTAAAAATTAGCTTATTCACTTCATCTTTAAAAGAAGCTAAATGAGAACGCTTATATAAAAGTAAAATGCACAAGTTGATTTTAGCTAATAAGGAAAGTTCAATTCATTTTACTTTCTTCTTTTCTTATATAAGTACCTTGTGGAGAAGTTAATCCAAACATGACCACCTACTAGCATGCATTGCTGGGTTGAATTGTAAAAAATCGCATGGTCATTACTATTCAAAATGAGCTTTCACAAAATTGGAACTATGCATTTTGAGCCATCTTTTTCTAAAGAAGATACAGCCGTTCACTTGAACACAACTCACTAAACTTTAAAAGAATAATAATAGCACACAGGGAGAAGGTATCTCAAGTACAATGATCAAATTTACATCCTTTAGATATCTTCGTCCCTTAAGGAGTAACATGACACTTTCATTGTTGATAATTTAAAATATTTTACTGCCACAAAAGTCTCAGTCACTACAATTAGGTGGTGGAACTCTCTTCAGTATTTACAAATAGCATAAAAAAATCAAAAGATTAAATTCAATAATAAGTTGTCACCTGTGCTGGCATGTCTATGGTTGACTGAGCTCCAGCTAATGCAGCTTCAGAGGAAAGAATAAATGCAGTGCAAGGATCGCAACCAGAATTTAATTTCTTTAAAGCCAAATCATTGTAAGTTGTTAAGTAATAATAAGTAAAATCATGAAAATAATGAAGGGAAATGAACAGATATTACCTCTTCAAGAACTGATGATGCAGGAATAAGGGCGTCTAACATTGTTCTATAACCAGCACTAGCACCCCCATATTTACTTACAGCGGCAATGGAAGCTGCAAGTGCTTCAGCCCCTGAATCAACAAAAGACCCATGAGGGATGAACAGTCCACCAAAAACAGATAAATGGGAAAAAATTGTGAAGTTTTAGTTGAATGTTGCTTGATTTGGAGAATATTCTCACATTGTTTTGATGTGATAGCAGAATTGGACCCTGCTTTCAGCTGTGAATATGCTGCCTTAAAAAATATTGTATATCTGAAGAAAAAAAATGTGAGTAACAACAATCAGATAGCATAAATATTTAAATTCGTAGGAGTCATAGGAATTTGTTAATACATGATCCCACTTGTTCCTCCCATAGATCTTCCAATTGATGAACCAAGTTCACTGAGAGTTTCTGCAGCATCATTTAGAGGGTAACTGTGAACAAATAATTACACGTTATGTTAGACTGCTATCACAATCCAAAGTGACAATATTTTTGCAGCAACCACCTTTGAAGCTTCTCAACAGCATAAACTCTAATCATCCAATATAGAAAAACATATACAATTATACAATTAGTCCATTAATCAAATACATGGGAAAATAACTGGTCACCCATGAACTCAATATTAGAAATAATATTAAATCTAAGCAAGAAAAACAAAAAAGAATGAGCAATGCAGAGCATAAACTTACTTTTTGATGTCCTCAAGAATTGCTTTGGCACCTCTATACATCTGCAGGAGAAAAATCAGACACACTAACACATGATATGTCAACAATTTAAACTGAACAATGAAATAGTTTTGGGATAAAACTCACAGTTGATCCACAGTCACCATCACCAACTTTACTATCCCATTCGTTGAGATTGTCCTTAAGATTTATAATTGCATTTGCAGCAGCTTCAATGGCTACCTCAAGAATTTGGCCTTGCTCATTTAATTGTAGTGGCCGACTTTGTGGCTTACATAAAGCAAATATGGAAATCAGATTTCACAAGTCATATTAAGACACAAGAAAACTTCAGGAAAAAGAAGGGGAACAAAATATCAACTGTCTAGAAGTTAAGTTGTTTTAAGAATCATTGTTTACAATTATAATAACAAACACCATGTTGTCAAAAGAGACAAAACTCTCCATAGCATGCATGAATAAGCTGAGTTAGATAAAAGAGCATTATTCACATACTAAATTTTGAACGAACTTTTTATACAAACAGTTGTAAATTGCACTCAAAAATTTGTTTTGTACTGATTACTTGACTAACAGAGGGTTCATTTATAGAAGAAGACAAATAGATTGAACAAATGCTGATAACTAAAAAGTCACCATAAAATCAATTAGATAAGAATTTGATTGGGGTTGGCTGTAATACTAGTCTTGGTTCTTAACATTTTTTTTAATACTTAGTGCAATAAATTAAAATTAATACAAAATTGATAGTTTTAAAGAGATTATTTTCATACTAATACAGGACTCGTTGCAGCTTTTAAGAAATATTGTATGAACAGGGGTGAGGAAGAAAAAATAACTTAGATGAAGGTGGCAGCATAACTTGATAGATAGCTACAGAAGAGAACCACGTGACCAGGTGTAGGGCTTCTAGCAAGAAGTACATTATTTGATGGTAGAAGGGGAAGGGATTTAAATAGATGAAATTGAACTGTTCCATTAAAAATTAAAAAAAAAATTGAAAAACAAAAGTAGTTGTGAAAAATGTCTTCTGTGAGCTAGAATGTCCTTTATTATAGAGCTAATAATTTCAAGTTTGAAGTAGAGGGAGTTATAGAGGATCAGCAACAAGAAAGGCCTGCTATTTTGTACTTCCTCAAATGCTCTTCACAGTGCTTGAATGGTGATGATGACCTCTCTTCAAAACCACAGTTCATTGTTAATTTGCTATCTCCTAAGTCCTAAAGCAAGGCCAGATTCAGTTCAGTGACAGGGGATCGAAGATTTTCCAGAGGCCACCATGCTGGCCATGAAATCCTCCCAACACATCCATCCTGTCTGACATTTTCCTTGGCAGGGACAGCAATTTCATACTCAAAAATGAAATCATTTCCTAATCTGGCAGGTTGGGCCAATGATAATGGCCAAAATGAAAACTCTAGCCTCAATTGAGTATTACTGAAAACACAAACCCAACAGAGAAAATACAAATCAATGACCAGAGCAGGAGCTCCCGAGAGAAGAAACTCATTCTACCCAAATGAATGACTAAAAATGAATACATCACATCCCCCCCTTCCCCCCCCCCCCCAAAAAAAAAAAAATAAATAAAAAAAAAAATCCGTTCATACTATTCAAGTGAACTAGTCAGTTTACAGCATCTCTAACTAAATACCCCAGGGATCCACTTATTTCTTCTAGAATAAACTCTCCAAATGGCAGACCTTTCTTGTTGCGATCCACTGTAACTCTCACCATGCAAGACTTTGGATAGTGAACCCTATCATCTTATTATGCAAGTTTAGCCTCAATGGTCTGCACTTAGAAGTATTATGAGCTTTGCGTGAATAAATAAATAAATATTAAAGCAACAGAAGAAGTACAGCTAACCGATGCGAGGCAACAAAACTAGTATCAAATGTAAAACAAAAACAGATGCTAGTAAAATTTCAACAGCTAAAACAGAAAAGATGCCCATAACATGATTAAGAATTCATATGATCATTTTCAGAGTTGTTATCAAGCATAAATTCATCCAAATCTTGTTTCTTAGATCTCATTGGTTACAAGTCATAGAAGGAAAATGAGATATAATAATATACATGGATATACCTCATCAGTCTTTGCTGATCGAGATGCTGGAATTGGAACAGGGATCTTAGCAGGCGGGTGATTACCTTTAAAGAAAGAACAACTTCAGAAGTTCAATAAATAAATTAATTAGCTCCAATCAATATTACAATTGAATTAACATTTTAGAAGCAAAAGCTTGTTACTGGAAAAGTACATATAAAATGGAAGTTTTTTTTCATGAAATAAAATTGATTGATGAAAACAACTTGAGCAAATTACCAACCATCAGCAGAAACAGGCCAGTAAGGAGCTTTAGTTGCAGCATCTAATCGCTGAAGAATAGATGGATCGGCCTTCATTATAGTGATTGAGAAACCTAAAAGAGAATGAAATATGTTAATCAGTACTGCATAGTGAACCACAAAGGAAAAACTGATATGCCATAATATGGGGCAACAAACCTGCCATATCAAGAGAAGTCATAAATGACCCTGTATAAACTCTATCAACAGCCAGTCCATGCTCCAGCTGTAATTTTGGAACTGTTTTTCCAGCTGTAATCATTAGTTCCATTGTAGGAGTGCCACCTAGCCTGCATATGAAAAATCAATTTAAAAATAAATGAATATTTTAGTAAAAAAAATCCTGAACATCAATAAAATGTTTTTGTAAAATTGTGCTTTTGTTCCAATTTTAATATTAGCAAAACCCAAACAAAAATAATATTCATGAACCTACCCATTGACCATGAGGACCACTCTTTCTCCTCGAGTTATTGGAACATAGTTTGTTTCCTACAAATGTTACCAAAAAATGATTGTCACACTTTCTCACTAGAATGATAAACAGTTATATACATGAAGCACTCCCATTGAAGGGCAGTAAATTGGTAAGTAGATGCAATTTTGGGATCAAACTGTGTACATGATTCCCACACCCAATAAGATATTGTGGCATACCGTAGACAATATTTGCTGCAGAACATGAGAAACCACCACATTCACAGGCTGAATATCAGCCACAGCTGCACCAGCTTCTCCATGCTGTAAAAGAGCATGATGTAATCAGCATAATTTGGAACTTGAATGGGAATGAATGCAGTTAAGACAGACTTCAATCACTAGGGAGATAAATATCAAATGACTAGTTTCTATGGAAGAATAATGTACTGATCGATATTAAAGAGAAGAACAAAGAAAAAGACACTATCTCCAGTCTTATGAACTGAAAACCACAGGAACAATGAAAACAGCAAGAGATTATTTCAGGTTATAAAACCTAGGCCTAACAGATCTCCACTTCAGCAAAAATTTTGGATTGTTATACTTTTCTTGTTGTGGAGGCATTAAACTAAAGCACACTTACAATTCCCAGACCCAGTTCCATCTTTCCTGGCCCCAATCGATCTGATGTAACCTGACCAGGAATTGTGCAAACAGTCAAAGCAACACCCATTGTCCCCACTATTTCGGATGCGTGTTTAGCTTCTGCAGCAACATCAGCGAGAGAAAGACCAGCAGCAGCGGCAGCTCCTGCAACCTGGCCCACGTGAAACAAAAATATCAGCAAATCTGTAAATTAAGAACTATGAACTATAACATAATATTTCATTAATCATATTTATAATGCTGATGTCAAGAAATGAAATTTACATCAGTACACAGGCCACAGTCCCTTCATATGTCCATATGAAAAGGTTTAAATTAAAGCTGTGTCTAAAGCATTTATGTGCATTGGGAACAAACAGAATGTAGAAAGAAAAGAGACTTCATGAATGAACCTTATGAACCAGAATAGTCCCTGCCAAACCTCTTCTACCAGCAATTCCTCTAGGTGGAGGTAGTGCACAATCATCCCCAACAATAACAGTCTGCATAGGCAAAATACATGTCATAATTTACCAACATATCAAATATTTAATTATTTTATGTACAAGGAGAAAACACTAGCCAGCTAGACATACCTCTACTTTATAACCTTCAGATTTTGCTACCTCAGCAGCCAAACCAAAGTTCAGACGATCACCGGTATAGTTCTATCAACACCCAAATTTGAACACTATGAATTCAGAAACAAAAGCAAATCCTAATGACTCATCGTGAACTGACCATACTAGTGCAACAAAAGCCATACTATCTTATAAGCTATTCTCAGCTCGAAGTTGACTTCACAAGATGTCAAGTTATTTATTTATTTCTTGGGCACATGGTGTCAAGTATTATAATCATAATAAAAGAAACCTACTTGCAATTCTTTTCACCATTTATTACCTTAATTACAGCAGATAACAGTTTCCATGTGTGGGACATCTAATATACATACTAATCTGAAAGACCAATGCAAAAAAACTGTTCACTTAGATTGCAAAATGCTGGAAAAAGAAATACCTTTACAATCAAAAGACACCCCTTAGGACCAGTGACTGCTCGTATTCCCTAAATTTCAAATCATTATAAAAAGTGTATCAGAAATTCAGAATTAGCAACATAATTATAACTAAAATGACAGTATACATATCCCTTCCAATAGTGTGAAGTAAGCATACAGCTAGAATTGAATCAACAGGAGGGGAAGCAAATATGTCTCCACAAATTGCTGCTGTAAGCATTCCTTCTCCCACAAATCCAGCATGAGCAGGCTCATGGCCACTTCCTCCTCCTGTAGGACACAATATAGATATACACATTTTTCTCAATAAAACACGTGATTTATATTGATCAAATAAAGTTCCAAACGCATCCTAAGAAGTGATATTTATTTATCTTTCAAAAGGTGAACTACTATATTCCAACCCACCATTTCCTATATTTCATAAGGTGAACTACTATATTCCAACACACCATTTCCTACATCCTATTCTTCCCACTAGCAACTTTTGTTTCTTCCTTAATTGGCATGACAATTCCTACACGTTTTTGTCAGAACACTAACAACACAACCCTTAAAAATTCATCCACGAATCAATATAAAAATATCCAATGCATTGTTGCACACCTGATATGACCGCAACTTTATCATATGTTGCAGCTGAAACATCAGCACGTAACACAACCTTCACCTACATTCAGGCAAAAAACAACAAAACCCTTCAGCAACCCTCACAAATTTTCCAAAACCATGCATGCTTCTGTATGTATAAGTTTAATCACCAGAGGAAAGCCATCTAAATACTGTAGTCCAGGATATGTCTCCACGAGACCTTCAATGAATTCAGTCACAACATCTGCAATTACATTAAAAAAAACAAAAACAAATTATTCAATTTCCATCGCATTCCTCTATTACACACACACATATATAATATTGTCTATTTTTATTGCAAAAATGAACATGATCATGTCATAACTGCAATGTTTGCTACTAAGGAAAATACAAAAATAATAAAAAAAAAATATCTAAATCAGAATCTAATTCATAATGAATAGTAATATTCGAACTAAAGTACCTAGATTAACATAAAATCATCGCAATCAATTTGGAATCGAATATGAAAAACTCAAGCAGCAATTTACATGGTTTAAAGCACAGTACAATTCAGTCAAAGAAGAATGCTAAAACATTTCAGGTCAAAACAGATAACGAAAAAAAAAAAAAAAAAAAAAAAAAAAAAGTCAACAAAATGCACAGAACAAAACAGTAGACAAAGCAGAACGCGATTGGTGGCAATTGTGTACGGCGGAAGTCAAAGAAGGCGAGAATTAGAGGAGAAACAGCGAGAGAACGAGAAATTGAAGAATCGAAGGTAGGAAAAAGAGAAAGAGAGTTGAAGGAGAAGAGGAGAATGAGATAGGGACGCACCATTGGGATGGTCGATGAGCTTTTTGGTGGGAAATGCCATGGTTAAGGAGCGGAAGAATGGCGAGAAAGTAGAAACCCTAGAAATGGTTATGCATGAAAGTGTGGTAAGAAGAAAGAGAAAAGAAGTGTGTGAGAGAAGGAAGAAGAGTTGTTGTTGTTATTGTTTCGTTGGTTTGGTGATGGTGTGGGTGTGAGAGAGCGAGTGTGAGTGTGTGTGTGTGTGAGAATGAATGTGTGGCTCTTTATATATACACAAACACAAGTGAAGGGAAAAGCTTTGAGAGTTGTTGATAGTTAGCTTCTTCCAGCACGGAAATTTAATTAATTAATTAAATTAAAAAATGACTTGGCTTTATCCAAATCTCGATTTTCAAAAGCCCTTCACTAGCGTGCTTCTCTCTAATTAAGTACAAATTAAATTGAGTGATTAAGCAGTGATTATCTTAATATATCCAAATTTTAGTTTTTAATTGAACTTTCCTTTCATAATTAACGTAGTTGTGGCTTTTTTTTTAATTGTTAATTAATTAAGAATTAAGTTTAATGATAAAAAGGTATTGCTTTATCCAAAACCTAATTTGCTTGGCCTTGCTTTTCTTTAATGCTTAATTCAACTTTTTAAAAACTAATTATTATTTAGTTCAAACAATAATTAATTACCATCGCTACTTTTAAGAATAAATTGTTATTTCTTAAAATTAAATATTTTATTCTATAAAAAATATTTAATGTTAATTTTCTTCCTAAATTTTACTTGTTAACTTAGAAAATAAAATATAATATATAGTTTAATTTATAATTAAAATAATAAATATTATATTTGACCTATTAATTTACTCGATTCTTATACATATTTTTAATTATTATTATTATTTAGATTTTAATATTTTATATTGTTTTCTAATAAAAATGAAATTTTACTTTAAATCTCATTATTGTTATATTTAATTATGTATATTTATTATGAATTTTAATTGTAATATAATTTAAAAACTACTTACCATAAATTTTAATTACAATTGTATATAAATAGATATTATATTATATAATTAACATGATAAAATTAATTCAACATGTACACTCAATCACAATTCGTTTAGCTAACGAAGCATATTAGTCAACGCATAATTCTAACTTTGACACGTTACCCATTTTATTTTTTTTGTTAAAAAAATACTCTTCTTATTTATTCGTCTAATTAATACTTTAATTTCTTATTAATATTTTAATCTCTGAATTTTGAGAGTAGAATAATTTTAAATAATTAAATTTAAGATCAAAATAAAAATAATTAATTAAATTAAAAAATAAATTGTGGTTTTCATTTCGTCGTTGCATTCTTCACCGGCTATGGAATCCGATACTCCGCAACGACGGCGTTTAAACGGTGGCAACCACCGCGATGCTCCAATCAGAGAAAAGAGGTTGAAACGCAGTAAGGTGCGTCGTTTCATTTGGTGAACGAAACCATGGTTACTTTACTTACAAGGTTCAATTTTTCAGGTACTCGCGAAGAAGAAAGCCGTTGAAGAACTCATCAAAACGGCGCGTGCCCAACACGACCACCTCGCTCCTTTTCCCGCGTTTCGCCGTTTCCACCTAAACGGTAACCGTTTTGGATTTTTGTGTAAGGAATGTTTGTGTTGAGAGTAAAATGCATGATGGTTTTGCAGTGTGTAAGGACTAAAAATACAATTTTTTTTGCAATTTTAGTGACCAAATGAGTAATTAAACTTAAAGTTAAGATATTTATTGTATGTGGTGGTTGTGATTAGATGACAGTTTAAAACTCTAATTGTAAGTGTAAATTCTGTTAGAATGTAGGTTATTGGCCTAACTCATGTCAACACTAAACAAAACCGGTAAACCAATATCGGCTTGACAACGAGTCACTATAAACCCAACAACAACAACAAACAATCCCCGACAATGAGACACCAAACAATCTTAGGATAGACTTTGGGATAAGTTCCGATACTAATTTCGAAATGTAGATTATAAGCCTAACTCAATCCTACAAAACCGACTTGTAAGGTGAGGATTGTTCCCCATATATATACATGCAACATGCCATATCTTTTGTTGTGGGATATCCAACAAATTCATCGAATAAATTTCTACAAATTAACTTATGGAGAAACTAATTTTAACTTTTGGAGAAGTTTAGTTACTCATCATTTATTGCATTTCATAATTTGCTTCTTCTTTTTTTTTTCTCTTTCTTTTTGTTTGTTGTATTTTTGCTAAATGAGTTGTATTAATAACATTTCTCAAATGATTGGATTAGTGAAAGTTGTGTTCACCATCAAAGGCTAGCTAGATTTCTAATGAACTTGGTAACTAACTTGGCAAGTATTCTAACTAATTTAAAAGCATGTTTGGATTAATTTGTTTGATGCTTTGTGCACTAATTACAATAGCACGAGTCAGTGAAAGATGTGGCAGTAGCTGATCATAACTCTAGTTGTTAATGTGTATTTCTAAACATGGGAATGTGATACTGTTAATTTTTGTGTTTGGGTATTCATTGTTGGTTCTAAGTGCCTAATTTTAACCTGATTTCTAGGTATCTCTTTGTGTTTGAAGTCAGGACATGGCAATAAACTTTCCTCACCAGTTAAGCATTATATTCAGAGTCTACTTAAGGTAGAATGAATACTAGAAATGTAAAATGTGTGTGTATGTGTGTGTTTATACAAAAAGGAGAATCTGCCACTTTTTCCATTTGTTCATGTTTCTCTGAATTTGGGTTGTTTTATTTCAAAAAATGCACCTAGCTAATTCAGTGAAAGAGAGAAAAGAATTAGTTCATTGAAAATATGAATATTATTTTGTTTGTGTATGACGTGATAATGTGAAGATCTGTCTTTTTTTTTTCCTTGGTTCACGCTTTCGTGGTTGGTTTTCGTTTGTTATCTGTTGAAATGAATGGTCTAATGAAAATGTTTGATTTATGTATCACAAAACTGCAGCTAAACATGGAAGGGCCGTATGGATCTGAGTGGCCAGAGGAAGAAAAGGTGAAGCGCAGAGAAATGGTTGCTCCTGAAGCACATTATATATTTGTGTGTGAGGATGCCAATTCAAATGCTGATGAGATGACAACAATGTTAACTGCAGCAGAGACTTCAACTTGTTGTCTAGGAGATAGTGGCCCCGTGGTTGGATTTGTACAGTACCGCTTCATTTTGGAAGAAGAGATACCGGTGCTTTATGTGTATGAATTACAGGTTGAGCCTTGTGTCCAGGGGAAGGGACTGGGGAAGTTTCTAATGCAACTTGTTGAGCTTATGGCGCAAAAGGTAATCCTGACTTGTTTTTCACATATTTGACATTGATGATAATTGAGAGGTAGCATTGTGTTGCAAAGAACACAGCTTTTAAGCTGGTAAAGATGATGGGCTATTGAGCATTATAATCTTTGAAGAAACTAAGTTTATTTATTGGGTTACAACTTGATTATAGCACTCATATGTTCCATTTGAAAAGTTCATATGCCCTTTAATAGGATGTCTTGACTTTTTTCTTGACAAGGTTACTAGTTTTATGTGCACTGTATGTGATCTCTGACCTATTCTTTTCTTTGTTTTAATGTCTCTGGTAGAACTGTATGGGTGCCGTCATGCTGACTGTTCAAAAACAAAATGTCTTAGCTATGGATTTCTACATAAGAAAGCTGAGGTAACATTTTCACTTATGTATGCTGCCATAATTTAGTTATTTTCGTAAGCATGTCAAGTTTGATGAGAATGGAAGAGAAGAAAGAATTTTCTAACACCAATTGCTCCTGTTCTGTTAGTCTTACTAATTGTATATCAACCTAACTGTATGCATTTTAACAAGCATACCAGAGGAAAAACCATGACTTTGATAGTCCATCACATTTCCTAGTCTTATTGCAAAGTGGCATCCTGATGCAGTGGGTTTGAAGAGGGGAAATTGTTCATGAATCCTGGATAAAAGTGTACCTGATAATGTGTGAACATATATTGAAAAGAGTGATATGAGGGTCTGAACCTCGTGTTAAAGAGAGGGTGAAATAAAGAACAATATGATCATTATAGTTCTCTTTGCATCTCTAATAAAAAAGTTGAGGACTTTTGCAAGTCATGAAACTGTTTCCAAAATATGCTTTTTGAACTTTCTTATGGATGACATTATTTGGTTTTATCCCATGTTTCAAGCTAGATTATGTGCTAACTACTTTCTAAACATTTTACTAATATATTACCATTTCCCTCCCTTTTGGTTTTTGTTTTGTTAAATGATGAAATATTTCTGTCACAGATATATCATATCAGCTATGTCACCTTCAAAAGTCAATCCAATGGTATACAATTTTTTCGTTTTCCTTTTCCTGTTATCATGTTAAAAGGTTCTGCTATTATTTACTTTTTGTTTTCTTTAAAAGCAGATGGACAAGAGTTATGAAATTCTTTGTAAAACATTTGATGATGAAGCTAAAATTACTTTGGAGGTAAAGCACGACTTAGAGCTCCTATTGATTTTCTGAAATAGTTCCACTAAACTTCATAAAACACCTTCCCTTTTGAGCAATTTTATATATCAGTCAGATTTTAAGGTTTTTATCATCATACATTTTGCAGTGAATTTCGTAAAACACTTTCTCCCATTAACTGCATGTCTGGATCAGTCATGTTTTAAGGTTTTCATTGCCATATGACATTTTTAGGTTTCTCATTCAACACATGTAAACATTATCTCAGAAGAACTAAGATTTTTTTTAACATTTGTTTGTTCATGGTCATGCCATAAGTGTGCCAACATGAGATGGCTGCTAAATGAGAGCAGTTTCTCGTTTTCCTTTTCCTTTTATTGGCAGGGGATAATTCCCTATAATAGTTGAACTTCTCTGATTGCATACAATCTTCAAGTCTGTGGTCCATTTAGTTTGTGATATACTAATCGTTGCTTGTAGAAGGCATTCTTGAAATTCTTTAATATTTAGCATGCTGTTCTTTCTCTGTAAAACAAAGAAAATTTGAGACTAGTTCTCTGTTTGTCTGTTTTTCCTTAGCTTTTGTCAGACCTTCACTTTGTTGGAACACCAACATCAACCTCATCAGCACATGTTCAGTAAATACATCAGCATGTTTCTGCTGTTGACATTTATACAATATAACTAAAGAGTCTTCCAAATTGCTCTTGAAAGAACCGTAAATATTGTAAATAGAAAATTAACTTGAAGAAATTTCCTCTCATGTCTCTAAATTCATCATTTTCTTTTCTTATGCAACCCTCCTTTTTTGTTCGCAGGATAGAGAGGATGAGTTGGTCCAGTTGAACAGAGATGGCTCAAGTTTTTAGTCCCATTTTTACAGGCTTCTTTAGTGTACCAATTGATTGCCCTTCTTTATTGTTTTCTTTTTCTTTCTACTCATCTCTGTCCATTTAAAACAGCTTTCTCTTGTCACACTGGAGACTCCACTGTGCTATTATGCTACAAGAAGAAAAAAGCTATTCTTTATGATAATGTAATTTTAAGTTTAGCTCCTTTTTAGGATCCGTTTGGCAGAGTAGAGAATGAAATAAAATAAAAATATTTAAATTAAAATAAAGTATAAAATGGTGGGACATAAATGAAATTTTCAAAAATTTTATGTTCTTTCTCATGTTTTCTTCTCTACCAAACATTGCCGGAGTATTTTGAGTTTTTATGTAGCAGATTATTTATTGGGAAATGGGAATGTAACACAACAGAATCCTTATTCATAGTGAATATCAAAAACACTTAGCTTCTCCTCTGGTGTCTTTTACATTTCATTGCAAATCTTAATGTTATATCCTTTTACAATGTGCGAACCTGACCAACTCCCCTATTATATTGGATGGGCCTATGCAAGTGCCATTTTCATGCCGAGGCAATATCATTTTTTGGGAATTGGAGAAGACAAATTTTGATCTTACTATTGTAATTGTAATTTACAGTAGAAAGACAAATTTTTATCTTACTATTGTAATTGTAATTTCCAGTAGAAAGACAAATTTTCATCTTAATATTGTAATTGTAATTTACAGTAGAAAAATATTTTGTAGACAACTGCAATACGCAGACAATTAGTTGTAAAAGCGTAGAAAAAGAAAGAAAGAGTAAAAAATTAATAAAAGAAATAAATATATGTTTGTGAGTGAGTTGACTAGTTGGCTGTGTATTGAAATTGATTGTATATATTTAAAGTGAGTTGACTGACATTGATTACAAAGAAAAGTTGATTCCAATATTATGTATATTTGGTAAACTTTTAATGTTGTAACTTACAAAATAATAATTAATGATTTATGTAACAAGATGATGTACAATTTTTCTCTGGATTCTTTGGATTCTCGTTGTCTTCTTTAATATTCAAAGTTATAAGTTTTCTCTTATTTAATAATTTCTTCGTATTCATCATATTTCATAATATTTATGTATTTGAAAACAATAAACTAATGGGTTATTGGGGTTGGATGATTTTTTAACATATCATAACATAGGAACATTGAATTTGAAGTCTGTCACAGGAATAAATAGTACATTTTAAAAGAATTTATTGTAAATGTCATTTAGATATAAATCAACGGTTGATTCAGAAAGAAGGAAAACATAGGTGTAATTCACGTACCAGTTTCTTACATGAATTAAAACACAAACAATATCTATGCTATGTATCACCAGGTCCCCCATTTTCTCCCTCCAAAAATATTGAGAGAAACTCTTCAAGCTTCCCTTTATTCTATAATACAGAAGGAGGGCAAAAAAATAAATTGCAAATGCTTTTCCTGATTGGCAAATAATCGTTTCTCACAAAGAATTCAGACACCATATGCATGTCTTCCTAGAGTCCTAAAAGGCTAAAATCTCAATTGAGATATGGTACAATGAGAACTGGAATCTCCTGGACGAAATGCCTGTATAACATTTTTGAATCATATAGAATTCCCTGCCACCCTGATGTCAACAGTGAACATTGCTCTTACAGGTCTATGATCAGAAAGTGTTGACTCACTCCTGTTGTATTGGATTTGCTTCATTCCTTTCCCATGCCATATTATTCTATCACACCTGCAGTACCATCTTCTTGTGGTTAGAGTATCTCTCATGCTTGTTAAAGTAATAACATCAACTTAAGGTAGTTTGTGTCTTTTCTTTTTCATACACCGTCATGTTGTTCTTGAGGAAAATGAAAACGATTCAAATTGTTTAATTTGTGCTTACCATGCTGGAGAACGCCCTTTTTTGCTCTTATGCTGCTGATCACAACCAAGGTAATCTTTAGAATTTGGACAGTACTTGTATGTAGGCGGAAACTCGATATCTCCTTCATGCCAACCTTGGAACACATGGCCTTCTGTGAGCTCCATCTTGAGCTATATAATATGCATGGAATTATAAATTTTGAACTCTATGGTAACTACATACAATAACAACAAAGCCTTATCCTACTAGATGAGGTCGGTTCATGGATCACAGATCATTTGGCTCGGTTAAAGACTAGAACATGACTGTGGTAACTAACTGATAAAAAATAATGAATGAAATGATAGAAGTATATGATGAGCCTTACCTGATCATGTTTCAACAAGGTTTCCCACTCTCTTCTCTTGATCAATGATTGTGCTGTAGAGTCTGGCATGTGGATCCTGTAGTTCAAGTCACCTAGCCAGACTACTCGGCTGCACGGCACCAGGTACATGTTTTAGTTGAAGTTCTATTGAATGTTTTCAATTTATATAAACTGATCATACTATACAAGTCTCAATTCACAGAAAAGTTCAGCCTTGTCAAATATTTGTTATTACAGAATATACTTTGGATCAAGCATCCAAAACTAATTAAATCTTCCCTAATAAAAAATGAAAGATTGAGGAATAGGGAATAGTTACATATCTAATAAATAGTGATAGTAAAAAATGCCTTCTAGTAATTGATGACTCATTTCTTCAACTTAAAGTTTCCTATAATATGCACAATTTAGAATACACTTACTCGTGATCAATAATTTTTTGAGGCATATCATGCAGAGGACCAGAAGGGAAGATTGTCCTGAACAATATATCAGTTACATTAACGTTTCTTTGTCTTCTGTCAACATCTTTCCAACCAGATGATAGATGACTACATATAAAGCAGAAGCTTGTTTCATGCAAGTAAAATCTAATTGATATTGAACCCTGTATTTAAAAAATCAATTAAAGAACCAAGAAATCATTCAAAAGTTTCAAAACTACCACTTAATTCTCAAAACATACATTTCTAGTTCTCTATAATATTTCAAAACATACCTTGTTTCCAAAGTAACCCATGATTCCACAGCCAACAGATGAGACACTCAAGTGCCTGATATCATGATTGAGGTCGCGTCGAACCCAAATTGTAATGAACATTCCTACCATTTGCTTGCTTATGATGCATTGAAAATCTTGTTGGTGTTCTCCCTCTTCACAAACATGTTCCTTCAAAGGATATATCTTCTGAGGTTCAGCTATTTTATCTTCTTTAGTTGGTGTTCTATTGTTAAGAGCTGCTCCAATTAGAGAATTCCATTTCATAGAAACTTTTCTGTTTTGGAGGCCTAACACATTTGATACATTTAGAGGTACAATTTCTTGGAACCTGGCATAACACACACAATGAATGAAATGATAGAAATTCAATTGTCTCTTATGCATTTGATTTCCTCACATGTAATCTTAAGTAACAATAGAAGATGATTTGATTACCCAAGAACATAAATATCTGCTGAATTATCTTCTGTGTCAAGCCAATCTTCCATGTCCAAGTTCTCGGGTGGTGTAATGCCTCCAATATTCCATGAACCAACAAATATCCTTGTGCACATTAATATCCAAATCAGAGTTGCATTCAAGGTATTATAATATATTGAACAAAGTAAGAACGTGATTAAAATGACATAGAACAATTGTTCAAGAATTTATACTATTATGGCCTCATACTTTTTGGTTTGATGATAGAAACATCTTGATTTTGCAGATTCTTGATTCAAACTATGACTTTCCTTTTGAACCTCTGATGAATTGTGATTTTCTCCTTTGAAGTTATCAATGTTTGATATCTTTCTCAAGATCATACTCTCCTTCAAGTTGAAGCCCTGCATGAACTTTGGTCTAAATATATATATATACTCATCAAGCATACAGAAAGGCCTAAAATAGAGACTAAAAGAAGCACAGGAAGAGAAAGAGATACTTATTTCTTGCACTCTCTATGTTATTTCTTTGCCAATGGTTTTTTACTACAATGTTATCAAAGTACAGAAGTGGCAAATCAAACCAGAGATAAAGGAAGAAAAGAAAGAGAGTGCATGAGATATCAAGAGAAAGGGTCATGGGAGGAACAAAGGGATTTATAGGCATGCAGCTGAGTTGAAAAAATTTGATTGATAATTGGTTTCAGAAAAATTCTAGCCTTATAGGGACAAGTGGATAACAAAAAAAAACCTGAGGTCTCTATCATATACATGTTTCCATGTGTTTGTTAATACTTGATTGCACATGTTGTGTAATTTTCACTACTTTTTTTTTATATACCTCTCTTAGCTTAAAAGGAAAAATCATTACTAATTTTTATACGTCACTTATATTTAACTAATGTTTTTCATTAGATCATATCTGAAACAATTAAATTGAATTTCATGCATTTCTTAGCCTAAGAGTAAGATTGTGGAAAGTAGCAACTAAAATCATTCACGTGGAAAATAATTTCTTTGAATTTGTCATTTTCGACATGTTTTGCTTTTTCTGATATGTTTTGTCTTTTATATATTTTCAACGAGGCACAGGCGTATGCTAAAAAGAAACCAAAACCAGACCAATAACTTGGCAAATTCATTTCATTTTTTTGTGTGTAAACTTAATATATTCTTTACAGAAGATAATTCTGCTTGAGCCAAATAGCACCATAATAAATATAATAAATAGTAAAATTTTATTTTTTGAATATTTAATATATGATTGTTCAAGAACTCTTGTTTGAACTAATGTCAGGTTATTGTCATAATTGAACAATTTTTACAAATTTATTACCGTTTTTGGCGAGTTTTAAACTTATTATTTAAAGGATTTTGAAACTTATTCTAGCTGGAATGCTGTTTTCAAAGGAATTGTTCATAGTCAGACTCAGACTCAAGACAACTTCACTCACTATGTGTAGGATTCAGTCATGTGAAGTTGTTCAAGCCATCAACAAATTCAGTAGATTTTTCAAAGACTTTAATCCAGGTGATTTAAGGGTAGTTGTTCAAACCTGCAACCACTTTAGTTGGTCAAAGATAAGGCAAAACATGGTCTTCAGTTGGTTGAAGATAAGGCAAAAGATGATCTTCTTGTTGTTGTTGTTTGTGCTGGTCTTGATTACATTTTATAAAATTAGTTTTTTATATAATTATCGAAAATCTTTTATATGAAATATAACCAGCCTTAAAATGTAATAATAGGATACTATAATGGGTGTAATTACACTCCTTCATACTGATAACAGGTACGATAAATCTCATAATTATAAAAAAAAATTTATAAATAAAGTGTAAAGATTTCTGATAATAAAGTATAAATAGAAGAATCTTGACTGAGTATAAAAGGTCTTAAAATAAATCTAACACCATATTCAAAAATTTTAGCGTGAAAAATCTAACTCAACTTTATAATTTATACAATAACAACTATTTTTCATTTATGTATTGATGTAAGATTTAAAATGTAATTTATTTAAAAAAAACAATTAATTAATCTTAATAACATAATAAAGACTTTTACCTTTGCATTTTAATTGAAAATTAACTGCAAGTTCAAGAAAATATAATTACCCAAATATGTTTCATTGCTCAAGAAATATTCACACTTGCAACGACTTTAACAAAGGATGGCTATGCTCATCATATGAATTTGTTCACTCAACATATATCACGTAATAGAGTCATTTATAATTGTTGACTATATCAAAGTTGTTCATACCTCAGAAGATTTCAACTAACCTTCTTCATTGGTCTTTGTGCCAGAAGTCGTTTAGATTTTGACAACTTAATTTTTTAAATGATGGGCTGAAGAATTTCATAAATAAACATTTTTTAAATAATTTGTGACTAAATCTATTTTGAAAAAAAAATTAATTGAACTAAATCCATTTCAATAAAAAATTAATTGAACTAAATCTATTTTAATAAAAAATTAATCAAAATGACACAATTAAATTGAAAGTCAATAACAAGTTTAAGTAAATCTGTCAAGTTATATCTTTTCTTTCGCAATATTTCGAGAAACATTAACAATGCATGTTCTGCTATCAATTGAAATATATAAGAAATCACAATTCACAAATTTTGGTGTGTTCAACTTCTCTGATTTAATTAGGATATATCCTAATTTTATAGATCTATTAAATAAATTTTTACCAACAATACAATATTTATTTAAAATAATGTTTTACAAAGTATGTTCCTAACACTTGTTACTAACTTTAGTGAAATGGTTCACTCTAAACATAAGATAATCCAAACTCTCGTACTACCTACAAAATTATTTAATATTAATATTTATATAAGCTTTTATTCTTAATTGGTTCAATATAATAATAATATCTAAGGTGTGTTTCTATCTTGGTGAACAGAGTTCAAAACCAGCTGAAGGTAAAATATATATAATAATATCTCAATTTTTTCATTATTTTGATTAATCTTAAGAACATCTTACTTCAAAATTTATTTTAAACTCAAGAATATTAACTCAAACCTCATCTTAGTGGTGAACTTTTCTAACCAGTAACATGCAAAGGTAGTTAACTAAAAGCACCACTTTGTTCAATGATTATGAAACCTAAAACCAAGTGCATGCAGAGATTTTTGACTAAGCTGTACCTAAAATCTATGCAACAATAGATTACTCAATAAATTAAACCCAAATTATGTTTAGCCCTTAATTTTGTATTCAGTTGTTGATTAATTTCAGACTCTGCCCATGTGCAACCATAAACACCTCACAAGTTAATTTATTTTAAGAGACAAATCCCATTTGAATGATTGCTACTTTACAAAGGCTAGGCTATGACTACACCTAAAATTATCATAGATTATATATACAGGAAGCATTTCAAAATGAAACACTTTTTTAAAATAAAAATAATTAATTTTAATCATTTTCATTCGGTTATATAATTAAGAAAAATAAATTGTGATTAGAATTAAAATAATTTTTCCTTTTAATTTTTTTAAAAAATTATACATTCTTTTCTTTAATAAATTTTTATTTTATTTTTAATATAATATGATTTATCACCACTATTATTTTATGATATTTCCTGTAATTACTATTATTATTATATTATATTATCATGGACAATACTTACTATTATTATTATTAAAGTTTTGTATTTCTATTATTTTTTATATTATTATTATTGTTTTTTCAAAAATATTATATCAACAATAAAAATAATAATTATATATATATATATATATATATAATCATAATAGTGATATTCATTTGAAAAAAAGTGGTAATTATAACTGTCGAAATAAGAAGTAACAACAGTGATAGATAAATGAGTATAAAAAATGACAATCGACTCCATTTATATTAAGCATTCTTATTTTAATTTTTTTTTTTTTTTAACAATGAGGTTACATGTATCAGAACTGGTAAAGAATAGTTTAAGTATAAAAATGATCAAGTTTGTTGAATGGAAGTATATGTGGACTCATCTTAATTTGCATTTTAAAAAAATGTGAAACAAACATGCAAAATGTGGAATGAGTAAAACAAATGTGGATATAACAGGTAGAGGGCTCCTTTTATTATCTACCATAATTAGGATCCGAGAAGAATAAAATAAAAAAATCATACTTAAAATGTAAATGATCCATTTGACTCTGAAATCTTGGTAAATAACTTATCCTTATGCTAAAATTTTTACCTGTTCAGTAGAGTGGATAGATAAGAAAATAGGAAAAAAAAATATAAAAATAGTCACCTTTCTTTATTATTTCATTTTAAATCTTTTTCCTTTTTTATTTTTTTTTTCTTCTTATTTTATTATTTTCTATTCTACCTAACAGATCATAATTAAGTTTTTATTCCTTGGATTACATTCATTTAACCACTAAGATACTATGTATTACGTGAGAATCTAGTATTTCAAACTTAAAAGTTTGATTAAATATTTTTTTTATTAAAAATTTGATAAGTTAAAAGTGAAATCATATATAAAATCATTTGACACAAAGTAATTATCAGAATTAAAATTAAATAGTTAATTATCAAGAAAAAATAACATTTCAAAATAAGATAAAGTAATTTTATACTCAAAATATATGTTTAAATCTTCTATGAATATAGGTCACGGGTCTCCTTTGTTTGAGAGACAAGATGAATGCTCTAATGTGAATTGCGACCTCAAACATGTTAGGGTAGATTACCTCCCAATGTAGTAGTATATTAATAAACAATTGTAATCTTTTTTATACTATAAAATGTTACAAGTGTCAAATTCACAGCCTCATTGTGATATTTATATTAAACAAATCCAAGAAAGGGTTAAACTATGGACGGTCGATTTTCTTCTTGAATCAAACAAAGACAAAAGGAGAAAGCCTTGAAACATGAGAATTGACACAATCACGCAAATTCTGAGTTTGATATTGACATTCATATTAGGGTACTATACAGGCTTTCTTCATCATGTTATTGTTATATCATAGGAAAACGACCTCTTAGTAGGTGATTCATATCATATGATCTATTTTATTTTTTTTATCTAGGCAATCATATTCTTTTTGTTTTAATCAAAAGGATGATTATTCATCAAATTGCCACAAGTTGTTGAACCATTGTGGATTGCAACTTATACACACCCTGTTTGAATGATAGAGAGAAAAAATGACAAAGAATAACATAAATAAATAAAAATAATAAGAAATGTGTAAAATCTTAATTAAAAATACTTGATATAATGTAAAAAGGGGAAAGAAGATTGGCTTATTTAACAATCAACTATAACAATATTAGTTAACATAATTAATAGCCCCATGTGATATTTAATCAAGTATTTCAATGATTGAATTCTTGTAAGCTTTAATAAAAAAAAATAAAAAATATTCATGTCATGTATGCTTAAGGTCCCAACAAAATTAAATTTACTAAAAATCAAAAGCACATAGGTAATCTATCATCTATGTTAATGACTCATCTACCAATCTTTTGTGATCCTTATCAATTTGATAACTAAAACACAATCTTTGCAGGCCAATAACATGGTATAGAATTGTAGGTCTCAAGACAAGGTTATATGGTCAGGAATGGTCATGTCCTTGAGGTGTGCACTAACCATACCAATATGGTAATACCAAGCCTAGCAGCAATAGATGTGGCACATTTTTATATTATGTACAGCTCAACCCCATCTTTGTTCTACTTTATAGCTATTAATATAGCCTATAGGCTTCATCATATTTGGAAGTGTTCATTCCCCAACGGAAGTTATGTGCACTTCACAGTTTCTCTTTTGAGAGCTAATCATCACCACAAGTCCACAACCTTGACAGACACAACATAAGTGTCAATTGTGCCAACATTAGATATTTAGATTGAGTTATGAGATTAGCATAACATTAGAGATGCATAACGACTTTGGTACACTCCTTTTAGCAAGTAAGCTTAGGCATACAAAAAGTTTCCCATAAACTGTGCACAAATAAGAGAAAGGTTAAACATATTCTCTAATAATATTTTTTTTAAAACATATTTTATTATTGGCTGAAATTTATTCATATAAATACAAATTTTATTGAGTCTCATCTCTCATTTAATGAATCTCTTTTCTAATTTTGTAATTTTTAATAAATTTTAACTAAAAAAAATGTAAAAAAGCGTAAAACGAGAAACAATAATGTTAATAACACTTCTCAATGAATAATTAATTTCTTTTTTTCTTTCCTCTCATCATCATTAATGGTCCCTTTTTCTTCACTTGTGGGTAATTTTTCTTTTTTTCTTTCCTCTCATCATCATTAATGGTCCCTTTTTCTTCACTTGTGGGTAATTTTACAGATCCTCTATAGAAATTACAGAATCTTTAATGAAAGATAGGATTCTGCTTAAGAGAATACAAATACAGATTAGTGATTGCTTTAATGCATCATTCAAAATTTTGACGAACACAAATATTTGGTATAAGCCCAGTTCCACGAGTACACACTCGAGAAAGAACAAAAACACAATAGTGCCATGAATGTCAATTTCGCAACACTAAAAATATTTTCCCGCACAAGTTGTAAATGGCTACACTTACGTCTCAATACGATTAGTTTGAAATTAGAACTTAGAAAGTTATATGAGCTTAATTTCATTACCTGCAGAATCCATTAATCACTTCAGAATTTTGATTTTTCAATTTTGGATAAACTTCATAACATATAGTCATTAGCCATAAGTTATTGATGAATCTAATCTGGTGAACAAACCCATCCCATATTATTATGAATAAGCAGTCATTACAAATTCGTAAATTTAACATTTCTCAACTACTTGAAGGGAATACATGGACAAAATATATAATTTCCTGATCTGACAACGTCGATGAACATTTCTTTATGTCACAACTTATATTCAATAGCAGTATAGTAAGTTTTCTTCTAAAGAGAAAATTCTGCCCCAAAGGGTGAAAAATAAAATTCTAAATTGGGCGTAGATGTTACATTCGCAATTAAAGAGAGCTAAATCCTTATGATTAACATTTGATTACTCAAAACTCCTCCCCTATCATTGGTTTTTGAAAAACAAAACTGTAACAATTAAGATAGATTCCCCAAAAAATAGTTTATCTTGAGAGTGCATCCGAAAATAAGGGGAAGAACAAAAATGTAAATAATTAAACAACTCAAGTTGCTAGGTTACATATGATGCATCGGAGATCATGTGGCCCTGCAGCCATGCCTCCCTTGCACTGCGCACCTTCAGGCTGCAGGATCATACATGGATGGAAAACTGAGGTATAACAATCAAGCAAGATCTATGAAGAAACAAATATGATTTATGTTGTGTGAAAAGGTCATTATCGCCGTCCTCTTCTTCCATTCCCACGATTCCCTCTTCCATTCCCACGATTCCCTCTTCCTTGACCTCGAAACACTGGTTTGTGGGGCTTAAGCCCCAGGGACTGAACTCCTCTCTTTTTCCTCTGCTGCATTTCTTTATCTTCCTCATCTTCCTTGTACTTAGCCGAGCTTCTTGAGGTGAAAGTGATTTCTCGTGATCCTCCTTGGCCCTGCTTAACACCACCGGGAACACGAGAAGATCGTTGGTCATCTTTGAGAGCTGCCACTCTGTCTCCCAGAGGAAGTGAGTGTTCCTCTGCAAGTGATTTTTGGCTCCAGAAAGCTTCTGCATGTTGCTCATTCTTAATTTCATACATTCTGCATATATTATGTAAAAAAGAATCAGTAATTATGAATTAAGAGATAAAGAACAAAAATAAAGAACTCCATATTTCATACACCAGCAGCCAATATCTTGCAAAATCTCTGATGAAGAGAACATCTGATAGAATTTGATAAAATGATCAAAATCTTAACAGATCAGCCTATTCATCTCCTCTCATGAAGGGAAAGAAGCCTTACAAAAAATTGGTATTAGATTCTCACCTTGGTACCCGAGATCTGTCTTTCATTCCATTCGCAGGTTCATCTTGTGACGAAGTTGATGCATCAGAATCACTTAGATTCTGATCATCATCTGACATGACAGGTTCAAAATGTTCATTTAACAAGGATGTTTGCTTCTTAGAACCCATGGGATGTAAAGCCAGATATTCTTGCGAGGTATCCTTAATCTCAAACTCCTGAAACCGAATGACTTATAAATGTAAGAGAGAAATGTCTCGTTTAAAAACAAACAAATTACACGGATCCACTAAATTCCCCATCATATGGCATTCAAATATTTTTATGCTGCAGTTGAATTTGAAATTTGTGGTCAGAAGTTCTAGCATGCAATTTACATTGGGCATTCACAAAGAAATGATTAATGGTATGCTCAACTGAAGGCAGAGAAGATCAGTCCAACAATGATATATCTGTATGCCAAAACCAGAACAAGTATGGGCTTTAAATCCAATTCAACTGATTGAGCATGGTGGGGAAAATATAATTGTTTAAATGTAGCCAGAGGCCAGCTACAAGAAGTATCATGGAACTTGCTAGAATAAAAGAAATGAGGAGAAAGGATAAAGCCACTAAAGAGACAAACAACTGGCATATTTCAGATGACTGTACCTCATTTGAAAATATCGCTTTAAATCGCTCATCTTGAAGATCTTCCATACTAATCCCTTTCTTTTTCTTAGATGCCTTTTTAGTTTCACCATCATCAGCATCTCTCTTTTCATTTTCAGCTTCTTCACTTTCTAGGAGGCGAGCTGCAAGGGCCCGATTAACTTTGGGTAGTTTTCTCCTGACCTGCAAGGAGAATGATAGATGCATAGCAGTGGATTAATATTCCAATCTACATCATTTAATCACCCTTACCTATGTAAAATATGTCAAGGAAACTGATATGATTAGTGAAAGAATCGATTATACCGTGATCCGTGAGGCACGTTCAGCTTCCATCTTTTCTCTTTTCTGCTGTTCAATATAAGCTTCATATTCAAAAGGATCTGCCAGCGCTTTTGCCTACAAAATAATTGATGCATCATGTGATAGAGATAGAATAAAAATGGATTTAGGTGCAACATCTAAGAAAACTAACTTCAATATAAAGGTGCTGTAAGGTAATTAGAGTAAAACAAAGAAAGTACTACTAACCGGAGGACCTGATATCCTCCAAAGCAGAAAAAGTAAAACACAAAATGAAGGGAAAAATAATGAGATATAGTATTTTTTTGGTGAATTAAAGATTAAGATGAGTTGAGTCCCGAGATGAGTTGAGTCCCGAGATCACGAGGATCAAGACAAGCCTCAAGGCTAAACATGGCTTACAATCTAAATTTAAACATGACTTACGGCAATAAATTAAAACATGGTAAAGGCAAGAAAAGGATCTCTATCATGAAGTTTGTTCAAGTTGTTAAATGTTTTGACACACAAGAGGCCAATCACTTATGTCTTTTTTCCACTAAGCTAGTAAATCAAACGGTTTTTCATTTACCAACTTAGCATGATAAAAAAAGCTGGTGAAAAACTGGAAATGTAAAACATTCAGTTAGGCTCTTGGGAAAAAGAAAAAGAGAAGGTATTAGCATTTCAATAACTCAAGAAATACAAGTAAAACGCAAATATGCCAAATACAACCAACCTTTTTGTATAATGCATGATTAATAAAAAATCCATGCATGTAGGCTCTAAGTAAATTAGTGCCAATCAGGTTGGTCAAATTTAACCTCTCAAGCTCCTCCTTTGTCAAAAATTTGTAGTGATCGTAAATAGTTGTTTGTCCACCCATGTCTAGCTCCTCCTGTAAAAATGGTTATAATGTCACAACAAAGATAAATAGAACAGATATCCAATAATCAAAATATTAAGAACATACAGTGAAATTCTCTATGGAAGAACACCACTTTGGAGCAGGTCCAAGAGATGGTATGAAGTAAGATGGTATTTGGCTACAGTCCAAGGCCAGCAAGATCAAGCCACTGCCAGGAAATGTACACACATCATTTATTGTTCCTGTTGTCGGTTCAATGCTGGTCAAGCCTTCTCCCTGGAAACAGATTAATCAATCATGACAACCCGTGATGATGAAACATACAATCTAAATGCATAAATATCTAAGAACAAGGGATACTGAGCTCATCTAAACATAAAATGTATGCACGAACAATTTAGTCTAGATATTGCACAAACATATCATCAAGAAAAGTTCTTTAGTGATGACTAACGAGTGAACTGCAATATGAAAGTAATAATTAGAATATTATCATGAATTTAAATTTAAATCATTGTCATCTAGCAAAAAGAAATTTTTATAACTAATTAAGGCTTAACAAAATTTGCTTAAAAAAACCTGACTAAGGTGTACAGATCAATTTGTTGATAAACAGTTAAACTATCAATCTGAAATATGAGAGTAGGGGCCGATTTCTCTACCGTTTCAGGATTCCATATCCTAACAACATGATTATCACTGGTAATCAACATTGGTTTGTCATAATTAAGAGTACGATGCCACTTAATGTCCAATATTGAACTGCCATACCTGTAACAAAATTTTTAACCAACCATTAATTAAAGATATTCAGATTTTTAATACAAACAAAAATTTCTCGAATGAGAATGTCAACTTACATATGATCCTGTATTCGTACAGGATGTGACGAGCGCAGATCATAGATGAGAACCTGCAAACACAAATATTAAATGTATAAAATATCCAGGTTCAAGGGGAAAAATACACCAGGAGATTTTGTTTAGCAAGTAAAAAATACACACAGATATTGTTCAACTCAATCACAAAGAGAGCAATGAAAGTGCTACAAAATTTGCCAGAATTATCCCAATAACTACACCGGTCACACAACCTATGGTGTAAGTAGCATCATACCTTTCCCGCACTACTTCCAACGGCCATTAAGAAACCGCCATCTTCATCGAACTCCAATGCAGTGACCTCCTACAAACATGAAAATAGTTAACAATAAAGATCTCAATTACACGAAAATTACAAAGAAATCTATAACCTCAATTTTCATTATGATAGGAGAAAGGGGCAGAGATAATTTCTTCTTGCCCATTTGAAACTCGTATGCATAAATAGATGGGAAGCAGGTCAGACATATACTAGTTTGTAATACATGATATGATATTTTTCTTATAACAACAGCTTCACAAAGATGAAAAAATGTCAATACATTCTAACGCCTTGAAATAGGATACTGTGGACAAGAATAAATGCTACCTGGTCAACATCACCGCTAGGTCCAACAGCATCAATTCTACCAACTGAAGATCTGACCCGCATGTCAAAGCATTCCACAGCACCATCTTCACCACCGCAGGCAACTAATCCATGAAGCTTGCTAAAATTCAGACAAGATTCAAGTTCCAGTGATTTAATATAAAATTGCAAGCTAGGTAAACAAAATATGCAAAACTTTAGTATTTGAAGAAAATAAAGCACAAATCAGTATTTAAGTTCCAGTAATCACCTTCGAGAAACTACATTCAATGCAGGGGACTGCGTGTTAAGGGAGGAGAGAAATCGCCCCTGACATGTCAGAGAAAGCAGGTTTCTATTTTCAGTTTTTTACCCAAAACTCAAGCAATATAGAAGGTAACTACACAATACTAATGATGTTATCAAAACAGAAAGCTATAACCTAAACACCTGTTCTAAGTTAATTCTGTACAGATCTGGGGATGAAGCAGCACAAAGCAAGTCACAAGACCAGCAGTCATAAGTGATATCTCTCCCCATCCTAGCAAATGACAAAAATAAACAGCCATTTTTCAGCACAAATCACACATTAAACTCCAAGAGCCATAAACACACAAAGCCTAGAGAAAAACCTTGGAATTCGCAAACTGTAGTGCTTTCCATATTTTGCATGTAGAGACACAGAGCGATCAGCACATAAAAATGCAAGTTTTGAATAGTCGTCTGTCAAAACCTACACCAGCAAGAATACAGTTACCTTAACCAACCAATCCCTCTGTAAAAGATAACTCGCAATTTACAAACACAAAGAAAACATTAACTAATGTAAACATAAACAAAATGTAGCACCACAATTTTTGGAAAATAAGCCTATCTACTCCAATATAAGCCTACACAGTAACCTCAACCGACCAATCCCTCTGTAAAAGACCACTTACAATTTACAAACACACAAAACATTAATAAATGAAAACATAAATACACCGAAGCACAACAATTATTGGAATTGTAATATAAATCTAACTTTGTAATTTCAACTGGAGCAACGGAATAACCACAACTAACCAATCCCTCTATAAAAGACATCTTACAATTTACAACACAAAAATATTAACAAATGTAAACATGAACAAAATGAAGAACAACAACAACTGGAATTGATATATAAACCTAACTTTTTATTTCAATTGAAGTCATGCAGTTCCACTGCCAGAGATTGCTTACAATTTACAAACACAGAGAAAATATTAATTAAGTAAACGTAAATAAAACAAAGCACAACAGTTATTGGCATTATGGAAAATAAACCTAACTTCTCTTTTTATTTGAGTATACCTACAATTTGGTCTCTCAAAGTTACATCTTTGTAAATTTAGTCCCTGAATATTTATTTTGTACAATTAAGTCTCTCACTGTTAAAATCCTTATTATTTAGTCCATCTGTTAACATCTACCGGTCTTAGAAAACAATATTGCTTATGTATATAATTAATTATCTATTTGTATTAAGTGACATTTTAGATGTGTAAAATTAATTATAAATTTAAGATATACCATTAAAAATTCTACTCTTCCCAATTTGATAACTCCAGTTTCACCAATTCCAACTCATTGGAGATGATTCTAAAAGAAATTAAGGTTTCTAACAATCTTAAAATTAATAAACACTATTTGAGGTGTTAATTTCGTTTCTTCATTCTAACCAATGTTGTCATGCGAACTAAATAATAATGATATTTAAACATTCAAAGACTAAATTGTACAAAATAAACATTCACGGACTAAAGATACACAGTGTGAAACTTCCATGGACCAAATTGTAGGTTTACTCTATCTATTTCAGTTGAAGCTACGCAGTTACCAATACAAAAAATTGCTAACAATTCACACAAAATATTAACAAATGCAAATACAAATAAAAAAACAACTATCGGAACATATAAACCTAACTTACGATTTCATCGTTTTCGGTACCTGAAAATCAACAATCTCGGAATCCAAGTGGCGCTCGAACTTCAACCCTAGCTCTCTAACTTCGTAGACCTTGACTTGCGGCGGATAAATACCGGAAGCGACGATGTACTCGCCGTCGGGAGTGGCCTTGATTTTGGTAGCGGCGGTGGTGAATCGCAAATCCTCGAGCAGTTGCAGATTCTGCGTGTAACCTAAAACAAGCGCGTGAGAGAAGAATAAGAAGAATGAACGAATGAGAAAACGTTGTGAGAATAAGAGAGAGAGTGTGTTGTTTACTTTTAACGTTGCGATGAGATTTTTGCTTCTTAGAAGGGAGCCAGGACGCGCGCGAGGGTTGTTGCGACGCGATTGTGTACATCTTAACGCCGTTAATTGACGTCGACCTCATGCCGCCGTCGCGAGTCGCCATGGTTTGTTACTGTGTTGAACGGTGTGATCTCGGAGAGTGTGTGAGGTGGTAACAGAAGAAAGAAAGAAGATGGCGGCAACGGCGTCGTTGCACACACCACAGGTTCCTCGCAAACGAGAGATGAATGCAGGGTTTTAGTCTTGAGGCAGGGTTTTGAATATTCGGTTTGTTTAAAAATTATTTTCATTAAATACTCTTATTTTTTAAAAAAAATTAAGGTAATTTATATGTTTTAAAAATTAAAAAATGTGGTATTTTTTTTAAATAGTAATTAATTATATAAAATAAATTAATTAATAGATAATATATTTTAAAATTAAAAATGGATCAATGTTAATAATTTTTTTTCCACATCTCATTTAAAAAATTTTATGAATTTTATTATCATTCTATTTTTCTATTTTAATTTTATGTTTTCTTTAATTAATCGAATACAGGTATAAAAAAATCAACCAATAAGAAACAAAATTTCATTAGCATTAGAATTTTTTTTTATGAGCTTGACTTATGATATCTGATGGAATGTTTTTTTAACCTAATCTAATTTATTTAAAAAGTTTAGGTTGATTTTTTTTCTAAATTTAAAAATTTAAAATCGGATCTATTTTTTTTTCACAGTTTCCTTTTCAACTAAACAAGTAGAGTGGTTTTGTTATTGGTGTTCTTTTTATCATAAATTTCTTTTTTCCCACTTAACATTTATTTTTAAAATCTCTTTATTTTAAATAGATATAATTTTTTTATAGTATTTATAATAAAAAATATTGTAACATAGTGATCAATCATTTTTAGTTTTAGGTAGATTTAAATCATATTTTTATCATAAACTCAACATTTTTTTATCATTTTTTAATATCACGTTTAGAGTTAACTTAATCTCATGCCATAAACTACAGGCCTTGTGGACTGAGTAGAAGAGTGAACAGCACAACCCTGCAATCTGCAACACATCAATTTTAATATCAGTTTCAAAGATTTCAATGTTAAGAACATTATTAAGTTGTGGTTTCTCTCATTCTTTTTCTCTTTCCATTCCAAAGTTTCCACCTTTTCTTCTTTGTTATCATCCCAAAACCCTACACTCTCATTCTCAGCCCTCATCCATTCACCGTGTTGATGATCTCGTTCTGTTATTCAATCGCATGCTTCATCACCGTCCCACATCATCCATAGTTGAATTTGACAAGATTTTAGGATCCCTGGTTAAGATGAAACACTACACCACTGCTATATCTCTTTCAAAGCAACTGGAATTGAGGGGAATTTCCCATAGCATTGTTACATTGAGCATCCTCATCAACTGTTACTGCCACCTCAGTCAAATTGACTTTGCTTTTTCTGTATTCTCTAAGATTCTCAAAATGGGTCATTGCCCAGATATCATAACCTTGACAACACTCATGAGAGGTCTCTGTCTTAAAGGCCAGCTTAAGAAAGCATTACACTTTCATGACAAGGTAGTTGATCAAGGGTTTCACTTGGATCATATTACTTATGGGACTTTGATCAATGGACTATGTAAAGTTGGAGAACCTAGAGCTGCTATTCAGGTACTTAAAAAGATTGAAGGGTGTTTGATCATGCCTAATGTTATAATGTATAATACAATAATTAATTGTCTATGCAAGGATAAGCTTTTATCTGATGCTTGTGATTTGTATTCTGAAATGGTTGTCAAAGGGATTTCTCCTGATGTTTTCACCTATAGTAGTTTAATATATGGTTTTTGCCTTGTGGGACAACTGAAAGAAGCTTTTGGATTGTTTAATGACATGGTATTGAAAAATATCTATCCAAATGTCTATACCCTTAGTATATTAGTTGATTCTTTTTGTAAGGAAGGAAAGGTGAAAGAGGCTAGAAATGTTTTGGCTGTGATGGTGAAATTTGGGGTAAAACCTAACATTGTTACGTATAATTCTTTAATGGATGGCCATTGTTTAGTTAAAGAAGTGAATAGGGCCAAATATATATTCAACACTATGGCCCGAAGGGGAGTGAATCCTGATGTTCATAGCTACAGCATCTTGATTAATGGTTTTTGTAAGGTTGGAATGGTGGATGAAGCCATGAAGCTCTTTAAAGAAATGCGTCGCAAAAATTTAGTTCCTAATACGGTAACCTACAATTCTCTTATTGATGGTATGTGCAAATCAGGGAGAATGTCTTGTGCTTGGGAGCTTGTTGATGAGATGCATGATAGAGGTCAACCTGCCGATATAATCACCTACAATTCTTTATTAGATGCATTGTGTAAAAACCATCATCTAGATGAGGCAATTGCACTTTTGAAGAAAATTGAAGACCGAGGAGTTCGGCCAGATGGCTATACTTACAGTGTATTGATTGATGGGCTGTGCAAGGGTGGAAGGTTTAAGAAAGCACAAGAGGTTTTTGAGCATCTTCTGGTTAAAGGCTATCATCCAGATGTCTGGATATACAGTGTCATGATCCATGGGTTTTGTAAAGAGGGCTTGATTGACGAAGCTTTAGCCTTGTTTTCAAAAATGGAAGATGGTGGTTGCATCCCTAGTGTTGTAACTTATGACATAATTATCCGTGCTCTCTTGAGAAAAGATGAGAATGAGATGGCTGAGAAACTTCTTTGTGAAGCTCTTGCTAGAGGCTTATTCTAATAGCCAAACTAGGTAAGATGCTTCCTGTTAAATACAAAATTGTATTACTTAAATACAAAACTGTTATGCACTGTATTTATAGCTGTCTATTTTCATTCAATTGGCAACCAAACATGTTTTTAGGTACAATCAGTTTCTGAGAAAATCATTTTATTTTTAAGGCTCTTTACTGCAGATGCCTTTTGAACTGCTCAGGTTGATTGATTCTTTTGATTTATTTGATGAATTCTTTGGAGATAGACATCAACTTCAATTTGACAAAAAAAATTTATCTATGGTTTTGACTTTAGGTAACTTCTCAATTTAGAGGAAGAAAAGGGTTCAGCTCGTAGAAAACCCTTTCAAAGTTCATATTTGTGATATTTTTTTTTTGCCACTCTACTGAGTTTTTTTTTTTTTTTTTTTTTTTGTTTATTATTATTATTATCATTATTATTTTCTCTTGTTCTCTTTATTTCATCGATCTGTGTTCTCTGTTTATTATCTCTTTAGTCCAAGTCTCGGGTCTTTTTTGATCATCTACCTCCCGAAGACCCAAACTCATTCACACCTTTTCTTCTCTATATCTTTGGTTAAGGTATGTTATTCATTGTTACTACTTACTATTATTATTTACTTGTGTATTGCTTAAGAGCTAAACCTATAACTTTTTATTGTTAATTATAAACAGTCAAAATTTGAGGATTTTTCTTTCTGTTTTGCTCTTTATTTGATTTTTATTTTTAAGCATTCAAATCTATTTACTTTAGCATGACTAATATGAACTATTAACATATGTAAAACTTATCCTTCATAACACACACACACACACTATATTTAATGACGAAGAAAATTACATCGTTGTTTTATTTAATGCATATAATGTTGCCTATAAACATACAAATTTTGAATCTTCGCAAATATACACAGTGCTTCTGGTTTTACTTTACAAAATAGTATGACATGCTTGATTAGTTTTTTTGTTCCATATGAACGGAAAGTTATAGAGTACTACCAGACTATAAACATGTCCAACAACTATCACAAACAAAAATATTACAACATTGGCCAATATATGATGCTTTGTCTACAAGAACCCGTATCCCTTGACAAACCATTTTAGTAATAATTCCCTAATGCCAACAACATCTTCTAAGCAAACATGCCATTCATACATTTTTGTTTTTTCCAATGCAATTTTCGTGGATACTTTGCCTGAGTTAGATAGCAACAAATTGAATACGTTCCTGTGTGGTTAGTATAAACATGAGGTATCTTTAACATTCCAGACTCTGCTATGAACTACAACCTATTTCCCAATTAATAGGCATATTACATATTTTATAATAATGATTTTTTATATCTTCTTTCTATGGCAGAGAAGTATCAGATTGCCGTGCTATTTTCACTTGACTACTACCATCAAATTCCAAAACAAGTACTGCTATTTGATCCAAGAGGCAATGAGTTCGATGTTTATGTCATCAAAGAAGAAACAAAATCTACTTGCTTGTAGGCTCTGAAGTCTTTAATTGATAGGAGATTTTTATGAACTCCAATTTGGTGGATGGCTGAAACTGTTTTACATAAACAGGCGGAAATTCCACATTGAGGTCAGAAACAGCACATGGAATGAAGTCAACTATCCAGATGGTGTAGCAAAATTTTACCGAGGACAAAAGGAACATCCGATTGAATTGGATGATACTGAAATCGACATCAAAGCACCTAAGTATCAGCATCTGCAATCACATTTCCATCATTGTCGGTTTCAGACATTTATGGCATCAGATGTTGGTTCTGCTGGACTGGTAAGCTTATTTATATCAGAAGTCTCTTAACTGTGTCAAATAACTAATGCAATTACTCTATTTTAACTAATGTTTTCAACTAACTCATGCAAAACAGAAACTTCCATTAGGGTTCTTTTAGGCTGGCCTTTCAAAGATATGCACTCATGTCTATCAAGTGAATGGGAGAGGAGTTAAATGGCTATGCCAGCTGATTTGAAATACAGGCATTCCTTTTTCTTGCAGGTTGACTGGAGGATGGCAAGAAGTTTGCAAAGGACAAAACTTCTAAGAGGGAAATTATATCAAGTTAAGCATAGCTAATGACAAGCAGAAAAATATTTACTTTCAACTAGTGTAGTTGGTAGTTTAGAGTCAACACTTGGTTAATTGAACAATGTTTTTTTCCTAAGCTTCCGTAGTTACCAAATAACTTACAATTCTTATATGTGGTAAATGTGGCATAAACAAAGTTTTTGTTTAATGAGAAATGATATAACTCTTATTCTATGTTAATTGGACCATTGTGAACTGTGACGCGAATTTTAATACTTATTTGATGATAAATGTTTAGTAGACAACTCTAATACACAGACAACAAGACAATCAGTTATAAAATGGTAAAAAAAAGAATAAAGAGAAAAAATTAATAAAAGAAATACATAGATATATACGTTTTATGAGTTAGTTGACTGGTTGATTGCGTATTAGAGTTAATTATGTAGCATTACTCCTTGTTTAGCGCTAATCATTCTACACGGTTGTTTAGTCTCTAACCACTAACCCATGTAGAACAGACGGTACCGTACTAGTAACTTTCAAGAAGGAGGTCATTCAATTATGAGCTATAGTTCTTCTCGGGTCAATCAAGAATATAATTTGATGTTGGATAACCATTTCAAAAAACTCTACATTGTAGTAAAAGGTCTTGAAGACAGCCACTACAATTTTTTTTAATGTGCATCTAACTGTAAAGGAGTATATGGTAAAAATCACGAAGATGTTTTATCTCCAAAAGATCTGATAACATTCATAGGTTACCTACAATTTACTCTACATTACTCCTGAGTGCATTTACCTTCAATTTTCATGGGAAATTTAGCATAATAGCATTCCTCTGCATACTGCAACAAAAATAGAATGGGTCATTCTAATGTATATTTCTTTTTGTAAGTAGGAATCAAATATGGGTACTTAACCAATTGAGCTAGATTTCCTTGGCTCCCCTAAAATTCCAAAATCATTCCACTGAGGAGTCTTGTTTGAAAATGACTAGGCCTTTAGCCATATTCGTATTCTTTGTTCTCTGCATTTCCCTTTATTTTAAGGAGGATCTCTTGTTGAACCAACTCATTGTAATCACCTTCTGTCTGTCTAAATGAATTTCTTCATGCATATATAAACAACTTCTCATTAGGGAAACGTGTTCTGTTTACTGTGAAAGCAATTTGCGTCAAGCAATTGTCCTACCCAGCTTTTATCTTCAAGAGTTTGATACCTTTTTTTCCCTTACCAATTATCTATTCTCAATTTCAAACTTATCTAAATATCATATTTCTCCAACCTTGATATAAGCAAATTTAACTATCTTATGCATATCTTAAGAAAGTTAATTTATCATTTATTTTAATTGATTTTAATTGTAAATAAACTTTTCCTTTTCCATATTACCCTTTGTTGAAACTTTTACCAAGAATAAAAAATAGAACCTTGTTATGGGAATATTATTATTAAATAAGATAAAGTTAGTTATCATTTGTTTATATTTAGGTCCAAAATTAATATTCTTTTAGTTATCACTCTGATCTTATGTATCAGAATATTCTGTATTTCTGTAATGTTTCTGAGTGAAATTAAACTCTTGGCCTTATGACATAAAACAGTTATTTCAAAGCAACTATGCTAGTGATATCTCATTAAAAATAAGAAAAACCTGCTTGTCATACACTATAACATGCCATGCTTTCAAACCAAGAGATGAGTGCTTTCTTTCAGGAAAAGAAAAAATAAAAACAAAACCAATATCTGAACTTCTAAAGAAATTGTTAAGAGGAATAAAATTCAATTCTAGGTTATATAATTTACTAGATAATAATGCTTAATGAGAGGTTTGAATTATTAGTCCTCTCTTCAAAAATTCTTTTCTTTTTCCACTCTCTTTACTCTTGATGCTTATGTCCCTTCTAAAAACAATACTAATACACAGTATATGCTTTTAACATGATTAAAGGTTATTCCCTTCCTATTTTTCTTGCAGAATCAAAATTGTGAAGTTGTTGAATGACCATGTAGTGATCAAGATTCAAGAATGGTTGAGTGACATGATACTTTCCTACCCTTTTCTCATCTAAGTACGTATACCAATTGTATTTGACACTATATACATTATTACAAGCTGCTTTAGTTCTTTTTGACTTTAATAATATTCTCTATCATTTCAAAAATAGTCACCAAATGTATAATCCCATTTTGGTTTGAGCTAATCCATTCTAGCTTTCATGATTATAAGAAAACTAGAAATCTTTAGAAAGATGGGTATAAAGTGTCAAATCTTGAGGCAAACCTCTATTTAAGTAAATGAAAATAATGAAAAGAAAAATCAAATATAACCACATTCATAATGGCATTTGTGATGATTTGATGTTGCGTTGCCAAATACATTATATTAAGAAAGCAATATGCAACTACACTAGATATAGGATTATAGAGTCTATTTTCCATGCTACTGGAATAAGATAAATGATGTCCTACTCCAAGGGAAAAGAATATATAAGGCATGCGTGTAGGACTATATTATTGAAAAGAAGAATTTAATATAATGGAACTGTGATCTATCTTAAAAATTTTATAGACATCGAAGAAAATCAAATTAATTAACCCAAATCAATCTGAGTCGAGTTAAAATTTTGGATCATTCTTAAAGGTATGAGCTTGCATCTTTCTTATTTAATTAGTATAATTTAATTAGTAACATACAATGAGTTTACAAAGAAGATTTATTTTAATTCTCACGTGTATATCTTTAGAGAAAGAAAAAAAGTTTTAAATAAATTAAATTTGAGACGAAAACTTAATTCTCATTTCTATTTAACCACATATATGAATGATTCTATAATTTTATCTAACTAGTTTTTGAATTTTTTCTTTTGAAAATCAATGAAAAAAATAATAATCTTGATTGAATCCAATTTTGGATAATTTTAAAATAATATGAATAATAATTTGTTGAGAATATCTTATTTAATATTCTGTGTCATGATGTGACTGGACATTAATTATTATAAATATATTAAGTCAATATAATAAAATTTAAGACTAATTTACTTGATCTATGTAATTTTAGTCGGTTAATTATAACAGGACATTCATATTATTACATGAATATCATATCGACACTCAAGTATCATTATTACTTATAAAATAGTTAAGTTGATTTAAAGTTACATGTACCGTCACATTCACCCTTCTCACAGCATAACACATTGTGCTGGCATGTGACTCAAGACTATTTATTTATCAAACTTATTCAATTTACGAACTTATAAATACTTCATTTATTATGATATATTCGAACTTCTTGCATTTCTTACGCTTTCACCTCACTCTAGAATTTTCTCTTTAAATTTCACCACTTATCTATGAGTTCTTACAAATATAACTAAAGACTACAACTCGTTCACCGGTAGAGCTGGTTTAATTTCTCCATCCAAATTGAGTTTGACAACTCAAAACTTGGAGGAAGGAACATCTTATAATTTCATATTGGAGCAACATTTTCAAATTATTTTGATATAATCACTTGAAAACTTATATTCCTTTTAACAATTACGTATTAGAAAAGAACTAATTAACTCAATAAATAACGTTACATATTTATCACATGATATTACATTTATACTATTTTAAATACACATATATATGGTAATATAGCGTTATTCGTTATAAACATCCTTAACACACACTTTCTTTTCTTGTCTCCTACAATTCTGACCCATGCATCCATGGGCCGAGCTAGATCCCTTGTATCCTCCATCAATTTGCTGAGTCAAATTATATTATGAACCATAGAAGTCAAAAATGGGATGAAAGAGGAAGAAAAGAAGATTAAATAATAAAATAAAAAAGAAACTCAAAAACGTAAATATGTTTGATTTGATGTATTGGCAGGGAAAGCAAAAGCCACCAGTTATTTTCATTGAAAAAGCTGAAAGATTAGTTCCGATTGAGGCATGCCCTACTACACTTTTTCTCCATTGGTGTAAAAAGGATGTTGGAATTGAGAGAAAAAGAAATGCTTTTATTTTTTCTCTTTATCTTTTTCTAGTCTTCAATCATAGTGCAATTGATTGCAAAATCATTTCTCACTATAACACTCTCTTCATCTGTGCTTTGGGTTTTGCACCCTCTACTCCTTGGCTGTATTACCAGTACCAAATAGGAATGAACCCAAAACAAACTAAGTTGTGTATTTTGACCATATAGAGAAATAGTGTGATGATATATTTTTTTTCCCTTATTGAATCTGACATTAATCTTATTTATAATATTATGATTATTGAATTAAAGATTAAATTTATTTACAATATGATGTTCTTGATACATAGATTTTCACATTCCATAGAGATTAAATACAAGTTAATCATAATAATATATTTAATATATTTGTATGAGTAATATTTCTTATAATTATTTTTATTTCTTTTAATCCATAACTATATTATGTTGATATATATTTCAACACCTGGATAAAACCCACAAACGTAACATAATCGGATGGGTTTAATAAAAAATGTAATTGATAAGAATAAAAGATGAATAATTTTTTTTTTATAGAAGGAATAAGTAATTGAAATTTTTGAAATATCTTTTCTATGTATCAAAAATTTGTGTGTTATTTAAATATCTTATCTTTTATTATTTAAAGATAAATGATTATTGTCCAATCAAGTTTGACCTAGAACCTATTCTATATAAGGAAAATACATTTTATATATAAATAGATTCTGAGTTACACTCTTATACTTACATAAATACGCTTTAAACTTGAACATTAGAATATTTTTACAAATATATTTATTATCTAAGAGAAACGATCTTCCTATAATTTTACAAAGAAACAATATAACTTATACTCTTATATTTACATAAGTATATTTTAAGCTTGAATTTTAGAATGTTTTTACAAATATACTTATCATTTAAGAGAAATAATCTTCTAGTATTTTCACAAAGAAACAATCTATGCAACTTACACTCTTATACTTACATAAGACACTTTAAACTTGAACGTTAGAATGTTTTTATAAGTATATTTACCACCTAACCTAGGAGAAACGATCTCCCAGAATTTTCACAAAGAAGTGATTTATGCAACTAAAAATTTCCCTCCAATGATTTATTACCACATTTTAGTAAGTACACATACATTGAGTCAAATATATAAATCATATTTATTTATTTATAACCATGACATTGAAAATTAAATCTTAAGATTTATATATATATATATATATATATATATATATATATATATATATTATTACCTTAGAACTAGGAAATTCCATCCTATTAGTTTAAAATCACATTTACATAGACTACTTAGATTTCAACTCGTCTAAATTAAGAGTTAAACAAGTAAACACATAGACTAAGATCCACATAGCAAGTTCTAATTTCATGTAGATATTTATATAGCAAGTACTATTTAGATAAAGGTTTAGTGCAATACCTACTTTACTTTGGGTTAAAGTAACTCTAGTTTAACCAAAAGGAATGAATGAATATGTGAATTTGAGTACGGCCTATCCACTTGTTTTTTCAATTAATAGAATTAAAGCATAAATCTCTTCAAGTTTACTAACCCTTTCTTTTGCTTTTGTGCACGTCTTGCTACTAATGAGCACAAGTGCTAGTAACATTTTATGTAGTGTCTCAGTGTATCTAAAATTGCAACAAACTAATGAAGTTTCATTTATTGTTTTAACAAATATTACAAGAAAAGAGCAATTTAGGCGTTGGAAAATGGAACAATGGGTGAGTTGGAAGTGAATTGGTAGTACAACAGACAATGTTGTAAATTTTCTTTTGTTATATATTCTTTTATATGTTTGTGTAGATTACAATATTAAAGCTTTGTTCAATAAGGTGAAATATAAGAAAAGAAAAAAAAAAGAAAAATGTTATTGTTCATTTAAGGAAAAAAAGAAGAAGAAGAAAGTGTGGTAATTTAAATAATTTTGTAAATATTTGTCACATAAATTAAATGGGTAACTTAAAAATATAATATTTTTTCATATGTTTTTATGATATTTCATGATTGTTAAAGACAAAGATAAATACTTGAGATCCATTGATTTTTTTTTCAATATTTTATTTATTTATTTCAGTTCCACTCAATATTTTTTTTTCTACATTTCATTACATTCATTATTTTATGGGTTATTTCTATGTAATCAAATGAAGCCTAAATCTGATTTAGCCATATGTTAATATGAAATTTAGGTCTTACTTAGTGCATGTTTAATTGTGTGGTAGACAAATAAAAATCGTGTAAATTAAAAATGTGAAAAGAAAAAAAATGAGTTTTCTTCAACGTGCTATTAAATCAAATGGGGTTGTCTAAACCTTGTTTATCATGGCATAATTACTTAAGTAAAAAATGACATTGCTTAGTTTAGATGGCAAATCATATAGATTAAGTGGTGCTAATTTCACATTTAATGTTACTAAGTCAACGCTAAATATGGTTAAAGTTGCAGAAGTACATTTATAAATTCTAATAAATCTTTCCAAATTTTAAGCCACATATGAACAAATTTTGATACTCTTAAAAGTAAATTACTTTTCTTCAACGATAATTCAAGCATAAATTAAGATAGTAAATCCTTCTCTCCATTCATCTTAATTTTCTTTAACCCTCCCATCTAAGCTAACCAGGCCATGGCCAGCATATAGTCTATTATTCTAATTATATTTGATTATTTTAGTATAACTATTGTTATTATATATTAAAATCAAAACTTTATAATAAATATTTTTAAAATTACATAAGTTGTAAGTATAAAATATTTTACTTAAATCTTACTTATATTTAAAATTAATTTGATATGTTGGGCTCTTGAACTTCATGTATAACTTTAGTAAATAGAATCAAGGGAATATATACAGTTAATCTATATTGCATGGTTTAGATCAACAATTATTTACAATAAGATTGAATAAATAAGGTTTTCATCTCTTAACTTTTTGAGATTCTAATTTTTAGGTTTTTAATTTTTTTTTAATTTTAATCTCAATAATTTTTTAACCATATTTTCGATTCAGTTGTTGACATTAAATTACCATATGTTTAATAAGGATATATATATTAACATTTGAAGGTATCACATATAACACACTCGCAAGAGTGTAGTAAATATACAATCATTTGAAAAAATATGTGGATATATCATTACTATCATTTTTGTGATTAATTATTCTTTCTTTGCATTATGCTTCCCTCTCACAAACTCTGGTGTGTTTCTTGCCATGCATACTTTTATTTCCAATATTCCTTTAGGAGTATCATGTAGTAACACTCTTATACTTGTATCACTCTTAGATACTAAAATAATAATAAAAAAAATATTTGATTGCAAAAGGCAGTTATAAAATGTAAAAAAGAAAGAGAATAAATATATCTTCTAAGTCAGTTATCTGTCTGTGTATTGTAATTAGTTGCGGCTGGTAGGAAATATTGTTTTTCTTTCACATTATAAAAAAAAGACTTTAGATAAACATTTTCATGTTAATCCACCATCATCTTCCATTTCGTTTCAACTTTAATATGATTAGTCACCTAGCTACATTTTTTTTTTATTGGAGCATGTCACCAAACTACATGAACCAAGCTCTGATAATAATACTATAGGAGATACATGACACTACAAATTGAATATAAATAGCAAAATATATATTAACATTGTTTGACATCTCTTAACTAGGTCAAAAACAACTTACTCATGTAAGACACAAATTAAATAAACTTGAAAAAATCCACCTTTTTAAGCTAAATCTCTTACTTAGATGCTCCCTCTTCTTTCTCTCTAAAAAAAAAACCCCTTTTTATATATATCATATCCTAATTTTAAAAATATGAAATATATAGACAACATTTACATTGAAAATTTCAATTGTTCTCCCAACCATCAACAATCTATTTGATACTTAGATAAAAATATTAAAATATTATATATTAAAAATATAATATAGTAATGCATTAAAAATGATTAAATTGAATAAAATGTTTATAATCATCAACATTAAAAAGTTCAAAAACTCCATTTTGTATGAAAGACATTATTAATTTAACTTTTACATTATAGTTATATATGTTGTAAATTTAATTTATAAACTTGTAAAATACATTATATCATATCATCAAATAATTATGTTAAAGAAAGAATAGTAGATTCATAGATATATTTTATTAATATAATAGGATTTTATTGTTTAATGTGTGAATAGACATTTAAATTCATATTATCATATTTAGTATTCTATTAGACCCACTTAATTTGATCATATGAAAAAACATATCAATAATAAATAATCAATATCATTATTTTAATATTAGTCAATGATATTTATTTTGGAGTATAAAATTTCAACAACATAATTATAACAATTATTTTAAAACATCTCTTAGTGTGAAAATTGAAAAACAATGAGAGGACAACACAAAGAAAACAAAAAAAAAATGTTAGACAAGTTGTTGGGAGACTTGAAAGGAATATTTGGAAGAATGAAAAGGAAGTAAGAAACATACAAAGGAATTTGAAATTATAGGGCTTACAATGACAAATATGTGGAAGCAAACAAACAACCCTTTAGGCCATCTTTCTTCGTCTCTATGTGTCTTAGTGTCCCTTCACACATTCATGTTAATGGGTCCATTATTCAATTTCAACATTGCTTAATCTCACTATTACAACCACCCTTCCATTTATTGCCAATGATAAAATTACCTAAATTGCTATCTAACTTTCATGAATCTCTCATCATGGAGTGGACACGTATTAAAATGTTATAATATTTTATAAATTTTACTACCCAATCATTTCATTTGTAGTTTTTATTATCCCACATCCATGTTTTTATAAATTTAAACATTCAATCATTTTATTTATAATTTTTATTACTAAGTTTTTGAAAATCTTACAAATCTTATCACTTCACCAAATTTACAAAATTTGAATAAAAATTCTAAAATTATGAAAGTTTGGAGACAAAAATTATAAATTATAAAATTAAATAATAAAATGTATAAATACAAAATTTTGATAATATAAATAAAAAATACTAAAATTAGAATGAAAAAAAAAATACAATCAAACCTATTTTAAACTTGTTTATAATATACCATGCAAACCATATGGATTAAATGACATTTTAATATTAGAATCTCTAATTGCGTGTGCAAAGTAATGCAAGCATTAAAGTATAGAGGAAAGATTAACAAAGATACTGAGAATTATATGTCTTGTTGTAACTACACACACCACAAAATTCAAAATATGAAAAGACTAACAAACCCTTAGACAATTCAAATCATGACCAATTTTTTGTATTTTATGATCTAATACTTGGTGCTGCATGATAGGATCTTTATTTATTTTTCATTAAAGCAAGATCTGTTAGAATTAAGCCAAATATAGTTTGTGGTGAGAATGAGTGTCATAAATAAATTTCCATATTCTTCTATGAAATTAATATGTTATTCTATAGTTTTTTCAGAAATAATTTTATTTAGAACATTCTCAAATAATATCTTTCTGGGTGAGGACAATATCATTCTCTTTTATCTGTTGTTTATTGATTTTTCTGCCAATTTTTGGTTTCCATCTCTATTTTCCAGCACTTCTAATTTTCTTTTGTTGTTTTAATTTGTTTGTTTTTTGAAATTGATTATAATTATTTTAGTCTAAATTATGTATTGCATCTTCTTTTATTCATCCGATTATGATATTTATTTTTCTATTTTATAAAATTGTAATTTAATTCTCTTAAAATCTGTTCACTTACATGGAGTATTTTTAGTCTTCGTTAATTTTGATAATAGAATATTGATATCCCTTTAAATATCATAATATTTTTTGTATAATTTCTTTAAATATTACAGTTTTATATTTAATGCATAGTTAAATTTTAAAAAATTATCTAACATTTATTAATCTCAAAGACTACTGTGACAATGTCTCACAATTTAAAGACTTAGTTAATTTTTTTTTTTTTTTTTACAATTTCAGCAATGTATTTATTACGAAGATGTTTCACCATTTCAAGAATTAAAATCATAATTTATTCTTTTAAGAAATAAATATTGTATAAACTAACTATAACTTTTCCTTTTCTATTATGTTTTAGAAATAATTTTTCCTCCTTTAAATATTAGATAATTCCTACCAATTCATTATAACCATATGTAACATTTACTAAGATGTGTAGCAGAAATGTATAAAAACAGTTACCTACTAATATTTGTAACATTTTTGATAAATATTATATTTGAAGCATTTCATGAAATATAATATCTTTTATGTTTATAATAATATTTTTTATTCAATAAATATTATGAACAATAATATATAATAACATTTTTTTCTACTATTAATAAATAAATATCATTAAATATAATTATTCAGTAGTTCATCTCAAGTGAAGAAAGAAGTTAATGAGTCTCTGCATTAATCCAAAGCTTCAATTATGTATAAAAGCAAAAGGAAAAACTGCTTCAATGTCACAAACAAGATTAATGAGCAAAAGTGATTATAGATATAAAGATTAAAAGATCAAAAGCATTAGCCTGATCACAACTTCAACCTTAATGAATGAATGCATTACATTCACATAACAAAATTATTGTTCAAAGAGAAAATTGGAAAAGAAAAGTCCATATTGAATAGTATTCAAATATGAAGGAGATATGTAAACATATATGCACAAAGTCCTCATCAATAGTCAACCTTTTAATTTACTTTTGGCATTATCTATAGTACATCAACTCAATTTAACTTAACTAAAGTTAGGTTAAGTAACAACATATGATACTAAATATATCTAGATCTATGTTCATTTTAAGCATCAAGGCCACCATAAAAATTTATGATTTGTTTGAGAGATTAAATAAAAATAATGATAGGAGTGATTTATAAGGTATTTATACTTATTTTTAGAATGTGAAATTAATGCTGTAAAAAAATATGAAATTAATACACAAGATAAATTTTTATTTTATCTAAATAAAATATAATAAATAAATATTTTTAAATATATAAAATCAATTTTAAGTTGTTCATAAATAATTTAAAGAACTATTGATAATTTTGTTAAAAAATATTGAAATTTAATTTAGAAATAGAAATTAGTAGAATATATTAAAATAAATCAATAATACGTTAAGAATATTTTCTAAAGCTTTTTTGTTGAAGAAAAACTCTTTAAAACGTTTATACTTCCATAAATATATATTTTAATTTATATATAAAATAATTGTGAAAGTTAAAAAATTATCGTATATTATACTTTTAATAAATTTAGATATTTATATTTTCTTAAGATAGATGGACATGTATTCTTCAAATACGTAACAAATTACTCTTTTCTTAATTTTCTAATGTTAATTAATGAAGCTGATATATAATAGCTAGAAAACTTCTATATCTATCCATTTTTTTTACAGATAAAAAAACTAGCATGTATAGCTTTGAATTTAATTTTGTTAAACAAATTAAGTCTCTTTCTTCAAATTTGTAAATAAAAAAATTGTAATTTAGAAAAAAAAAATTCTATTGCATGTATAACATGTAAAAAAAAAAATATTCTATTACATGCATAACATGTGGAAAAAAAATTCTATTACATGTGAAGAAAAAAACTCTGATATTGTTATAAAAGTTTCATATTTATTTGATATACTAAAGTACGACAAAATAATTAATAGAGTTTGATTTTGGGAGATGATAGAAGATGATGAGATTCAATAAAACAAGGAACAGTACAGTCCCTCTTTAATTACTGCATAATTTTCAAGATATTTCAACCCTTCATCTTGGAAGAAAGAACAATAATAACAGCAAAACTTGTACTCTTTCCACCTTTGAATCACTTTGCAGTTTTTTTGGTGTATTGACTAGCTAGAAAAATAGACTTAGATATATAGATATCTAAGAAAATAAATAAATAAATAAAAAGAATGAAAGGGAATTGTTGAAGTGTCACTTTCCTATATATCCTCTCAACTCAAGTTAGTGAAGAAAAAAACACAAACTCTCATCAATCATCTCTCTCTCCTTCTTTCTTTCCCATTCCCCTTTACAGTATTTTTTGTTTATATTATATGCAACCACCACACTTCTCTCTCTCCATAGTTTTTGAAGCCAAGAAAGTCCCTTCTCTTTCAAAGATAACACTTTGCACCTCTTCACCTTCTTCTTCTTCTTGTTGTTTTACTCCTTCAAGGGTTATCATCATCTCTCTCCCACTCTATATATATATATATATACTTATTTTCAATCAATAGTTTGAGTGCTTTTGTGATTCTTGTTGTGAATTCTACTTGTTGGTCTCTTAGGTTGAGTTTCTCTCTTTTCTTTTGGTCACTTGTTAATTGTTATAGCTAGCAAAAGCATACTATATACTACAAAGCTTGAGATCAAAATCAATCATTTCTGGAATATATAGAAAAAAAATGCCCCAGAATAAGATTTTCCATGAGCAATCACCGAATCTGATTCCTGATCTTTCTCTTCACATTAGTCTCCCAAACAGTGCTCCATCTTCAATTTGCACTGAAGGTGATTCACCCTTTTTGCCACATGATGATGATGTTGTTGAAGGCCTCAAATCCTTTAGTGAAGGTGATTCAATCAAAGTTTGTAGTAATAGTATTAGCCCTCATCACACAAACACACAACTTTCCTTAGCAAATAACCTCACAAGTAACACTGGTGTTGTTCCCTCTGAGGCTGAAAGCACTTGTTTGAGGAAAACAAACTTTGTTAGAGTTTCAGCTGAAGCTGATAAAATAAGAGTCATAAATGGGATCCCTTTCTACAGTAACAACCTTTCTTCTTTTGACAATAGAAGTACCAGTTCTAGTACTAGTACAAGTACTTTTCCCTCAATAGAGAGAAACAACACCTCCAATAAGTTTTCTTTTTCTCCTCTATATGCAATTCCACACCCTTCTTATTCATCTAATTCAACTCCTAGTTATAATAATAATAATGGTACTATTGGGGGTGTAGCAGTACCAGTTCCAATCTCAAGGTTCCAACAACAGTTTCAGTACTTTGATAATTACCCTCATCATCAGCACCAGCATCATCATCATCATCAGTTTGGGAATAGTAATTTTGTTGCTAACACTTCTGAATTTTCACCAAATGGATTTATGAGGTCAAGAATAATGTCAAGGCAGCAAAGTAATAAGAGGAACATGAGGGCACCAAGAATGCGTTGGACTAGTTCTCTTCACAATCGCTTTGTTCATGCTGTTGAACTACTTGGAGGCCATGAAAGTGATTCTCTCTTCTCAATTCTCTCCCTCAATATTTTTGTCACATATATGTGTGTGTGAAATGTGAATTTTATACTATCTTTTCATATCATGTTTGAAATAGAAAATTTTAACTATTAATTTCTTAAAGTTATATCTGATACACATGCTAAAAGTCATATCATATTGAGTTTAAAATATAAAAATTATAATTATTAGTTTCTAAAACTTACAAGATGTGAAACTAAACATGCTAGGTTTTATGGTTTTTTGAATTCTTGTACTTGGTGTGTAGGGGCTACTCCTAAGTCAGTTTTGGAGCTTATGGATGTCAAAGATCTAACACTAGCTCATGTCAAGAGCCATTTGCAGGTATATATGATTCTCATTAACTTCATAGTCTTTTTTTTTTTTTCACATAAAACAAAATTAAAATATATACCTATATATATATACATACTATTTCTCTTTTTCTATGTGTGCTTTGAGGTTATGTGGTGTGAACTAGGGTAGTGTGTAGACTTTGTCCAAGTTCTATAATCTAATTAAGGGGCACAGGAACCAAGGCATGCAGTGAATGAATGAATGATGAACAGTGGAAGTTGTTGTTTTGATGCAAGAGGAACATGACAAGTTCTACTTTTCAAAGAGAGAGAGAGAGAGAGAGGGGGGATAAAAGATAGAAAGAGAAAGTAGGAAAAGTAGCCATCATTTCTCAATAATAGAAGCAATTACTTACCTTACCAAACATCAACCTCGTGGTTATTAAACAAACCCAAAAAAAGAAGCATCTTATATATTTCATTATTTAATTTTTCACCCTCTTTTAATTTATTCTCCTTCAATGTCTTCCTCTTCAAAGACAATTCAGATTTCCCATCTATCATTCTTGTTTATTTATTTTTTAACATTTTTGTTTCCTTTTTCTCTGTTTTTTATTGATCTTATTTGTCTCTTTTTGGTCACTGCAGATGTATAGGACTGTTAAGAACACTGACAAACCTGCAGCTTCTTCAGGTAATTCATATATAGTGTAATCTCTTTCTCAGCTTGTAATGTTTTACCTAATGCAATTTATACTAATTGGTTCCTCGTTCCCCTCTCCAAAATTTTTAAAGCACAATTTATTCAATTCCTATGAAGATTCCCTAGCTAACACCCCTTTATGACTCACACCCTCTTAATATATCCATTACCTAATGTTTAATTTCTTTACCTTAAAGTTAGAACAGACTTTAAATGTAATTATTGAGATGTCATATGTGATGTTGTTTAATAAAAATTAAAGTTTTATTTTAATAATATACAATGTAATAAAAATTTAAGAAAATTGTTCTTTACAACGTATATAGTCTATTAAGATTTTTCATTAATTAAAGTTAAAATATACAAAGTAGAAAAAATGATTAAGGATTTCAAGTATATGTGTGCCTATATAATGCATGTTATGTTATGATTACGAATTATATTCATGGTTAATTATCTAATACTACATAACAGATGGGGATGAGGATTTCATGTCCCTAACAGTACCTGATAACCAAAATAAGAATTTTTTACCAAATCAGAGAGGACATTCAAATGCATCTATAGATCATGAAATGGGCTACAGTTCCAGCAATCTATGGGTTAATTCTTCTTCCAGGTAACATCTTCTCTTTAATTCTCATATATATGTGTATAAATGTTTGGTGTCACTATCTGCATGGGTGCATGGTTGGATTCACTATATATTTCTATATATATAAGCATATAGCAGTATGTTTGAGTTTGAGTTTAATAATTGAAGTTTGGGAAAAAACTTGAATCCAATGTCCACCCTTTTGTGAAACTGAAAAAGTGCTTCTTTCTGACAACTTTAATTAATTTGCTTTTCATTTATTTTCCCCACTTCTGCTTTCTCTCTTTCTGATGATCATCAAAGTAGTGATTCCTCATTTGGTTGATACCCTTTTTTGATACAGTGTCTTTCAGCTTCTTTAAAGGTGTAGAAAGCAGAATTTCCTGAAATTACATGAAAATTTAGTGGTTATGTGCAAATAAATATGCAAGAAGAAACCTTCTCCACAGTTCATTATCATTATATACCTTTTGAGTAAAGCTATCAAAATGATATTTAATTTCATTGGACGTTTTGCTAATTTTTAATTTTCATTGTAATTTTTAGTTTTCATAACTTATTATTATTTACTCTTTATACATACAAATTTACTTTTACATTTTGTAATCCTTTTAGATGACAGACTAAAAATTGAAACTAAAATGATTAAGAAAAATAAAAATGAGAAATTTATTTATTATATTTTAATATTAAAGATTAATATGATATTTTTTAAAATTAGATATTAAATTGATAATTTACACTATAACTGTTTATGGATTAACATTCTACTCTTAGAACAGCATTTTTCTATGTTCTATGCTGACTTTTTTTTTAAGTTTCTTACTTTTTGGCCTCTATCATTGTATGTCCTAATGGTCTTGTGCTTTGATTTTGATCCATTAACATAAGGCTTTTTAATTCAATTAAGTGAAGTCGTACATTTGATTTTTTAACTTTATCAAAAATTAAAGTTTGGTTGGTACTAGTTTCTAATTCAAATTTGGAGTCAACTAATACGACAAAAGAGCCTAGGAACTTAGGCATGGCAAACTACTATGGTGTGTGTACTAACCACAAAAAGGACATTTCTACAGAAAATGGATTGGAATTGTTATAAAATCTGTACTAGAAGTGTGGTACAAATTACTAATACACAATTTTTTCTGAAAAATTACATAATCATTTGGGTAAAAATTACATTATCATTTGAGTGATATGCACAACATAACATCCTTAAACTTTATTTGTCGTTAAAATGACACAAATTTCAGACAGAAAATCCTTTTGAAACACACAAAGTCAAACAAATCTTGTTAATACTATGATATATGACATTGAAATGAATCTTAAATTTGGCATAATAACTGATATATAGTGTTGATGAGAATACATAAAATCATGTGTTTCCATGACAATGTTGTTGATTACATTTACTTTAGCTTCCCTAAGTGGTGATGATAATGGTGGTCCAGAATTGAGTTGGCTTCTGATCAGCTTTGACTCATCAGATGCAAAATTTTTTATCGGTTTTCACGTTTATACTGCAAAAAGCTCCTTTTAGTCAGAAAGACAGACAGTGAGGTTCAATGCTTTGTTTCCCTTTCGCTACACAACTTATATTTAGAAAAGAATTTTATGTGCCCTAATTTATTACTTCATTTAATATATATGTTTTTAAAATTTTAAGTAAAATATAATTTTATTTTTATTATTGTAGATTTTAATTTTTTAAAAATGATTAAATACATTTTTGAATTTTGTATTTTTATTTAATTTGAATCTTAACATGCTGTAAATAATATTTATTAATAATTATAAAATATTACCTAATTTATTTTTAAAGACTAAATTAAATAATAAGTATAAAAATGAAAAATTATTGAGGTATATCTAAAAGCTAAAATTTAAAATGCCTTTTTTAAAAGTCTAAGTACTAAAATAGTACTTTCTTTAGACTCATGTGCAAGTAAAAGTATCTGATTAAGAAAAAATAGTTGAAGTACATTTAGATTTTTTTATCCTTGCACAAAATCAAATTACATTTTCAAAATTATCCTTAATTATGTCCATGGGAGATAATATATATACTAAAAAGTTAAATTAATTTAAAATCATTTTTCAAATAAGAGTGTTAAATAAAGTTACCTTAATTAGGTTTTACTTGTATTTGAATTTAAATATTTGTCCTTTTTTTTACTATATAATTTTAAAGAGATTAGTTTTCTCATACATTCTTTGTGCAGTTTATTAAATTTTATGACTGTTAAATGTTAACCCTCTTATTAGTGATTATGTTACTAAATATATCAATGTTCTTGAATAGAACAGTCTCATAATTTATCTTTAATATCTTGAAAATAAAAGTAATTATATAGTAATTAGATTGTCAAACAAATTTGAAATGAAAGTAAAATCCACCAGATAAGCTTCTAGCCAAGTTAGGTTATTATTGGATAAACATATAATTCACAATTAGATAAATATGACAAAAAAAGATTTAAGTAGGGTTAGAGAATAATGCATAAGTATTTATTCTAACTAGATCAATAATCTCTTGTGGGGTGTGACCTAAGTCTATAGTCTTTTTAAGTCAAAGCTTAATACTTTCTTCAATAAATGTCAGAGTGTGGCAGTGATTTAGCACATATCGGTAAGGTTGTCTCATCCTTAATAACTCAGTCCTCTAAAAAAGCCTGGCCTAGATATTCTAAGTGAATATCTCATCTTTTTTCACATGCAAAATATAAAAAAAAAAAAAAAGTATTCACTCTTGTCAATAATTTGAAATTGAAATATTACAATCTGATAAATGATTCAAGAGAGACTCAAAGATGATTTCCGATTGTTTCAGCTACTACTCATATTGTTTTCAGATAAAGAGAATGTTTTTATAAACTCCATTGAATTATATGCTAAATGTCCAATTTTTCTTGTGACAATTGGTTTTTTTTTTTTTTTTTTTAAAGTAATGAATATATTATTGTATTTTATAATACTGGTTTCATTCCAAGCTTATAATTCTTAGTTGTAATCAAATAATTCATTATTGCATCATTTTAGTGATTGATTATAGCAATATGTACTATAATCAAGATAATTGATTAGTCAGGAATTTTTGAAATTCTTTTCAAAATATTTATATCCAAGAACAAGTTTTGAAAATTCTTTTATTAATTTATAAAACTTGTGTGTCCATTTTGTATGTTTTAAATAGAATGAGCTGATCAAGAAACATTGGTGCCATCTTACATATTAGTCAGGGAAGGGAAGTTACACATTTACTGAGGTTTTCATCAAACTTGGATCTTCATACATATTGTGGTCTGTGTGTTTCTTTTCTTTCAGATAATTTTTTATATATTTGCTTTCACTACAAAAATTTTGATGCATAACTTATCAGTAAAATATTGGATTTTACAAGTTTTTTTATATTATTATTATTATTAAATTTAAATTATATTATATTTTAATTCATAACATTTTTTGTTATTTTTAAGTTGTAATAAGCTCCATTATTATTAGTATGTTAATTTCAAGCCTTAAATTAAGGCAACAAATAAAAAGTATAGGTAAATTTGAGTTTTTTTTTTAAAATTAACTTATAGAAGAAAAAAATAAAAAAAATATTTACTCTTAAAAAATTAAATATTTAATTTATAGGAAATCTCACATATTTTTTAAAAAATAAATTTTATGAACTAATTAATAAAAAATAATTTTAACTTCTAGAAGAGTTACACTTTTTTTTTCTTTCGATGAAAAATTCATTCAAAACTGGTCCCTAATCTGTAAGTTCATATTCGGCCAGAGGTCCCGTTACATTGAACTTATAAATTTAATGGTCCAAAAATTTATTTTTTATATTTTAAAATAAAAAAATTTTAAGACAAAAATAATTTATGTCTTCATTATTTTATTTATTTAAATTATTTATCTTCTTTATTTTTTTAGTTATATTTTCTAATTCTTTAATCTTAAATTTGAATTTAAATTGATTAATAATTAAACATTGAATTTTTACTTTATTATTTTATAGCATGTACCATTATTTAATTTTACTGCAATGGAAATACTTTTTCCTATAGACAGTTGTAAGTGCATGTGTGTACATCTTTGTACATGTTTATTTATTTGTTTCCTTGATTTAAGAATTTAAATTAAATTTTTAATTTTGTATATGCTACACCTTCAATTTTTGAGTTTTAATATTAGCTTAATTTTTTATAAGAATAAAATTAATCATTTGTACTTATATTTAAATTTGGAAACAATATGTCTGAAAATACAATTTTTTTAATCCATAAAACACATGAGAACATTTTTATTATTACTATTTTGTTTCTGAAAACATTATTTATTCTTCTCAACATTTCAAGGATATGAAATTAATTCATTAAAGAGAAATATCTCTGAACGAGAGTAAATGGAAAAAAATTTCATGTCTCAATGGTTAATAAATAGCATTGACTTACAAACATGCCCAAAAATCCTAGATTGCCTTTGCCACAAATCATGAACATATAATATAAATGTTATAATATAAAAGAAATTGAGAAAAAAATAACATTGTTATACAAATATATTAACCACATATGAATACCTACATACGACATACACAACTATATTATCTTTTTATTAATTGTATCAATTATTACATAAATAATGTTTTACTAAAAAGTTGAGTCTAACAAAAAAAAAAAAAAAAAGGTGTTAATTCCTTACCATGTGACTAATTCTTTTATGGAAAATTCAATATCTGAAAACATGTATGATTCTTTTCCTTCTATCTCTTTGATCAATAATTGTATTGTAAACCTAAAATGTGCAAAGTAGAAGATAAATCTATAGCTTTTCAGTTAAAGAACCTCAGGTCTAATGTAACATTTTTACACAGATTCATTCCAGCCATGCTCAACCTATGCTTTACTCATATATATTCTGATTCTTCCTCACCTGCATGCCTAGATCATGCTACTTCTTGATAACTCAGCAGTTACCTAGTGGACTCAACAACATAAAATTATTCCATTTATTTTCTCTTCTATCCTTCTCTTTCATGTGTTTTTCTGCATAAAGTTGATAATGAAAAAGTTTGAACTTCACCTCATGTAGTGTAAATTAAACTACTTAAAGTTTCTTATATCTAACTCAATCCTAGTGACTCGTCGCATGCATGTATAACGTATTTATCTATCCTTTTATTCATCGACTTAAAGTTCATTAATAAGATTATGATGTAATGTATGTGTCACAATAATAATGTTTTATGTTTATCTCTTTCTATCGTTACGAGATATAACAAATAATGCGAAGAGAAAAGAGGCAGACACACACAAAAATTATTTTTCAAAATGATTTATAATTTGTTGTACAAAATTACTTTCATATTCATTCAAAGTTACTTGAATGGTTTGCAGTATAGGAGCAAGGATACAAGCTAATTCACTAGATTTTGATGAGCTTAGTCCACAAGAAAACCTATCATCTCAGCATACTGGGAAACTTTCTGAGGTTGTGATTTAATCTACATATACTACAGTATTCAAATAGTTAAGAATTAATATAACTAGTCAGAGTTGTATGAAGATGTAACTGTTTTTGCAGGGTAACAACTACATAGAAACGAGAATATTCAAGGATCAAAATTTAGAGTGCCAGCATCCAAGCTTGGAGTTCACCTTAGGGAGATCAAATTGGAAAAACAATGAACATGCTTAATTAAAACTAGTTTGATTTGCATGATCTCTTTACTAGCCAAAATAGAAAAGATTAATGCACAAATATATATAATTATATAGGTAGTGCATTTGTCAAGATAAAGACGTCACTTTCCACAAATCTAAAAAGCATCTTGTATATTCTTTTTGAGCCAAAGCTTATTAGGGTTGTGTTAGTCATTATATAAAATGTTATACTTAAAAAGTAAAAGTTGATGAAAAGAAGGAATCATCAGATGTATCATGAGGCCTTTGTTCTATCTTCTTTTTTTCCATTTTTTCATTTTTTTTATCTTTTCTTTGGGTTCCTATACATATTTAATTTATCTATACATAACTTTTTTGTGACTTATTTTGATTCTTGAATGACCAGTGTGTGAAAGCTATGATATATATATAGTTGTTATCTATCATTTAAGTACTTTTGTTCTTTGATTTAATTACCCTTGACTTGTGTTAAAAAGCAGTGATGGGTGTGAAAGATTTGAAGAATATATCAGTGATCTTTCTTTCATATGTGAAATCAAATCTTTTTTGGGAAATCATTTTTGAGAAAAGGTATTTGTGCTTAAAATTTTTCAAGATACATAGGCCATGATTGGAAGATATCCACGTTGTTACACTGAATTTTGCATGTTTGTGTTGTGATTGTGGGTTGCATTATGCCCCACTAATGAACACCTTTTAGTTGATATGATATTATCCACTGACTTTATGCTTTGATGGAAAAGCCATTCCATGCAACAGCTGTAACCTTAAGTGAAGCATATTCAAAGGTTTCAAGAAACTATATAAAAATATAGTAGAGCATTTTAGTTAGGTTGTTAGGAGATTAGCCCCTACATTTCACCCTTAAAAAAATGCATGCTTTTTAATACATGTTTATGTATTTTGTTGTATATATATTAATTGAGACTAAGTATTAATGTAATGGTGAAGTTGTTATTTTGTTGCTTCAAGGTCATATAGGGTTAGCTTTTAAAACAATAAAATTTATAATACTTTATTTGCTTTTAATTTAATATATATCTTTAACTGATTAAAAATTTTAAAATTTTATTTCAGTATATAATTATATATATAAAGATAATATATATATATATATATATATAGGCATTGGCCAAAATATAATTATATATATAAAGATAAAGTATAGATGTCCAGTTAAAAATAAGTATTTTTTATATTATGAACATGTTTTCAAAGCAATCAAATACAGTTGTTAATGGATTTATGAACATTTTTTATTTTGAAGTTGAATTTTAATTTTAATTGGGAAATAAAGTAAAAGTATTTAAACTTATAATTAAGTTTTTTCGTATTTGATATAACTAATTACTAATGGACTGGATTTAGCAAAAGAATGAGAAAGTCTCTCATATTATTATAAAGCACTATTTAAATTTTCGTTAGTATAGATGTTTATATATATTTAATATTTGAATTTGCTTTGATTTGAATATAAAATTGCTTCTAAAAGAAAATATTTGTGAAAAAAACAGTTCTTTTACTTGCAAGAGTAATTAGATTGTGTGTTTCTAGCTAGCTGCGTCTCCAATCTCACTTGATGGGAAGCATCATGCACATGCTTTCTCCTTTATAAGAAATTGTATTAAGTAATTATGAACTAAAATGTTGATAATCTTAATCAATTTTCATACAATTAATATTATTTAAAAATTTTAATTTATTAAAAATATTAATAATACTCAATTACATTTTATGATAATCTTGGTCAGATACAATCAAAGTTTTGTACCACACATACACAACATATTTCAATTTGTTTTAGACAAGGACTAAAAACAAGTTCACAATTATATAAATTTAAAGTAGATAATATCATATCAATGTATATATATTTTGATAATTTATACATAACAATTGATTTATAATCAAAGGCACTCACAAAACATGAATTTATAAACACACAACTTAAATAATAATAAAAAATAAATCCATAAAACATATATTTAAATCAAATAATACCTTACCAAAACAAAGACAAGCATAAAATAATCCTCCAAACTTATTTGGTTGTATTTTAACTGAGAGTGACATATATAAATATATATATATTAGTACTACATTTTATAGGGTAACACTGAAAATGAATAACATAATGGGCAAGTTTGGATGAAGTGAGAATGACAATAAAGCAGCATAGATGGTTACGTGAATGATAAAAACATTAATTGAGTAGAATGTGTGTGAATTATTTAGGCATGATGATGTAAAAGCACTTAGATATGTGAAAGGGACTCACCATAAATCCATAATCTACCACTGTGGGCCAAATAAATCATTGAACATCACATATCACCTCACATAGTCACATTTCACTACTTCCATTGGCCAACACTTAATTAAATGCCTTCCCTTTAGTTTCACCCAATTTTCTACACATGTCTATATACAAAGAAATTAGATAATGTAACCAATATTAAATATGGTGGAAATAATTTGATTTTCAAACAATGGAAATGGTGGAGTAAGATCATGGAGTGGAGTAATCCCATTTAACTTATTTGTTTTTAGTATTTGATTTAACTACGAGCGAGAACATCTCATGTTAAACCCATGTTTAATCGTTTTTTTTTTATAAGTTTAGTCTATAACCTGTAATAAATTATTTTTTTAGGTGATCTCATAACATTAGAAATCAAAGAAAGATTAAAGATGTCAAATTTTCTATTAAGATTAAACCAGACTTTTTCAATATACCACGATAAAATAAAAATAACAGTTTATTACTAGTTACCCGTATGAATTGTACCTGCCTTGGATTTAACCTTTTAATGAAAGAATTTATTCTTTTTCTTAACTATAACTTGTTCATCTGTTTTTTTTTTTAAATACATATTAATTTTTATGATTTGTCATTTATCTTAGAGTTGTGATCCTATTCAGAGTCCAACCAAAAAGAATTTTAATCCTTCCAAAATTTCATGTACATGATTAAGTAATACCTAAATTTGTGGGGGAGAATGTAGTGTAGTTGGTTAAATATAAAAGAAATTGCAAATCCTTTGATACCTCTATTCGATTCTCAAGAATAAAAATTAATAAAATGACTTATCTCAACGATTAAATTAAAATGTAATAACTTGGACTATTTTTGTATAATTTTGAAGCTTAATATTTTCTTCGACATAACTTCATATCAACATTTAATGATTTCTACGCCTAAAATTTAAGGGTAAACATTTAATACAGGTAATTTTTTTTTTCTCTTCAAGTGTTAAGAGGTCCAGCAAGTGGAATCTATGCCAAACTGGCTCAAATATAAATTATGCTTTAAATTTAGAAAATAATAAAGTTGCAGTTTTCAGATTATTTTGAACATGTTCTTTTTTTATTATTATTACACACATGTTGAAGATGTAGGTCTAATTATTATAAACCAGTATTGTGCAGAATATATTATAGTTCTAAAAGTATAACAGATTATTAACGGTTATGCAGATCTAATTACTAACTATAAAACAATGTTAAAATAATAAATGTGAGATGTTTACCCTTAATCTTATGAAAAATATTTGGTAGACATCTGGAATACGGAAACAACCAGTTATAAAATGCGAAGAGAGAGAAATACATATATATTCTATGAGTTGACTGCGAAGTAAAGTTGTAATCTTATATCGAGAATAAAACTTAATTTTTAAAGTTAAACTACTTAAAACTAATGTTGAATCATCTAAGTAAGATTAAAAGGAAAATGTTAGCTCTTCTAACCTCTATTTGATTGTTGAAGCACAAAGCAATAAAAAGAAGACAGTAGTTATACATACTTGATACACAACAGACCTTCATCTGTTCATCTGATTGACAAGTTAACACTCACAACACACTACAAAAACAACAACAAAAGTCTTATCTCACTGAGTGAGGTGTTTACATGAAGCATTACAAACCATCAAACTTAAACATCACAAGGTGAATTTATTCCATATGAGACATCATTGAACATCTTGGCTAATGATTAGGGCCCAAAAGTGCAAGAAGAAAAGCCCTGTAGTGACCAGATGTTTCTGAGTGAACTTCATCATTCAGTGTTTTCTTATGTTTCTTTGAATATGCAGCTTTGATGTACTGCATATCAACCTCAGTTCTTGTCACAATGACCCTTATGAGTGTGGAATCATTAGTCCCCAAACCTTTCATTGACTTATGCAATACCTGCATGGTGGTAACACATTTTAAAAGGTTTCCTCAGAATCAATTCCCATAATATTGGATTTTTTGGCCTCTAGCAAGATTACAAGACATGAGGAATAGAGCACAAATCACTACAAGCAAGGAATCAATTTATGCGTGGTCCTAATGCAATTGTTACTAATGACAAAAAGGTACTAATCCAAATGACTTAGCTAATACAATCTGCTTATTCTAAATGAACTTGGAGAAAAGATGTTACTCTATATGACTGAAAACACAAACTAGTTACTAAGGTCTGTTTGATTTTTTGTTCAGAAACTGTTTTAAGTATTCAAAATGCAACTAAACAAGTTTGCTCAGATAGCTAGTGGAGGGTGGTGCAAGGCACAAAATAGAGAGTGAAACTGAGAGAGAGGTTGAACAAAAATATCTTTTGTTTGTCATTGAACCAAAAAAAAATATCCAATAGCATTACAAGAAGGATTTATAAGAAGTTAAAGTGCAGTGGAATACCTTCGCAAAATATTTTCCTGGATTAACAGCACATTGGACTATTGTCAAAAGTGCATGTTCAAAGGGCCCAGATGTTTCATTCTTCACAGCCTGATAAACTCAGATTGAATTAACAACAGAAAAATGCCTCAAGAAAGAATAAATCTAAATTAAGAAATTAAAAGTGCTCAAGATACCTTCTTTAGAGAGTGGCCATACATGTCATGGTAATAAGAACTTACAGCAGCCAAATGTGCTGCACTCCGTTCACTGAATACGTGGATAAATTTCTTTTCATCAGTTCCAAGTTTCTTCTCCCCTGCTTTGAAAAGAGACTTTGCATCCTTCTGAGCAATTTCTGCATTAACCTCAGGGCCTTCATGACGAGGTGTGCTTATATATGCCAGTAAGAGCTGAACCAAGTTTTATACACAAAGGCATCAATAATAAGCAACAAGTCCATTGTTTTAATAAATTGAAAGGAACTCGTTGATGTGACCGTGAAAGTAATCAGAGAATCATGAGACAAAAAATTTTCATCTTATCCTATGAGGAACAATATTGTCCCCTCTATTGACTTTTAATGGAAAATTTACTTAAGTCAATTCTTTTCATGGATCCAAAGATAATTTTAGTGCCTTTATGGATCGTCTTGAATAAAGCCCACTGAGAGCCTTACTATAACAAGTAATCCATCAAAAAATTGGTGAGGAGGAGATATTGATTGTATATTACAAGAGATATGAAAAAATTTACTTGAATACCTATTACTAGCAATAATAGAAGTAGGATAGGAAGACAATTGTGAATTCTTCAAAAGACAAAGATCCCTTAATGTGAAAACTTTGTGATACTTAAGATGTCTTTCCTAAAAGCTACACAAGGACACAGATAAACTGTAACTTTTTATTACCCTCATGTGTTTCAATGTCATGCTTGTACCCTCCAGGCTCTAGGGTGCAGACCATCGGTGACCTCATCAAGCCTAAAAGACGAGCTCTCTAAAGGAAGACCTAAAGAGGACTATTGACATTTTCTGAGAGCTTCTGCACTCACTGGCCTGAGAAGAATTTTCTATACCAAAGCAATGCTCAAGACAAACAACACTTTGATTGTGAAGAGAAGATAGTTAATTCTGTTATTGATGTATTCAGATGTTAGATGATTCTGGTGATATAGATTGTTAGTTTACTATCCCTTAATATGATTAATGAGTTACAAATAGAAACCTCACCTTTTGATGATCCCCGGGGCTGGTGTATCCTTGAATATCATGCTCAAGATGAGCACCAAACATAGAATGGTAGATTTGTTTTAAATATTGCAGCTGCGATGGAGTGCGTGAACATATAACTTCAGTAGCACCATCAATACTTGTGGTGTCTTCTGTTAGAGACCGCCTAATGATCGTTGCATCACGTCCAGCAGGGTCATGCATCCAGAGCAGAACAGCAGTCTGATAAACACAAAAAAATATATGACAAACCAGAAGTGTTGAGAAGCATTTATCCACTATTATAAATTTTAAAATACCTATGATTTGGTTAATCTATACAAAGGTGTGCTATGTACACAGCAAATGAATAATGTGACTGCGATCACTAAGTATATACACTCCATGATCTACAATAGAGTGCATATGATCCATCTATCTGTATGTTTTTCTAATTTAAGATTTTATCACTAATTTTTCTCAAATAATGACATTATGTGTATACAATTAAGGATATTATTTCTATTTCTCATGTCTCCTTATCTATCTTTATCTAAGTTATTAATTTTAATATAAAAAAAGACTAATTTAGTTCTGAAAGATGAAAAATAGAAAAATAGTCTTTGAAGATATTTATTGTTATTTTAGTCCCTAAATTCAACCATTTATTATCATTTTAATCGCTGAATTTAACTACTTTTACTTTGGTCTCGAATTAGACTAAAATGACAAAGAATGATATAATTTAAGAACTAAAATGACACTAGATAGACTAAAATAATAAATATATTATACTTTTAAAGACTAAATTACTCAACTATCACACTTTGTTATACATCTAGTTTATATTAGTAATTTAGTACCTCTAACTTCCCACTAAGCTCTGAAGCTAAGCGTTTGGAAAGTTCCTCAGAATACATTGATCTGTATTCATGTTGGATGTAGGAACGCTGTGTAGCATCCCGATGAGCAAGGATATTGATGATTGCACTGGTATCACACCCAAATCCTGTGAAAACACAGAATTAGAATGAAAAGGAACTAAAGGATGTGCAAATTAAGGTATGTAAAGTAAGGTCCTGTTTGAGCCCCACCAAACAAGTACTCATGTGAAAATAAAATAAGAACCTAAAACGAATTAAACTTTTCTTATGAGATAAAATTAGCTTATATATCAACTAATTTACATAAGCACTTCCATTCAACTCCTCCAAAAGTTGATTTTAACTTATAGAACAGATTAAATTCACTTTACTTTCTTATTTTCTTTTCAAGTGTTTATGGAGAAACTTATCCAGACAGAACCTACATCTAGGGAAATATGAATTGACTCTTAGCAAAGAATCTCTATGTAAGAACAATCATTCAAATCAAGGCTCTTCACAAGGTACATTTACTTGTAAAATGAAACATAGATGAAAAATACTCTTAAAACAGAAAACAAGGCAAAGATCTAACAGTAATTAACAGTTAACATACAAAAACAAGTTAAAAACATTGGCAGTAAGGGTTTGTTTCCAAACTTCAAAATTCATTTCTGCAGTTGAAGTCCAAAGCATGCAAGCAAAATGGTTAACACAAGATTAGAGTTAAATTCGTACTAATCATGCACTTGAACTTGAACTTGAACATCTATGTCTAGCATAGCATCTTCCTTTGACAGTTTCAAACAAATAACTACATAATTAACATTAAAAGACATGGTTACAATTTAGAAGCATAAAGAACAACTTTGGAGAGAAAAGGGTACCCTTAAAAGCACGGTAAAGTTGCATGGCATCATCTCTAGGGGAAGGAGGAACTGGTGGTAAAGTCAAAGTAGCCATTTTCTTCTACGAAAACACACAAGAGAAGTGAGAATACAGAAAAGAAGTTGTAAGGAGAAAATATCAATGTGTTGAATTATATACACCATGTTTTTCATGGTCCACTAGAATAAAAAAAATTTTAATTTTTCATTCACTAGTTGAATAAGTCTCAACAACTTTATGCCTTTATTTGTGGGACCAAAAATAAATGTGTTATGCTTCCAGGCCGACATGCCAATAAGAAATGTTCACAACATGTGTTTCAAAAATAATAAATAATGTGTTTTTTGGAATATATTTCATAGCTAAAAAATAATCAACCACTTTTTCCTGTTTTCTCTGTAGCATCTTGAAAATGAATTATAATATTTATATAACTCTTCCTTCTTCTTTTTTCCCTCTCTCTCTCTATCTATATCTTTGCTGCATAAAAAGTTAAAGAAACTTTTATAACTTCTAATACAAATATAACTTCTAATACAAATATAACTTCTCAAACAAAAAAATGTAAAAGAAAAAAAAATATATTTTTATGAATATAAAAAGAGTTTAATTGCTATGCGTATAGAATTTTATATAAAAGTTAATAAACATACTTTAAATAGTAACCTGTAATGGATAACTATGTAAAACTTTTTCACATTATTAATACATATTAATTAAATATAGAAAATCAATACAACCATAAAAAATTTATTTTGATTTTCTACATGAATAAATACTAAACCTCAAAAAAACAATAGGAATATTTTCAATTTTTCATTTTCTAAAGTTAATAATAAAGTACTTAACATTAATTATTAATAATATAAAAAATTGTAAAGAAGAAAATGTATAAAATTGAACTGATAGTTGTTTGTATGTGTAATCTCAGATGCATGGTTAACATTATTTGTTTGTATTATCCATATTTGAATGAGAATGACTCTGCTTAGCTCTACTTGTTAATTGCTGCTGTATAATGTGATGATTTGATTTTCTCTTCATATATTAACTGGAGTGCTTACTGTGTATTTCTAAGTAAAATGGGTGATTAGGGGATGCATGAGATAAGGTTAAGCCAAATATTAATAATTGCCGATTGAAAAATATTTGGTACACAGACAACTAGTAATAAAATATAAAGAAAGAAAAATACATATTCATAACATTCAGTCAAGGTGATAACTGTATGTGAATCATCACGTTTCTTATATGAAAAAACTGTGTTTTCTTTACATTTCTGTGAACCTTGCATATATGAATACAAACATAACAGTCAGTATGCTATACTAAAGTTTGGGAGTTTAAGAAAAGTTAATGTTGAATGTGTAATCTCTAATGATTTAGACGAGTACTACAACATAGTTGGGAATAAACACATTGATTTAACTTTAAGCATGGTTTAAGGGTAAAAGTTTTGCTCAAACACAAAATGTAGTATTGTTGAACATATTGATAAAACTCAATTTGCATGCTCGAAACTTGGGTTTTAATGACTTAAATGTAAAGAATCTAGCAATAAAGACAAAGAAATTATCTCAACTGAGATTATTTTCAAAATTCACACCAAAAAACCATGTTCATAGCATAATTTAACGGCCACATTCATGTCATGAGCGATCATTTTAGAATACATTAGTATCAGCATCAGCACCTCTTACAAACATATCCGAGAACAAAAGTTACATGAAGCATAAATGACTTGTTAAATTCAATTCTTCTTTCACCTATAACTGAACTAAGTCAAGTCACAAGTGAACCGGATGCACATTCAATTTTCCTCCATTCTATCAACACAAATGCAGCCATATCCTGCATATGAATGAGGAAATCAATTTGAACTGTGGCACCTCTCCACCGAATGATGAATTCAGTCTCCTTTAACTATTACACTCCCTCTTTAGATAGTCTCTAAAATATTAAAAGCAACATAAATAATTTTAAATATTAAAAATATTTTACCTGATTTGTCAAGTATTAAAAAATCTTTACAATCTGTCCCTCAACAATACAATAAAGGGACTAAATTGATCATGGTCATTATGTAAGAAATCTACATACTACTGTATAAAGTAATACAATACAAAGTGATTCAGTACTTCATTCCTTTTGTTCTTCATCATTTGATCAAGGTGAGCTTGTTACAGAATAATATTCATAAGAGGGAGGAGGAAATCAGTAGAACAGATAAATTAGCAGATATAAATTAAATATCTTAAAGCTCATAAAGACACTCTTATAATAGGAAGAAGTTTGTCTTTCTCCTTTTGCTTCTCTTTTCTTTCCATCTCTTGCTTAGTTAGAGATTAGAACTGTTTTTGCATTGAAGTTCTTTACCATTCAAGAAAAGTATAGTGCATTGAAGATCTATTGACCTTTCATTTTTTCAAAAATAGTCACAACTTTAGAGGGGGACAATATTGCATATATTATCAGCATGGTCACCCTGATCAGACCTTTCTGGGTAGAATACCAGGCACACTTTGTATCAAGGTTTAATATCACGTTTATAGCCATGCTTTATCATAAGTTTGATTGACTTTAGAAGATCAGTAATGTATTGTTCAGGAATTAGTTCAGTATAAAATTTTAGCAGCATAGAAGTACAAATTGACACTTAAGTTTCATGATCAAGAAAACAAGAAATTTGTTCAAAAACATTTTTGCAGTTAGATTTGTTACTAGAGATTTTCCGACGAAGGCGCCAGCACCATCCTTCTTTGAAGATGACATGGGCCTAGCACCATATGTGCCGGTGCACACTGGCACCTCTACTAAAACAAATCCCCAACTGTAAAAGTTTCAAATTAGCCTTGTTCTCGTAATCTTTTTTTTTTTTCAAATTGAACTAGTGTTAAGTCATTTTGCCTTGATATGAACATTGATAGCACAAAAAGGAGGGGAGGAAAATGGTACTAGGAAGAAAAGCTAGATATAAATAGGAATTCAGAATGTGCATACTTTGCTTCCTCTAAATTTCTTCTGAACTATCTTTACAATTCTCAGATTCATCCAGGTGCCTTAATAAAAGCAGGAATTCCCTTGATTGGTTGTTGCATTTCTGCTGCAGAGCAAACTAGTGTATCATTATTTAATATTGACTAGGTTAAGTTAAAAAAGATTTACACAAGACGAAGAAGAGCAGAACATGATCATAATTTTGTTACATGTCATGAAAAGGTGGATAGAGCAATTGATAATAACCTCGAACATCTAAGACACTAACAATGAGCAGAAAGTGCAGCAAGTGCAGCGATTACATCATTGAGAAGAAAAAGATAGATATATTCATAGTCAACAATTCCACAAATGTTAGTGTTACAGTATCAAAATAAATCAGATACTGAGCCCCATTACACACTGTGAAATTATCTAAAGAAGTAAATATTGACTAATTAAGTCGAGCAAGAAAACATCTCTACTATTCTCTCACAACAGGCCTCTGCAAATCATTTCAAGGAGAAGTTTCTCTGCCATATCATTATCATCTTTTTCAAAGAGAGCACGGATTATTGTTTCAAAAGTTACAGCATTGGGGACACAACCATTGTCTTCCATCTTTGCCAGCAAGGCTAATGCTTCATCAAGCAAACCCTTTTTACAAAAACCATTGATCATAACACTATAAGTAAAGACATCAGGACAATAGCCTTTAGTGTAGAGATCTTGAAAAATCTCTTGTGCACACTCAAGTCTTTCACTTTTGCACAGTCCATCAAGAATTACAGTGAATGTGCGAATACTTGGTTGAATTCTCTGGTCTCTCATTATGTTGAACAATGCAATTGCCCCGTCAAGATTGTGGTTTTTGCATAAACTATCTATTAAGGAAGTGTAGGTGATAACATCTACCGGTTGACCTCTATCATGAATATCATGAATAAGATCCAAGACAGACGAGATTCTCCCAGATTTACACAAACCATCAATCAAAGTATTGTAGATAACCATGTTAGGAACCATATTTTTCTTAAGCATTTCCTTAAAGAGAGTAATGGCCCCATCCACTTTTTTATTCTTAAATAAACCATTAATCATGATACCGTAGCTTCGAACATCAGGAGTTACTCCCATCTGAGTCATAGACTTGAATACATGTTTAGCATTCTTCACTCTATTTACTAAGCAATACCCGTCCATTAAAGAGTTATAAGTACAAACATCAGGTTTCATGCCTTCTTTAATCATCACAGCTAACACATTTTTGGCTTCTTTCACCTTTCCTTCTTTGAATAATGCATCTATCAATATACTGTAGCTAAGTACATCTGCATTGATGCTTTTCAATGACATTTCATTTAAGAAACTCATTGCATCTTCCAACTGACCCACAACGCAGAAGCCATGGATTAGAGTGTTATATGTGATAATGTCAGGAATTACCATCTTGACAAGCATTTCAGAATATAAATGATAAGCCTCGCTGACAAGTTTATCTTTACAAAGACTGTCAATAATGATGTTGTACATGACAGCATCAGGCCGAGTAAATTTACCTTCAATAATTCTCAGTAATTGAATGGCAGCTCTTGTCTCTCCTATTTTACATACCCCATTGATCAAAGTCCCGTAACTAACATAGTTGAAATGAAATCCCTGTGCTAATAGCTTATCATGAAAGTGGAGTGCTTCCCTAACATGGCCCTTATCACAGAACCCTCTGATGAGTGTACTTAAGGTTACTGTATCTGGCTGATAACCCAATTTGAAAATATTGGCCAAAACAGAGAAAGCTAAATTGACGTGACCCAAGTGGCAGAAACAGTTAAGGAGGATGTTTGAAGTAACAAGGTTTGGCAAAACTCCCTTGAGTTGCATTTGTTTAGACAGGGAAATAGCAGTGGGATAATGCTTCATCTTCACAAGGGATCCTAAAATCTTGCCAAATTCAATGATGGGTGGCTTATGACGCATAGAGAGCATGCGATGGAATTGGGAAATGGCATCATCAACATAATGAATGGAAGATGGCTGAGAGTGAGAGTGAGAGTGAGAATGGAAAGAAAGAAGAGAAGTGGGGTTCTGAAACAAAGAATGAATGAATGGAGAGACAGAAAACCTAAACTTGGTAGAGAGTGACATTGTCTTTGTATTGTATTTTGAATGGTCTGGTTCATGTCAGAGATATCAATCTGAGGTTTGCTTCGATATGTGATTCTGATGTTTCGTCGATGAAAAATGTCAGGTTAACAACTGCAAAATCCGCGACCAGGCATAGAATACGAACAGAAAATACGAATGTAAAATGTAAAAAAAAAAAAACGTATATATTATGCGAGTAAAGTGATTAACTGAAATAAAATTGTTTATAGATCTAAATGATTTGGTTTATGATTGTTTTACGTATTAACAAAATTAAACTTGACTCTATAAAAAAAAGTTAAGGTTAAATTAATAAATTTTAAATTATACACTAACTATATTAATAAAATAGAGTAATTTTACACTATCAATTAATCATAAATTAAATATTATAAAATTTTTAAAAAAATCATTGTCAAAATCAACATGGATACTAGGGTTAATATCACCTTGATCATGATATGTGATAATTTTTTTTAACTATACAATCTTGAGAGTCTAATTTGGGGTTGAGAAGATTTAATTGATGTAAGGGAATAAAATGAATTGATGGTGGTGGCAAAAATATTTGATGGGCTGGGCTTCAAATTCGAAGAAAAAAAGAACTGGATCTATTTGGAATTGGGCCAATTTAGCTGGGCTCCACTAACCAATAATTCTAGACATCAATAGTAATTTTTGCCAATTTTTTTGCATTTACACTAATTGATAAATTTTTGCAGTTTGTAAAATTTAAAACTAATCAATTCAACCATGGAAAAAATTTTTCTACCACAAGTTTTCAACAGTGGGAATCAAACATAAATTTTTTTACTAAATAAGATATTCCTAAAATTTAATTTATTTAATATATTTTTATATGATGAATATAAAATTTTACATAATTTAAACATTATTCAACAATGAATATTTATTTATATTTAAAATAGCACATTATCCGTTAAAATTAAATAGCTGATGAAGTTAGAATTAATTTTCAATTTGCATTACATTTTGTAAGTTTGGTCGGCTTGATAAAAAAATTAAATTCAATGGTTATATTAATTAATTTCATTTATAAAAATATTAAATATGATTTTGATCTTTATAAATAACTTAAAATTTTAATTTTAATATTTATATTTTCTTTTCTTTTCAAAATGGTACTTAACATTTTAAAACGTTTATTTTTAATTTCTATTGTCAATAACTGTTACAAGAACAATAATAATGATATCACTATGACATTATTATAATAACATTATTAAAATTTATGATGCTGATTCACTAAAAATATTAAAAAAGAAATAAATAATTTACCAAAACTTAAAATGAAAGAAGAAAATTATATAGACATAAAGGATATGTGTAAACCAAAGTTAATGTTAATATATTTAGAATAATCATTGATAGTAAAGAAAAAAACAAATGTTATAACATTCAGAAAAAAAAAATAGGAATTAAAAATTTTAAAAATACTTCTCAAGCTTAACCATCCTTCACACAAAAAATAAAATAAAAAAAGCATAAAACTAAGAACCAAAAAATACATTTAAGTGATTTTATTATTAATTGAAATATACTATAAATTGCATAATTATTATTTCAATAATCTTCGTCCAATAATAATAATAAAAATATTAAAAAATTCCTCAAAAGAAAACATAAGTATTAAAATAAGATTGTGTAATCTTGTTTGGAACATCTAGAGACCTTATCTCCGATGATACTGTCTATTGTCTGTTGTCTGTCAGCGCAGTGACACAGAACAAATGAAATATAAAAGCTTTCTTTTTCATTTGGCATATGAAATATGATTACATGATATCACAGTGAATCTGTCACTAACTCAAACCTAAGAAGATGAAGTGTTTCTCCTCAATTCAACCACCACCACCCCACCATTTTCCTTCTTCAACATTTTTTTCTTACACTTTCAAAAGGTACCCTTTTTCATCACTCTCTTGATGCATTTCAATGACTACATATCCATTTCAAGTTCCTTTTCTTTTATGTTTTTGTGGTCTAATTCAAAACCCCAAGAGGGAGGAGGAAACTCATGGGTTTAGTGAGCTTTTGGGGTATCTGGGTCTGTGGAAAGCGTTTGCTATAAGCTATATAAGAATGATGAGGGTGTGTTTGGGTAAAGTAGTTGTTGACTAAGTTTTTTAAGAGCTTATTTTCACATGTTTGTTTACTTAGATAAGTTAAAATGAAGAGTAACTAGATGAAAAAGTAAGCACATTTATTGTTTTTGAGCAAATTATAGGGTTGCAATCAATCCTTGAAATAGGTTAAAAAATTTATGAGCTCTTGGAAATGTCCTTAGGTGCATTTGGGCATTTCCAAGAGCTTATTTACAAGTGACTTATCTTATGACATAATCACTTATGGAAATGTTTAAGAGAACTTATTAAAATAGCTTATGGTATGTCCATGAGTTTTTGTCATATAGTATAACTTATGAAAGAACTTGTAGATAAACACTTTGATCCTATTTTTTCTTTGATTGTTGAAAAAACTTGTGGATGAACAGTTATATGATAAGAAGTTAAGCACTTATTCAATAAGCGCTTAATTAAGTTGTTTACTAAATTGCTGCTTAGATAGCTTTGACTACACCAATGCATCCTTGCCTTTCTTTGCTGTCTTATTGTCTACTAGCAGATGCAAGGATTTTCATTCTCTTATATCTGTTTTTTGTTTTTCACTTTTTCTTCTTTCTGATATTGTGTAAACTTAAAACTATTTTTCCCTTGTGAATATTTTACATCAGGACTCAACTTTCATTTCCGACAAAGGTCTTCTTTTGCCAGGCAAAATCTGGTTAGCATTTTCGTTTTTATTTTATATTTTTAGATGTTGCGATTGCCATGAGGTTCATGTGTCATTCCAATAAGCAGAGACCTATGGTGGTGCTTTTTACTCAGGCATACAAGGGTCATTGAACTTAAAAGTGGTGTCTCCAACACTGTTAGCAGCAGAAAAGGAAGAAGCCAAAGCAGTGCTGACCTTGTTTTTGAAGAAACAAGGTCTAAGCAATGCGGTTGCTGCTAGAACCATCAACAAGTCAGATCTCTTTATCGATCACCTTGTCTCAAAGCTTCATTCTAAACACAAATCTTGGTATCTAGCAGGTTCTGTCACAACAATTAATTACTCTATTTGTAGCTTTCTTCCACGTTCAATCCTGCTAATCAGTTTCATTGACTTAATCAGGGAGAGAGCTTACAACTCTGGAGATTAGGGATGCTCTTATCCCTTATCTGGAATCTCTTTTTGAAGAGCATGGAGACATTCTAGTGGATGTAGTGGAAAACTATCCGAATCCACCTGTTAGGATTAAACCAACTGTGCCAATTTCTCCTTCTAGTCCAGTGTTAGACTCTAAGAAGCATAAAGCCGTGTCTCGAGTGAGTGAGATAGGCCTGGATGGTGGCAATCTTCGCCCTCATATTGTATATCTCTTGGAACTCGGTATGGATATTGAGCAGATTAAGCGTATGACAAGGCAATACCCAGCTTTTGCCTACTATAGCTTGGAGGGTAAAATTAAGCCAATGATTGAGTTTCTTCTTGAACTTGGAGTGCCAAAGGAGAACATTCCCTCTATCCTCACTAAAAGGCCTCAAATATGTGGAATCAGTCTATCTGAAAATCTTAAACCCTCCATGAAGTTCTTAGAATCTTTGGGCCTTGACAAGGAGCAATGGCCGAAAGTGATCCATCGTTTCCCAGCCCTACTAACTTATAGCAGGCAGAAAGTGATGGAAACCGTAGATTTTTTCCGTGAATTGGGCCTCTCAGAAGAGAGCATTGGTAAGATTTTAACTCGCTGTCCCAGTATTGTTAGTTACAGTGTTGAGGACAATCTTCGTCCCACGGCTAAGTACTTCCATTCTTTAGGGGTTGATGTTAGCACTCTTCTATTCAGGTGCCCTCAGAATTTGGGTCTTAGCATTGAGGCGAACCTAAAGCCGGTAACAGAATTTTTCTTGGAGAGGGGATACACTTCGGAAGAAATTGGGACCATGATTATGAGATATGGAGCCTTGTATACTTGCAGCTTGACTGAAAATTTTATTCCGAAATGGGAATTCTTTTTGACCACAGGTTACCCAAAATCTGATCTGGTTAAGTTCCCCCAATATTTTGGATACAGTTTAGAGGAAAGGATTAAACCTAGATTTGCAATTATGAAAAAATCTGGAGTGAAGTTACTGCTGAACCAGGTTCTTTCACTGTCAAGCAGACAATTTGATGAGGCCTTGAAAAGGAGAATGAAGAAAATGCAAGATGGTTAAGAACTTGGGATTCTAGTTATAGCAGCAAAGTTGCTCCATCATATAATGAAAATTGAGACTTTCAGGCAATGTTTCAGGTAAGAAGTTGCTCGACTTCAAGTTTGTTTTGTTTTGTTTTCGGGGGATCAGTGGTACATTGCAGTGACTGTGAATTTATGTGAAGTGAAAAGTTGGAGTTATACTGGAACATGGTCAATCAATAGCTAGCTACTGAAAACAAACTACAACCCATAAGATGTGCTGGAAGTGATTTAGAGAATGTTAGCTCATGAAACCGTATTTTTTAACCGGGTTTTTTCAACATAAATGAGAATGACCCTGGTCTACTTGCCAATTGCTGCTGTATAATGTGATCATTTTTTTCTCTCCATATATTAACTGGAGTGCTTACTGTGTATTTCTTAGTATAATGGGTGATTAGGGGATGCAAGAGATGAGATTAAGCCAAATTTTGGTAATTGCCGATTCAGCCAAGGTGATAACTGTGTAAAATCATCACATTTCTGATATGAGAAACCTGTGTTTCCTTTGCATTTCTGTGAACCGTGCATATATGAATACACACAACAAAACAGTTTGTATGCTATACTAAAGTTTGAGAGTTTGAGAAAAGTTAATCTTGAATGTGTAATCTCAAATGCATGGTTAACATTATTTGTTTGTATTATCCATATATGGCACGGTCAATCAATGTATTTGTTTGTACTTTCCATTTATCTTTAGCTCAGATGATGCTAGGAGTTTTGGATTTGCATGTACATGTGGAAGGTGATTTAGACGAGTTCTACAACATAGTGGGGAATAAACACATTGATTTAACTTAAAGCATGGTTTGAGGACAAAAATTTTGCTCAAACACAAAATGTAGTATTGTTGAACATGATGATAAAACTCAGTTTGCTTGCTCGAAACTTGGGTTTTAATGACTTAAATGTAAAGAATCTATAAGACAAAGAAATTATCTCAACTGAGATTATATTCAAAATTCACACCAAAAAACCATGTTCATGGCATAATTTATAATCCACATTCATGTCATAAACGATTATTTTAGAATTCAGCAGTATCAGCACCTCTTACAAACATATCCGAGAAGAAAAATTACATGAAGCATAAATGACTTGTTAAATTCAGTTCTTCTTTCACCTATAACCGAACTAAGTCAAGGCACAATGCACATTCAGCATTCCTCCATTCTATCAACACAAACGCAGGCATCTACTTCATATGGATGAGGAAATCAATTTGAACTGTGGCACCTCTCCACCTAATGTTAAATTTAGTCCTTAAACTATTATACTCCCTCTTTAGATAATCTCTAAAATGTTAAAAGCAACATAAATAATTTTAAATATTAAAATTATGTTACCTGATTTGTCAAGTATTAAAAAATCTTTAAAACCTGGCCCTCGACAATATAATAAAGGGACTAAATTGATTATGTAAGAAATCCACATACTACAATATATATAGTAATACAATACAAAGAGATTGCAATGCATCATTCCTTTGTCCATCATCGTTTGATCACTGTGAGCTTGTTATGAGAAGAAATCAGTAGAACAGAATCCCATTGAGGAGAGGGAGGAGGAAAACAGTAGAACAGATGAATTAGCAGATATAAATTAAATATCTTAAAGCTCATAAAGACACTCTTAAATGAGAAGAAATTTGTCTTTCTCCTTTTGCTTCTCTTCTTTTCTTTCCATCTCTTGCTTAGTTGGAGATTAGAATTGTTTTTGCATTGAAGTTCTTTACCATTCAAAGCAAAGAATAGTGCATTTAAATGGGAGAAATATAAATTTAAGTTCTTCAATCTAATATTCCGGTTTATTTTCAAATGTGCAGTTGCCGCTGAGAGTTTGGACATTAACTTTAAAGTGAGTTCTGCTTTGGTGGATATAGTGAAAAGAATTACTACAAAACCTCGCTATATAATTGCAACGGTACTCCATGGTTAAGGCCCCCCGTGAACGTGCATGTCAATGTAGAAAATGTGATATTTCCATTGATCTATTTACCTTTCATTTTTTCAAAAATAGTCACAACTCTAGAGGGGGTTAATATTGCATATATTCCCAGCATAGTCACTCTGATCAGACCTTTCTGGGTTGATCATAAGGCACACTTTGTATCAAGGTTTAATATATGTTTTTAGCCATGCTTTATCATAAGTTTGATTGACTTGAGAAGATCAGTAATGTATTGTTCAGGAATTAGTTCAGTACAAAATTACAGTTTCTAACAGTAAGAGTAGGATCAGTTCCATATTCTGCATTTATTAGCATTATTTCTAACCAATTCTGAGTATCTGCTTCTAACCAATTCTGAGTATCTGCTGCTGTAAAAGTTGGTGACAGCACAGCATTGGATACAGTTGTGAAGTCCTGGACTTGTCCAATCAGAATTACAACCACAAAGAAAATTCTTAATGTAAGGATCATCTGCTTTGCAACAGATTGATACTCTTTTAATAATGTTTTTTTTTTTTTTTTTTTTTTTTTTTTTTGCATAAAGAATGCAACAAGGGGTGGATATGCTATTGGAGCATTAAACGTCTACAATTTGGAAGGAGTTGAGGCTGTTGTCTTGGCTGCAGAGGAAGAGCAAAATCCTACTATATTACTGGTCAGGATTCAGGAACAAGGACTTCAACATATTGATTTGTACATATCATTTTTCTTTGTTGTGAACATTGATAGCACAAAAAGGAGTGGAGGAAAATGGTACCAGGAAGAAAACCTAGATATAAATAAGAATTTCGAATATGCATACTTTGCTTCCTCTAGTTTTCTTCTGAACTATCTTTACAAGTGGGAATTCCCATGGTTGGTTGTTGCATTTCTGCTGCAGAGCAAGCTAGTGTATCATTCAATATTGACGAGGTGGACAGAGCAATTGATAGTAACCTCGAATCTGCAACACTAACAGTGAGCATAAAGGGCAGCAATTACAAATATCCGTAATCAGTTAGGAAGTAAAAGATAGATATGTCAATAGTCAACAATTCTACAAATGTTAGTACTAGAATATCAAAATAAACCTAACACATCACTAATAATTAACAAGAAACTAGATATTGGGCCCATTGCACACTGAAATTATCTACAGCAATAAATATTGATTGATCATCTCCAAGTTTCAAAATAATTAAGTGGAGCCAGAAAACATCTCTACTGTTCCCACTCACAACAGGCCTCTACAAATCATTTCACAGAGAAGTTTCCTTGCCATATCATCATCACCTTTTTCAAAGAGAGCACGAATTATTGTTTCAAAAGTTAAAGCATCGGGGACACAACCATTGTCTTCCATCTTTGCCAGCAAGGCCAATGCTTCATCAAGCAAACCCTCTTTACAAAATCCATTGATCATAACAGTATATGCAATGACATCAGGACAATAGCCTTTAGCATAAAGATCATGAAAAATCTCTCGTGCATTCTGAAGTCTTCCACTTTTGCACAGTCCATCCAGAATTACAGTGAATGTGCATATATTTGGTTGAATTTTCTGGTCTTTCATTATGTCGAACAATTCAATTGCCTTGTCAAGATGGTAGTTTTTGCATAAACCATCTATTAAGGAAGTGTAGGTGATAACATCTACTGGTTGACCTCTATCATTCTCATCAATGAGATCCAAGACCGACGAGATTCTCCCACATTTACACAAACCATCAATCAAAGTATTGTAAATAATAGTATTAGGAACCATATTTTTCTGATGCATTTCTTTAAAGAGATTAATGGCCTCATCTACCTCTTCATTCTTACATAAACCATTAATCATGACACCATAGCTGTGAACATTATGGGTTACTCCCATCTGAGCCATAACCTTGAATAAATGTTTTGCATTCTTCACTTGTTTTACTAAGTAATAACCATCCATTAAAGTGGTATAAGTAACAATAGTAGGTTTCACGCTTTCTTTAATCATGACAGCTAACAAATTTTTGGCTTCTTTCATCTTTCCTTCTTTACATAGTGCATATATCAATATATTGTAGGTATAATCATTAGGTTCAATCCTTTTTGATGTCATTTCACTGAAAAAACCTATTGCATCTCCCAACCGACCCACAATGCAGAAACCATGGATTAGAGTGGTGCAGGTGATAATGTTAGGAGAAATTTCCTTAGAAATCATTTCAGAATATAAATCATAAGCCTCACTGACAAGTTTATCTTTACATAGACAGTCAATAATTATGCTGTACATTACCACATTAGGCTGAATGGATTTACCTTCAATCTCTCTCAGAATCTGGATGGCAGCTCTTGTTTCTCCTATCTTACATAACCCATTGATCAAAGTCCCATAAGTAACTTGGCTGAGCTGAACTCCTTGTGCTAATAGCTGGTCATGAAAGTGAAGTGCTTTCTTGACATGACCCTTATCACAAAAACCTCTCATGAGTGTATTCAATGTTATTGTATTTGGCTGATAACCCAATTTGAAAATATTGGCAAATACAGAGAAAGCCAAGTTGACATGACCCAAGTGGCAGAAACAGTTAATGACAATGCTCAAAGTGAAGAGGTCTGGCAAAACTCCCTTGAGATCCAATTGCTTAGAAAGAGAAACAACAGTGTGGTGATGCTTCATCTTCATAAGGGATCCTAAAATCTTGTTAAATTCAATGATGGGTGGTGTATGAAGCATAGAGAGCATGCCATGGAATTGAGAAACGGCATCATCAACATTGTGAATGGAAGGTGGCTGAGAGTGAAAATGGAAAGAAAGAAGAGAAGTGGGGTTATGAAAGAAAGAAGGAATGAAAGCAGAGATGGAAAACCTAAAACTTGACCGCAGAGACATTGTTGTTGTATTGTATTGGAACAGAGTCTTGGTTTATTCTGAGGTTTCTGAATCAAGTTTTCTTGTTTTAGCAGATAATCCATTAAACTTTTTTCCTAAAAACTCAGTTTTTCTCCCTTATCAAATATAAATGTAATATATTTTACTCTATAATTTTTTAATTAAAATATTTTATAAATTATTCTACTATGAGATATTTAAATATATTTTTTTTTAAAAAATAATATTAAAATAAAAATAAAATAATTCTAAATATTATATCTAAATTATCAAATGAAAGAAATATAATTTACTCTTTAACTTTACCACATGTTGTATTTTAGAAGAGACAAATCCTTTATTTTAATACTTGTTTTAATATTTTATTTTTTTAATTTTTATCTTATAAATTTGAGCGATCATTATCCATTTGAAATATTGTTTGTTTTTAATTTCAAATATAATTTTATTTTTAATTAATTTAAGAAATGAAATTTGTTAAATTTATCTGATTTTAATGTTGAAATAATCACTTTTCAATGAAGAAAAAGTAACAAAGCTAATAAAAGAAGAGTTAATTAGTTATAGTGTACTGCATTCCAATTGAAGGTTAATAATTGAATATTTCATATTTCTAATTATTTGATCGATACTTTTTATTTCTTTTCATTTTTTTCTATTAATTTATCCTATGGTATATTTTAATTCTTAAAATTAGAAAATATTATGTTTAAATGAATAAATTATGCTAATACTAAGTGTATTTTAGTAAGATTATGCTTGATACCCTTGTATTTTTTAATATTATTTTTACATTTTTTACATAAGTATCAGTATAATAATTTTCAAATGAGGAGGAATCAATACAATGAAATGTGATGTAATATTTTTTAAACAATTAGAAGATTTTATGTAAAAATAAAAAAAAAGTAGAAATATTTGTGAAATCTTAAAAAATACAAGAAATATCAATGTAATTTACTCTGGTTAAATTAATATACATTACAAGTAAATTTAGCTAAAATTATTTTTAATTTATGATTTATTTTATTTTAATTTTAGGAGAAAATCAGCATCTTTTCAAGAAGAAACATCTCGATATATCTATCAATACAACAAAATGTATATCTTCCTTTATTCTTCAGTATATTTCATCTCATGGAATATAACTTACTTCTTGTAAATGTTGGTGACAGCACAGCATTGGATACAATTGTGAAGTCCTGGACTTGTCCAATCAGAATTACAACCACAAAGAAAATTCTTCATGTAAGGATCATCTAGTTCACAGCTTTAAAACTGATTGATACTCTTTAATACTGTTTTTTTTTTTTGCATAAAGAATGCAGAAAGGGGTGGATATGCTATTGGAGCATTAAATGTCTATAATTTGGAAGGAGTTGAGGTTGTTGTCTGAGCTGCAGAGGAAGAGCAAAATTCTGCTATATTACTGGTCAGGATTCAGGAACAAGGACTTCAACATATTGATTTGTACATATCCTTTTTCTTTGTGGTGAACATTGACAGCACAAAAAGGAGGGGAGGAAAATGGTACTAGGTAGAAAAGCTAGATATAAACAAGAATTCCGAATCTGAAACACTAACAGTGAGCATAAAGGGCAGCAATTACAAATATCCGTAATCAGTTGTGAACAAAAAGATAGATATGTCAATAGTCAACAATTCCACAACAGATGTTAGTACTAGAATATCAAAATGAACCTAACACATCACTTTTAATGAATAAGAAACCAGATATTGGGCCCATGCACACTGTGAAATTATCTAAAGAAATAAATATTGATTGATCATCTCGTTTCAAAATAATTAAGTGGAGCAAGAAAACATCTCTACTATTCTCACATAAACCATCTGTTAAGGGAGTGTAGGCAATAACATCTACTGGTTGACCTCTATCATGCATCTCATCAATAAGATCCAAGAGAGATGAGATTCTCTCGCATTTATACAAACCATCATTCAAAGTATTGTAAATAATAGTATTAGGAACCATATTTTTCTGATGCATTCCTTTACAGAAATTAATGGCCTCATCTACCTTTTCATTCTTACATAAACCATTAATCATAACACTGCAGCTGTGAACATTATGGGTTACTCCCATCTGAGTAACAATATTAGGTTTCACATCTTCTATGATCATGAAGGCTAACAAATTTTTGGCTTCTTTCATCTTTACATAGTGCATCTATCAATATATTGTAGGTATAATCATCAAGATCAATACTTTTTTATACCATTTCACTTAAGAAACCTATTGCATCTCCCAACCGACCCACAATGCAGAAGCCACGGATTAGAGTGACTTTAGGTAATATTGTTAGGAGAAATTTTCTTAAAAATCATTTCAGAATATAAAGTGGAGCAAGAAAACATCTCTACTATTCTCACAGAAACATCTGTACTATTGTCACAACAGACCTCTAAAAATCATTTCACACAGAAGTTTCCTTGCCATATCATTATCACCTTTTTCAAAGAAAGCACGGATTATTGTTTCAAAAATTAAAGCATCAGGCACGCAACCATCATCATCCATCTTTGCCAACAAGGCCAATGCTTCATCAAGCAAGCCCTCTTTGCAAAATCCATTGATCATAACTTTATATGCAATGAGATCAGGATAATGGCCTTTGGCATAAAAATCTTGAAATATCTCTCGTGCATTCTGAAGTCTTCCACTTTTGCACAATCCATCCAGAATTGCAGTGAATGTGCGTATATTTGGTTGAATCCCGTTGTCTTTCATTACGTTGAACAATGCAATTGCCTTGTCAAGATTGTAGTTTTTGCATAAACCATCTATTAAGGAAGTGTAGGTGATAACATCTACTTGTTGACCTCTATCATGCATCTCATCAATAAGATCCAAGACAGACGAGATTCCCCCACATTTACACAAACCATCAATCAAAGTATTGTAAATAACAGTATTAGGAACCATATTTTTCTGATGCATTTCTTTAAAGAGATTAATGGCCTCATCTACCTTTTCATTCTTACATAAACCATTAATCATGACACCATAGCTGTGAACATTATGGGTTACTCCCATCTGAGCCATAACCTTGAATAAATGTTTTGCATTCTTCACTTGTTTTACTAAGTAATAACCATCCATTAAAGTGGTATAAGTAACAATAGTAGGTTTCACACCTTCTTTGATCATGACAGCTAACAAATTTTTGGCTTCTTTCATCCTTCTTTCTTTACACAGTGCATCTATCAATATATTGTAGGTATAATCATCAGGCTCAATGCTTTTTGATGTCATTTCACTTAAAAAACCTATTGCATCTTGCAACCGACCCACAATGCAGAAGCCATGGATTAGAGCGGTGTAAGTGATAATGTTAGGAGAAATTTTCTTAGAAATCATTTCAGAATATAAATCATAAGCCTCAGTGACAAGTTTATCTTTACATAGACAGTCAATAATTATGCTGTACATTACCACATTAGGCTGAATGGATTTACCTTCTATCTCTCTCAGAATCTGGATGGAAGCTCTTGTTTCTCCTATCTTACATAACCCATTGATCAAAGTCCCATAAGTAACTTGGCTGAACTGAAATCCTTGTGTTAATAGCTGGCCATGAAGGTGGAGTGCTTTCCTGACATGACCCTTGTCACAAAAACCTCTGATGAGTGTATTTAAGGTTATTGTGTTTGGCTGATAACCCAATTTGAAAATACTAGCTAATACAGAAAAAGCCAAGTTGAAGTGACCCAAGTGGCACAAACTGTTAATCACAATGCTCAAAGTGAAGAGGTCTGGCAAAACTCCCTTGAGACCCAATTGTTTAGAAAGAGAAACAACAGTGTGATGATGCTTCATCTTCATAAGGGATCCTAAAATCTTGTTAAACTCAATGATGGGTGGCGTATGAAGCATAGAGAGCATGCCATGGAATTGAGAAACGGCATCATCAACATTGTGAATGTAAGGTGGCTGAGAGTGCGCATGGAAAGAAAGAAGAGAAATAGGGTTATAAAAGAAAGAAGGAACGAAAACAGAGATGGAAAACCTAAACCTTGAAGACAGAGACATTGTTGTTGTACTGTATGAAAGAAGAGAACAGAGTGTTTGTTGTTCTGAGGTTTCTGAACCAAGTTTTCTTATTTTAATAGATAATCTTTTATTTTAAAATATATAATTTATTTTTCTTTTTATGGGAGAAATATAAATATAACATATTTTATTTTAAATATACAATTTATATTTTTCTACTTGAAACACTCTCTCAAATCCATTAAACTTTATTAGTAAAAACGTATCCCTTGTCGAATATAAATCTAATACATTTTATTTTATAATTTTCTAATTAAAATATTTTATATATTATTCTACTCTGAGATATTTAAATATTATATATATTTTTTAATTGTGAATATTAAAATAAAAATAAAATAATTCTAAATATTATATCTAAATTATCAATTGAAAGAAATATAATTTACTGTTTAACTTTACCATATGTTGTATTTTAAAAGAGACAAATCCTTTATTTTAATTCTTGTTTTAATATTTTATTTTTTTATTTTTTATCTTATAAATTTGAGCAATCATTATCCATGTTTAATATTATTTTTTTAATTTCAAATATAATTTTATTTTGTAATTAATTTAGTAAATAATATTACAACAAAAAAATATATTCAAAACATAAAAATATTTTTCTTACCTTAAAAAGTATATAATTCTATCTTTGTATATATTTTTTTTTTAGTGGAGGACCATGTATTATGGATTTATTGAACTTTTTAAGACAAAATTTCTAAACATGCATACAAATCTTGTTTACTTTTGCCTTTAAATTCTATAGAAATTTAGTAAACTTTCCTTCAAAAATTGGAGGTTAACAATTGAATATTTCATATTTTTAATTATTTGATCATACTTTTTATTTTTCTTTATTTTTTCTGTTAAATTATTTATAAAACCTATATTTTTTCCTATTTCATCTCACTAGTTGTAAGATAATATATTGGATGTCCATAAATCTTTTTTTCACTCTCTCACTACTTATTATACACTTTATAGTGTAACCTTTAACAAATATAAATATTAAAGTATTTATTTCTTATGTTAAAATATTTTTTTCTCAGCTGTCAAATACAAATATAATATATTTTACTTTATAATTCTTTAACTAAAAATAATTTTGTATACATTATCATGTCATGAAATATTTAAATATTATAATTTTGTATTCTGTTTCTGATGGATGGAAAGAGGCTAGATAATTTTAACTCAGTATGCAGAAAATAAAACTCCTTCAGGAGAAACATTTATCATACCAATACAAAATATTGGGAGAATTTCTAAAAATGTTTAAATAGATAACATTGTACCATGCAAAATATCTTAATGAATCTCTTAAATTAATAATAATTAAATTTACCAAACCAACTTTTAATATTTCATAGATTCTTTGGACTAACAATAATTAAATCTATTGAACCAAATTTTACTACTTAACATGAATCAAATTTTACTATTAAACTAGAAGTCTAGAATAACAATAATTAAATTTACTGAACTAAAAGTTCCTTGAAGCATAAATGACTAGTTAAATTCAATTCTTCTTCCACCTGTATATCTGAACTAAGTCAAGTTACAAGTGAACCTCATGCACATTCTAACACTCCTCCATTCTTATCAATACAAACACAGACATCTTCTTCACATGAATGAGGAAATCTTTCTCCACTGAATGATGAAATTGTTATGCTCTCTTGATAGTCTATAAAATATTATTAAAAGTTATATAAATAATTTTAAATATTAAAATTATGTTACCTGATTTGTCTAGCATTAAAAATTCTTTAAAATCAGTCCCTTGACACTATAATAAAGGGACTAAATTGATTGATTAATAATACTTTAGGTTATATAACTTTATTAATTTAAGAATCATTTAGTGGAGAGAATATTAGTCAGAAGTTAAATGTCTGATGAAGAGTCATAAATTTGTGATATTTAATCGATAATGAACTTATATAAAGAAATATATAGTAAATTAAATGACGTTAAAAAATGAAACGGTTTAGTTAAGTTAATTGAATGTAAGTTGTTATAAATTATTATATATCTATATTTAATTTTAAATATGTTGGTAAAACAAATTCTTTGAATAAAATATTGAGTATATTGTGAATATAAAAGATATGATAAGAAGAGTAGACTTCATTAATCTTAATTATTCGGATTCGTGGATAAAAATTAATAAATATGTTGCCATTTATTATTGTAAATTGAGATTCTCATTCGGATTTATCAATGATATACTTTACTCTTATGTACATTAAGAAAAGTAGTTAAGTGTATTTAATTTTTCTCAAATCATCTTTAATTAATAGATATTAGAGATAATGTCTAATCAATAATCCATTGGCTTATACTTGAAAAAAACTTTGTCATGTCATTTTTTTGACTGTTTCAACTTAATCTTAATCTTACCTTAAAATTTTCTCAAATTCCATGTGTTATCCTTAAAAACTCCCACTTCATTGTGCCCTCCCTCAACCTTAATCTTTCATCATTAAATTCAAATTAAATTGAATCCTTGATTAGCATATATAAACAAAGAAAATAATATATCTAAGAAAGTTTGTTATCAATGATGATAAGTAACTAATGCAATTAACAATAACAAGAAACTAACTTTAGTTTTCAGTTTACTTAATCCATAAGTCATTTTAATTTGTTCCTTGCATTCTTGTTTTATTTCATGTTTTAATTTCTTCCTTTCTTAACAAGAAATCAGACAAAATGAGTATTATTTGGGTCTAAATAGATTACATGAATAATTATAATTAAATCAAGTATAATTAAATAATAATAATATAATTCTATAAAACCATGTAAGATGAGTAACTTGTACTTACTTTTCTTGATTCACCTCCTTGTTGAATTTAATATCATTGTAACTGATTGTTTTATGATTAAGCGTATTATACGCAATTTATCGTCAACTCATTCTTAGAAAATATATATATTTTCTCTTTTCACATCTCTTATAATTAACTGATTGTGTATTGTATTGTCGGTGTATTGCAATTGTTTATTAAATATTTTTTAGATAAACTTCTCAACTAACCTACCATCATAAAAAAATTTATTTAGTATATATATATATATATATATATATATATATATATATATATATATATATATATATATATATATATATATATATATATATATATATATATATAATGGTATTCATCCTTATAACATATGAATATCTTGTTTTAGCTTTTGCTATGTTTGGCAAGGCATCATGCAACCTATTTTTAACATCTACAAATATGCAATTTTCATAACAAACAAAAACTCTCCCCACCATTTCTCTTTTCTTCTTCTTTCTTCTTTCATTATTTTCAAAACTTTCCACGAAGGAAAAGAAGAGAAAACAACGTGAGAAGATAGAGGAAACCGTTAACAGCAAAAGGGTGTGTGGTGTGGATATATCTCTATATATTTGGAACATCAAAATGGCTAGAGAGGCATTCATTTTGAAGGAAAGCGCCTTGTTATCTCTCACAGCGTTGAAGAGCTTGTTGATGTTGATATGTGCGGTTACCATGCAGCTTCTGCTGCCTTTTAGCGGCCGGCGAACCGATAAGCCTAGCGGCAAGGATGACTGCCACCGAAAAGGTGTGGCAGTCGTCCGAATGCCAGCCAAGGTGGTGGCTAGGAAGTGCGTTGCCATGGCGTTAAGGAGGGAGTTGGCCATAAGGAGGGTGATGGAGGATGATGATGAGAGGTGTGTGAGGGAGTATTGGCTTCTTGGAACCAAAAGGGGTGACACCATTTTCACACAATCTTGGTCACCAATTTCTGGTAACATCAGGTAGGTAAAAAACCGTGATGGATCCAGGAATTTTAAAACGGTGAAAATGAACAATATTAAGGTTATGGATTATTTTTAATACTACATTTCAGATTATGGAAACAATTTATAATATATGTAAACTTTATATTAAGAAAAGTTTAATGATGATATAGTTTCATAATATATTCATGATATATCTATGGTATCTTTAGCTGTTTCATGTTGATTTTGTACCTTGTGCCTTGTTAAAACTCATTTCCTGAGAACAAGGAATTCAATTATAGCATAACATGCAGTCATGAACAATTTCTACCACAAATAATGGTTATTTTCTTTCTTACCATTAGTACTACTTTGCTTTCTTTCATGGTAGATTTTCAAAAGCTAATAGGTTGATTACCCTACTTTGTGCAGTGGAGTCGTTCTTCTTATGCATGGACTTAATGAACACAGGTTAGTGTAACCTATGTAAGAGAAATGTTTGGTAGACAACTCCAATATGTAAACAACCAGACAACTTCTTATAAAATATGAAGAAAAAAGGAAGAAAGAGAAAAGATTAATAAAAGAAATGACGTAAACATATACGTTTAGAGTTAATTGACTGGTTGACTACGTATTAGAGTTGAGTGGAGTGAGTTGAGTGGACGGAGGAGAGAGATATAAATGAAGAAAAGAAGAGAAGAGAAATTAAAATATGTAATGGATGATGTGAATGGATGCAATTCTAGTTCTAAAAGTGTATGCTAATAAATCAAAATCCTGCATGCATGCAATTCTAGTTCTGAAGTCATTCAGATTTTAAATTACTTCTTTGTTTTCCTGAAGCCATCTTCATTATTCTCTGACAGTGGCAGATATAGTGATTTTGCAAAGAAGCTGAATGCAAATGGCTACAAAGTTTATGGGATGGATTGGATTGGTAAGTATGAATCTGGTTATAGGTCATTAGCATGAATGAATTGTGGAGGAATTGTAGTAGCTAATCCACTTGATCCATGAACTTGGTAATAGATCCTTTAGTTTCCTCATTGGTCTCATGTTCTAGTTTACATATTAGCATGAGAAAGATGGTATAATGTTTTAGCATACCTTATATTTTGCTTCATTTACTGACCAGATTTCTGCATTTTCTACAAATTAAAGTAATTTTCAGTTGTTGTTTTCAGTTAAATAAGGACAGAGTAAGTGTAGCAAAACTGTAAAGAAAAAATTCCTTTGACAAATTTATGTTATTATATGTATGATTGTTCCATTAGACTATAGAAGACAGTGATAATCTTTTCCTTTTATTTAATAGGTTAGTTGTCATCGTTCTTCAATATGCATCTATATTTGGATATTGCAGGGCTAAGTTATTTGGATGACTATTTGTGCGATAAAGTAACATGTGAAGCTCCTGCATGTTATAAGTAAGCATATTATCTGGTGCATTGAGTCTAACATGTTTAAGAATAGAATTTTTAACACGTCAAGTCAAAATAAATGGATTTTAGATTAAAATTGAACATTACTACAAATAAATCACACAAGTCTTGCATAGATAACTGTTCTTTTCCCTTCATTTTCTTTTATTTTGAGATCTTTAGTGTTCATTTGAGGTTCGTGTGGTCATTTTCATAAACATGCCATGATGTGCTATTGCTTGTGCATCTCATCTTATCCTACCAACTGTAGACCCTTTGTATCTCTGAGAGTTAGATTAAGATCTGACTTTAAATGAAGACAAGCACTTGCTTAAACTTTACTTGTTTACACTTTCACCAAGTTGTCTATTCTTCAAGAGTTAAAGCATATTTAGATCCCAAATACAGAAATATATTACAATGATGATAATTTCAGGAACATTGGATGTCTGTTTCTGCCTACTGATCTATCATGAAGGCTTAAATTCTATATTTTCTAATCTACTAGATTGTGTTCTATTCAATTTTGTCTCCTCCATTTTTAATGTTAGCTCAAACCTGATTTCTATCTGATATCTTTACACTTTTTCAGGTCATGGTGGAAGTGATGGACTACATGCATATGTCCATTCACTTGATGAGGCTGTCTCTGATATGGTATGTTCTAGAGCCTAATAAGAATTTTGTAGGATATTGTATAAATAAAAGAGGCTGTGGTGTATGTATTGAGTGTACACTTTGTGTTAGCAGTTAAGAGAGAAAGAGACATTGTGGATGGGAACTGGGAAGTAGCTACGTTTCTAAGCTTCATTACTGTATAAATTATACATATTCTGATATACGCTATTTTATTTTTGATAAACAGAAAGTATTTCTTGAGAAGATTCTAAATGACAATCATGGACTTCCATGTTTCTGCTATGGACACTCTACAGGTGCAGCCATTACTCTCAAGGTATGATTTGTGTAAAGAGTTCAATTTCTATGCATTGACGGTATAAAGGGTTTTTATACAATCTATCAATCATTAAGAGATCATGCTAGGAATGGTTTTTAAGATAATCATCGTAGAAGTCAACAAAACTACCATAGTGATAATGTCTGATTGGTTGACAATGTAAAAACTGTCTATACAGTCAGTATTTGTACTATTATTCTTGTATAAAATGTGACTCTTGAAACTTGTATTTGAGCAACATGTCCAGGACCTAATGAATATAAAAAATTGATTCAGCTTGTCACTGCTATATATTGTAGGCACTACTTGATCCAAAAGTTGAAGCTAGCATAACTGGTGCTACATTCACATCACCAGCAGTTAGAGTTGAGCCTTCTCATCCAATTTTGGTGGTGAGCATATGCATATCCTGCTAGTTGCATCCAACTTATATGATTATAATGCATACTGTCTAACATCTCATTTTCACCAAAATGTATAAAATATGACATGTATTATTGCGTACTAATGAGATGAATTGTATCATATACAGATAAATGTTTGGTAAACAATTTCATTACGCAGACGACTACTTCTAAAATGTGGAAAAAAAAGTAAAGAGAAAAAAATTAATAAAAGAAATACATAGACGTATTATGAGTTAGTTGGTTGCATATTGGAGTTGGCTGCGTAGCATTACCCTCATATGTATCCCTAATTATAAGCATATCTTAATGTAATTGTATACAATCATTTTGTACATAATTGGACTAAATCACTCTTTATTGTTATATTTTCTTCATGACAGGCACTTGCTCCTATAATGTCATTTTTGTTACCAACATATCAATGTGATTCTGCATATAAGAAGGGGATGCCAGTTTCAAGAGATCCTGAGGCTCTAATTGCTAAATATTCAGATCCACTAGTATGTACCGGATCTCTTAGAGTGCGCACCGGCTATGAGATTCTTCGAATTACAAGCTACTTGCAGCAAAATCTGAGAAGACTGAGTGTTCCATTTCAAGTTCTCCATGGCACTGCTGATTCTGTTACTGATCCTGATGCTTCTCAAAAACTGTATGAACAAGCTTCCTCAACTGACAAAACCATTAAATTGTATGAAGGATTCTCACATGACTTACTCTTTGAACCAGAAAGAGAGGATATCACTCAGGAAATAATTCAATGGCTGAACAGTAGAATATAAAATAACTTAGAAGTAAGGCAAAATATTCAACCAAGAAATTGAAAGATGACCACTTCGATGATCAATTTCATGAGTTGTCAGGAAAAAAAATAAAACTTTTAGCCATGTAAATTCTGAGGCATACATTTTTTGTATTGGAATCCTTTTATTGGTTAGGCAATTTTTTTTACTACTTCCAATATAGGTACCTCCATTTCTTTCTTGTGTGTTTGTAGAAAACTGATTGTTATCCTCACTAATTTTATACGAGAAAAGAGTTCATGTTATTGTGCTTACAGTATAAAGTATAAAGCATTTTACACCATCAACTAGTTAAAACCTCTTATGCATGGTGGGTTTATTAACTTTTATAACAAAATTCTTACACATCATACAAAATCTGATCTATGATTACATAAACATGTAAAATTGTTTTACACTTTTAGTACATAGCCTTTAAATTCGTTTTACATTATATATACCAATCAGTTATCAAGATATATCCCAATCAACTAAGGCAAAGACAGATACCACATCAGGAGTCATATCTTCACAATGCATTTCTTTCAAGAGACTCGTGGCTTCATCCACCATTAGAATCTTACATAATCCATTAATCATGATGCTATAGCTGTGAAGATTAGGAGTCACTTCCTTTTGAACCATGGAATTGAATGCATATTTTGCATTGTTCACTTCATCAACTAGTCAATTCCCATTAGAATATTTTAAGTAACAACCGGAGGTTTCTCACCTTTTTTCACTACCAAATCTAATATATACATTATTGGGTTGATTAAGTTTTCATTATTTCTAACTATTTTTAATTTCTCCAAAATTTCTTTATCAATTTTTTGTCATTTATTTATTTTCATCAGCATTTATAGTAACGTTAAATTAATTAAATTGTTAAATGTTTATAAATATTCGGCTTGATGTTCTACAATAACATTCCATCAAACAAATTTGTTGCTTCCTTCAATTTAGCCACAATGCACAAGCCATAATATATTAAAGTATTGTAAATAACAAGGTCAAGAAAAATTCCTCTTGCAACCATTTCATAATATAAATGAAGAGCAAGGGTTACAAGTTTGTCTTTATATAGTTCATGAATGATAGTGCTATATATTACCTCATCACTAGTAACAAATTGACCCTCAATCTTTCTCATCAACTGCAAGAGGCAGCTCTTGTTTCTCCAATTTCACACATTCTACTGGTGAAAGTCTCACAACAACTAACTTGGTTCAAGTGAAATCCTAGATCAACTTCTCCTTGTGTGTTTGTTTAGATGTTATCTCATTTTCCAAGGTCCTTCAACGTGACTGAGCCAAATCCAAATATATAGATTGGCATTCAACAGACAAATGAGGTTTTATTTTTCGAACGGACAAATGAGGTTTTATCTTTATCACAAACCCATGATTGTATTTGCATTAACTCAATTTGAAGAAAAAATGTTAGTTTTGAATGATTGAAATTGTAATATACATGTTTACGGGAATTAAATTAGAATATACCTGTTTTAGCATTTGATCTTTTAACTCTTTTGTTAGGAGCAAAAGAGAGAGAATAATAACAAACATCCTTGCAACTTAACATTGTCTTGGCCATGTATCATCCATTGGTCAAAAGATTGATAAAATGTACATGTAACTAAAGAAATCTTGAACTCAGCCACTTTACATAGGCCATCCTTATTATAGTTGCTACGGAAACAGTTAATCGTAATTTGAATTCTGTAGGTTGAATTTTCATTGTTTCACACTTGATGCTACGACAAAAATCAGGATAATAAAGGATAAACGAATGTGGAAATATCTGATTTTATGCTATCCTTTAATTCTTAGTGAAAACCAGATACACTGTCACTGGGATCAATCAGGTGTGAAATATTTGTAATTTTCCTTGAGATGCATGGTGAGCAGAACTCAGTTCAGGACGAAATGGTACCTTGAGTCAACATAGCTCTCAACATCCCAGAGAAAAGAACCAAAAGTAACGGCTTCTAAAACAAGTCTCTTCAAACCACCAAAGCTAATTTTGATGGTCTCATCCTTGGAAGGATCGATTACTCCCTGCGGTGTTATGACAATATCAGGTCTTCCAAACAATGCTTCAGTATGCTTCTCAATGATGCTGAGAGCCTCTTTGGATCTTATTGTTGCATATCTCTGTAACGTCTCAACATCAAAGGACATCACATAGGTACGCAACCTGGACACTTTCGAACCATAACCGGATCCACCCGAGCTGATGCTGCCATCACCGGGCAAAGTAGAAACTTCAGGATGGGACATAACTTGAGAAGCAACTTCTCCACCGCTGATTCTCGAATCATCTACAACAGTTTGTTGAATGCTATTCTCCTCTGCTGCATTTGGAAGAATTTTCATTGTCTTCTCCAGCTGGAACCTTTGGACAACCCGCTTAAGAAAGTACCCATACATTATTGAAGCTGCATAGACCTGTCCTACTCTCATTTTGCTGATCTGAGCAACAGAGGTTGAATCTCCTAGACGGCTTCCCAAAATAAGAGCCAAGTGGTTTTGGATCATCTCATAGGCTTCAGGTGAGTGAAGCTCCTCCAGTTTTCCATCTTCACTTGGCCATGAATCAACCTGACCAAAGGAGTTTGGGGATAAGGAGGGTATCAGAGAAACATTTGCATCCATGAACTTTTGCACCACCAATGTATACAATATCTCTTCTAGAGCTGTTCTCCTCTCTTTAGCCTTAACCTCAGCAATTCTCCTGGAAAATTTTGGAAACCAGCACACTGATCAACACTTCATTTCTTTTCTTTCTTTAAGATAAAAACACACCTCTTTATAACCACAAAAACACTTTTTGTTATCTTTGTAAGATATTATCTTTAGTAATTTTTTCAAACTACAATCAAGTATATGGAGGTATAGCCTAAAAAAATACTTGCAATCAAATGTATACAAAAGAGACTTGAAATATTTTTTTAAAAAAAATGCAGAACTGCTCCAAAGGAGTGACAAAAACAGCAAAGATTCCTCAGTTAAACTTCAAACAAAAAATGACTGGCAATGACAAAGCTAAACAAGTAAATTCCTTGGAAATATTTGCTTATCCATAAAGCTTTGATAAATTAAGGTTTTATAATGTTCTGTATATATGTAGACTACCTATTGGCTACTGTTCAAATTTTACCAAGAAAAAACAATAAAGTAGCTTTGAGATTTATCAGAAATATATGGCCATTCAGTAGTGTATCAGATGTTATCAAGTCAAGTGTAAAGCAGTTAAGCAAACCTGTACAAAACTAAGTCAGTGCTGGAAGAAGAAGGTTCTTTCTTTTGTTTATCACCATTTTCATCAGTTTGGAATTGCTCAAGCTGCTGGTCTACTGCTGCAGGCACAAGATGCGGGTGACTTATCAAAATCTGAGAGAGAAACTGCCCAATGGGAGACTCTAGCTTAAGTGGAGCAATCTTGGAACTTGGTTCAAATGACTCCGAAGATGATGATGATGCAGCTCTAACAACAAAACTCCTTCTACTGCCAACATGGAGTCTCCCATAACCTTGCTTGGGGATAGATACAGAACTCCTTAACTACCAACCATCAAAGACAATCAGAAAGCAAATAACTAATCCCTAAAACCTCCATGCAAAAATAGTAATCAATAAAAGCAGAATGAACAGTATAACTCACAAACCAACAACACCTGACAAATGAGAAGACAATAGACTCAACATCACAAATTCACAACCAAACAAGAATATCTCCAAATATCATTTGTAAGAAACGAGCATGATTCATATGAACCCTATTAAAACTTAACCTAAAACCACATAAAAATTAAACATTTTTAAAACAACCAATTATCCCCATTTGGATAAACTTCTCAATAAGCACTTAAAAAAGTGGGAAAAAAAAATGAATTAAAATTCGCCCCAAAAAAAAAAAAACCTAAACATTCAAAAAAGCGCATTTGAGTGTGGATTTCAAGTCATATTTTCTCTTTCCCCATAAAAAGCATTCAAGTTAACACCATCAATGAAAGCAGAGCAACGAAACACAGAAATCAATAAGAAATGAATTAAAATGCAGTTTATTATGAAATCATAATGAAAATCGAATGAATGAATAAATAATTGATTTAATACCTTAGTTGAGAAGCGAGAATCGGAACGGAAGGCGAGTGCGGTGGGCCTTGGGAGGAAAACGGATGCCTTAGGCGGAGCAGACGGAGGTGTGAGCAGAGTCGCGGTTGCCGTCGCCGTCGCCGCCGCTTCCATTGGTAGGTGTGTGAAACCGATGAAGGAACAAAAATGGATAACAAAAAGCATAAAGTTATATAATAAGAATAATAATAAATAATAAAATAAAAATAATAAAAATATATTATATTTGGAATAAATAAAATGAAGAAGCGTGGACCACACAGAGTAGCAATCAAATGGAATCCAAAGACAGAAAAGAAGACTAAACACATTCAACACAAATAATAATAATAATAATAATAATAATAATAATAATAATAATAATAATAAAAAATAATAATAATAATAATAATAATAATAAATAATAATAATAATAATAATAATAATAATATAGATGTTATTAAGATTTCAGACTAGATTATAGATGTTACAATTTTATCAAATTATGCATCAAAATAATTTTATCAATTAACCAAATCAGGATTTAAAATCTATTATCGATGCATGTCTTTTATAGATACATGTGCCCTCTGGGAAAATAAAATGTTATAGAAATTGGTTCAATTTTATATAAACCTAAATAATGCATGTGTTTGTATTAAAAAATACCAGAGAACATAAAAGAAATCATAGTAGAAAAGTAAATATTAGGTGTATGTTTAATTTATTTATAAAGATGATAGATTTAATAGTTTTAATTTTTAAATAAATTGAAAAAACTGTGTGACAAATTTATATTTATGAGAAATAAAATATTTTATAAAATAGAAATAAAACAAAATTAATTTTTAAATTTTACTAGAGATAACATGAAGATAAAATAATAATGATTAAAATAAAAAATATAATAAATAATTTCGTAAATTTAAAAGATTAAAATTATTTAATAAAAATAAAAAATAAAAAATTATGAGAAGATAATTTTTTTATTAAATAATTATAAATTATAAAATTTATCGTTTATATATTTATTAACTCATTATAGTTAATAGTCTCGAATTTAAATTTTAATGTGTACCAAAATCTTAATTGCTTATGTCGATATGATTTAATATTAAAAATATCACACCATAGTTCTAAATGCTTACACTAACACTTAAAAATATATAATATTAGATTTTAATTTTTCAATCACTCATTAGTCATTGGATTCATTTTTGACGTAATTTATTATATTTTTGTGACTTTTTCAAATATAAATTAGGTTCCCCAATTTCACAGATATAAACAAATTTTACTTATTGAATTTTTGGGAAAAAATTATTTAAAAATGTTAATTTTGTCCAACACATGTGCCCTAAAAATTCCAACCTACGCCATTGCTGATTCAGGCATTGCTCTGTTCTTCTCTTCTCTTTCTCTGCACTTCAAATAACCCTTTAAGTTTCAAACACAGAGTGAAAGGAGAAAAAAACAATTGAAACATTGAAAATGCAACAACAGAGCAACACAAAGTTTCGTTACGCGATGGTGTGTTCTTCGAATCAGAATCGAAGCATGGAGGCTCATTTTCTTCTCAAGAGACAGGGTTTTGATGTGTGTTCGTACGGAACTGGTGCCCACGTTAAGCTACCTGGTCCTTCCCTCAGAGAACCAAATGTCTATGACTTTGGAACCCCCTATAAGCACATGTTCGATGACCTACGCAGAAAAGACACTGACCTGTACCCTCTTCTCTCTCTCTCTCTATATATTTTTTCTTCTACCCTTTTGCTATCTTTGGCTGAAAAATCGAGTTTTTAACTCGTGGGGTTGCTTATGATGGAAAAAAGATTCAATCTTTTGGCTTCGTCGATTTGCTTTTACTTGGTGTGTCGATTTTGTTGATGAACTTGGATTTGGGTTATTTTTTATGCATTTAATTTAAATGGGTGTAAAGGGGTTTGAATTTGGACAAAATGTAGATGCTTATGTGTTTTTTGTGTTGTTTTTCTTATAGAATTGGAGTTTCACTTTGATAATAGTAAAGGTTTTCTATTAAACATCAATGCAGATTAGAACAATTTCTGATTGGTTGAAAATGTGATTTTTTTTTTAACTGATGTGGTGTAGGAATTAAACTTTGTTTTTTATATGGGCAATAGATGCAAAACTAAACCAACAGAAAAAAAAAAATCATTTTTTTTATTAATATCTCTTCGATTTTGTTGTTTTGCATTTGTTGCACCAGGGGGGGATAGTTTTGATGGAAAGAGGAACTTTGGTTCTGCATGAGACCAACAAGTGGTGTAAATTTTGTTTAGCATTTTTATGATCTTGTTTTATATTGTTATCTTTACCTTTAGATTTTGTGGATGGGTAGAGTAAGATACTGAATGGATGAACATGGTAATGTATGTTATGTGTATGTGTATCTGTTGTTGGGTAATGCATTTACTTTTTGCACTTGCATTCTTGTTCCTTATTCTGTGTGCTGTGGTGGATTGATGGGACCTTCACCGGAGTGCAGTTACAGGCGAAATGGAATCTTGCCGATGCTTAAAAGAAATTCATCAGTCAAATTGGCACCTCAAAGGTGGCAAGAAAATGCTGCTGATGGCTCCTTTGATGTGGTATTTACATTTGAAGAAAAAGTGTTTGATATGGTTATTGAAGGTGAATATTTTTCCTGATTTGATTCATTCTGATTATTGAATGTCCTGATGTAACTGAATACGCAGTAGCATTGTAGGATATTTGAATTTGAGTAGCATTGAGATAGACTTTAATATTTTTACTTTGCTAGCAATACAAACCTTCTCCATCTTTGCATTGGGTTGGTTGATAGGCCTCTGTGATGCTTGGTTTTAAGCTGAGATGACTGTTAGTGGTGTTAAAAGGAAGTTCAGTAGAGATATTTCTTAGCCATAATTTTGGACTAGACTTTGAACTAGTTAACAGCGTGTTGGTTTCTGATGTGCCTATGTTCGGAAGTAAATAGGAGTTGTTTTACGTCTTGGATGTGAATGTAAGCTAACCTAACCAATGCTTACCCATACATACACTAGGAGAATTTTTTTTCCCTCTCCTTGTTTTTACTGACAACTGAGTTGGGAATGCAGTGAAGTGCACTGATTTTCTGTGTTTCCCATAAGATTATCTTTTAGGGCTGATGGCTGATCTCTGGTTGTTTTCATCATGCATTTGTTTTAATTATTATTTACTTTTGAAGTGTGTTTTGTCTGACATATAAATTAGTGGCAAGGTTAACTAGTTTCCCAGGAATGAGAGGAGGGCATGCTTCATGACTTGATGTTTCTCACTTTTCAACTTTTAACTGCATTTCCTAGCTTTGGCTGAAGCTATTGTTTTGTTGAAATTCATGAGTCTGTCAAGTCATTTTTAGATGGATATTGTTGTGGTACTGGTATCTCTATTTGGTTGTCTACTACGTGGAAACTTTAGTATAGAGTATAGACATATGTGGAATGAAAGATCATATTGAGTCCAATGGCTATATAGTCTTACCTATTATGTTTGACATCTAATTAACACCAATGTTGTGCAGATCTCCATAATAGAGATCATGTGTTATTGAAAACTGTGCTAGTAATCAACTTGGAGGTAAAAGATAACCATGAGGAAGCAGCTGTGGGAGCAAGGCAAACTTTAGATCTATGTCAGGAGGTTTGTCTCTCATGCAGCCCATATTTTCTTTGTATTCACAGTATAGCTACACTTCTTGTTGACTTGCTAAGATGCTTTGAATGTGCAAGACCAATGCAATTCAAGTGCCTTAAATATGGAGATGACTCCATTTTACTTTCTTTTCAATGTTTTAGTGTTTCATAGCTTACTATGGACTATATTTTATGCATAGATTGAAGCTGCTGAATCGTGGGAGGAGTCGATTGATGAAATTATTTCTGGTTTTGAGAATAAACATAGGCGGAAGCTTTTGTACAGTGTCTCCTTCTACTAAAAGAAAAATATTTTGTAGACAACTGTAATATGCAGACAACCAGATATAAAATGTGAAGAGAGAGAAATATATATATGTATACGAATTTGTTCTATAAGTGAGTTGGTTGATTGACTGCGTAATGCTGCCGTGAAGTAAAGTTGCTACTAAAATATCCATGTATCCTAGAATCTGACATGGTTTGGTTAAGCATAGCATGAAAACCATTTTTTGTAAAATTGTCATGTAGATCTCATTTCAAATGAAAACTATGTATTAGCTGTTGTGCATTAAACTACTAAAAAGTAAAAGAATTATGTTGCTTACCTCTTTTATTTGTTGATTCAGCTTTCTGACATTGAATGTTATTTGCAGTAAAATGATGAATATGTATGGTTACTTAATTCGTTATGTATTCCTCTGTATCCTATGATACATTCAGGAATGCACATTCTGGAATGTAAAATACACTGGAATAACATTCCAAAATAGAGGATGTAAAGCAAAATTTGTTAGGCAAATAGGAAAAGAATTGTCTGGCTGCAAAAGTCTAATAGGTCAGAATACGGGCATTAAATCTAAAGAAAGTTACTTGAGGAATGTTCTAAGCCATGCGTGAAAATGAAATTTAAGTTTGTTACAAATCCACAAATATAAGTTAGACTAATGTTTGGTAGATAATCTGAATAAGAGGTTGAAGTGTATATTTTATTTAAGAAAAAAATAAAATAAAAAAGTACATCAACATATTTTAAATAAAAATATAAAATATGTTTTATAAAAGTATATAACATGCTTCGTAAAATTATGATATATTTTTAAAAAAATTAAAACATGTTTCACAGAAAATGAAAGTGGTTAATTGACAAGTGATTAGTTGATTACGTATTTAAGTTGTTGTTATATCTTAAAAACATCTTGATAAAAGTAAGAATTTATTTTTTATAAAAAAATAATCATTTTCTTTTGTCCAAGTTAAATACATAAATATAAATGAAAAAATAATATTTAAAAAAAAAACTTTTTTAATTTATAAAAATTATTATAAATATCAATTTATTTAATAATTGGATCGTTAAGGTTACTGTGCTATTAGACTATAAGTTATATTTGTTTTGATCTATGAAAGGAATCAATCTCTTTTTCTTATTAATTATTATTTTAGGAATTAATCTTTTTACTCATTGTATATATAAATCAATATTTTTGGGTGATCTTGAGAATAAAGTTTTGATGATGGAAGTTATTAGCTTTATTTTTGGGTGTATTTGACAATAAAGTTTTGATCATGGAAGTCATTAGATTCAAATACAAGTTTGAGTGATTAGAGCAAGTCATATGGTTACAACTCATCTTTATCTCATTTAAATTGATCACTCAATAACTCTTGTTTTTTGTCTAGTGCAAATAAATAACATTCAAATGGTTTAAAATTAATAACTTTATACTTTAAAATTAATAATTTCAAACGCCAACATTGAACACAAGACTGTGCCAAATTTACAAAGAACCTTCCTTACTCGGAGTGTGGCATAAAAGTATAACATCTTGGTTTTTTAGAAGAAAAGTATAACCTATTTTTATTATATATTTTATTTGTTATATCCTTATTTGTATTATATATAGATTATACCTTATAAAAAATTACATTTAGAAATGAAATAAATAAACTTTGTGGAACTTGAACAAAAGCAGAAATAATTTCCTAAGTATGATTAAATGTGGACCAAATACCCATAGTCATGTCTTATATTTTAAATACGTTTGTTTTTTTATCATAGGGTGAAACGTGGATTAACATAACATCATTTTATGTATAATTTTAAAATTAACAATTTTTTTATACTAGCCAATATATAATTAAATAAAAATATTGTACACCTTTACATTTTAACGTAATTTTTTAAAATTATATTTATAAAATAAAAAATTAAAAAATAACATTATACCATAATATAATAATGACACTGAAAAAAGCACAGTTAATAAATTAATAAACACAGAAATAAACGAACGAGAATTTAAATTTATCAAACCAAAAGAGAAAAATAACCAATAAATTAAGGTTTTTAATTAATAAATCAATTAACTGACGAGGTAATAATTAAGAAACGCAAAACAATTCTTTAAAAAAAATATTTTCTAACATTAATTTTATACAAAGAAAGAGGAAAAAAATATTAGTAACGTAGTTTTAACGTACAATCAATTCTGTCAAACATTATTAAAAACAATAAAATAATAAACTAAAATCATTAAAAAAAATTTAAAATCTTCAACATATATAACTTCAATAAACCATCATTTTAATATTTAAAAGTATAAAAAATAAATAATTTAATTCAATAAATAAAATAATCTCTAAAAATATTTATTTATTATTTCTATTCATAAATTTAATTTTTTATAATTATTTTATCCAATGATATAATTGAAAAATAATAATGATTTATAAATATTTTTTAAATATTATTAAATTTTTATTTTTATATTCCAAAAATTAAATTTTAATTTTAAAAGAAATGTTAAAAAATGCATTATTATTTTATTTGTTACGTTATTTTTATAACAAGCCTCACTGGTTTGAAATGTTTCTAGTAGAATGAAAAACCGTACAACTATTATGCTTACGTCATAAACATGATTTGAAAATATATATATGAAATCAGAATGACGTCAAACTTAACGGAATCAAGTCTCGTCAATGAACACACACTGTCTCTGCCGTTAATTTCTTCCGTTTACTTTCTGCCAACTGCTGCACTTGACAACTCAACACTCTGAAGAACAACAACAATAGAAGAAGAGTCTCTCATTTTTCTCTTTCTTTCTTTCTCTCTCTCTCTCATCAAAAACACTATGGAACCTTTTCGCTGATTCCTTCCAATTTTCTCACACTTTCCCTCTCACTTTCCCGCACTTTCTCGCCATCCAAACACCCGAGTTTCAACCCTAGAATGGCCTCCGAAACTGCCGAAGATGACAAATCCTGGGAGCAAGTCTTACGCCGCATGCTCCCCGCCGGCGCACCGTTACCGGACGAGGAACACCTCGATTACTCCATCGCCGTCGAGTATGAAGGTCCTCCGGTTCCGTACGATGTTCCGAAAGTCGATCCGCTCGAAATCGGTACCGCTCCCACCGCCGTCGCTCCGATTAGCACCACCTCCGACTCGATTCCGGTCGCCATGCCGGTTCATCCGCGGTTCTCTCGGTTCAACCGCGTTGTACGTAACGGATTCGACCGCGCGCCGTTTCAACCGCCTCCACCTCCGCCGCCGCCGCTTAGTCCGTCGGAGAGCCGCCGTTCGTCGTCGGTGTCCAGGTCGCAGTTCGATTCGCGCAGCGGTGAGGTTGTTTATCGTTCTGATGCTAGCGTCGCCGTCATCGATGATGACGGCGACGGTGCGAGTTCGGAGACTTCACCTCCGAATTCTGCTCCGGCGCCGCGCAGCGGTGCCGGAGCCGGGAAACGGCCGACGACGGTGACGTTCCACACTCCGAAGGATTCGGAGGATGGAGTGGATGACGGAGATGATTATTCGTCTCCGCGGTCGGTGGCGACGGAGCCGGTGGGTTCTCCGGTTGCTGCTTCCGTGTCAGTGAGGAATAAGAAGAGGTGGATTTGTAGTAGGTGTGGGAATGGGAATAGGTTGAAGGAGAAGGAAGCGTGTTTGGTGTGTGATGCAAGGTATTGTAGTAACTGTGTGTTGAAAGCGATGGGGTCTATGCCTGAGGGGAGAAAATGTGTGAGCTGCATTGGACAGGCTATAGATGAATCGAAGAGGTCGAGCTTGGGGAAGTGTTCTAGAATGTTGTCGAAAGTGTGTAGTTCTTTGGAGATTAATCAGATAATGAAGGCTGAGAAGGAGTGTCCGGCGAATCAGCTTCGGCCGGAGCAGCTTGTTGTGAATGGCAGGCAGTTGAGGCAAGAGGAGTTGGCTGAGATTCTGGGTTGTTCCATTCCTCCTCAGAAGTTGAAGCCTGGGAGGTATTGGTATGATAAGGATTCTGGACTTTGGGGCAAGGTGAAAATGGAAAATATTATAACTAGTTTAATGTTTCAAGATGTTGTGTTTTGTGTTTGTTTTAGGTTATGTGTAGGAATTACTGTTTTTGGATTGGTCTATTATTGTTTTGCTTAATTTGGGTGTGATGGATTGATTCCAGGAGGGAGAGAAGCCTGATAAGATAATAAGCTCGAAGCTAAATATTGGAGGGAAGCTTCAGACGGATGCGAGCAATGGGAATACTAGAGTTTATATGAATGGCCGAGAAATAACAAAGATTGAGCTTAGAATGTTAAAGGTAATCAATAATTTTGTTTCTACTCTCATCTGGGTTGGATTCTGTTCTGAATGAAATAGTGAAACGTGGATGTTAGTTAATGTACTTGAGTTAGATACCGACTTGTTTTTAGATAAGTGTTAATGTTTCCTATGCTTGTGTTTCAACAATGGTTGTGTGAAGTACCATGTGGGAACTCTGTTGACGGAATATTGATTGTAGTGCTTGTAAGTTTATAGACAGTTGGTTATCTAAAAAAAATCAGAATGAATACAGACCTGTGTTATTATCAGTCAACTTATGTCCAACTTCTGTTTCTAAGCATTTTAGTGTTTGGATATTTCTTCTTAGCATCAAGTTCTTACCAAATGCTGTTAATATTAAGAAAAATGCACTGCATAAACTACTATATGTGCAGGGTAAAATATTGTCAATGAAAAAGACCCTAGACATGCATTAAATATTTTTAGCAGTTCCCTTTAAAATTAAGCGATTTATATTTCAAACATTCAAGCTACCCGACTATTAAATGGTGCTATTAAATGCAACTATAATTTATACTTGTTGATGTGATAATCAAGTTTAATGCGGCTTTTGAATCCCTTAGATTCGATGTATAGAGAATTCATTCACAGTTTTTAAGACAGTCCTTCAAATCTTTGATGTCTATTTCCTATTCTGCACATCCTATATATCTCTTAAGAGCAATGCTGACCAAAGCAATGTCAGATCTTGTGAAGCTTGTCTTGAAAGGAGGACTGCAAGAACCTTTAAATGGACAGTTCTACTCCCCTCTTATAAATGCATTTAGATCATCTCAAGTAAAAAAAAAAATCTTGAATCTTGTCTTTCTTGTTCCTGTAGATATGATATTGATGTAATCAATGTAATACCATTAAGCTTGTATGCTTCACTTTTGGTATTTTTTTCTACCTGCACTGAGAGTCTGCAAAGTGTGTTTGTTTATCTATTTGTCATTAGTTGCCTTTATCAGTTATCATCTCATATTGTGATTTGTTGGCTATCATTTCAGCTAGCAAATGTTCAATGCCCACGAGATACTCATTTCTGGGTTTATGAGGATGGATCTTATGAGGAAGAAGGGCAAAATAATATTAAGGGCAACATATGGGGAAAGGTTCTCTCTTATCTGATTATAACATATATCTTCTGTTCAAATTGAGCTTGAAAGCTTATGACTTGATTTGGTTTTTTATACAATATTAGTTTGGTTTATGGTAGGCAGGCGTCCACTCGTTTCATTTGTTCATTATTCTCATTGCCTGTACCTCCTACTAATCCTTCTGGGGTCAAAGATAGTACAACTAACTATTCAACAAGATCTGTGCCTGATTATTTGGAGCAAGGTAGAGTTCAGAAACTTTTGTTGTTCGGTATGGAAGGGTCTGGAACAGCCACTCTCTTCAAACAGGCATGTTTGTTTCCTCTCTCTCTTCTTCCATCTCTCTCACCTTCTGTCTCATAGTTGCTTGTATTTGCACCTTTCTGTGCTTATTTTGTGTGGCTGGTTTGGGATCAATATCTTAGGATTTCCCTTTTCCTCTGGAAGAGGACTTTAGTGAAGAGTCATAGTTTATGTGCTTGATTTGTAGTGCAAATGCAATGGATGCTGGTGGACTGTTAGTTATGTGTTATTCAGTACACTATTTTCTTAGAATTTTAGTTGTATAAATGTGCTTATCCACTCTCTGACAACCACAAATATATGTTGCATATCCATGTATTTGCTTGAATATGGGGGATACATGCGGGTGTGTATATACAGATATACCAGTAGTTCTATGTATGAATATTCTATATGCTTACCACTTTCATAAAATGTGCCAATGCTCACAAACTTTTAGATGTAAATGTAAACAAGTTAGATGCATTAAAATGTGTATGTGCTCCCTACTTATGGTTAATGGAAACCAAACCTTGTCTTTGTTTTTATTTTCATGCTTTCTCGTGTACATATTATGAATGGCTCTTTCTGTGCATATGTGGTAGGAGATATTTTAAGAAAACTGTATAATTTTAGTTTACATGGTTATGATACATTTTCTTTTTGGCATCTTGCGAGGGTTATTGTAATGCTGTGGTACTGATTATGCTATTGTTTTTATTTTATCATTTCTAATTTTTTATGCTTTCAATTTAAGAATATTCTAATTCTCTGTCCTTGGAACAGGCCAAGTTTTTATATGGAAACAAGTTTTCTACAGAAGAATTACAAAACATCAAGCTTATGATTCAAAGCAATATGTACAAGTATCTCAGCATTCTGCTGGAAGGACGAGAGCAATTTGAAGAGGAAGCTCTGGCAGAGAGAGAAGCTACTTCATTAGAAGGTGAAGGATCTGGACAAGGTATAATTTTACTTTCCTTCCCTTTCTTCCCTGAGTTAAGTTGAAGTGCCGCCGGCTTTTTGCTATTTTGTGGCATTTATTATTATTCTGAAGTCACTATATATTTTCTTTAGTTTTGTTTCTTTTGTTCTCTATAAATTATATACATATAGAATGATGCTTAATGTTTTCCATAATGCTTGTAACAAATGCATTTCCTCTGTATGTTTCTTATCTTACCAAATTTACAATAAAACCATTTAAATAAGGTCCTTTTCAATGGTTACTTGCTGTCTTGGCTAGAGATCTTTCTTCTTATCCATTATATTTTAGCCCGTATATGGATTATTTTTCCTTTAAGGAACAATTTTCAAGTCAGTAATGCCCAATAGCACAGAATTTTTCCCTTGTGGATTTTGTGGATGATACTCTTTGATAATAATCCTTTTTGCAATGTCTTGGGAAATCTAGAATTGTGCAAGTGAATCCAATTGTGCAATGAATTTAGCAGGAACAGCAGCTGATGAAACCAAGCTGAGCATTTACTCAATCAATCAAAGATTCAAGCACTTTTCTGACTGGTTACTGGATATTATGGCCACGGGAGATCTGGAGGCCTTCTTCCCTGCGGCAACACGTGAGTATGCTCCTATGGTAGACGAAATCTGGAGAGATCCTGCTGTTCAGGAAACATACAAGAGAAGAGAGGAATTACATAATCTTCCCGATGTTGCTAAATATTTCTTAGATCGGGTATAACTCTACTGTTTCATTCTTACTATTCTCTCTTCTTGATAAGTATCCAGTGGTCTTGAGTTTTGTGTTGCATTTGAGCTGTTAATCATTATTAAATTACAACTTAATATTTGTCCTATAAAAACATCATTTGCCTTTTCCGTTCTGAAGTTAAATCAAAGTGTCTGGCATCACTCTCACTGCTTTCCCAAACTATTATTTCACCTTAAATACACTTAATGTTGTTACTTTGGTAATAACTAATGTCATGAGATCAATTTGATTTTTATTTCTAATTTAATCATTAAACTGATTATACTTTGTATAAGTATTGAATAATGTATGTGCTTTCATCATTGTCAATTGACCTTCATCCTATATATATGGAACATAATATTAAACTACACAGGGAAAGAGAGAGCATGGGAACTATGGTGGCTTCCATATTGATTATCAAAAGCTTAAATTATCCTAACAAAAGATTGAGAGTAAATGTTATTAGTTGATATGCCAAGTTATTAGGATTTACGCGAGTGACAACATGTCTCTCTTATGGACATGTAATTATGTACTTATGCAACTTCAAATGAGCTACAAATCTCTTAATGCATGCATTGGTAATTAACTCCCTTTATTTAAATGCATATTTAAAGAATCTTTTATTGAAATATTGCTATCGTGGAAAACCTACAATTTGGATAACTCTTCCTACTGTGCAGTCTATCTAAATTTGGGTCATACATTATAGTAAATGTTTGTCTTTCACTTTTTCTAATATAATAATATCTACCTAGGTAGGGTAGAACTGGAGTTTACTAACTTCTAATTTGACTTGTCATGCTTTTTGTACTTTTGATTTGTCATCTGTCTCTGGCTAAATTTTATAAACGAGCTCAAAATATATTGACTCGCTTAGTTATCAAAATGTCTAATCATATGTGATCCTGCGCAGGCAATAGAAATATCAAGCAACGAATATGAACCTTCCGATAAGGATATATTATATGCTGAAGGAGTCACTCAGAGCAATGGTCTTGCCTTCATGGAATTCTCATTTGATGATAGGAGTCCCATGTCTGAGATATACAGTGAAAACATCAATTGCCCTCCCCCCTTAACCAAGTAAATATTCTCCTCTTCCATTTCCTTTTTCTCTTATTTTGTTGAAATTTCTCAAAATATTCTTAACTCTTAACATTGTCATTGACTCATCAGATATCAACTGATTCGTATAAATTCAAAGGGACTGCGTGACGGTTGCAAATGGTTGGAAATGTTCGAAGATGTGAGGGTAATCATATTTTGTGTTGCCCTGAGTGACTATGACCAGGTGTGGCCTACCAATACCGGTAAACTTTGTAACAAACTTCTGGCGAGCAAAGATCTTTTTGAGAGTCTGGTGAAGCATCCTTGTTTTAAAGGTACACCATTTGTGCTTCTCCTAAATAAATATGATGTCTTTGAAGACAAGATAAACAAAGTTCCTTTATCAACATGTGAGTGGTTTGGTGACTTTTGTCCCGTGAGACCCCATCACAACAATCATGCCCTAGCCCACCAAGCATATTACTATGTGGCTGTGAAATTCAAGGAGCTTTATTATTCCCTAACTGGCCAGAAGTTGTTTGTGGGGCAAACTCGAGCTCGGGATCGCGTGTCAGTTGACGATGCATTCAAATACATAAGGGAGATCATCAAATGGGATGATGAGAAGGATGATGATATATATGAAATCAATCCAGAAGAGTCGTTTTACAGTACAGAAATAAGTTCTTCTCCATTCGTCAGACAAGAATGAATCCCTAACCTTTGATAACCCTTTTTGAGACTGAATGAGAGAGAGATAGTGTCTCACAGCTCCAAAGAATTTGTAGGAGCATTGCATTCATGGAAGGACAGGGAGATCAATTGCCTGGACTGTATGGAGTATGCTTTGTTTTGTTCTTTAGGATCTTCTTCCTGAACAGGTTCAGAATGATTTTTGCCCCTTCATTAATAAGCTAATTTTATTGAGAGGTTGTAAATTCAGAGGTGATTTGTTCTCTGTACAGCTTATATTGACAATATTGTTCAGCTTAATTTGAAAAAAAATAAAAAAAATAAAAAAAGCGGTATCTATTGAGTTTAATTTATAAATTTCCATTATGAATTTTCTGTTCACACAATTTGAGTCCTTAAATTCCCAAACTTCATCCTTGAGTAGCAAAAGCAAGAAGGAAATGTAACGGGAAACATCCTAAGCGGACAATAAAACACAAACAAATAATGTGAAAAATGTAAATAAACTGATTGAGGTAAGCAAATAGAGATTGGAGAGGCAGCTGAATCGAGAACAAATTAAGACAAAAGTGAGAAGAATTTGGAGTCAAGAAAATGAATTTGGACTCAAGTTCATGTCATAAGTTTGGAAAATAGGCTTGAATATAAACCATTTATGATGAAGCCTAACTTGACCCATTTCACCTTATTAATGTTGTTAGAACAAAATTGAATATTGATTTAAGAAAGTAAAAACATCTGAAGTTCTTATTGACTAATTAATCAAAGAAATATATTAATCAAAATTTGGCATTAAAGCTCCAATTATACATATGTCAATTATATATATATATATATATATATATATATATATATATATATATATATGAATAATTAATGAGCCTGTTCCCTTGGTATATCTCAATTTTCAAAATACAATCAGAATATCATTCATCACGCTGTTGAATGATTTATTATTTTAACATTATTTGTCTTTTATGATTCTGAACTCTCAATTTTAATCTCTCACTTTTTTTTTTATCCGTTTTTAGTCTCAGATATTTTAATTCTGTTTTGGTTTTAATCTCAATTTTCCGCTGATATGTTGCCCTTATAAAATGGTACATGACATCTCAATAATTATTATGAGATATGGTGGAAACTAACTAAATAACAAAAATCAGAACAAAATTATAAGTTCAAAAATTAACAATAAAAAAGTGAAGAACTAAAATTCAAAATTTGAGAAAAAAACAGAGAATTGAAAAAAAATATTAAAACCCTTCTATTTTAAAAAAAGGATTGTTACAATATTGCCGGCAAAAGCTGTGATTATATTTTTCTGACTTCATATTCATACCCAACTACTTTGAAACCCTAATTAAGACACAGAATTTCATTTACTATCATAGTCAAACCACTTACTTTAAATTATATATATATATTTTTAGCTACTAATCTTGAACACAATAACTAAGCTTGATTCATACATAGAAACCTTAGATGTAACATGTTCCCTCCTGTGAAGGGAATCGGTATTAAAATCCAAAAAAATTTAAACTATTTTGTGTGGTTTTGTGTGTTACGTATCATGTGAGGTCTATATAATTTGTTGTATTTAATATTTAACCTAGTACCCTACATATTTTATGAGGTTCCAAGGTAAATAAATACTAAATAGTTGACTCTTGAAAGTGGCATATAGTTGTCTCATGTGGCTGCTACTATGTTACACAATCTTAGGAAATAATTGGGTTATGTAACATGCTTGCATCACCACATGATAGTCAAATGTTTATAAGTGTGGTTGAATAAATATTTATAAATTTTCATATTAGATGATGATTTTGATTTTGTGTAAGAATATATATATTTTTTACTAAAATTGAGTTTGAAATAAAATGATATTTATTTTGAATTTTTTATCTGAAAAATAAGTTTGTATCCGAAATGCAGAAATCACATGAGAATTTGTTTATGTTAGAATCTGAGTTAGATGCACTTTTCTGTATAAAACATCATTCAAATTAATGTTTTCTAGCCGTGCATTTATGAAATCATGATAACTAATTAAATGTGACTTTGAATATGGAAAATACTAAACCAAATACATCTTGATTCATAAATAAGAAATTGTTTCAAGTGATGTCACTAGTTTTTCTTTGTATGAAAAAAAAAAACAAATAAACTCTCAATTAGAGAACTGGTCCAAAATAAATTAATTTGATGATATAATACACTATCAAAATTTTATTATTAAACTATTACTTTCTCTTCTCAATAATTTCTAAAATATTAGAATTATTTAATGCTAAATTATTGAATATCTTTCACTTTAATTTAAAGAAATTTGTAACTGTTTATATATAGAATTACTTAATATAATTTCTAGAGTAAGTTACACTCAATTTCTTGGATTTCCTATAGATCATTACAATTGATCACTTTCCATTTTTTAACATTACTTTTACACTTCTTATATAATGCATAAAAATGGTATCAACATATTATTTTTAAAACAATTATGATATTTTGAGTAGAGATAAAAGAAATAACAAACATTCAAAAAATCTAGTAAAAATAGTAGTATTTTTACTTCTTCAAAAATTATTTATTAAAAAAAATATTTTATGAATGAATTTGATGGTTTTGGACTTTACTCCCCTAATCAAAATTCTTCATTCTTTATGGGAAAATTTCAATTTCTTGATATTCATTTAGCTTTGGTCCCAAGCAATACCTTCTTTTCATGTCATCAAGAATGAGATTTGAATGGTGATTATGCAATTCATCATCATATATGGTCTTGTCAAACCCTTTGGTCTCAAATAATAAATTAAACAAGACTTAAATGGAGGTATCTAATTATGAATGAAAAATAATTACTAAGACTATTATGGTTTGCAATGCAATTGCAGGATTTGAAGGTGTCAAGAATGTTAGCTTAATTAGTTTGGTAGAACAGAGACCAAAACTTGCATAATTTTATGTACTTTCTTTCACCTTTGGTAGGTACATAGCGTCATCATTTTGCATATTCAATAAGGAACAAATATTTAATATTAAGAAAGGGTCAAACTAAAACCACACTTTGCACAACACAGAATAATAAAAAGGGTAGTTTGTGAATTAAATATATTGAGGATTTTTATTTTTTTTTTGTATTATAAACTATGTTGTTTAAGAGTTATAAAGCTAGATTTTATTCCCCAAGATAACCTTTTCTGTTATTTATATTTTAATTTATTTTTTATAGTATATGTATATATTATTTTGTCACAATTTGACTCCTATGACCAGATCACTTCTAATTCCTAGGACTTGGATGGATATATATTATATAAGGTTGTTGGTTTAAGGTTAAAAATAAGTGATTTTGTTGTGAAATAATTTAACAATTATTTTTAGTAATTTTGAAGAAAAGCAAGAGTGACTTTATGTTTGTTAATGTATGAATAATTTATTTTTTTTTATAAAAAAAAGTATTTTTAAAGTGTTTAAGAAAAGCAGAAGCAATTATATATAACATTAAATTTATATAAAGTTAAAATATTAACCAAAGTAAGAATAATGATTGGAATATTTCTTATTAAGAAAAAGTTATGAGTATGAGCACTAAGCACTAAAACTTAAGAAAGTTGGAGGCTGAAAAAGAATAACTTTTATGTGAAGGCATTGGTCCTTCAAACTCAAGCAAGAAGCAAAGGAATGAGACTTTAAAAAACTATAAAAGAAAGAAAATTTGGTAAACATGAGTTACAAGAATTTGATGATAAATTTAACCTACTTTGTGTTAAAATTTTATATAATAAGTAACATTTTACAGTAAAATCATATTAAAAAGGTTAGAAAAATTATTTGCAGTCATTAAGTTATTATGAAATTAATTAACTATTAGGGATAAGATGAGTAAATGAAAATTTTTAAAAAATAAGTTTTAACTTTTAAATTACCATATACTTTTAAATTGTATCTCAACGACCTTTTTTTTGTTAATTAAATTGTATTTTTCACAAATAATCCCATCTAAAAATCTGGTATTTTAAGTCAAGCTAATTAAAAAATATTTAGTACAAGTTAATTGATTTTAAATATATAGTTTAATTTCGATATATTTTAAATATAAAAAGATTTCTACATCATTACTCTAAATATCATTTTTAAAATTACAAAAATATATAGACTTTGAATTTTATATAAGAATTCATTAAATAAACAAGAAATGACAAATTATATATTTGAAAGGATTATAATTTATAAGTAACTAATGTATCAATTTTTATTCAAATTTGAGTAATTAATATATATATATATATATAATTTAAATTTTCTAGATTCAACTTTATGTATTTAAATGCACATCTACACGTTAATTTTTTCAACTCAAGCCAATTCTTTGCATTAGATTGATATATAGAAGGTTCACTTTGAACCTGAAAATTCAATTCAATTAAAATCAATCAAATTTTTAAAAATTTATTTGATTATTTGGCTTAAAAAATGTATAAAATATTCAAAACTTGGAAAACCAAAATTTCTATGTAAATTCAACGATGGATTCTTCCTCCGCGTATCCACTGTCTTCGTTTTCAATTTTTATATCACAAACTCAATATTTTATTATACATTTATAAATTATTTATTTATCAACTATCACATCACACAAACAATTATAATAAACAAAATATGTAACATGGTTTATTAAGATCTTGCATTCAAATTAAACAAATAAAGTTAACACGATATCCTTAAATAAATATTAGAAAATGCTAATCTTTTAGATTAAAAAATGGTTAAGAAGAAAAAATTTAATGAAAATAATCCATCATGTTTTTTTTTTAATAAAATTTGGTTATTAATAAAATAGATCTATTCTTCGTATCAATAATATAATTATCTTGATGAGTACAATTAAACAATTTTATTAAGCAATCAGTTTCTTTAGGAATCTTCATCTTTTGTTATTACAAAGTGGTAATTTTTAATTACTTAGTGTTGTTAAAACTTAGTGCAATAATATCTACACTATCAATTCTTTTTATCAGAATTGTTCTTATCAAAAATAAGTTTAAAGATTACATATCTAATATATTAGATATTATAAATTTTTAAAACTTTGTTATGAAATTTACAAATTGAATTGTAATTACTTAAATGTATAAAATAATTTACACACGTGTGCATTGCCGTTTTATTCAATAAAAATACTAAAACTTTTGAAAGTTTAAAATTTATTGTTTAAACTTTTGAAAGTTTAAACTTTTTTTTTTCTCTCATTTCCCTTTTTCTCTTACCGAGTCAAAATTAGTTAACAAAAAGTTTCTTTAAACGATGTAACAATATTTTCTTTCTTAACAATAAAAGTAATTTTAATGAAAAAAAATTCAAAGCAGAATTGTTATAAAATTTAAAGTAAATATTAATTTTATTCTTGAAATTGGTAATTTATAATGATTTATAATGAATTTCATTCATTGATAACAACTTACATACACATAACACATATATATAATAAATTTAATTAGTACTAATTATACACCAATTATAATTTATAATATATCCGTGAACTTTTACATAAATATTTTATAAGTTATATAAAAAATAAATTTTAATTAAATAAATATATAAAAAATTTAATACTTCCATAACTACTAAGTTCATATATAATTTACTTTTCAATTTATCAAGTTTATTATACGTTACTAACTTTAACGTGAAGTTATCCAAATATATGATAAAATCAATAAATTTGGATATTAAACTATGATCAAGTAGACAAATTTACATGACAAGTGTATAGATTGATAGTGTTATATGAACAACTGAAATACAAATTAATTGGTTACCTCTTTTTATTTTGGTATGACTTTTTTTATTATATTTTTAATGTAACATTATACATATTATTATTATTATTCGATCCATTCTCAAGTTCCACGTATGTATATAGGATATTTTAGAAAATGAACATTTTTCTTAACAATAAGATTAGAAAAAAAAAATAGAAAAAGATGATTTCATTTTATTTTTTATGAGGAACAGGACCTATTACAAGATTATTTTTTTTAAGACCATAATTTTAAAAAGAGAAATTACCTATGTTTTTTTAATCTGAAGCAAAATACGATCGAAATACAAATTAATCGGCTATCATGTCTTAAAATGTATCTATTTTTAATTTTTTTTATTTTAAAAATTGAAAATAAAAAATTTTAGAATAAAATTGACGTAACATGATTCCTAAGTAAAAGTAGGACGTGTTCCATAGGTATCATAACTATAGGTGTTTTGTTTGTTTTGGTCATATTCCTTAATCCGTAGTAGAAAACGTGTGACACCAAGTCATAACCCAAACGCGAAGCCAAACACCTCAAACAATTTTGGTTGATACCTTTTCTTTTACCCGTTCTTCCCTTTTGAATAGCTTTCAAATTCTTTTCTTCAAAATCTTTGGTCAATGTTCAAAATTTCAAATCCTCACACTCCTACTATGCAATCAACAACAAATTTCTCTCTCTATTCAATTTGAATGCTTCTCTCTTACAACTTAGAATAATATTTTCTTTGAGTCTAACTTTGAACACACTTCATACGTATGAAACCAAGGACCATGACCATTTATTTATGTACTTGTATAATAATAATAACACAAATTCAACACACACATGAGACATGATATGTCTACGTGTATGTATGTTTGTGTTTCTCTATTTCTCTATATAAATATAAATTTTGTAGCATCTTGAAGACCCATCAAATATTTCTCTACAAAGTTACAAACTTGATAACCAAAAAAGTGATTTAGTTTTAGAAAGAAAAAAACAGTTTTTTTTGCTTGTTTGAGAAGGTTGCTAGCTAGAGATCATGGTGTTGGGATGGAGAAGGAGGAAGAGCAACAAACACCATGTCAAAGGTGGAAAACCCATGAAGGAATTGGTTGTTCCAAACCATTTCAGGTGTCCAATTTCTCTTGATTTGATGAAGGATCCTGTGACATTGTCAACAGGGATAACCTATGATAGAGAGAGTGTGGAGAGGTGGTTTGATGAAGGGAATATCACATGTCCTGTTACGAATCAAGTTGTGAGGAACTTTGATATGATTCCGAATCATTCACTTAGGATAATGATTCAAGATTGGTGTGTGGAGAATAAGCAACATGGGGTTGAGAGGATTCCAACACCAAGGATACCAATTAGTTCAATTGATGTTGCTGATCTTCTCATGCAAGTGAAGGTTTCATCAAGGGGTTTGGATCAATATGGATGCCTTGAATTGGTTCAGAAAATGGAGAGGTGGGGTGGTGAGAGTGATAGGAACAAAAGGTGCATAGTGGATAATGGTGCACCTGTGGCTTTGGCTTCAGCTTTTGATGCATTTGCAAATGACTCTGTTGAGAGGAATGTGATTGTTCTTGAAGAGATTTTGTCAGCACTCAATTGGATGTTTCCACTTCAAATGGAGGCACATAAGTCTTTAGGGTCTTTGGCTTCTTTAACTTGTATGGTTTGGTTCCTAAAGCACCAAGATCTTTCAGGGAAAGAGAAGTCCATTGTGGCATTGAAAGAGCTTCTTTCTTTTGGTGATGAGAAACATGTTGAGGCCTTGTCACAAATTGAAGGGGTCAATGAGCTCTTGGTGGAGTTCATCAACAAGAGGATTAGTCCAACCATCACAAAGGCTTCATTGACGGTGGTTTGGTACTTAGTCTCATCTTCCAATTCAAGTGAGAAGATGAAATCTGCATTTGTTGAATTGGGTTTGGTTTCTTCTTTGCTTGACATTCTCATTGACTCAGACAAGAGCATGTGTGAGAAGGCTTTGGCCATTTTGGACTCTCTATGCAGCTCTGAAGAAGGGAGGGACAAAGCCTATGGTAATGATCTAACAATTCCTCTATTGGTTAAGAAAATTTTCAGAGTTTCACCATTGACCACAGACTATGCTGTTTCTGCCATTTGGAAACTGTGCAAATTTGTAGAAAGAGATGAAGAAGGAAGAGCACTTGTTGAGGCACTTCAAGTTGGTGCATTTCAGAAACTCTTGTTGGTGTTGCAAGTTGGTTGTGGTAATGAGACTAAGGAGAAAGCAACTGAGCTTCTCAAATTGCTCAATCCTTATAGGTCTGAATTGGAATGCATAGACTCAGATTACAAGAATGTTAAGAGATCATTTTAACTTTAGGATGCTTAATTATTACTATTTTTTTCCATTACAAGTTTTGTGCTGTATTATTTGTAAAATCTTTTTGGCCTAACAAATGGATCTCTGCAATCTGTGTAATGAGATTCAAAGAATCTATAAATAGATAGGAACATGTAGATTTGATTCTTTTTGTACATCACAATAAGAGTAAGAATGGTATATTGATATCTTTGTTTATCACATTATCTATCTTTTCTCACTTCTATCTCTCATCGTTGCAAATTAATTATACATCCTTGTTGTACTAATGTAATTTCTCAAATATTTAATCCAACTAGTTTGATAACCTATATTTTTATATTAACTTGAGTTGATCTTTAAAAATAAATGTGTCTTCCAAAAGAAAATGATTGCCTCTTTCGAAATAACATGTGAGAAAGTGGTGATGATAAAGAAGAAATTAGAGTAACCGGTATATAAAGTTTGAATAAACCAAAACTTTAGGTAATATTTTAGGTCTTGATTCTTATCTAAGTCTGAAATCTTCAGTAAAATCATTGGATTATTCCAACACAAATAGAACTGCTATAAGTAATTCTACTTATGTTCTTATTTCTGTTTCCTTTCTTTTTTTTTTTAACCAATTTTATGTAAATATATTACAAATTTTTGTCATAATCATTCTATGTGACGGTTCAATTTATTATGTACTCAAAGATCTCATTAATCTTATTGATTATAGGACTTTATCCACTTCATCATTACACATGCTCCAAATTAGAAGTTGAAATGTGTAAATATTTGGGCACAAAGGTGTTCTCCAAATTACAAGAAAGACATCAATGGAGTGTGGAATCATTTGAGCATGTGTGGTATGATATCTTTTATATTTGAATTGAGAATACATCAAAACTCCACTTACCATAAACTTTCCTTTTATATACCACAGTTCTGGATTGCCACAGCTTTATAGGTTACTTCAACACTTTGGTTGGCATCTAACACTCCAACTTAGGAGAAAGGTATGGTCCATTGTGGAATCATTTGAGAATATTTGTCATGAAAGCTTTTGTCATGTGAATTGGAATTATGTATTGGAAGAGTTTTTGAAAAAAGTGTTGTCATAATATAGATATTTTAGTTACTCTTTTCAACATCAAAGAAAATGAACTTATAATAGTTTGGACTAGTAACAAATAATCAAAGAAAATGAACTTATAATAATTTGGACTAGTAACAAATAATATCTTAGTATATTGTAAGTGTACTAAGATACTTGTGTTCTCCGTTAAGGATAATTTTATTTCATATATAACTCTAATATATAGTCAATCAGTTCACTCACAACATTATGTATGCGTATTTCTTTTATTAATTTTTTATCTTTCTTTTTACGTCTACATTACACATATAACTAGATGTCTGATTGTCTGCGTATTGCAGTTGTCTACCAATTTTTTTTTCATCCATTATCATAACTTTTAAATATTTTATACTTAAATATGTCCTTTTCTTTTAAAAAATTAAAGTAAATATGCTGATCCAGTATGATCCAAAAGCTAGCTTCTATATTTTGGCTCCATGTGAGCTTTATGTACTCTTTCACACTAGTAAGTATCATAAAAAAATTTGTTTCCTCTCAAACGTGATTTTATTCAAGATATAAATATTTAATTATTGTTAAGTATAATTAATTTTCTTCTCCAAATTTCAATTTGATTGGAAGTGAAAAACCATACTCTACCTTACACTGAAAAAGTTACACTAAATTTTATATTAAGTTACTTTCATGCAAAAAAACATACACAAACATAAATTAATTCACTTTAAAATTAATTCTGGATAAAAGTATACAAATATTAATCGTTTCACTTTAAAATCAATTTTTTCACAATCAACTTTATAAATGCCAACTTAAAAAATACACTTTCAATTGTGAATTTTCCCACTTAAGCTAATATTCAGAATTTATACTGAATTCAACTAAATTGAAGGGTAAATATTAAATTTAATAAAGTGATGACAGGAATTTTTCATTGATCCACGAGTCAAGTAGCATGTAAATCATTGTCTTAAGCATCTAATGCTAAAAAATTCTTCTTGTGTGCCATTTTTCTGACTACGCTGCACAACTATGATGACTTTAACTAAAATTAGGCAATGTAAGAGTTTCACACATGAAACATTATTTTCATAGAGAGAAAAAATTGAAGTTTTGGAGAATATTCTCCATCATGAAATTCTCACGTATCTATAATGAGTAAGAAATTATTGACGTTTACGATTTTATTGCTAATTAATTTTCAAAGCATGTTTATGAAAATTGCACTAAGTGTGAAAGACTTGAAACTAATAGGAGGTCATTTTCATTGCATGGTTTCATTTGATTATTGGAAACTACAATGACTTGAAATGTTTCATCCAAGTCTTGTGCTAGTTGTTTTATGGATCACATTTTCATATTTGAGTTTCAAACTTCACTTGTCATATTCATTAGTGATATCATTGATTTTATCACATTAAACATTTACATCCCCTTTCAAATCTCTCTCTCTTTTAATCATGATGACAACAAAATTAAAATGAGTTTAATCAATGTTTACTCATGACAAATTAAGTTTGATGTATGTTTTGGGATGATTATTATAAAGAGTCAATAAACTTTATTTTTGGAACTTAGTTTGATTTTTAATATAAATTTTTATTATATGAATTATCGAGATAAACCTCTAATGCTAATTAGAAAATAATGTCAAAATTACTTAATAAATTGCATCTAAGTGTTGTAAAAATCATTTTAAAAATAAATTTACATTTGATCTAGATAAAAAGAACTTTACAAAAATTAGAACAAAATTTAGTCTAAATAATCAAGAATTGAGAAAATAATTAACCCTAAAATAATTTAACTTTATTATTTCGCAACAAACTTTATTGCGGAGTCAAAATAATGCGTATTTTTATTATTACTTTTTTCTTTTTTTTTTATTCTTTTTATTTTATAACTAATTGTTTAGTTATTGAGATGGTATATCAATTATTTTTCAAAATAATTATATAACAGGAGGTGGCTTAGTAGCAAATCCAACAAGACTAGTGTGAATACTAACACTTAATTTGAAACCATTTTTACCATTTCACAAGGCCATTTATATATAAGATTGAGAATGTGAACCATGTGATGCAATGAACATTAGGCAGAAGATGGCACCAAGGGAAACAAGCAAGTTTTGTTGGACACACAGAAACAATGTGAAAATGGGAACATTTGTTTGTCTTCACACAGTACAATAGGCAGTGAAATCAAACTCAAGAAGATACTCTATAACCGTCCATATCACAAAATGTTAAAATGACATCAACCACCACATAGAGAATCTTAGATTAAATGTAACACATAAAATTTGAATTTGAATAATCATGTTAACTTGTATAAGTTAAACTTAGACAATTGAGATTATTACATTAAATATGTATTCTTGAATGAAACTTGTGACATTAGTAGAGAACGCGTATATGACTTAGAAAATGGAACTCACTGTTGAATAAATAACTATTACACTTCATCAGATTTGCACCGACATGTTTGACAATAGGATTAGTGGATCAATTTGCCGTTTAGTTTGTTCTGTCACTAATTAAATCTAAATCTTAGAACTTCATTTACCAGACTTTTAAGTATCAACTTTCAACCACGCGTGGTACCTTCGATTTGATGATTTAATTGACTGCCACTTGCAGTATTTTCTAATCTAAGGTTACAATTTGATATAATATTTTGAAAACTGGGACTTGAAGCATTCTAGAAAACATATTTACAATATAAAATGAATTCTGCTAAAAGAGCAGTTACCAATGTCCACATAGTAACCATTTTTTCAATGCTGTTATTGAATAAGAAATACATTTTTTCAATTCTACTTTTACCTTTTGCTGTCATGTTGAAAAATATTTACCATTATGTCATTTTTGTTGAATTCGGAGATCCTAACTCATGATGTACCATTATGTCATTTGTGATGAAAATTGTTCCTTACTTATATACATATACAAACCCTATTTCTAGACGATATGAGATTTCTAACTATTTTAATGTCAATCTAAATATTAAAAGAAACAAATTTTGATACAAAAAGCAAAACTTTTTTATAAAGGAACGGGAGGAAACTCCTAAATTATATCCATTACAAAAGATGGGAAATCAAATAGAAGTTTAAAAGGAAAATGTTTCACTGATATAGGACAAAAGCCATTAAACAACATAGAAGTCAAAAGATCACATCCAAACAGCACAATTAAAAGATTGGAATATGAAAATCTAGAGCTGAATCACATGAGTATATCCACACTATATAATTTGGTACATCATGTCTGCATGTTCAAACTAGACTCAACTATAGTTGCCTCAAGGACCTCCTCCACTAAACATGAATATGATATTTTGAACTTAAAAATCTACTTGGACTTTTGTCTCTTCTCCACTTCCTCCAGATTCTGGATTTCCTTCTGATACTTGCAAATACGGCTGATAGACCTGTCACCACATTCATATGCATTCGTTTAGATTGAGTTACAATGCAAAGCCTCATAGGCACTTATAGAAGAAAATAGAAAACAAAATAAATGAAATTTCTTCCATAAGTTCAAAGCAACTAATCCACTTCAATTTTTGGAGAAGTTAGATATCTGAAATGTATATATAAGTTGAAGTGCGCAAGTTGATTTTAACTCATGCGAGAAGGCTAATCCATTTTATCTTATTTTCTTCTAGATATCATAGATACTCAAGATAGATAACTGAGTCCATTCCATTCCCAAAAGAAAAAGAGATTTCAATTTAAAAGTGTTACTTTACCAGTAGAGAAGACATGCTGCAACACACAGTATTACATTCCTCTGAGCTTTGTAGATCTGAGTAACACCAATAAATGGTGAATGAGTCAACAATGTGAAGTTTTTCATTTGGCAAGGAAAGAAAATGGCAATTCATATTTTCAAATAAAGAAAAACCAAAGGATGATTATTCATAAGTCATGCAGCCTGATGTTGTTAGTCCAACTTGGCCAAAAGAACACCAAACCATAAAGTTCAAACCAAAAGTATGGTGTAAGCAACATAAATTTCAAAGGTCAAGAAATTCATTTGTGAAAGAAGAGGCTGAAAGCTTAGTAAAATAGGCATTTCCGAATATTCCAATCATGATTAGCCATAATTGATTTTGATGTGCCAAACATCTGCACATGGCAATGATAGGGAAGATAAGACTGGAAGCAATACACTCTCATTAGAAGTGGAAGAAAGAAAATTCACCCAGTACTATCTCCACTCTTACACTATATTTCATTTAGGAATCCAATCATTTTTTCGGCTCCAACCATTGATGCTAATATTTCTGGATGAAAAAATTATCCCAGAGTAGGATAAGATTTAATGAACCAGTTGAATCCAAGTTCTGAGCAAAAAGAAAAAATCTTTTGCTCACCACACTCTGTGTGCTTTCAAAAGTGAATTGGAAGGAAAGAAAATTTTAAAATTTTGTTTCTATAAATTAAGTTTTCCTTCCATTTTCTCTCCGACCAAACAAAAGAAAACATATCGTTATCTGTGTTTTCCTTTCTCTCCACTTTCTTTCTTCTTAATCAGACATACCAGTAGTGAGAGCATTCGGTTCCTCTCACAAGCATATTTGATGTGGGATCTATATCAACTTATATAATAAAATGATGAGCAGAAACATCCCATCCAAGAGTGCTGGAGTTAAAACAATATATAAAACATACACAATTTCAAACATATAAAGCATGGAAAAATTGTGTAAAAATCAGAGGAAAAACTAAAAATTGATTTCAAATTTTTAATCATGATATGTTTACATTCAAAACCGACCCACATGAGTAAGACCAACTCCCCTACTATATGCAATGTATTCTACTAGATGATGGGATTGAAAATAGTGAATTTAGAAATCCAGACTGATCATGGATGTATATGATGTCAAGGTCTTGTAAACCTAAAAACTAAATTATATAAAGTTAACAAGGTAAAATTGAATAAACAGATTAAATCAAAATAGAAGGACACAGGTTACAATAGTGTGCAACATTGTGGTATTAGCCACCAACAGCTTAAACTTATAATGGTAAGGCAAGTGAATACAGTGTAAGTGTTCAGACAAAGTGAACGGCTATCAAAAGGTGCAGCTGGATATTGAATATGGATGTTGAAAATAACATACTGGAACTTTAGCTATTTCACAATGGTAATTTCAATTTTATACAATTTTTTAGGGGTGGAAATGGGGTGAATCTATCACAAACTGAACAATAAAAAGCATGGACCGCCACCATCCACTTAAAGTTTGGTTTCGTTCGGATTTGCATTGAGTCAGACTCAGATTGAGTCGGGTGGGTTAATAAGGTTTCTCATGAAATGCTTCTCCTGCACAGATTAGGTCCAAGTGCCTGATTGTGGGGGTGAAGGAGTGAAATTCGTCACATGACTTAAATGGTTGTTGTCACCCATGTAAACTGAAATTAACTCGCCAGAGTTGGATTACCGACTTTCCCATGGAAATGTTTTTGCCAAAAAGTGGGCTAAAAATAATTACCAGAAAACAATGTTTCCTGGGAGTGTTTTATTAAAGATAAACACCAAACATGGGAAACTAAGGGGGTTGTTTGGTTTTGACATTTCCTGTTTCCATTTCTAAAGAAAATAGAAAACATGTTTGATAAATTTTTGGAAACATTTTCAATAGAAACATTTCTAAAATATAGCTGAAAATAGAAAATAAGAAAACTGGTTTCTAATCTTCTTACTCGAAACAATGAAAACGCAGTGACATGGATGTAATTTTAAACACTCCTCAATGTTTTCTCAAATTTCAAAACTTGGAAATGAAAACAATTTTCAGAGAATGAAAAATTGAAAACACAAAATAAAAACAGAAAACATTTTTTGAAACCAAACAGGACCTAACATTCCCCACATGCCAAAAGCCCCCCTTAAAGTTATATTTCCATCCAATGTTCACAAGATTGTTCTAAATTTGAAACTAATATTCCTCAAATCATGAAATGATCCTTCTCAGTACAAAAAAACAATCAAAAGTTATATAAACACACTCAGTGAATATGCAAAACATAAATTCCCCCAAATACTTACAGATTTCTCATATCGATCTCTCTCCGCAGCAGTACAAACTTCAGAATTACACATCAACCGATGCTCATTCTTCCAGTATAAATCTACAAACAACCAATGATCCAAATTCAGAAACCCAACACTAGATCTCATACAAAATTACCCAATGGATCTCCACAGAAAACACAACTAACATCAAAGAAGAAACAAACAAATAAAAAAAAAAAAAACTCTTCTAAGCCTTTTTTCAAGCTCCCAATCTAGCTACCAACACAATCCAACCCATAAAACTAATACCAAAAAAGAATTCAATTTTCACTACCCAAGATCGATAAACCCTAAAAATAAGGAACAATCCAACAATTGAGTCAAATTGACACCCACCTACCCACCAATCAAGAAGCGAAAAAGTACAAATTTTGAGACAAACCCAACAGTTAATAGATGAAATCAAAGAACTCCATCAGAGGAAAAAAGAGAAAAAACGCACCTAGGAGTTGGAACCCCGAAAAGGGTACAATGAAAAGCGCAGGTTGAAGAATTAGCGAAACGAGAGAGACGAAACGGTTCCTCAAGAGTTTAGGCGTGGGAAGGGTTAGAAGAATGGCGATGGCAGCCTCAGCTGCAACCACATAGGTGAGAATCAACCATTGCAACGCCATTTCTTCTACACTGTGTGTCTTCGATGTGGTCTTGCTCTTCCTTGCTGATTTTCTTTGTTCTTGATGTAATACAAGTTTTTATTATTCTCTGGTCTTTCTAATGTGTCAAAATTTTCTTTTTTTCTCTATTCTTTACTTAGGTGTTAAGATTGGAATGTGTTAATTTGCAACTAGGGTTTCAAGATTTTAATTCAAGGATCAAATTTTTTGGAGTGTAATTCTTAATTTTGTGTATCTAAAGTGTTTTAATATTTTTAAATTTTAAGAAATTACACTGTTTTTTTTTCAATTTTGTGAGAATTTATTTATTTTAAAATTTCCATTAGTTTTCATTTTATTTTATATTTAATTTGAAATTTGAAATTTATGTTATTTTGGAAATTAAAGAGATATTTTAAAGGAATGTGTGAATTATTGTAAACGTTATGATATTGTATTTGATTTTTATGGATAAATAGGAAAAAGTTTTAAATATATATAAAAAAAATTTAAAATTAAGATGGGACATTTCTAGTTCATTAGAAAATAATTTTAATGCATGTTTATATATTTGACAACTGAAAACATGTGTACCATGTAAAATTTTATTTCAAAAGGAAAAATGACACAATTTTGAAACCAAAGTGTTATTAAGGTAATTTTTAAATGAACTAGGGATAAGTGTTCTTTTCAAGAAAAATAATTAAAAAAACATGGTTCATCATGAACCAATCCAAAATGATTGCTTAAACAAAGTTTCTTTTTTTATCAAGATTTTTTTTTCATCATAAGATGTAAATAAAAGAAAAAATATAAAAAAAAAAACTAAATTTCTTCTATAAATTTAAAATCAATTTATGCAACTGAGTTCTTATTACATCTTCTTTATTTTGTTTATCTTGATTTTATTTCCATCTAATTAATTAACTATTAGCATCAAATATGGGTGGATGAAAAAAAAAAGAGACAATTTTAGCATTTTATTTTTTCATCAGTTTCAATTTTTGCATCCATTTAGTCAACACAAACAAGCATTGCTATTTGCTGCCAAAAAAATGAAATCAAAAGCTTTTTCTTGAAGCATTAATGAGTCAACCTAGAAACAGAAGCAGAAGATGAAGACAATTTAATATCAGTTGAAAACTGACACTAAACAACAAACTTTTTTTTTCCAATGAATATTGAGTTTTAAAAAACCTACCCCACAAGTTATTTTGATTAAGAAATTAAAAAGATGAATATAAAAAATAAAATAATTAGTTAAAGGAAATTCTTTAAAATTATCTAAATTCCAGATCCTTTAACCTTGGGCTATTGTGACCTGAAAGTAATAAAAGAATAAATATAAATATAAATAAATTTTAACTATTTTTATTACAGTTAATGATATAATTCTTTAATACACTTAATTTAATTGAAACTCTATTATCAATAACATTTTTTTATATAAGTTTCAACAAGATTAATTTAAAAATTAAATTTATTTATAACTAAAATTAGTAAAATTCAAATATGTAAATTAATTTTCTCAATTAGTGTTTAAATTAATTAAATTTCTTATGATTAAGTTGAAATAAAGTATAAACAAGACCATCAACAAATTAACACATTTCATTGTTGCATCAAATGCAGTTGGTGACAATTAAACCAAAAAAAAGTAGCCACTTTTATCAAATTATATAAATTTAATGAGTATCATACCTGTTTACATTGGCTCATTGTGTGAAATTAATTCATTCAGAAACAAAAGCTGTAACTTGCACTTAAAGTGATTAACAACTACAACATTTCACAAACATATAGTTTAAAATATTAGTATATACTTGTGTCTTGATCCTGAATAGATAAACATTGTGATAACAAATATTAAACTTAGCATCAAATTCCAATGCCCTTTTCCTTTTGGCAACATATAAACTTAGTATTATCATTACAATTTACAAAAACATTTATACTATTAATATATATATATATATATATATATATACCAATTAAATTATTGTTACAAAATGATGTGGTAAGACATAAAGAATGCATAGTACATAACAAGCATCTCAAAATTTGGTACATGGTTTGTACCTCAGTTAATATTAGAAGCAAAGCAATTGAGTTATAATAACATTTGAGTAGCACATATTTGACATATAACCATGAAAGATGCAAGAGATTGAGAATGGAAAGAAAGTGTGCATGAAAAATAGATTGAGAGAATGAGCATAAGAATTCAAAGAAGAAACAGCTGAGAGAGGAGGGAGTGAGGGGAATGAAGCCTGGTCCGAGAATTAAATTAACATTCATTCATATACATATTTAATATTTAGTGAATGAATTAAGATTAATTAGCCCTGTGTAGTTTATCTGTTTCTTATTTTTATTTTTACAGGAAATAAGAAATGATAAAAAATATATTTGGTTGTAATTTTAAAAAAATATTTTTAAAATAAAAGTTAAATAAAAAAAAATTATTTTCACTATTTTCATAAAATTTAGAAAATAAAAAATAAGAAAGATGAAAACACAGTGGTAGAAGAGTAATTATAATAAACTTAAAATGGAAATTTTTTTAGTTTTTAAAATTTGAAAATAAACATAATTTTAAAAAATAAAAATATGAAATAAAAACAAAAATATTTACTGAAACTAAAAAACCTTAATTTTTTAATTATTTTAAAATTTATAAATTATTAATCTATTTTTTTTAATATTTTTTAATCTAAATTAAATTATTAATGTAGAAGTTCCACTTAGTCTTTCATGTGTGATCATTAACCCTTAATAATTCAAATGTAATAAAAAGGAGTAAAAATAAAATAAACAACAAATTATCAGTTGACAAAAAATTTAAAAAAAATATATATAAAATTTGACATACTTAAAAACATAAATAACTCAAAATTAAAAATTTGGACACATGGATCATATAAATATATATACAAATCATACCTCTCGAGCCAAGGCAATATTCCCCACACCCTCATTCTCCCACCTTGTATCATATATATTCTCCATATCATTGAACACTTGTCACTACCTATACATAGCATGAATCATTCATTTCTTGAATTGATGCAAATGAATGATCTATTTTCTGGGCTTCCATAGTTGGATATATGCAATTGGTATTAATAGTGTTGTGTGTGTGAGAGTGAGAAGGAGAGAGAGAGATATGAAAGAAAGTGTGTTGATTGTTATCTTGACTTCAGAACTTAGCATGTGGAAGTTGGAGGCTAGTTACCTCTCTTTGTCGTTAAGGCTTTCCAACATTGAGTTACATATTGCTTGCATGCAAGGTTACTGTGCCCATAATTCATTTCTCATTTTCATTTTATGCATTATTCTCATTTTCACCATAGTCATTTTTTTAACTTTTTTACTTAATGTGTTGGTTTATGTATATGTATTTAGAAAAACTAGAGGTGATGATAAAACTAAAAAGTACTATTAAAACATTGTTTTATTAAGTTTATGTAAACAAGATTGAAAATTATAAAACTTAAAAATATATATTAGAAGAAAAACATTTAATAGACAATGCAATGTGCAGGTAATTAGATAACTTGTTATTAAAATGATAGAAAAATATGTTATGTAAATGAGTTGTCTGATTAACGATTAATTAAGAAGTGGAATTGATATTGTAATGGAAAATTATATATCAATTATTTAATAAATGTTATTTATTTTTTTGTTATTTTATTGTTCAACTTGACATTTTTTTTAAAAAAAATATTGCTAACAAGATTGAAAATACTAATATATGTAAGTTATATTTTTGATAAAATGAAAAATTAATAATGTTAATTTTCTTTTGCGTGATCAATGTTTACTTTGTCTTGAGTTGAATTTGAAACTTTGATTTTTGTCTAGTTTTAGACACGTGTATATATGGTTGCTTCATATCTAGATATCATAGATACTCGAAATAGTGGGCTTCTAGACATGCTTAATGGGCCCTTTCTAATGAGAATGATTAAAAAATAAATAAAAATGAGAAAAAGGTCTACACGTGCAATAATATTTGAGTAGAAGTATAAAATGATTAAAGAGTTTAAGTAATGATTATATACTTTGTTTTTTCATTTCCCTATTTTTCTCCTTTTTATATTTTTTTAAATATATAATAATATATATATATATATATACGTAATTTAATTTTAAAAACAAGATCCCGTAGAATTTCACATGCAATAAAAATTGATTAATAAATTTTGGTTTAAATTAAAAATGATTCAATATTCTACCATAGTATTTTTAAAAAAATATTATAAAAAAGTACATCTATATTTAAAATAAATAAGTCTCAGAAACATATTTCGTTAACAAATTTTTCGAATAAACCTTTATAATCTAATTAAAAAAATAAGCTAATTTATCATATCACATATTAAATTAAGAATAAAAATTAGTTTTAAAATAAATGACTGAGTGATGATAGTTCCGATCTTGAAAATCGGTATAATTTAAAATAAAAAATTATTAAAAATTTAAATATTTTTCTTATTTTTTCTCTACCAATAAATTTATTCATTTTTATTTAATTCGTTTTTTTATGTTAAATTATAACATCGGTTATAAAATAAAAATAAGTTCCACCTGTTAAATATTGGATTAGGCTTTTTCTCACTCCTATAACATTAAATTTATTTGGATCAAGGTGAGGATATTTTAGGTATGACACCATTAAGTAGGGTGTATGAGTAAAATACATGGTGCGAGAAGGAAAACCTGAAATTGGTAACCTTAATCCATCCAATTGGCCCATTCCTTTTCTTTCTTCTTCTTCTTCGTCAGGGTCATCATACATGTGAACCTAACAACCAATTATTTGTTTTTTTTGTTTTTTTTTCAGAGAGAGAAAAAGAGGAACAGTTTTAGATTTCATTTGTGTTAATTGTTTCAAGTTCGATGAGTATAAGATGGCCAAGAGTGTTGACACCAACCTACCTTTCTCAGATTTTAAGAACTCAAAAGAATCCATTAAAGGCTCTTAACATTTTCAATGAAGCAAAATCTAGGTACCCCAATTACTACCACAATGGTCCTGTTTATGCCACCATGATCACCATCCTTGGAAAATCAGGGAGAATCAGTGACATGAGGGATGTGATTCAGCAAATGAGAGAGGATTCATGTGAATGCAAAGATTCTGTTTTTGTATCTGTTATTAAAACTTATGCGAATATGGGGTTGGTAGATGAAGCAATCTCTGTTTACAAAAGCATTCCTAAGTTTAACTGTGTGAATTGGACAGAATCCTTCAACACCATGTTGGATATAATGGTGAGTGAGAATCGGCTTGAAGATGCACACCATGTGTTTGTTGAAAGTTCTTGTGGCTGGGAAGTGAGTTCTCGGACTAAAGCATTGAACTTTCTTATGTATGCTCTGTGTCAGAAGAGTCGCTCTGATTTGGCGTTGCAGTTGTTCCAAGAGATGGATTTTCAAAGTTGTTACCCTGATAGGGATAGTTATGCAATTTTGATGAAGGGGTTGTGTGATGACATGAGGTTGCATGAGGCCACACATTTGTTGTACTCAATGTTTTGGAGGATTTCTCAGAAAGGTAATGGTGAGGATGTTGTGATCTATAGAATTCTTTTGGATGCTTTATGTGATGTTGGAAAATTTGAAGAAGCTTTGGAGATTCTTGGGAAAATTTTGAGGAAAGGACTGAAGGCTCCTAAGCGATGTTATAACCGGCTTGATCCTGGTCAGTTTGCAGATTGTAAAGATATAGAAAGAGCTAAACGGATGATTCATGAAGCTTTGATCAAGGGTTCAGTTCCTAGTTTGGCTAGTTATAATGCCATGGCTGTTGATTTATACAATGAGGGTAAGATAGATGAAGGTGATAAAGTCATCATTGAAATGCAAGATAGAGGCTTTAAACCTACACATTCTATCTTTGAGGCAAAAGTAACTGCATTTAGCAAGCTTGGTAAAGTGGATGAAGCCATCAAGGTAATTGAGGAGGACATGGTGAAAGTCAATTGTCTACCAACTGCTAGAGTGTACAATACACTCTTGAAAAACCTATGCAATGTAGGGAATTCAATGGCTGTGGTTGAGAGCTTGAACAAGATGTCTAACAAGGTGAGTTGCAAAGGTGACAGAGATACTTATGGCATGTTGCTGGAAATGCTTTGTGGTGAGAGAAAGTATCTTGAGGCTAGCCAGCTTTTGGAGAAAATGTCAATTAAGTCATATTGGCCTTGTACTAACAGTTACAATTCACTCATTAAGGGTCTTTGCTCCTTAAGTAGGCAATATGAAGCAGTTATGTGGTTGGAGGACATGTTAAGTCAAGGGAAGTTTCCTGAAGTTTGTGTATGGAATTCATTGGCATCTTTATTTTGTAACTCTGAAAAGATTAAATCATCCACTGAGACATTTAGTCGCCTAACAAAATTTTGATTACAAATGCTGTTGTACTAACTAGAATCATTTAGCACCTTTTCTTTTTTAACTTACATGCTTCTTTACCAGCTTTAAAGACACAATACTAATTGCTGATTCAGTTGCTGACTTAGCTTTCCAAAACTAGAGGCAGGGCATAAGATTGGGCATGAACTCTTTGTTCTATGATTTGCATGACATAAGGTCTAATAAGTTGCTTTATGGTTTGACATTCTTGGAGCATTATCAGTGGATGTGATCACTTGTAGATTTATATACACTGGAACAGTGTATGTCAATTTTGACATTGAGGACCTCTTTAGAGCTGCAAATCAGTGTCTTCTAGGCGGCATTGAGCCCATGTGTGAGCATGTTAGTGCTCAGGTAGAGTAAACCAAAAATTGTGTTTCAGAATTGCTTTTATTCCTTTGACTTTTACAGGAAGCTTCTTAATTGCTTACTTTACAGTAACTCGTCAACTTATTCTTGTAGGCTATTTCTGTGGGAAATGTTTAGCGTACAAGATACCTGAGGATTTCAGCACTACTACATTAAAACATGATGCATAATGTTTATGCTTTAGAAATTTGACAAAGTGAGGTTGAAAACATGGTATATCACATTTTGTACAGAACAGTACAGGTGGAAAACCTCCTTCATGCATCATTTTTTCATATCTTATGTTGTTCATCTTTTCAAAAGGCAGGTATATTGTCACTTTGATTCATCGCATTGTACGGTACATGCTCATGTTCTTCTCAACTTTACTCATCAAGTCTCATTCATCATCTTACTCGTGAGATCCCTAGACTTTAACCATGTCGGGAGGAGAGGGAAAATTGTAGTAAAGAGCTGTAAATGTTAGTAAGATATATGTTTTTTTTGGGAGTATTTAGCATATAGTTACACATTTAGAGTTCAAATTTTATGTTATTAGTCAAAATCAGAACAAGTTCATGTCAGATGATTCGATGGCCCATCGAAGAATCTAATAGTTATTTTGTTTTAGCAGAGTTACCACGTCCACTTACAACTTTAAAATAGTACATTATTGTGAGTCTCTTGGAATAATCATATTATTTGAAGAGAGAAAATTGCACTCATCTCCCTTAAAAAAAATTTAAAGGAACTCCCTCCCTCCCTTAAAAAATTGCACTCACCTTCCTTGTTTGTTTCTCCAAATGACATGTTTGCATAGTAAAAAAGAAACTAAATTGTATGCCAATTACAGAGTTATTTAAATTGAACAATTGACCTGAGTTGCATAATTACAATGTTATTCAAAACTAAGCTGCATTAACTTTTTTCAATAATTCATAGCATCAACTTACCTTAAATGGGCGGCAAAGATGAAAATCATTCCAACAATAGTGAGATATTAAACAAACTGTCAGAGCATGGAATTTACACTCTAAAATGTCTATTGGTGTTTATGACAAGTGAAGGTCTTTTAGATTTACTCTATCCATAAATAGTTGATTGATGTTTTACTCTCCATGGAATTTCCATTAAAAAAAAACATTTTGGAAGAATTCTTGGCTGAAGGAGGGTTTTGAAAGATAGATATCAAAGAGAAATATTTAGTAGATAACTGCAATACGTAGACAACTAGATAACTAGTTATAAAATGAGTAGAAAGAGAAAAAAAAGAAATATCTATACATATATGTTTTATGAGTGAGATAGCTAGTTGACTGCGTACTGCAGTTGATCGCAAAATAAAGTTGGAAATGAAAAATTACTTTTAACAGCAGCAAACAAGAAGGCAGTAGTAGTGAAGTTAAGTCTGCTGATTGATGGAAGTTTGATATAGATATGGGACTGGAAGAGAATCTTTTCAATGGGAGAGGAACTTAGTTTGGGAGTTGGGCTATGGAGGGAGCATCAAATGTTTCAACAAGATAAAGAAGACAGTTGAAAATGGCCAAGCAAAGCAACACATAGTTGGGTCAACTTATAATGTCTAGAAACAAAGCAAGTAAATGCCAACAAATAATAATAGGTAATGGAAATTTGTTTAGACTAAGGTGATTCCTACAAAGATCTCTCTGTTTGTTTAGAAAACAATAAGGAACAAGACTAGAAAATTGACTCAAGAAAGGGGTCATTGGTCAAGATAAAAGCTAATGTGTGGGTTCAACCGGTCTTAACATTTTAAGGGCACGTGAAAAAATAATAATTGTGGGCTTTTATGTATTTAAAATTTATATATAAATATATTCTATAAAAAAAATAAATAATTTCATTAAAAATAATAAGTATTTATTTACAATTTTTCTACCATCAACTTTGATGTTATTCCTATTAGGAGTTGGGAACATGGAAATTAAATTCAGAAGCAGAGAAAATCAAGAGTTCAAATGGACAAAATAGTAGACCAATGAATTATGTGTCTAAATTTCTTTTCTAAACATAACAAAAAAAATTAAATATGTTTTTGATTCATGTAAATTTTAAAAATTTATTATTTATTCAAAATATATAAAACCTTTTTACACCAAATAATATGTTTTATAAATTTGTTAAACTTTTTTCATCAATTTTATTAACTCCCAGAAATCCTAAACATTGCTTAAATCTGTTTTCTAAAATTCTCCAACAATATCGTTATAGTCATGATTAGAATCTCCCCAAATTTGGTATCCCTGTTGTTGATGATCTTTAATATTTGCTCTGTTCTGCCTACCCTTATGAGACACATCCCAAACTATGAATAATGACGGTGACACTGTTACTAAACCTTGCCTCATGAAATGGAAAAAAAAAATGTGCATTCAAGCTTGAGTTTCTTGTCATTAAAGTAATTAAGTTCCACTGTTTCATTTCTTTCTAAATTTCTTATATTTCTTATATCCTAGTGTTAACATTTTTTATCTCTTAACTTTTTTATTGATTAAAATTTATTAATTTTTTTTATAAAAAAAAAAACAGATAAGTTAATCATTAAGTAGATTGTGTGACCTATAAAATTGTGATTTTTAATTATTTCAACCAGTAAAAAGATGAGTTCCAAAACAAAATGCTAGAATGTTTTCATGTCATAATTATATACATAAAGACAAATCACGAGAAGGGGGAGTTGAATTGTGATTTAAAAAAAAATTTCTTTCGTCTGTACCTTTCGTCTGTGGATTTCGTATGTGAGTTCAAAGCTTGTTCAGACGAAACAGTGTTTATCTTGAAAGATTGATTTTAATATATAAACGTTAAAGTATATTTATCCCCGTTAGTTAACTAGCAGATAAAATAAATGCATGAGATATTTTTTATGTTTGGTTCGTCTATACAAGACTACGTCCAGTTACCTAAAGAACTAATCGAGTTTTCACTACAAACCGTGAAATGGTTTACAAGTATTCTTTGAACCCGGCCACCACTTCGCTATTACGATATTCTTTGATCCCAACTTTCTCGGGCTAAACCAACAAGGTATTCTTTGAACCCAGCCTCCACAGGCTAATACAAAGGTATTATTTGAAACACAGCCTCCTCAGGCTAAAATGCCACACAATGTGGACTTTTTAAGAGATGTAGAAAAATAAAGTTTTTCCTCTACGCAGAGAGGTGTTTTCAATAACAGAGCTTGGCAGTGAGCGAATTCTAAAAGATAGCAGATAAGCGTATTCGCCAACTTGTTCTGGTCGTGGTGAAGTCCTTTTATAGGCATCTTCTTCAAATAGCTGTTAGACTCATTTGAATGCCGTTGAGAGTCGTTGGAGATCTTCTTGAGAACTTTCCAAAAAGGTTGTCGGTTGTCCTTGATTGATTGATGAGTCGCATTGCGGATATCTCGGGATGAATTCAAGGCGCATTCCTTTTACCGACTTGTACGAGAGATGTGACAAAAAGGTAGAGACCTTTTTGACTTTGGATGTGAAAGCGCAGATCCCCATACAGATCTTGGATTCTTCTCATGATGACTCCTTTAGATTTTAAATCTTGGCGCAAGACTTCAACTAAACTTCACTTTTGGATGACTAAATGAGTCTTCAAACTTCTTTGTTTCGCCTCATCCTTTTGTCTTAAGCTTCACTTTCGATGCACGAAGGTCTTCAACTTGAGTAGTCTTCTTTCTGTCTGTACCCGAAGATCGTCGATGGCAGCTCTTGGATGATTTAACCCTTCAAATTTTGAAGGATCATGTTCCGTCTGTTGCCTGTTTCGTCTTGTCAAGTCTTGATGGCTTGTTTCGTCTATTCTGTAATTAGTCAAAACTTAGGGACATTTTTGATCTAACATTTTCCTCCTTGATCATCTTGATCTAACATTCTCCCCTTTTGATGATTGGACCATACCACGAAAATCAGATAAGACATAGTTAGGCGTAAACAACAGTTTAATGAGCGATTTACATCAAGACGATGTTTTTCAATAATACCTCTTTATGATTTATTGTTACATCAATGTGATGTAATCGTAGTCGAATATTACAATGGTATTACAAAGCAAAAACAATAAAGAATTACAATGTATATCCGAGCAAAAAAAAAAATTTTACAATAATACAACAGTATAATTTCCTAGGACGATACTCCTTGTTCTTGTTTCTCCCCCTCAGACGAAGCTTTTCTTCCTTGCTCCCCCTCAGACGAAGCTTTTCTTCCTTGCTCCCCCTCAGACTTTGCTTTGTACCATTCTTCTTTCCCTTGGGTTAGACTCTCCCCTTGGATTATGCTTTCTTTTCTCTCCTCTTTTGATCATCAAAACTCGATCAAGAAGAAGGTTTTGGCTTTTTGTTCAAGCAGGTCATGACAACGCGTAAGCCGCTGCGGTTGAGACGATAGAGAAGCGTGATTTTCTTCAAGTTCTCTGTTCTTTGCTTTCAAGATCGACAATCTTCTTCCAAGGCCTCATATTTGCGCTTCGTAGTCTTATACTCCTCGCCTTCTTCAATATCACCGCCTTGGGCATCTCCTCATCAATTTCAAGAACTCCACTCCACCACATCATCAATTGGCACTTGCGGTGTTTGAGGCTCCTCCACAAAAGGTATAGTGTCATCAATGATGACCACTCTGGGTGATTTCTTCAGACGTATTGTGAAAAGAGGAAGATCGAGGTAGGCTGTGAAGTTCCGGTTCCATTGATAGGTATACCACTTGGTTGGAATGGATACTTCAAGCAGTGGCTGTTCCTGAGAATATAAAAATGCACTACCAGGGGAACACTCGCCACAGACGGAAGAGTCTTCATCAAAGATGGTTCCAGAGCGGTGGTCAACATACAGACGAAACCTTCTTTTCCTTTCCCTTAGCGGATATCCACCAAGCATGGTCTTTTTCTCGTCTAAGACGATAGAGTACTTTGTTTCGTCGTCACCGAGAGGAAAACCGAGAACCCATCATGAAGGGACAATATCTTCTATCCTTTGTAGCTTGGCGATCGACGTGGGAGATAGATATGATTCTTTCCTTTGCTTCCTTCGATATGCACCAGCCATCAACCTGAAAGGTAGATTGTAGTCTTCTGGGAGGGAGTGAGCAAATTCTTCAGGGTCTTCATACTCATCTAGAAGGAGAGAGTAGCGTGGGTTGATCCCAGAACAATTGGGTCTCGTCCACGGGAGCACAATTCCTAGAGAGTGGCCTAAACCAACATACTCTGTTTGATCGAGAGGAATTGTGAATGGCATTGGATCATGGCGATCTATGGCGTCAAGATGCCGGTGTTTGCAGTCTTTTCGGCTCATAGCGGAGAGAGTCAATATCACCATTTGTACAAAGATGATGAAAAACGGGTGCATTGATCTCGATCGCAACCTCCACTTTGGATTATTTCTTTGTGGAATGTGGGGTTCATAGCCGTTACGGGTCCTTCAATCTCGACGCAAAGAAGATGATCCTTATATGCCTTTATGTTTTCTAGTCCCTTGATATTTAAATTAGCTAGAGTGTCCCAGGGCGACGCTTCAACTGACCGGTTGCGTTGCTCCTCCGGAGAATAAACAAAGATTTTTTCATCAAAAGCGGTGACTTCAAGGACTTATTGTATATAATGGGGTTGACAAATCCCCAACCTGGAATCCCTTCTTTCCTCTCGACCGATAAGGGTTCTTCACTCTATGTATGGTGTATTCTTTATATACGAGGTCTTCGTCTGCGCTAATTGAGCGTGCTCGGACGATTCAACAAAATTGGAAACTTCATCAATCTTCGCTCCAATAACCCAATCAGGTTTGATTGGTCCGTGCCGTAAGTGCTTTCTTCATATCTTCGCATGACTAATTCGTTTAGGAACGAATAGTCAATCTTGCGCTTTGGGGGTAAGTCTTCCTGATTAAGTACTTAAAGCATGTACTATTCCCCTTGATGCATCCACTCTAGAATCTTCTTCATCAGACGAAGAACTTGCATCTTCAACAAGTATGATGCCTTCAGACGGAATCTCCATCGTCTGTATGTGGGATGCTTCCTCAGACGCAGCAGGTAACGTCTGTGTAAGGTGAGCAGCATTCAGCGGAGACACAACAAGAGGCTTAGATGGAATTGTCCGTTGTTCGTCTAGGAGTGTTGCTGTTGATGGAAGGGTCTCCATTGTAGAGGTCTCTTCACTTAGCATGGTTTCTAACTCCTCCGCTAGTTGAGTATCGTCTCTCTAAATCTGGGCAGTTTCTTCACTATCCATGCCCTCTGACGAACCAATGCCGCGAATGCTTTCTTGAAAGAGTCTTTCTCTTTCAGCTTGAAGCAAAAATGAGACTTGCTTAGCCTCTTTGAGTTGACGCTCTTCATCTGTCTCCCCAACTACGACAGATGCAAGCTTTTGCTTCATCTTATCCTTGCCTTTAGTAACTTTCTCAAGCGCAAACTTCCTAACTTTTGCTTTTTCTTCTGCGTCTTTCCTTTGTTTTTCTTCGTCTGTTAGTATCTTCACAGACGAAACTTTCTCAGACGGAATGGTGACCCCTTCGTCTTCACTTGGGGATACCGTCTGTGTCTTTGTTTTAGCACCAATGTGCTTGATTCTGATAGTCCTTTTCTTTTTCTTGAGGGGTTCCTCAGGAACATCCTCAAAAGGAACTTCAGATATTATCACAGAAGGAGGAGGTTGAGGTTGGTTTGATGTTTGGGCTTGTGTTTGGGTTTGTGTTTCAGACGGTGTTTGGGTTTGTGATTTGGGTTCTTTTTGGGATGGTGTTTGGGTTTGTGAGTGAGAAAAGAAGCTTGAAGATAGATGCATCTTTGCAAAGGTGCTTGCTTTCACTTCTTTTCCCTTAGGGTAATAGACGACGTCAGTGGTATCAAACCCTTGGTTAATGATAATTTTTGTGAAGAGAGTGGCGTAGGGAATGCTACTCTTCCTACGAATGTTCCTATTCTTCAAAGCACTCTCCAATGGTCAAGAATAATGTGTGGGAGACTCATTCTTCCTTTTCTCAGACAATAGAAAATACAGAATCTGTCTCGAACACTCACATTGTCCCTTGAACCAGTCCTTGGCGTGAAGATATTATAGAGGAGGTTATGGATGATTCTTGCAGAGGGAGCGAGTTTTCCAGATCTGAAGGACTTGGGATCTTCAGAGTTGGGTTTCTTTAAATAGATGATTTTGTCAACATGCTCCTCTGATTCATTCTTCACCCAGTTGGGGCTGTAGAAACGTCTTTCGGCCTTGTAATTTCCAGCCTCAGCAATGGTATCAACAGTGATGATGTATTCTTTGTTGTCAATGGTACCGACAATCCCATCATCAAACTCTCTGGCATCGCTCCAAAACTCGGCGTAAGCCTCCATCAGCCATGGGCCTTTCGTCTCAGCGAAGCCCATCCAACCAGTGTGGTCAAACATCTTCACAACTCTTTCAGAGACGCTTTCAAGAGTCTCCCTTGAAATCCATTTGCTTGGCAAGAACAAATCTTGAGCGAAAAAGGTTGCTTCAGCGGTTTTGGTTCCCTTGGTGTTCTTGACGGCCGTTGTTGTTGTTTGAAAAACTAGAGAGAGAAAGGATTTTGTGAGTAAGGGTTTTGTAAGTTCTTCAGACGATAGCAATAGCGAAATATTGTAAAGAGTAAAAGAGAGAACTTTCAAAGGTATTTATAGGTAATAGTTAAAAACGATTGCAATTTATCAGACGAAAGAGATTTTGAAAACTGCCCCTTTTTATGACGTGTCCATTGAAAACTGTCCTTGATTTGACATATCCAAATCATTTCCTTTTCGATGATTGATTTGACCTCTGCAATTCACGGCGCGTGCTTATCATTATCCTAGAATAGTGCAATAAATGACAGACACATTTATTGCTCTCTTTAATTTGTCCCTGCACACTTGAGATAAACTTATTAAAAATAATAATTTATGGTCTGTTGAATTTTACCAGATAACTATTCAACTTGATCACGCAATGTTTCGTCTTAACACGAAGTAATGTACGCAGACGGAACAAAAATGTACAGACGGAACAAATTCAATCAATAACTCGATTTAAACAATTTTCAATCATTCAAAGAAATAATTCCAAGATTTTCTTTAATGAAATTGAATCGTGTTTCATCTAAAGCTTTTGTAAATATATCTGCCCATTGAAAATCAGTTTGAACAAACTGTATATCGAAAATACCTTTTTTGGACATAATCTTTTATGAAATGAAAACGAATTTCAATATGTTTAGCTTTTGAATGTTGAATAGGATTTTTGCTGAGATTGATTGCACTTGTGTTATCACAGAATACTGGTATATGATTCTCAAACCTGGAATAATCCCAAGTTGATGTTTGATCCATAGTAGTTGTGAACAAACACCGCCGCAATGCAATGTATTTCGCTACCGGTTGTTGAAAGTGCAATGGAGTTTTGTTTCTTGCTTGACCAAGATATTAGTGGTGATCCAAGAAATTGGCATCCACCACTTGTGCTTTTTCTCTCCACTTTATCTTCAGCATAATCAGCATCACAAAAGCCTCTTAAACTGAAATCACTATTTCTCTTATAAAACAGAGAGAGATTAGTTGTTCCAACAAGATATCTAAGAATTCTTTTTACAAGCTTGTAAATGAGATTCTTTGGGATCAGATTGAAAACGTGCACATGACGAGACACTAAACATAATGTCGTCTCCCTTTGCAGTTAAATAAAGGAGTGAGCCAATCATACCTCTGTATATCGTCTGATTAACAGACTTACCTGACTCATCCTTGTTAAGATTTTCTCCAGACGAATGCATTGGGGTCTTCATAGGCTTGGAGTTCTCCATCTTGAACTTCTTGATAAGTTCCTTAGTGTATTTCGTTGATGGATGTAGATTCCTTTTTTCACCGCTTGATTTGAAGTCAAGGAAGAACTTCAATTCTCCCATCATACTCATTTCAAACTCGTCCGCATTAGCTTTGAAAATCCTTGCAAAGAGAGTTGTTAGTAGCTCCAAAGACTATATCGTCTACATAAATCCGGACTATAATAAAGTCTTTTGAAACGCTTTTTCTTGAAGAAAGTTGTATCAACCTTTCCTCTTGAAAAACCATTTTTAAGAAGGAAAGAACTGAAGTCTATCATACCAAGCTCTAGGAGCTTGTTTGAGACCATCTGATGCTTTCTTGAGTTTAAAAACGTGATCTGGTTGAGACAAACTTTCAAAACCAGGAGGTTGTTTTACATACACTTCTTCTTCAATAAAACCATTTAGAAAAGCACTTTTTACATCCATTTGATATAGGACGATATTCTTGTGAGCAGCAAAAGCAAGTAATATCCTAATAGCTTCTAATCTAGCTACAGGTGCAAAGGTTTCAATAAAATCAATACCTTTTTGTTGATTGTACCCTTGTGCTACTAACCTTGCTTTGTTTCTTACCACTTTTCCAGCTTCATTAAGCTTGTTTCTGAACACCCATCTGGTTCCGATGATGCTTTTGTTCTTTGGTCTTTCAACAAGGGTCCATACATCATTTCTTGTGAACTGATTAAGTTCTTCTTCCATAGCCAAAATCCAATCGTTGTCTTGAAGAGCATCTTCAATGTTATTTGGCTCCAAAGTTGATACAAGAGCATAGCTTGAAATATACTTCACTTTAGATCTTGTTTGAACACCTTGAGATCTATCTCCAATGATGAGATCTTCTGTATGGTTTGATGCAAACTTCCATGTTTTTGCAGGGGCTTGATCTCCCTGTTGATGAGTATCAGACGAAGAGGGTCCGTCTGTGCATCTATCGTCTGTCCTTGTATCGTCTGACCCTGTATCATCTGACTCTTGTTTATCATCTTGTCTTGAATTCTGACCAGAAGGGTTAATCTGCAAGTTATCAAACAAATTTTCTAGGTCTGATATTTCTTTATCAGCCTTTGAGTTATCTTGGAACTTTACATGGATTGATTCTTCTACAACTTGCGTCTTAGAGTTAAATACTCTATAGGCCTTAGATGTATTGGAATATCCAAGAAAGATTCCTTTAACCACCTTTGAATCAAACTTTCCAAGTTGATCTTTGGTGTTAAGGATAAAGCATTCACATCCAAAAGGATGGAAGTAAGAAATGTTGGGTCTTCTTCCTTTCCATAATTCATATGGAGTCTTATTCAAGATTGGTCTTATCAATATTCTGTTTTGAATATAACAGGAAGTGTTGACTGCTTCTGCCCAATAATATTTCGGGAGAGAGCTTTCATGCAACAAAGTTCTAGCCATTTCTTGTAAAGTACGATTTTTCCTTTCCACAACTCCATTTTGTTGAGGAGTTCTTGGAGACGAAAAATTGTGAAATATACCATTTTCAAAACAAAAGGCTTTGAACTCAAAATTTTCAAATTGTTCCATGATCACTCTCTTACGAGACGCAATACATATTCCTTTTTTCTTTTTGAACACGTTTTGCGAATATTTCAAAGACTTTGAATGACTCATGTTTATGAGCTAGGAAGTATACCCATGTGAATCTAGTATAGTCATCTACAATGACAAATCCATATCTCTTCCTCCAAGACTTTCATCGAGTGGGTCCAAAGAGATCAATATGTAACAGCTTCTAATGGTCTTGTCGTGGAAACAACATTTTTAGATTTGAAATAAGCTTTGAGTTATTTCCCATGCTGACAAGATTCACACAGACGATTGGTTTTCTAAGATATTTTTGGCAAACCTTTTACGAGATCTTTCTTAGAAATTTTTGAAATATACTTGAGACTTAAATGTCCAAGCTTTTTATGCCAAATATCTCGTTCATCATCTGCTGAAATCAAACATGTTACATTCTGATCACTTAGGTCAGAGAGGCAAACCTCATAAAGGTTGTTCTTTCTTTTCCCAACAAAAAGAATGGATTTATCTTTGTTCTTCACTATACACTCATCGAGTTAAAAAGCTACTTCATATCCACTATCACAAAATTGACTTATGCTAAGTAGATTGAAGTTAAGACCTTTAACGTATGATACGTTCGATAAGGTATTGAGTGTCTTACCAACAGTCCCAATGCCAAGAATTTTACCTTTACAGAACCGTATGAGAGCGGACCACTTTACTTGGTCTCGAGGTCTTGGAACATAGACAAGTCTCCCGTCATGTGTCGTGAGCATCCATTGTCCAGGTATCACCAAGTCTTGTCTCTTCCCATTGAGGATATCCGAACAGAACAATAAGTGACTTTGGTACCCAAATCTTTTGGGTCCTTTCTTGTTAGTTACAAAAGGCTTCTTTTTGTTTTTAGCCTTTTTGTATGTATTAGGAACCTTGTTGTGATTCCTCTTCTTTTGATTAGACGAAACAGGTTTGTTTTTCCTTTCGTCTGTCTTCTCAACATAACCAAGTCCACTTTTATCTTTTGGTGATCTCCCATATTTTAAAATATTTTCAAGGATGGAGGATCCTTTGTAAACTTGGTTAAGTCATTGAGTAAGGACTCATTTTCTTTCTTTAATCTTTCGATTTCAAGAATGAAAATGTCCTTTTCGCTTAATGACGAAACATCATTTGATATTTTCTTGTCTAGAAACTTAATTTCGATTTCAAAAACCGCATTTTCTTCCAAAGCTTGTCTCGGCTTGGTTTTGCAAGTTTTGTATTCTTGAGCAATAAAATGAGAGTTAGGTAGAAGAGTATCATATGATATTTCTTTTGATTTCGACTCGGACTCGGAAGAAGAGGATGAAGAAGTTTCATTGTAATTTACCTCTGTTGAGACATGATCTCCGCCATGAGGCATATGTTTTGTTTGTTTCTTCTTCTTCGTAGGATTCCTCCGAGCTTTCACCGTCAAGGTCTTCCCATGTCGGTAAGCTCTTCTTTTTCCTTTATCTCTTCTAGAGCTCCACCTCTTTTTCAATTTGGGACATTCTCGATCTCATGTGTCCGGTTTTCTGACTCATAACACACAATCTCTCGTGTTATCTTCTTTGGTTGATGACTTTTCGGGAGCTTCTTCTCCTTTTTTCTTGAAGAAGCGTTGGCCTCTTCCCTTCTTCATCATCATTCTTTTGAATCGTCGGCCATGAGAGAGACTTCGTCTTCGGACGAACCATCGACGATTCTCGATTCATTGAATCACCTTCAAAATCTTTTCTTTTTTTTGTCCTTCTTGATGATTCTTCTTTAGGAGCGTTTTTAATGGATGGAAGCGCTATGGGTTCTTGGACTTTGATCTTATCTCTTTTACACAAGAGTACCTCATGTACTCGTAAGGCTCCTATTAACTCATCAAGAGTTAATGTCTTCATGTCACGCCCAACTGATATAGCAGTGGACATAGCTTCCCATGGAGGAGGAAGACTGTCCAATATCTTCATGTTGTTCTAGGCCTTTGTAAAGGTGATGCCAAGAGCAGTGAGTCCATTCAATATTGTTTGGAATCTTCCAAACATCATATCAATGGATTCTTCTTTCTTCATAGAGAACATTTCATATTCTCTTTGAAGAGTAGCAGCTTTCCTCATTCTGACATCTTTTGTGCCTTTATATGAGATCTTTAGAGCATCCCATAGTTCTTTAGCAGTTTTGTAGGCACAAAATCTGTTGTACTCAGTTCTGGAAAGAGCACACATGAGAGCATATCTTGCTTTGTTGTTCAGCTCCATCATTGAGTATTCTTCATTCCCCATTCTCCTTCAGGTTTGACAATAGGGATATCTCCTTTGGTAATGATATTCCACAGCCTATACTGTGTGGATTTGATGTACATCTCCATGCGATCTGCCCAGTAGGGATAATCATCTCCAGAGAACGCTGGAGGTTTGTTCATGGAGGCTCCTCCGGATAAGAATGATGGTCCTTATGAGTCCATGCTGGATCTTTTCCTCTAGCAGCTGTTAAGCGCTCAACCCTTAGAGGCTGAGCTCTGATACCAAACTGTAAAAGACAAATCACGAGAAGGGGGGGTTGAATTGTGATTTCAAAAAAATTTTCTTTCGTCTGTACCTTTCGTCTGTGGGTTTCATCTGTGAGTTCAAAGTTTGTTCAGACGAAACAGTGTTTGTCTTGAAAGATTAATTTTAATATATAAACGTTAAAGTATATTTATCCCCGTTAGTTAACTAGCAGATAAAATAAATGCACAGATATTTTTATACTGGTTCGTCTATACAAGACTACGTCCGCTTACCCAAAGAACATCGAGTTTTCACTACAAACCGTGAAATGGTTTACAAGTATTCTTTGAACCCAGCCACTTCTGGCTATTACAGATATTCTTTGATCACAGCCTTCTCAGGCTAAACCAACAAGGTATTCTTTGAACCCAGCCTTCACAGTCTAATACAAAGGTATTCTTTGAAACACAGCCTCCTCAGGCTAAAATGCCACACAATGTGGACTTTTTAAGAGATGTAGAAAAACAAAGTTTTTCCTCTACGCAGAGAGGTGTTTTCAATAACAGAGCTTGACAGTGAGCGAATTCTAAAAGATAGCAGATAAGCGTATTCGCCAACTTGTTCTGGTCGTGATGAAGTCCTTTTATAGGCATCTTGTTCAAATAGCCGTTAGACTCATTTAAATGCCGTTGAGAGTCGTTGGAGATCTTCTTGAGAACTTTCCAAAAAGGTTGTCAGTTGTCCTTAATTGATTGATGAGAGTTGCAGCGGATATCTCAGACTGAATTGTGTGCGCAGTTCCTTTTACTGACTTGTACAGAGATGTGACAAAAAGGTAGAGACCTTTTTGACTTTGGATGTGAAAGCGCAGATCCCCATACAGATCTTGGATTCTTCTCATGATGACTCCTTTAGATTTTAAATATTGGCGCGAGACTTCAACTGAACTTCACTTTTGGATAGACGTCTTCAAACTTCTTTATTTCGTCTCATCCTTTTGTCTTAAGCTTCACTCTTGGACAAACGAAGGTCTTCAACTTGAGTAGTCTTCTTTCGTCTGTGCCAGTATCGTCTGATGGCTTGGCTCTTGGACAGACGTAACATTTCAAATTTTGAAGGATCATGTTTCGTCTGTTGCCTGTTTCGTCTTGTCAAGTCTTGATGACTTGTTTCGTCTGTTCTGTAATTAGTCAAAACTTAGGGACATTCTTGATCTAACATTTTCCTCCTTGATCATCTTGATCTAACACATTCAACTCACATTTTCCCTTGGAAAAACAATCTTTACTTTGAATTAGAAAAAGTAGCATATATCTCTGCTTGATTTGATGGATGTATTTGTCTCATTTGTGGAGAGCTCCTTGTGTTAAATGCTCTCATTTGTTTTGCTAACCACGTTTCACTTAATAATTATTGGGCTCTTTTCTGTGCACATGACAAAAGGTGTTGGATTCTATTGTTCTGAATTATTCTAGTGTTATGTACGTGGCTCACAAGTCACAATACAATAGTTGGAATTTGACATGTCTAGCATGTATATTACTTAGTTGAAGCTTTTATAAAACTCAATTTAGACTGTCATCATTATGCTGTGAGATATATAGACAATCCTCCATTACAAAGTATCCTTCAATCTTGTGGAAAGAATCGACAAGCTCTCAATTTTGATTTGGTTGATTCTGCCATATTCATGTAACTTGGTTGATGGAAACTGTTAATTTACATATCATTTCATGTAACTTTGCATGATAAATCATATCATGCAAATAAAAAATAAATAAAAAGTGATTTTTCCATAGAATAATACTTGGTAATTTGACATCTCTTTCATCAGTTTATCGAATAATATTTACTTATATTCATATCTTTTTCCGGTTTATTCATCTAATTAGTGATGGAAACAAGTTAGACAGATTAGATCTCATGCTTAATAAGTTTAATTTATTTTTTAATTTTGTAAGCCCAAGTTTAATATGATATGTAATAGATTATTTTTTTCAATCTTATCTTATTTATTAAAAAATCTAATTTGACTAGACCTGAGACCTGATAAATTGTCTTTTTTTTTAAATATAAATAATTTTTATAATATTTATAATAAATGATACTATGAAATAGTAATTAGAGATTTTAATTTGAATATTAGTAAATTAGTTTTAACTTATTAAGTGATATATCAGATTATCTTAATTTATTCTTCAAAATAAAATAAATTTAGTTAATATAAGTGTCCGATGGAATAAAATTATACAATATATTGTTGCATTTCTTGCTCTAAATCATCTAAGAAAAACATTGTTATGTCCTTAAAAAAAAACAAGAACAGGGAAACTTTGTTATTTCTAACATTTAAGTCAAGTTTTTTTTTTAGTGTTGATTGTTTTTCTAATGTTCTGTCCTACTCACCTCTTCAACAGCTAAAAGGCCACCATTTACCATGATTTGAAATGATATACACATTTCTAAAATACTAACTTGAGTCACAATCGTGTCCTGTTGGAAACGCAAAGAACTTTATATTGAACAATTATTAAGATTGAGACACCTCAATAGTAAACAATAGGCCATAATTTCTTTGATTTCTTTTTCTGTTGTACACATGCTTTCTTATCTCTCAATTTTGCAATTCATTTCAGATTTGAACAACATAAACTATTGGTTCCATTGTCATGCACTTAGTTGTCATCTTCAAGATATTTAAAGCAAGAATGGACCCATGTCTTTTTCCTCAACTAAACTAGTAATATGTTTTCTAATTTTGCATAGCATTGTCATTAATTCTTTAACATTTAAAAATAATAAATAAGTCTTTTATTCTATATAATCTTTAATTTTTATAATTTATTATTATTTTAGTCCATATTCAAATAAAAATGGTTAAAAAATTAAAAACAAGAAACTTATTTACTATTTTTTTTAATGTCATTGACTAATATGATTGTATCTTATAAAATTAGAGATCAAATTGGTACTCTACTTCTTTTTCTTTTCTTCAAGGTTATCCCACAACAATGTTTGAAGATAAATTTTTATAAAACATAAAAGTTATCAAAAATGATTTTTTTTCTAATAAATATTTTTCAATACTCATGATATGAAGAATCAAATATTTCACAACATTTACTTAAACAATTAATTAAATAATCTATCAAGTGTTAAATCTTGTTAATGGATGGACCCATGCATGTCTAGTAGTTAATTACTAACTAGTACTCTTCCCCAACCTTTTTCTAACTAAACAGTATATTATAATTAGAATTCACATACCATATATAAATGCTTGTCCTTTCACATTCTTATCCAAAGTGTTTCTTTATTCATCAATTATTTAGTACTATAGACATTTTAAAACTAACAATACCTATATATTAAACTTAAGAAATAGTAATTGTTTAGATGGGGTATTTACATCCACAAACATATGAGTTGTGACATAACTGAAAATTAGAGGTATTTATTAAAATTTATGTTTGATCAGACCTATTAAATAAGAAATGAATTTCACTTCACTAGAGTCTTGATAAAATTTAGTTAATAATAATAATAATAATAATAATAATAATAATTAGGTTCTTACGCTTATAAATAAAATAAGAGTTTAAATAACCAGCAAAAAGTATTTGTTAACGAATCAATTGAAAGATTTTGTTGAAAAACATATTTAAATCTGTTTTAAATTAATCAATTCAAAGCATTTCAAAATATATTTGGTGATTAATGAAAAACCAATTGAACTATAAATAAATCAAAAACCTTAAATTTTTTTTGTTAGTTTAGGAAGATAATTAAATATTCAAATAGCATCTGTGGTATTTAAGATAATTATCAATGAAATCTAGAAACCCTGAATGTATGCTAGCATTATCACTCATAAATAATGATTAAAGATAATTTAGATAATCTAATTCAATTTTTACATTAAAAAAATTAAATATATTTAACTGTATTTCTTACAACATTATCTTACTTCTTTTTTCATGGTAAATAATATATTTTTCATTATTTTCAAGATATTAAATGTACTCATTTATATTTTCTATTTTTTCATAAAATAATACAAAATAGCACTATCAACTTTGTTAGGTTCATTAATTAATACATAGTTTAACCATGGTTTTCATGGTCTACCCTAGTAGCAGCCTCCCAAGTTATGCAACTTGATTTCTGGGACCAGTGTCCTTACATAGAAAATAATAATAATAATAATAAATAATGATAATAATATATAATATAGTTTATTGCATGCTGCAAATTAAGAATTTGTACTTCATACTCTTCTTTTTGCCCAGGATTGTAAATATATAAATGTTTTAGGGTTTTTTCTTCTTGGATTTTGGAATCTTGGTCTTATACAAATTATTGTTGTGCCCACACTACAATATTTATTATTATTTAAATAGCAATTTATTATCACTATTGTTATTTTCCAGAAATTTTTTTTTGTCTTGTAACTGGCATCAATGGCATATTGAGTTATTATATTTGGCTTCTTGTTATAACATATATGCTTGGATATATTGTCCTATTTAAACCCTTCCAATTATTAAAATAGATTCAAAAGATTCCCACGTTTTAAAATGAAATGTAGCACACCATGCATGGAATTTTCTTCAACAATGTAATAATAAATAATTTTGATGTTTTCACCTAACAGAAATTCATCATTTTAGTTTTGAAGTGTCAGTAATAAGTCATTTTAATTTATGTGATTAGACTTCGACATATGTATCAAATTGTTGCAAGTAATAATTAAAATGGATTGAAATAAAAAAAATCTTTTTTTATAAATAAAAGATTAGAAGAAAAAGTGATACCACGTGATGTTCTTAAACAAAAAGTGATAGCATGTGATAAATAAGTAAGAAATTTTACAACTTATTCAGAGTATAGTAATTAAACCAATCATGGGTTCAAAATAAATCAGTAAATTTATGTTTTGAGATAATGTGCCTTCAAAGCAAAGTGTTTAATTTCCAGAACAATAATTCTTTAATATTCTTTACATATAAAATATCAATTCATTTCTATATTATAAATCTTGATTCTCACGCTTAAGATAATGTAGTTGTAACTACTTTAGTTCAATTTCTATCAATTTAATATTATTTTTTAAATATGATCAATTACAATTTAAAATTTAATTTAATTTGAATTTTCAACGAATTAGATCACATTAGAAAATCTTTTTAAAGACAATCTGATTTCTTTATTAGTCAATATCAATTTAATTTAAATTATTTCGTGGAACATTCAAATTTATTTTTAAAAATTAAATTTTTATATATTATATCAAGTTAATAAATATGTAAAACTCATTCATCGAGAAAAAACCAACGTATCTCATAATTTTCTTCTTTTCTTTTATTTTACCAAACATATCTCATAACTCAAATAATTTAAAGTTATCATTTATTTCTTATTTTATTAATATCTAATAAAATATAAAATACTTACAAATTTTCTTAAATTGGATCTTACACGAAGATGCTTAATAATAATAAATAAGATTAACTTTTTTTTTGCTGAATTTTTAAATAGGTCAATTATCATCAAATCTATAAATTTATTACACTTATCCTAATCCTTGTTCATCATACATAATTATCCTAACTAAACCCAAATCACTATCATAATTTATCTTTATGACAACCACCCATTTAATTATCATCCCCACTTCTTATCATGTTCTATCATTTTCCCACTTTCATCATCTTTAAATTTCTTCAAACACACAAATCATATTCCCTCCCCCTCCAAGCACGAAAACTAAAAATAAATCTCAAAATTCAAGTAGTGGAATATTAAATTAAATATCATATTTTGAATTTCAAAATTGAAGAAAGAAGTAGGAAGGTGAAAACTAGAAAAGACATGCTACATTTAATCACATGCAAAATAAGAAAAGTAAACAAACAAATCTATCCCATAGAACTATATAAACATGCAATGCATTTACCATCATTCATCAAAAAATTGGGTCCCACTCCCATATCCACCCTCTTTCCTTCTAAAAAGCCATCATCATCATCATCTTTCATTCCTTCTTCACTCTCTAACCCACTCACTTACTACATATAAACCCTCACACCCTTCACTTCCCACTTTACTTTCTTTTCTTTTCATTTTATTCTCTCCGCCTTCAACCACCGTGATGGCCCTCGTCCGCCACCGCCGCCACCCCAACCTCCGCCTCCCCCTCCCGGAGACCACCGACCGCCGCCCTCGTTTCCCCATCCCTCTCCCTCCGACCACCACCAAACTCGCCGTCGCCGGCGCCGGCGACGCCGTCATCACCGCCGCCGACCTCGAGAACCTCGCCGTCCTCGGCCATGGGAACGGCGGCACCGTGTACAAAGTCCGCCACCGGACCACCCACGCCACCTATGCACTCAAAATCATTCATATCACTGCCGACGCCACCATGCGCCGCCGTGCATTGGCGGAGATCGCAATTCTCCGCCGCACCACAGATTGTCCCCACATCGTCCAATTTCACGGCTCCTTTGAAAACCCATCAGGCGACATGGGAATCATCATGGAGTATGTAGATGGTGGGACTCTGGATAATATACTCGCCACAACGGGTACATTCTCCGAAGAAAAACTCGCCGCGGTGGCGAGTAATATCCTCGAGGGTCTGGCTTCTCTACACACTCGTAATATCACTCACCGTGATATAAAGCCTGCAAACATTCTTGTAAATTCTAATGGAGAAGTGAAGATTGCTGATTTTGGAGTGAGTAAACTCATGTGTCGCACGCTTGAAGCGTGTAACTCTTATGTTGGCACGTGCGCGTACATGAGTCCTGAACGGTTTGACCCGGAAGCATATGGTGGAAACTATAACGGTTTTGCTGCGGATATTTGGAGTTTGGGTTTGACCCTTTTTGAACTCTATGTGGGTCATTTCCCATTTCTTCAAGCGGGTCAACGACCCGATTGGGCTACCCTTATGTGTGCCATTTGCTTTAGTGACCCGCCGAGCCTACCGGAGACAGCGTCGGCGGAGTTTCGCAGCTTTGTCGAGTGTTGCATGAAGAAGGAGTCCGGTGAGAGGTGGACGGCGGCTCAGCTCTTGACCCACCCGTTTGTGTGTAAAGACCCGGAAACCCGAAAAGTGGGCTGACCCGTTGTGACTTGGGTCGGGTCTTGATAACATGAATTAGGTTCTTTTTTGGAATAGCCTTTTTTGACTTGGTGTATATTCCTCCTTGGATTCAAACTTTTTTGGTTTTAGGAGAATTATTATTCCCTTTGTAAATTGTTCTCTCCTTAAGGGAATTCAGAATTCGGAATTATCTATGGTTCTTTTATTATATATTCTTAATTGACATGAATTTAAGTTTTTTTGTGTAATTGATTAGTTTTAAGTCTTGGTTATGATTAGTTTGTGAGTTTTTAGATAATTTTTAGACATAGGATTAGAACTTGGCTTAAAATATGAGGTGATCTGATTCTAATCTTTTAAGAGAAAAAAAGGTTTAAGGGTAGAAAGTGGAAATCGGTTTACAATGTTGATCAATTATAATTTACATATAAAATGCATTTGTTGATTTTATCTCTATAAAACTATATAAAATCTAGTTATTTATAATTGAATGATGGTTAGAAATATGGTTTTACTCACTTTACAACTCTTAAACTCAAATTTTAATAGAGGATAATATAAAACTCTAAATATGAAATTGAGGATGAGGTGATGTGTTTAACTAATATTGGGTAAGTAAGAAAATAGTAGGATAAATTGATGATGATAGAAAATGCTAATGGGTTTGAACCAATGAAAAGAATGGAGGGATGAGGTAGGTGTGTGGAAGGTGAAGAGAATGCATGAAGGTGGAAGAATCCATAAATGGTCTTTGTTTTGTTTGTAATGAATTGTCAAGACATTAGTGACAAGTTGAGCAATGAGCACTAGCTTTTCTCATCATGGCTGCCGTCACTTTTTTTTGTAAGTTTTTGTTTGGTGTGCTTTACATTGTCCTTTCTAGTTGTCAAGAACAAAAACGTGGAAATAATGAGTGGAAAAATGAAAATATAAGATATGTATCTAGACAAAAGTTAATAATAATAGATCTCTTTATAATTAATTAATTAATTATAATTTTCTTTTCATTAAGATACGTGTTTAGTTACCTTAATTTAATCTATGATCTTATTGACATAAAATTCATTAATTTTTACACAATTTAAAAATTATAAATTATTTCATCTATAATTTTCCCTCTTTCACATGTTTCTTTTACTAAATTCAAAGATATGAAACAAGTGAATAAACCTATCTTTCTGACTTATATAAAATTTTCACCCCTTTCATATTTTAATACTCACAGGTGATTGTGTTAAATTAAACACAATAATTATTTTGTACACCCACATTTTTGTTTTTATAACATAACATTTTCTTATTTTAGATGCCCATGGAATTAAGTTTGTAACAGAAAAATATTTAAAAAAACTAAAATAATAACTTTTTAAAATATAAAACACGAAAATAAAGATTTTAAACTTAAAATATAAAAAAAATCAAATTTAAATGATTAGAAGTACCATTTATCCATTTTTATAACGGCGGAACCCTAAATTCTTACACACTGAAATTACACTACTTGTGACTTTCGAATCATCACCAATTGCATGATCAATATTAAAAGAATACACATGTGGTCATGCAGCTTTGTTTAATCTTTATTTAATAGCCACAAGTTTCTGTTGCCTAATAGTTAAAAGACAAATCCCATGGATGAGTTATAGTAAGTTTGTAGGGTTCTAAAGTCATTTTATATTATTTCTATTGATAAAATTATATGACAAAAAATTATATGTTAAGTATGATTGGTTACATAGATGAACAAAACCATCAAATTATACATAAAATTGATTTATAAAGAAAATTGTTTAATTGGATAAAATCACCTCAAATCTTTATCGATGATGACTCTCAAACAAATCTAGGAGTAAACATAACTACATAAGGTTATTGATTTGTTTATCTAAAAGGGCCTCTTGAGTGTTGAGTGAATAGAACTTCTATATTGTCTTGAGCAAGAATGATCAAAGGGACACTAAATCTGTGTTTGGTACTATGCAACCATTTGAATGAAAATTTATTGATTTTTTTTTGTTATAACTTATAATTATATTATAAATATGAAATATTTATCAATTTTATCCGTCCAAAAACAGATAGGTACACTTTTTCTTTTCTACACTTTCGTATTAGTCTTTGTGGACCTTTTTTTATTATTATTAATTTGTCAAAAATGTTATCATTTTTTAAAAGGGAAATATTTTTCAGAAAAGACAATGATTTGGTTAGTATGGTGTGGACTACTAGGTTACCAATCTTAATACCAACCTTAATAAAATGTAAAAATATGACCGAGGCATTACCAAAAAAAACATCACTTCTTATTGTATGGGTCTTGGTTCCTACTATACTTAAAAATTGAAATAAATTAAAGAAAAATATTTAATAGATAATCAAATAATTTAGTTATAAAAATAAAAAAAAAAGAAAAAAATAATAAATAAAATATATATATATATATATATATATATATATATATATATATTTTGTGAATAAATTATCTTATTGACTGCATATAGAAATTAATTATTAAAAAAGTTACAAATTAATACCTATCTTTCTTTAACTGCATCACACGACCCTATCAATCTCAAACCCAAATCCTTTTCTCTTGGACTTATACATATAGCCAACATTATGTGGGCTTCTCTTTAGTGCTAATCCAATGGCAACACTAATGAATTTTGTTTGCCAAAGAGAAGAAGCACATAAGAGTTAAGACCCCACGACAAGAATATTTTTACTGAATTTGGAGAAAAAAAAATATTTGGTAGATACTTTTAATATATAAATAATTACTTATGAAATATAAAGAAAAAAATATGTATTTTTATATGTAAATAAGTTAATTAATTAACTGTGTATTATAGTTGATTACGAAGTAAAATTGATTTTAAAAAAAAAATCAAATATGTGTACATGGGAGAAGTAAAATATCTTTAAGGGATAATTAAAGGAAAAGTATGATGGGTAAAATAAAGAGAAAGATATAAAAGTTTATTGTCGAAATATATAACAAAGTATTCACAGGAAAGGGATAAATTACAAATTCAAATAATTAAAATACATCACCTATTTTACAAGTTAAGTATAAGAAATCTCTCTGTGTTTGGCTTTCAATTGCTTTCAACTAAATGCCAATTCACCATCCAAGTTCTTTCTAGGTGTTGTCTTGAGAGTGAGAAAACTTCATTCAATGCCACTCATATAAAAACAAATGCACTCTAAGTTCTATAGCAATAGGCCAAATGGATTAACATAGACATCATGGTAATTTTCATCTAATATTGTGACAAATTCAAAGGAATAGATTTAGTACAAGGGACCAACATGTTAAAAAGATTTTGTTAGGCATTTTATTAAGGATTCTGAGGGGTACATGTTGCACAATCATGTCCCAAATATGAACTTTTCCTTGCATGATAAACATGGGATCATTAGTCTAATCAGCCAGAAAAGCAAATACAACACTTTGGTTACACTAACAATTATAAATCAGCCCCACTCTTTCATGTTACACATTTATAATCAATGATTGGATGAAGTTCTGATTGTAGATTTGCACTTTATAAAAGAATTTGAATCAAACATTAATATAAATTTTTTTGTAATAACTTGTGTGTACTGTTAATCAAATTAGATCTAATAGTGACTTAGTTATATGTTATGCTTCATGTATACTTTCAATTTCAAAGTCAAAACAATAACATAAAGGATAATTTCTTTACAAAACCCAGTTGAACAAATTACTAGGAAGACAAATAAAAAGTCTCTTAAATCATGCAATATGATAGGGAAAGATAAAAAATAAAATAACAAGTTACCCTAAAACAAAGACTCTCATTATAGAAGAAGATAAGAAAGAAATAAGAAAGAAACTAGAGATAAAGATTGATATGTTTTTCTTATTCATACTCTATGCTTTACATTAAATAACTACACTAATTGAATGACACAACCCAAAAACATTTAATAATCTCCATCACATGTTTGATTGTGTAATTTATATACACATATTCACTGGGTACCTATATACCTATATACATGCACACACCTACTATTTACACTTTAATTACATGTACAATTAATAAAAGATTAGAAAAAATAATTCTCAAAATTCATCAAAATCAAAGCAAATGATTAAAAATACTTGCACATGAAAATACGTACCTAGCCACGTGCATATTATTAATGAACATTCTCCATCAATCATTACATTTTCAGCTGAATTAATAATAACTAATGGCATACCATGAAATATTAAAATATATATGTTATAATTTAGTGATACCATGTGATATTCTTAAATAAAAAGTGATAGCATGTGATAAATGAGTAAGAAATTTCACAACTTATTAGTATAATAATTAAACAGATCATGGGTTAATAAAAAAATCAAATAAATCATCAGTAAATTTATGTTTCTAGATAATATGTCTTCAAAGCAAAGTGTTTTCCAGAACAATTACTCTTTAATATTCTTCAGATGTGAAATATCAATTCATTTCCATATTATAAATCTTGATTCAAATTATCTCATTTAACAAAATTATTAAAAATTTGGACATTACGTGATCAATATCAATTTGACTCTTTTGGAGGAAAGCACCATAAAGAATAAAATGCATTCTTAATAATTAATTTTAAAAGTAATAATTAATGTTATTATTAATTTTAAATTTTGTTATATATATAATTTATTTTATTACAAATATTAACTATTGATTTTTTTAAATGCCCACAAAATCTAGATATAATTATCTTCCCTAATTTAGAGTCATGATGTTGGTTGTATATTATTATGATAATAAGGACATACATGTGAGGAGGAATTGGATTTATATTGGATTAGAAATGTGATTTCTAATTACCTTTATGGGTTGGTGAAATCATTCCATGGGTATCAATTATCATGAATATCTCATTTACTTTATAAGAAAATTATTTTTAGGAACCATTGATGCTATGAATAATATATGTTTATATTTTTGAAAAAGAAATCAATTCATTCCTAAAAATTCGACTAATAACAATAGATTAACTAAATATTACAAGTTACTATCTTTGATTTTATTGTATAAAAAAGAAATTGATGTATCTTTTACTACTACTTATCAAAAAGAAATATAAACTTATTTTTACATATGTGAATGCATGGATCAAAATAGAATGGTGCATATTTTAAATTTGTGTTTTGATTATGTAGAGTTTTCTTATTAAACCATATTATTATTAACTGGTGAAAAAGAATATTTTTAAATTACAAATAATGTAAATATAATTATTACTTAAATGATTTGATCTCTAAATTTATAATTTTATTAAAGAACTGAACTATTTTTGTTTGTTTAGGTAAATTGGTTATTTATTTTTTATGTAATGGAGTGGTAAATTAGAACGCATCATCACTGTGTCCAATGCAGAATGTGTCTGTTTCAATTCAACACCAATCTTTATATAATCACTGAATGAATCACAAAGAGACATAAATGTTACTTTAATAAGATGATTAAAAATATATTTAAATCACATCATTTTCTCTAAAATCCTTATAATATCTTCTCACAGATATACTCACATGAAAGTCCAACATTTGAAGCAATTGTTTATGATTTCTCCCAAACTTATCCGATACATTCAACCAAAAGAAAACGAAAACGGAGATTCATAATTGCACGTTCTCTTTTGTTGTATCCAGCTCACCAAACTAATTCAGATTCATTCAGATTCCCCTTTTTCTTCTTCATCATCATCATCACCAGCTTTTTCTTCTCAAAATTTTTGCAGAAAAGTTGTGATTTTTCCTTGAAAAATGGCATCTTTGAGCATGACCCAGATCAGAACTGGGAATTTTGCATCTGGGTTTGGTTTGAATTGGTCTAGGAAGGTTCATGTTGGTCCCAGTAGAGTTGGGTTTAAGGTGTGTGCTTCAGAGCATCAGGGGATTGAGCCTGATCTCAGTGTCACTGTTAATGGGTTGCACATGCCTAATCCCTTTGTTATTGGGTCAGGTCCACCAGGTACCAATTACACTGTAATGAAGAGAGCCTTTGATGAAGGTTGGGGTGCTGTGATTGCAAAAACTGTAAGATTTTTTTTTTTTTCAGTTCATTTACTTACACAACCAACCACCTTTTCTGCATTAGCTTAATTTGTTGTGTGTTTGAGTTGTTTGGTTGCATGTTGAGAATGAGTTTGTGTTATGGTGTGGCATTAATACTTGAAACTGTGTGTTGTGAATTGTGATTTAAGGTTTTGGAGTTTATGGTCTAAAATGCTAATCTTTTCAACTGTTTTGATATGTTCTGCAAAAACTGGATTGTGCCATCATGTTAAGTTATTTAGTTATGAGCTTCTGTTGGTTGTCCTGTTATCCAGGTATTATAGGAAATAGATCTTCATGGTTTGTTATAGTTGACCCTTGTTGATGTCACTGACCCTGGTAGATCATCAATTTTGTGTCTTGAATCATGAATTGTTGAATCTGTATGCAAAATATGTAGATTTTACCCGGCTTCAGAAGGAATCCTTGGATCTCATTTAGGTGTATTTTATACTTTTGGTTTCTTTCATTTTCAGAGAGGAAATTGGCATCATTAGATTGAAACTTTCATCTTCTTTATCAAGGTTATAAGGGTGGAGTTACAGAGAACATATATTTCATGAAAAAAAACTATGCAAGTGTGGGAAATGCATATGGTGCTACAATAAATTATTAGCTCGGTTTATGTGTTTACCTGTTTGACACATGGCATGGAAGGAATATTGACAATTAGCACACAATTGGTCTTTATACCTCATTATCTTAGTTGTTTGAAGCATGTGTGTTGTCTACTTTCTAAAGGATAGGTTAGTTTCTATACACAACTCATGAATATTAGGCATTGAGAAAAATGAGAAGCATGAGTCTTCAAAATGCTGTCTAGTTTGATAAATCCTCTGGCTTCCATTGGAAAAAACACATCTGATAACACAGTATTTTCTTTTTGAATGCTTTCTAATTAAACTAATTTTACCAGGCAGTGTAGATTTCCTAGGAAATTGCTTTCTGTCTTACCAAATCAATCACATTCCCCTGTTGCAGTTTTTTTCTTCTTCTCTTTTTTGAACCATAAAAAGTGATGGTAATTTACTGTCAAGGAGTTGATAAGTGCCCGGGGTTACTGTTTTTTACTGAACAAGATAGGGTCATCAGCCATGCAAAAATGCTTACTGTGCTTGATGCCAAAATTTGAGTGCTATATTTTCTTTTGCAACTGTTATAATGAATACTCAGAATTGCCCTTTCTGTGAAAAATGTGAAGTGGTTGGTTCTTGGTTTCTTGCTATTGACAATTTGAACTATACCATTTTCTAGATGCATGGATCCAATATATATAGCATATATTGAAGGCTGTTTCTCCGTGTATAGGAAACTTTGAATTAGTGGGAGTTTAAACTTTGGAGTAATTCTTTTTTGTGGTAAAATTGTTATTTCTTACAAAGATCTGGATCACTAGTTTAAACTGTTATTACATGTTTTGTTGTATTCATTTAGAGTTAGTCTCCTAGTTAGTATTTAAAAATTTCAATTCCATTTGGTATATGTTCCATTGTTTTTAAATGAAACTAAACCAATTGCTTAAATAGTTTGTCAATGAAGGCAAAGCCTTGTTCTTCCCATTCTTTTTTATTAAAGTATTTTTTCTCTCTATAAAGTCAACACTATACCTATGGTCCTCTAGATAGTAAGAACAATTTTTTTTATGCTATTTATTTATTAATGTTCTTGCACACGATACTGCTGATTGTTTGTATTTTTCAAAAGATTAATTTGGGATTTGATATTATTCTCTTGTTAGGTATCACTCGACGCAGCAAAGGTTATAAATGTAACTCCCCGATATGCTCGGCTACGGGCAGGTGCAAATGGCTCTGCAAAAGGAGAAATTATAGGGTGGGAAAACATAGAACTTATCAGTGATAGGCCACTTGAAACCATGTTGAAAGAATTTAAGCAATTAAAAGAAGAGTATCCAGACAGAATTCTCATTGCTTCAATCATGGAGGAGTACAATAAGGCTGCTTGGGAGGAGCTTATTGATCGTGTCGAGCAAACTGGAGTTGTAAGATGTGTTTCATGGCTGAGTTTGTGACATTGAACATTTTCCCAATTTTATACTTCTGATGGTTGTTGATCTCTATGATATTGTTATAGGACGCATTCGAGATAAACTTTTCATGTCCTCATGGCATGCCAGAACGCAAGATGGGTGCTGCTGTTGGGCAAGATTGTGCACTTCTTGAAGAGGTTTGTGGATGGATAAATGCTAAAGCCACAATTCCTGTTTGGGCTAAGATGACTCCCAACATTACTGACATTTCACAGGTTGGCTTTGTATTTTGTCCTCATAATATACTCTAACCATAATACCATATTCTAATGTTCAAGAAGTGGAAACTTGTTCACTTATCAAATTTATGGATCATCACTGAAATTTTGGATTGTTTGTTTGTGGAATAATGGATCCATTGCACCATGCAATTGTAAACTTTTTTTTATGAACTTGTACATGTCACTTTCTTAGGAACTGAAAAAGGGTGCATGTTGTAATCAGCATCCAACTTATGAATGCATACAAATTATTTTTGATAATATTTTTTTACTGAGACTGAATGTTCTTGACTCTGGCCTTTTACAAGTGAATGTCTTGGTGAAGTTTTTTTATGCCAATTTGAGTTAGTCAGTAAATGTGTATGTTCAGTCTATCTTTCATGATTATCATGTTAGCAATTATGTGTGTACTTCTTCTTATAGCCAGCAAGGGTTGCTCTAAGTTCAGGATGTGAGGGAGTAGCTGCCATAAATACAATCATGAGCGTCATGGGAATCAATCTCAATACATTACGCCCCGAGCCTTGTGTCGAGGGGTTTGCAATCTCACCACAACAAATTCATAGTTTTGCCTGGCTTTCCAACCATCCTAAGTACCTAATTTTTGTAAATTTTATTGTTAGGTACTCAACTCCTGGAGGTTATTCTGCAAAGGCAGTTCATCCCATAGCACTTGGGAAAGTGATGAGCATTGCAAAAATGATGAAGGCAGAGTTTGATAGTGAGAACTATACACTTTCTGCCATTGGTGGTGTTGAGAAAGGTGGTGATGCTGCTGAATTCATTCTTCTTGGCGCAAACACTGTTCAGGTATAATCAATAAATAACTACCTTTCTGGTCTCTGCATGCAACACTTGAAGAAGACAAAAACCTGAGGACATAAACAACATCTCCTAACTATGTCTGTTTTTTGGGTTTCTAAATACTTGTTTTGGAACAATTTCCAAAACTTAGTAAATTTTGGATTTGAAATTGATTGAGTAGCTTAGTATAGACTTGTTTTAGAAAATATTTTCAAAACAAAAAAGTAAGAAGAGAATCAAACAGATCCTGATTAGATTATATTTTATTTTCTAATTGTAGGTGTGCACTGGTGTTATGATGCATGGCTATGGTCTTGTGAAGACACTATGTGCTGAGCTTAAAGACTTCATGAAAAAGCACAATTTCACATCCATAGAAGATTTCAGAGGGTATGTATTGAACCGATATGGTTTCCATTTTCTAATAGCTTATAAAACACAAACATGTTTAACTTTTTACCCTTTCTTGTAATGAAAACTCACAGGGCTTCTCTTGAGTACTTCACTACTCACACTGAGTTGGTAAGAATGCAGCAGGAAGCAATTCAGAAGAGGAAAGCCATAAAGAAAGGCTTGCAATCTGACAAAGACTGGACAGGAGATGGTTTTGTGAAAGAAACTGAAAGCATGGTATCTAACTAAAATGTGCATTCAAACCAAGCAACCTTTCTTTTTATATGATCATGTTCTAGCAAATGAGGAGGTGAAGGACATTATCATTTATTGTTAATAATGGATATTTAATTTTATAAGAACAATATGATCTATTTTCTGTTAGAAAATAATGAAAAGTATACTTACAAAATTGTGGCAATTATCATTACAACTTTATTTCATGACTAACCAGCTAATTCACTCACAAAATATATACGTATACGTATTTTTTTAATTAAATTTTTTCTCTTTCTTTACATTTTATAACTAGTGATCTAACAAATGTTTTTTTTTTTTATAAACTTTTTGTTACTTTGGCGCACCCCGAATAGAATGAAGTGCTAAAAACTATTTCATTTAATTTTGGCAATTTAAAAAAAATCAATACTGACTTCATTCCTCACTTAATTTTTTTTTCAAAAAAAATTGATTTTATCATGTAACCACTCGTGACAATGTAACATGTGTTTGAGTAACAACTGAGTTCAATACTGACTAATATTCAGCCAAAAGTTATAACATGAAACTTAAAATATAAAAATTGTATTGAGACGCGTCTAAAAAAAAATTATATTAAAACCATCTTCAATTTATAAACTGAATTTATAAAATTAAATTTAATGAAAAGCTCACCTTTTTAACGAGCTACTATACTGAATAAGATTTTTATTACTGACCATGATGGGTTGCAATAGATATATAATTATTTTCAAGAAATTAAACAAAAAAAATTAAAATATATACATTTTATAATTTCATTATTATGAGTTTTTTCTTTCCTTTTCTTTTTCTCAAATGGCCATAGTTCACTGTATCTTTAACTTATCTTCAATAGAAGATAATCTTGCTCTAGAAAAAATAAGAGTTAGAGATCATTATAAATAACAAAATTTCTCAAGTTGAAGATATAAATTAGTATACAAAATTTGAATCCGAAACCACTAATTAGATTAGATTTAACGACTTGACCACTTCTAAATAATTTTTTTTCTTGACAACTATCTAAATATAATATTATGATTTCGATTTTAAAATATTTTTACATATTTTTTTAAAAAATCTAAACTACACATCTCATCTTAGATTTCTCCAAACCAGACTATTTTTTATGGTAAAAATCTTGCCAGTTAACAATACTATATATTTTTTTTAGTACAGGAAAAAAATTGTTGTATTAGCTATAATATTCTCATAATAATTCAATCTTCTTTTGGAATACTAAACTATAATTAATTAACCGAAATATTTATACATAAAAGTCATGCCATGCTCGTTAATTTTACATATATTAATTAATGAAGTACACTTTAATTAACCAGCCAATTAATTTGAGGATAATTGAAAGCTTAATTAATAACCTAGCTAAGAAATATTACAGTGCCATGCATGCAAGCTGAAAAAGTAAATAATGTCTTCTAAATTGTGGGGTTTCTTCTGAATTTGCACTGATCACTAGAAGATGTAGTAGCTGCTGGTTCAGTTGGTGAAGACATGGTTGCCTTAGTGATCTCCCTAAGTTGTGAATGCATGTTGCTTATGAAAGCCAATGATTTCTGTTGAGGTTCCACCATTGCTTCTTTAAGCTTCCCTAGTGCCATGCAATATGCTTCCTGCATGCATGCATGTATGGTTCAACCAAAAACATTACATCTTTATAAATAATAGTCAAATCATTGGCTTGGAATCATGTATAATGGGGAATAGTATTTAAGGGTGTGAAAATATTTAAACTGAAATGGATCATTTTTAAAGAAAAATCTGAATTGAATATTTTTTAGAAAGCAGCTTAGTTTCATTTTTGTATGAGTAAAAAAATTAAATAATTAAAAAATAACTTGAACATTTGAAAAAAAAAACAATTGAAATATATTTTTTTAAAACAGTTTATTTAACTGAACTATTTTATGAAACGGGTTTAAAGTTGATTAATTGAATTTAAAAAAAATGCTGATTTTTATGTGCCCTAGGTTACTTTGTAATACATGGCTTCTACCCCAAAAGAAGCAATTGTTACAACATATCCATGCATGCATGTACATAAATACTTAGTAGCTCTTATACCAACTTTATATTAATATATAAGTAAGTATAAAAAATAATAAATAAATGAATAAATTATATAACACGTAGAACAACAAAAACCACATTAATATAAGTTATTTTATTCATATTAAGAATTTTATTTTATTAGACAAAGCTTGTATCAAGAAAATCTAACAGATAATTGAATAGAGTGGGTGAATTATTGTAAAAACTTAATGTTCTTATTCAATTCTCATACACAACAAAATATATATTCTACACTAATAGGGAAAACCTAATTAACAACCACTAATATAAGAAATTGTATCCTTTGTGCACATTTGGTAGTACTATACTTTTTTCTGATAAGAGAAAGTATAAGGAATTAATTTGTTTTGTAGTACTAATGTGTATACAACTCTAAATTTTATGGCGTACTAATTTCTATATATCAAGAATTTAATTATAATACCAAATTTTTTAGGCTATCAACTAATAAAAAACATCAATCATTACACTATTAATTAATAAAAAAATCATAACATAACTTTTGAGATCATTGTTATAAAATTTATATCAAATCTAACTTGTAAATTTATGGTTTGATGAGAATATAAAAACAGCAAGTGCTTATAATATTCTCTAACATGCCAGTTCATCTAATAACCTCTTTTATCAATGATTAAAATTTATTAAAAATTACAAAATGGATAAGATTGGTTAATATAAAGAATATCAAAGCTTTATGATGTTTAATAAATTTTAATAAGTAAATTATATTAACATTCATGTGTTTTGTGAAATTGCACTTTGTATTTCTTAATTTTCATTGTACTTTTATGGTCCTGGTAAGAGATTTAAGAATAACATTTTTTAAAATTAAAAAAATTCAATGTAATGTATAAAAAATGTTAATATAATATTTTTTAAATAATTAGAAAATTTTATATAGGAGTAAAAACGAAGGGGTATTTATAAAATTTCAAAAAAAAAAAACGAGAAATTTCAATGCAATTTTCTCAATTTCAATCTAATAATATTAATAATCATGCTCAGAAAAAATATATTAAAAAAATGTATTTTTAGCATCTCAGAAACAATAATATTGATGCATTGTAATTTAAATTCTTATATAGAAAAGCTGAAACATTTACTCCTACAAACAGCCAGTGGACCAACCACTGAGAAATGATTTATTAAATGTTTCTCTTCAAACTTAAACAAACAAAAATAAATAAATAGAAAAGTAAATAAATGCAATTATATAAAAAAAAATTCAGAAATTCCAGATTGATCATATTATTGTGAAGCATTTTAGAGATTGAAGACTGCCTCAGCTAAGTGTTCACTTTTGTCTTTCAAATAAAAGAACAAAACACTATACTTTTTAATGCAATCATTATGTTGAAGATTTCATAACTACATTTAACTAATACTTTTTATTTTTTTTAGTTCTTCCCTCAAAAACCTATATTTTGGTTTCTATCCATAAAATAAAGATTTTTGAATTATCTTGGCTGTTTGCCAAAGTTATAACAATGTCAGATTTAGTCCTTGAAAAGGACAACATTTTTCATTTTAGTTCTTACCCAAGAAAAAGCTACACCCTCCCAAAAAAAGATAAAGCTACTTATTGGTCTCTATATCTATAACACACTTTTTTTTAATCCTTACAAAAATAATTTTAAAAAAAAAACTTTGAAAATAACCAAAACCTCTTTGTATAATAACTATTTATCATAATAAGTAACATAATGCAATTTTTTTCATGTAGGAACTAATTAAAAACTAGTATCATATGTCATGAATGTTATTTTATAATTTCTATTGTACAACATCAGGTTGGAAAAAAGACAAAAATAAAAAAATAATTGAAATTAACAACTCACATTATATATATATATAAGCTATTTCTAATTAATTAAGCTCTAATAAGCATGAGGAACTCAGAATTGACAATTTATCAATGGTACATGCTTCCATGAAGTATATGTACTCATGACAATGATAAAAGTTTCCAGAAGTATGATGCAGGTGGTGGGTCTAATAAGTCTACTAAAATGAGCAATATTCAAAGTATGATGCATGGTGCAGTCAATTTATTCAAATTTCTATACCATAGTGATACTAATTGTGTCAAAAAGTATGTATTTTTGACATACCCATTTCCCAGAGATTATGCCAGAACTTTTCTTAGTATTATTTAATGATAGCATTTCCCCATTATGGATGTAGTCTTGGATCATTAACACCAAAATTACTAACAAATTTTCTTAGATATTGCTATATTCACTAACAATTTTGTCCTTCTAGAATTTTAGACATAAAGTTAATTAACACCCTACAAAATAGTATGTTGAAAGAATTCAAAGAAGTATAATATTTTGATGAGAAAAAGAAGATACCAACATACATTCATTGTTAGCTTTTATTTGAACTAAAAGTTTAGGTTAATTAAGAGAGTGTATTTTCTTTCATAGGACAATTTTTTTATAGATGAATAACTTAGGGCTAAATTTATATCAGTTGTTAATAAAGAAAAAGCTAAGAATCAGATTCAAATGTTGGTAAAGAGATTTATATGTTAATTAATAACCTTATTGTAATAAGCTTTGCGGCCTAAAGTATAAATGTGAAAAGACACAATCTGAACACTATAGCACAAATACAGAGACAGATAGGAAAAGTGTCACAGTCATGGAATTGGAACAAAAAACTATGCGCATTTCTCAGTGTAGTCTCTATCAACCAGGAAGCACATGCTTTAGCCAACAATGAAATGTCCATCAAAATGTTGAAAATATTTCATTTTCCATATGATGTTATGTTTGTTTATTTGACTGACTTTTCACTCAGTACTACTACTTGACCTATCATAACATTATTTCATTTATTCATTCATTGGTGTTTGTGTAAAACCAATACACACAACACAAGTGTGTGTTAGATAGACAGAGTAGTGTGTAGTGTGTATTACCATGAAGAGATCAAGCTCAGATTGGCTGAAAAAGCCTAAGTTTTGTTTCTCAGTTGCTTGAAGTTGATCTATCTTCAGCTCTCTCTCCAAGTTAGAAATGTCACCAACCTGAAAACAAGTACTAACACTATGCATCTTCAAAGGTTCATGCTTAAATTAAAAGAATAAATCAGCTTTTGTGCATTCACAAGTTAATTAATCCACAGTTAACCAAACTATATGAATGAATTCATTATTCATGCACAAATGATGTGAACAAGGTTTTGGTTTCTCATTATTATAAATGGTTAAAGATAAAAACCAGTTTGAATTTGAGGACTAAATTTGTTATGACTTATATTGGATCTTTAAACTCATTCATATAATCACAACTTTTGATATACAATTTAACTATACAAAAATTAACTAGCAAGGCCAAAGTGAAGTTGAGCTTCTGCCTGCATATGAATCTGCTCCCTTCACTACATTATATTGACACATACAACTCTATCTGCCTGATAACCCTTGTTCTTTTTCCATGATTCAAGATTCAACAAGTTGAATAAGATGAAACCCTCCTCTTTTCTAAGGGAAAGAAAAAAGAACTCCCAAATGACATATTGTCTCTTTAACACCAATTGAGAAAAACGTACCAATTTGAATCACATCTTAAGTTTATATAATTAATTTTCTAAGAAACTTAGAAGTAGCATACACATTAAACATAGAGTCAAGGTTGAATTCAATAAATTAGAACAAGAATTAAAGTAAACTTGACCAAGAAAAAACTGTAATTCATTCAGGGAATTTAATACATGTGTCAGAAAGTTTGAAGAAAATTAATAAAGTTAAAGGAAAAGAGAGAAATGAACCTTCAAACAGTCTAAATGAGCTTCAACAAGTAGTCCATAGAGAGGGTGGTTGGAGATTCTTCTTTTGAGGATCTCATTGTTCTCTCGATCATCATCTTCATCTTCTAATTCTTGTTCTTGTTTGTAGGTCTCATTAATAGTGGTGCTAGTGCTAGTGCTAGAGTTAGGCCTCTCAGAGTCCATATTCTATTTTTGAGCAAAAGAAGTGAACCTATGATATGCCAGATATTGAAGTAGTAGTAGTATTATATATATATATATATAATGAAAAAGAAAAGAAAAGAATATAATATAATATAAGATATGATATTTATGCACATATATCTGAGATGTGAAATATGAAGTAGAAGTAGTACTAAATATGGTGGTGGATGAGATGATGAGGTAAGTGAGATTGAGATGCTGCTAGTTATGGAAATAAGGGGGAAGCTAAGGGAGTGAATGACACTTGCATGCATACGTGGTTAAGAGAGAAAATGGAATCAGTAGTCAGAAGAGGGGTGTGGCCTTTTTGCTTCCTCTGTTTCCCCTGTCTTTTAGCACTCATGAAAGCAACACTTCAAAGTTTTCTCGAGCAATGGGGTGGTGACTTTGTTAGTACACACACTGCTTACTTGCACACTAGTTTTCTGTCTTTTTCTTTTTACCACTTTTTTACTAATAACTCTTTCATTCATTCATTCATTTATTCATTCTTCTCTCACCACAACACCACAACAACACAACAAACAAAGCCAAAACTGAAACTGTTCACAACTTTGGTTCCTTCTTACTCATCACTTTCCCTTCTTCATTCCTGTTTCTGTTACTGTTCTGTGGTCCTAACTACTAAAGGACAATTGTTTACTATAATTTTGGAAATAAAAGGACAATTTCCTGCGTTAAACTTATTATATATTCCATGTGCTCTACCTAGCTACTACCTATACAATTTCTCTTCATTTTTTCTTTTTACTCTTTCAACTATTTCATTAGCATTTATTATCTCACCTTTCAACAAAGTAATATACTACATATATATTAAAAAAAATTATGTAGAAACTCATTGCCTTTCTACATGTCTTTACAATTACGAATGCAATAAAAAAAAATGATGATAAACATAAAATTGTGACAAGTTATGGTCAATAGAATTAACTTGTCTCTTAATAATAAATGGAAAAATGTTAAATATGTTTCTTAGATTCACCGATCACTTTTTTTTCGTTATAAATTATATACATGTGATGGATCCTATATCTAGGTTTGAGATTTTTAACACATCTTTTATGGTGAGGATTTGACTTCTTCGAGTGTGAAAACTACTTAACAAGTAGTCTAATATCTTCTTTAATTATAAAATAAACTCCAGTGCTATATTACAAATTATATATACACAACATATTCTGTCTCTAAGTATTATAAGACTTTTAACGTATTCTCTAGATTTTTAACATATTTTTAATTTTATGTTTGTACAACTTAATTTAATTAATTATATTATTAATTATTATTAGATTTCTAATAATATATTTAAAGTGTGATTTATAGAGTAGATATTTTCTTTAAATTAGTTTCGGATACATGTTATTTAGAAAAATCAGTTATAGATGCTTCACTTATATACAATTTTAGCCATGATTACAAAATGTTTCGTAGTGGAACTTTTATATTGTGCATAAATTTTCATTTTCGTTGAAATAACTTTTTTTTTTTATGTTTGAAAAAAAAACAGAGAGTAGCATTGACTGACACTTGCTGATTCCAATTGAAATGAAAATTCGCTAACAAATTCTGTAAACGTTCAAGTGTTGGGAAATTGAGGTTTATTATCTAAGAAAACCCTACTCAATTTAATTCAATTTTTTTTTTCAATAAGAATTCAAATTTGTGAATAAAGTGTAATGTAATTTCTGGATTATTATATTACATGTACGTACGACAAAAAAAAAAGAAGAAAAGAGATATCAGTGTTTTGTCGACAAAAATATGCTTTGCATCACCTCAACTAAATTGATAATTACATTTGATTGTGTTACCAAATCAACTAACAGACAAAATCAGCAACTCAATTAAGGTTTGATCTTGTTGGTCTGACTTTTCGAAAAGTATGATAATTATGCCACTAAATCATTTTTGGATAGAATTATGTCCACTAGCTAATTGTAAGAACTATGTTTAACATTTTCTACTTTTCCATGCATAGTACCTAAACTTTAGGAATTAACATTGTAAGTTATCTAATACTTTCAAGTTCCGTTATTTTAAATAGTGCTAAAGTTTTAATAATGCTATTAATTGTTAGCTTAATTAATCTGGTCAAAATTCATTATCAAATAAATTAGGAAGAGTGCATCTAATATATACAACTTTATTTTTTTTAGCCAACTGTAATATACATACAATCAGTCAACTGAATACGCAGTTTCATAGTTAACTGTAATATGCAACCAACCAGTTAACTATAATACGCAATCAACTCACTCACAGAATATATACATATTTCTTTTTTCACATTTTATAGATATACATGTATTTTTTCTCTTCACATCTTATTACTGATTGTCTAATTATTTGCGTCTTCTAATTGTTTATCAAATATTTTTCTACCATGTATGTATACAATTCTATCTAGCTACGTGACAACAAACCCCACATAAAATAACATTGACCCTTTGTTTTGATTTTTGTTTTCTTTGTAAAATTATAATTATTCTTTTGTATGGAACCTAGAAGTATCTAAATCGGTAGCAAACCCTAGTTACTTTCTGATTGTAAAAGTGATGAATTAAGTTATAATGAATGAATGAAGGAAATGTGAAAATGAAGAAGGTCATGATGAAAATAGCTTTGGAATGGCTGCCCCGAAGGATCATTGTCATGGGGGCCATGTACGATGATGAGGTTTGCACGGTTTCAGTGTTTGAGAACCAAAGATTATTGACTGCTTCATTTTTACTACAAAAAGAAGCAAAAGATTGTATTGGGAAACTCTTTTAATGGGATTACACTCTACCTTTCTTTTCTTCTTCTTCTTTCTTTTTCCTTTTTTTTTTCTCTATACATGTTTTGTTTTTACTTTCTTATTTCTTGGTCTACTGTGTATTTAACTTTCAAAAAATTATTATTTTAATTTTCATGATAACTTAGTTTTTAAGAAATAAAATATTATAAAATAATCTTTAAAATTTTAATATGTATATTATTTTAGTTTATGAAAAATATATATTGTCATTTTAATTTCTAAATTATATTATTTATTATCATTTTAATTTTTTAATCTATTAATCTAAGTACTTGCTTTCATTTCAAATTTGTGAATTAGAGACTAAAACGGTAATAAATTATACCATTTCATAACTAAATTGATAATAGATATTTTTAAAAACTAAGGTGATATATATATATATATATATATATATTATTTTTATAATATTTTTATTTACTTTCTATAGACAAAATAATAATTTACTTTTAACATTAAAATTTAATATAAAATAAAAGTAAAGATACATGTGCTGATGTGCATGAGTTACTGACCATTAGTTATTTCAATTAAGTATTTTAAAATAAAATCGAGCTAAAAATGGTATTATTAGCTCATGATATTTTCGTATGTTAATTTGGAGAGGAAATTAATTAACGTGATTAGAAAAACACTGAATTTTATTATACTTAAATTATAGAAAAGTGGTAATTGGCAACACGTGAGGAGACATAAATATATTCTAAAAGGAGAAAATTTCTAAAAAAGAAGGAAGAAGAAATTGCTATTAAGGCGAACTATCATGGGCTGGGTTAATTAAAAAACCTACATTTTAATTTGAGTCTCCGAAATGAAGGTCAAATTCTAAGAAAGTCCAATATCGACAAATGCTCATATTAATTAATATGATTGAAAATTTAAAATCAAAACTTATGTTTCCGTAATTAGGTTCAAGGGAACACAGTTGATTAAATCTATGTTGTTATCTCTTTTTTATTAGAATCTGAGTTAAGCTGATGACGTAACTTGATTCAATGAAAGGTTTTCGAACGGATAACTATGCTCGAACCTCAAGTGAAACTTGTCTTCGTGATTTTCTTATAGAAGAGATGGTATCTGTAAAATACTTTTCGATACTTAAGTCAATGATATGTTTTAGGGTAAGTGAGTTGAGAAAATGGTTTGAGAGTATACGAGAGTCTAGAGATACTTCCCGATAGAGTGTGTGATATTTATACGTTACTAGGTTGACCAAGTGGGAGCATGTAAGTGGATTCGGGCCAAGTGTCATACTGACATGTCCAATTATAATTGGAAGTGTGTGGCTTACTTGACCAATCTTGCAGATAATGATGACTTAGGAAGGTTGATGGTTCATGCAGAGTTTAGGACATGTAACTCATATTAATTCGTCCATTGCAAGTTGCGTCAGACCTATACATATAAGTCAGTCTTGAGTGTCTTTGACTTAACATTTAAGTGATGATGTAACTTGGATGTTACATTACCCAAACATAGCACATAACAATTAAATAATAATGTAATAGAGATGTTACAACACCTCGACACATTACCCTGTCTAGTTAACATAACATACTACGTTAAAACAAATATTATTCATAATAATAGATTAATATACATATAAAAAAATTATATTAAGAGTATAACTCAGTTGATTAAGTAAGGCATATGAGTTATTTTGAATCTCATATCTATCTTCAATTCTCAATAATAAAAAAAACATGGGAAAAATTGCACCATAATTATTCCATAAATTTTTCATTGACCCTCATTGTTAATTTTTCTTGCACTCAAGGATTCATTAATTTGCAAGTATACATAAATAAATGTACTTCTTCAGATTATTAGGGATCTGTATCTGGATTTGGAGGTAGTTCTTGATGGTCCAATCATGATTGTTACATCTTTGGAAACCATTTGCTATTAGGTTAGGCCCTTGTAATAATAATCAATCTTATTCAAAACGTGGGCCAGTGGTGTTATGGATTATAATTTTGGCATGGTGTTACTTGAAAAGTGCAATATTAATAGTTGTTACTTGTAGTGCAAACTACAAGTGTTTAAATTCCATTTTTTTCCATTTTTTTCAAAAAGAAATACTTGTAAGACTGTAGAATTATTTTTAAACTTTTGAGAAAAAAATAGTTTTCGAATTATGAAAATTATTTTTTAAGTTAGTTCTTTAATAAATTATAATTATAATTGTTTTTTAGAAATAAAAAAGTACTTCTTATAATGATAGTAAAAAAAACACTTTATTAAAATTAATAAGTAATATTTTTATAACATTATTTAAAATATTGCAAAAAGCTATGTATTGATATCACAATTTTACCCAAACTCATAACCTCTAAATTATGTTAAAAATAAATGTTACTTTCACAGTATCCGTTATTGTTAGTTATTTTGTTATTGCTCTTATTAATTCCTTTCACAAAAAATTATTGTTGTTTTTTTTTTTTCTTTAAAAAAACTGTCAAAAAATATAACTTATTGATGGTTTTTTTTTTTGTGTTAGACGCAGATTTATTTATTTTTTACATATAATTTTTATACCAAGTTAGAATTAAAATATTTTATCTCAAATATTATTTTTAAAATCATTAAAATAATTAAAATATTTATTTTATTTTTTAATTCTAAATTTCATTACATTTTATTATTTGAAAATTTATTTATAAAAATAAAACTAATAAAGGATTGAGATTTTTTTTATCCGGGTATAAATATAAATTGAGATGGATTCGAAATTGAAGCCTTTATATATGAAAAAGTAAAATTAAAAAATTGATTGGAACAAAAATAAGATTCATAATGTTTATTTACAAATAGGATAAAGTTTAAGGATTATTTGCGATAAAATAAAAATTAAAGCTATCTATTTATAAAAGAATCAAAATTAAGGGTATTTAAATGCTCTTTTTACTAAAATTCAAGGTTAAAAAATAATATTTTACAAGAAAACATTTGCATTAAAATATAACATCATAAATGTAGAATCTACACTAAAAAAAATATTTTCTTCTCTCATTCCTTGGTATTTTCCTCCCTTCAAATAGACCCTAAAAGAGGTAAAGAATGGTTTAGTCTGAAATTAAAAAATAAATAAAAAGCTTGAGCTTTATTTTTGTTGAGAAAGGGGAAGAAAGTTGAACAGATTTGAAATTTAGCTAAGACAATGAATTATCTGAAAAAGAGAATGCATCATAAAATATAGAGGAAATCATTAATGACATGCCAGAGATTAAAGACCAACAAGAATGTGATTAGAGACACTGTCACGTGCTTCAATGTTGCCATTGGCAAGTTCTCTACCTAACTTCTTTTGATGATTTTAGGTCTCCTAGCCCTCTTGCTAATTCTCATTTCTTCATGACCAAAATAATTGTAATATTAATGTACTTAGAGAATGCAATAATTTTTTTTCCCCTCTGTTCAGTTTTCTAAAATGAGTAACTAATGGGTATATAAATATAACCAAATTTAACTATTTTATACAAGAATTAAAAAAAAAAATCAGTTAACAACATTTGGAAATTATCCTTCACTTTTGGAAACTCAACTTAGAACATTAAACAATTTGTTGGAGAAAAACTTTATTAAATGAAAAATATTCTAAGGAAGATGGTTGTATATATAATTGAAAAATCGTATTCTCTTCAATTGTTACAAATGTAGGTTGAGCGTACGTACCGACTTAAAAGGTGAGGATTGTTTACCCACTTATATTCATGCAACATATATTATTTCTAGGCGACGTGAGATTTTTAACATATTTCACGCTGAATACTGGACTTCTCAAACATAAAGACTATTCAACGGTAGTCCAATATCGATATGATAATGGGTGGCGCAACATCTTTATCAATCCTAGAATAAGTTCTAATAACATGTTAAATGTGAATTGAGCGTAACTCAAACCTATAAACTGATTTATAAGGTGAGAATTACTCCACATATGTACTTTTTATCACGAGAATTAAAAATAAAATAAAAAAGAGTAAATTTATATTCACAAAAACTAATTATTTAGAATATTTCTTTAGAACTTATAACAAACATAAAGCAAGGATCTTAAAACAAACTCACCCATTGTAGAAGAATTTAAATGATGAAGGGCATGCCAAAGTGTGAGTGAACATAATATTTATTTATGTGGGCATGTAAAAAGTAACTTTCTTGTTCATCTCCTTCACAAGACCCTTCACAGGCCCCCCCTTGCCTTGTTCATGTATGCATGTGGATTGGTACTTGTAGAGGGTTCCAATGTTGGGGGAATTGAGAGGAATACATATAAGACACTTCCATGACAATCCTTATACCTTAAGGGTTTTGATCTCAACAAGATTCTGAATAAGTCTTGTTGTGCATTCAATTGATACCATATCATATGCATGTGAAGTGTAATCATTAAACCAAAGTCTATGGAAACTTCATTGTTTTCATCCTCATATATTGTATATTTTTTTTGTACGTGTGTGTCTTAGTGTTCTTCAAAGGATCCATCACGTCGATGTATCAATCATTTAATTATCTGACCCATTGAAGTCACAGCAAACTACAAGCACAACAGTAGTGTGTATACAGTGCTTGATTTGATTGATCGATGCATGCATGGCCGCAACCATATATAAATAATTCAATTATATTCATCTATTTCTTCTTAGAGCATCTTTTTAATAACTCTCTAACTCACTAAATAAAGAAAGGATATTAAATGCTTTTTTTTATGTGTTTTTCAGATATTAAAAGTATTTTTTATGTAAAATAAGATAGTGGTTTATTAAATTGGTTAAGGATTGAAAAGTGAAATATTATTTGCAGTGTTACATAACAATATTCCTCAGTGTGATTTTCAATGTGTATTTTTTCTTTTAATTTCAAGTAGTCTAGAGATATTTGTTAGCAAATTATGAAATAAGAGAATATTGTAAGAAGATAGAGGATTCATTTATACACTGAATATAATGCTAGTATATACATGTATAATGTTTTTATTTATTTTTATCTGTATACTTTTAAAAGTAAATTTTGTTTCTATTTTTGTTCATTTACAAATTTAAGATAACATCAATTAATTATTATATTTATAATATTATAAAATAAAACAGATAAAAAAACAGAGGCAGCTTTTGGAATAAGGAAAATACTAACCATGATTGAGAAAAAAATTTATTTCCACTAATTTTTTTCTATATCAAAAATTACTTTTTAAAATAAATAGAAATATGTAATATTTATTAAATGATACCATAAAGTACTACGTACTTCTTTTTAATTTACTTTTGAAAGAAATTTTTTGTTTCTATTTATTTATATTCAAGTTTAAAATAATAATGAGAATATTAATAATAATATTTTATTATACCCATTTAAGTTTTTATTTTTAATTAAAAATCCAAAAGCTAATTTATTTTAATTGTTTCAATAGAAGAAACTCCACTTTCAATGTTCCATTTCTTCGTATTTGAGGAGATAAAAAAAGCATTGTTTTGGATAATTTATTTTAAAAATAATTTTAAGAGATTTAATCTTCATTCTTTATTTCTATTTAATTTACTAATTATAAATAAATTATTAATTAACATTATTATATTAAAGAAAATAAAAAGTAAAGATAGAAAATATTTTTCTTTAGTCATGAAGTTGATCCATCCTCTATTAAACTACAAAACCTTAATTGCCTCTAATTAAGTTCTAACAGTCATATTAATTACTAAAAATTACTGAAATAGTTGTCATTTTTAGTGTATGTAGCTGATTCTTTTGGCAATATCCATCTATGCCACAGAGACTGAGTGACTGACACTCATGTCAGGATATTCAAGTGTATTTTCTTTTATTAGCTAAATAATCCAAAATGCCATTATCAAGTGTTATAAATTAAGAAAGATCTTGGTCAATGAATTAATAATTAAAAATTTTCAATAGAATTAGTAAAATATTGTGTTAAAATTCATACCAAATTTCTATATTTTCCTTTATTCATCTTGAGGAAATTCACCGAAAAGATATATATATATATATATATTTTAAAAGAAAATAATTTATGTAGATGAGTACAAAGTATTGATAATTCAATTGTCAAAAGATCTCTGCTACAATTTGTCTCAGGCCCTTTGCATGTCTTATCCAAGAATTTGGCTGCATCTCATGACACTTAGCAATCATGCTGTCTACCTACTTGCCTATAGAGATTTATATATATTGAGATAAGCCCCTAAATATTAATAATTCTCAAGAAATATACATTTTTTTTTCATACAACTGATGTAAAGATATACATTAACACACATACACATAAATTTACTTACACATATTGATAATATTTAAAATGGGTTAATTATTAGTTTGGTAATAGATTAATAAATATTATACTTAAATGATATCATAAAATATTATTAATAATATTTTGTTGAAATATTATTAGAGACACTATATGATAATATTTTTTCAATGTTAATAAAAAAAATTAATATTAATTATCGAGTTGTGATTATTGGTTTGCTCTTTAGCATTTGCATTTTGGCTGTTCATTTTCTGCCACTTGTTGTTTAAGAGTTTAATCCTTGTTGTTGTAAAATAAAAAATAAAAACTATAAGCCTTATGTCCTTCATTATAATAAAATAAGTAATTTTAATATAAGATAAATGGATATGCATCATCCATGTTTTTAGTTCAAAGAATTCTAATTAAATACAAGGACCAAATATTAGTATGAAATTATTGTAGTTTAACATATATATCATATTTTTTAGTTCTAATATCAATTAAACTCAATTTTTAAGGAAAAAATTTGTTGAGAAAATAAAATATTTATGCATCTTTACTTTAACAACTTAAATAATAATCTCACAGGACAATTGATTTGTGAAAATGATCTTATTTTATTCAACTAAAATTTCACCAAGTAAATTTCAGCAGTTTCCATTAATGGTACATACTGCATTAATCTCATATTGTTGATGGAAAGTGTGTTAATAAAAAGGAAAAATATATGTTGAAGATGTTGACAATATTAAAGATGTATAAATGATGAATAGCTACTAATAATTAATACAATTGATGAAATATATACAAACATGACACGAGGTAAGGTGCATGTATGTTTTGAATTAAAATAACATGTATATTAAATACATTGTACTATTGAATAGAAGGGTATTGTTGTACTTTTCTATTAAGGGCATGTGTTTAGCCTCTTTGGATTCATTTGTTCTTCAAACTCTCATAGAGATGCCACCTTTGGCAGATAAAAGGGACCAATCATCATTAAACATTTGGTTCATTGGGTAGATACCCTTCACCATTGAACAAAGATAACCATGGAAAGTGTTATGTGACAAAAATTCACAAAAATGAAATATATTTAAAAAGTTTAGAATCAGCCATTATCTTAATTGGATAAAATATTGTGTTTTGTGTTGTTTTTAATTTTTTAATTTTTTTCAATTCTTATAATATTTTCTTGTTTGATTTTGTCCTTGTAATTCAATTTAACCATCAAATCTAATGGAAAGATCAAAAAAGAAAATTACAAGAATTACAAATGAAATAACAAAATTAAAAGGAAAAAAATAACATAATTTTACATTACAATGAGTACAACAATCATTTTAATTTTTTTGTAATTTTTAAATTAGAAATGGTGAGCATTATAAAATAATAAAAAAGCTGATAAAATATTTGAAAACAAAAATAAAATATTTTTCCTATATTTCATTTACAAATATTTGAAAAATTGCAATTCTTTTACCATTTCTTATATAAATATTTGGAAACAAAAACTAAGTTAAAAACCACAGTCATATAAATAATTAAAATTAAAATTAAAAATAAATAAATTTTATAAATTTAATTATATTATAGTTGTCTTTATTTATAAAATTATTTTTGTTTTAGTCTATTATAATTTTTACTTTTTTATTTTGCTCATTAGTTAGATCTAACAGTGAAACTTAATGGAAGGACTAAAATTAAATGAAAATAAAATTTTTAAGGACGAAAAACAATCAATAAAAATTGGGTCATATAAACATAATTTCAAAACTTTAATTATTTAAATAAAAAATTTTCCTTTTTGATATATATATATATATATATATATATATATATATATATATATATATGTATAATATATATGAGAAATGGATTAATGAATTTTTTTAATATTTTTATTATGATATCATTTAACTGAAAAAAGAGACTACATTGCATATACATATAGAAATTAAGTTTTAACGTCTTAAATTTTTAATTTTTTTTTAATAAATTATCAATTTTTATTTATTTTTATCAATATTTTGAATTTCTAACATTAAATTAAATTATTAAATATAAATATAAGAGTTTTACATGATATTTTCTTTTATTATGTTAGTATTTAATCATTTCAATTTAACGATAAATATCTAATGATACTAAAATAAATAAATAAAAAATTTAAAAATAATAAAAATATTTGAAAAAGTTAAAATTCAAAAAATATATTTAATTAACCCTCCTGTATTTCCTTCTCTAAAGTTTTCAGACCTTGTCTTTTTTATATGTTAGATTAAAGAGTCTACTCAGAAGTTATTAATTAACCTATATGGATTTATCTGTCTATATTAAAACAAATTATAAATAATATTTTACATACCAAGTTTAATAGTTATAAAATTATAAAAAAATATATATATACTGATATTAAATTTAATGATATGAATTATTTTTTTATGTAAAAAACATTTTTTAAATAAAAATATTGTAATGAGTATAATTTAATTTATTAAAATTTTTATATTATTAAAATATAATAAACACATTACTTTAAATAACTTTAAAAGATAATACTATCTTCTTAAAAACATAACTCAGTCAAATTAAATCATAAAATAAAGGCAAAAAGAAAATTATATAACTTAATCAAGTCATCTAACTTAACCAAATCATCACCAAAATAACAAAACCCAGATCACAAAATATTAATCTGATAAATGACTCACATAGATTTAAAATATGATATCAAAGTATGAAACCAGGATCAGTACGGATACAAAAATATTGCATGACATAGGAATAGTAACTTTGATTAATATAAAGAAATTATAATTTTTGTAACACGTACGTACATACGAAAACTGCTCTTGCAGAGTTCTGAGGCAGGTTCAGATCAGTTCATACTATGCACTATTATGGAACTTTGCCCATTTCCAGTTTCAAAATGAAATCCTGTGGTTCTTCACCAGTATCATATTATAGTCACAATCCTCCATTCATTTTTGGTAATGTATAAACTATTATTAAGTATTTAAATAATTGTTTTAAAACATGTAATTAAACTTAAGTGATCTATACCTATTGAACATAACAATGAGAAACTTTGGTTGGGTTCTCAAGTAAGTAGATAGATATTTAATTTTTTTTATTGTATGTACTGAGAAAATTTTGTTGAAAGAAGTAAAATTCACTTTTATATTATTATATCTTAAAAAATTAATTTCTGACTACTAATAAAAATTAATCTTGGTACTGATAAAAAATAAGTTATGTTTATGTATAGAAAAATATTTTATTGGAATTGACAAAATTTTATTATTTATTTGTGATTTCTACGTCTTAAAATGAATTCTAATATGAAATATCCTTTCTGCAAATAAAAAAACAATTAAAACCCTAAATTTTCCAGCATTTCTTAGGGTATACATGATTTTCCTTTTCTTTATGACATATATAAACAAAAGGTCAAATCCCAGAATCATTAGTTCTATAAAGTTAGTTCTCTTTGTACAATATTTAATAACACTTGAGCTACAAAGCTTATAACATTTTAACATATTTTTCTTATATATATATATATATATATATATATATATATATATATATATATATATATATATATATATAGGATAACACAATATAACTTTGTAAGCTGTGTTATTAAGTGTTGTGCAAAGAGTATAAAGAGAGTTAACTTTATGTATATTGTGTATGTTCTTTTATAGTATCTCAAGAACTTGGCTTAATATTTAGCTGATTTTGTTTGTTAGGCATTACCCCTTTATTATTTCATACAAAAATGAAAAATCATAAATGCAGGTAAAAAAAGCAAGGAAAAAGTTAGGGTTTTTAGTAGACTTACCTGAATGTATTGTATATAAAAAAAGTTTCTTACATGTATCTATTCAAAGATTTATAAACAAGCATCTTGAATTTGTGATGCCAATAATTGTTATATTCCACACTGCTCAGACTTGTGGTATTCACTATTCATAGATCCCTTAGCCGTCATAAGGTAACCACAAGTCCACAAACAATACATGCAACACTCTCATGTGTTATTGTCATTGTGTACAGTACTGCTTCTATATATATATATATATATATATATATATATATATATATATATATATATATATATATATATATATATATATATATATATATTGTTAGCATAGATTTTCATACAGTAAATAAATTAGAAATTGTTTTAGATATAATTTTGAGAGAATTATTATAAAAATCTATGACATTTTTAGAAATGATAATTTATGGTTAAATGATAGTACATTGAGTAAATAATAAAAAAATTAAATATAAAATCAGAAAGTAAAAGTGTAGTGAAATGAATTTGAACAGGACTTATTGATAAAGGTAAAGCCATACACATCGGTACAAAAGGTTGTTTAGAAAATTAGATTGGATCGAAAATTTTGGATAAATTATAAAATCAGTTAGTTTGAATCAGTGAAATAAAAAAATTGGTGAAACTAACTAAAATTAGCTGGAATTGGTCCTTTCAAAAAATTATTTTTAAAAGTTAATTAAATTTTTTTAATGCATATTTAATAAGTATTATACTTTTATTTAAATTATTTTATCAATTTTATTTATTTTTTGTTATATAAATATATAATTTAATCATTTGTATCTTGATATTAATTTTTTTTATGTATTCTGAATATTTATAATATATAACATAATGTTATTTTAATTTTCTAATATTACATGATTATAATATTATACTTTACTCAATATTATTTTATATATTATTATTATTTTATTATTATATTTTGGGTCCTGTTTTCCAATTTCAAAAGCCTTTTAAAAGTGATATATGTGTTTGTGTCAAAATAGAAATGATGTTTATGGCAGGGCCACATTATTATAGAAAACAAAAAGGTGAAAGTAATGCTACTCATGAGTTAAGACTCAAGTCATAGTTTCTTGTCTTCTAGCTAATAGCTAGAGATGTTTTGTTGCTTCTTTTTATATACATTGTTTTGAATCTTTTGATAAACACTGAGATGAATTTTGATTCTTGCTAACATATATCATACTATCACCTTGTGATGGTTCATGTGCCAAGCAAATTTTCCATTTTCAATTTTTCTTGTCTTGCATATTGCTTAGTTATAATGTTCATGCCTCTTGTTCACCTTTGTTTTAGCTCAATGTTTTTTGATTAGTAGTTGTTTGCTAGGGATCTTGGTCTTTTTTTTTTTAACTCTAAGAGTACTATTATACACTAAATTTGGACACTTCTTTTAATGTGGTTGATTCTTTTAACATAAACATTTATTTGTGACATTTTTAATTTTGTTACTTCTTTTATCATAAATTTAGACATTAGTTTATGACATTCTATATATTAAAGATTAAATTTGAACACTATTCAATGTAGGTATTTTCAACAGAAATTTAATTTAGACATTAATTTGTGACCTTAGGAGAAATTAATAGATCATTCCATTAGACCTAACTCCCATTACCAAATCCTAACCTTGTAGGGCATTTTTGTTTAACACAATCTATAAAACAAAAAATGTTAGAATGTAGTTAGATTAATATCTTGGAAATTTACAATGAATGTTGAGAGTAGTGCTTGGTTAATTTAATCATGGTTGATGCCATAAAATACATATAAATTAAGTTGGATAACTTACATGTAAGTTTAGTTGAAGTTTTCATAGTAAGCTTATATATTAGCCAACTTAATCAACAAATAAGTATTTCGGATTTATCAATCCAAATTTTTACATATTAAGAATTCTAGACATAAAAAATTTATTATAAATTCTAAATCATGCCCATGATGGTTATTAACCTAATCATAGCTTTCTATGTACTTGAAAAACTTTGCATGCCATAGCCAACTGGCCCACAAACTAATCATAGTAGTTATCTTTTAAAGTTTAAATTACATAATGTACATGTTTTGTACACAGCTCTGCATTTTGTTATCTCAGAAGTTCCAATTGTACCATAACGGTGAAAATTTAAAATATATAATTAATCGGTTAATTCATTAATAGAAAATATATATATATATATATATATATTTTATATTTTATAATTAAATATTTAGTTATTGCAGTTGCATATTAAATATGTATGAAGTTGAAATTGTACCTTTGGCTAATGACTTTCATTGAGAATTCTTTACAGCTCAGAAGGGGATTATTGGTATTAGAGAAAAAAAGTATGAAAATATTTGTTCATGATATTTGTAAATTCTTTGGCTCAGGTTAGGACAAGTGTACATGATTCTTGTGATTGGCTTGTAACAGGAATATGATCATAGAGATTAAATCTTCTGGAAAAGCTTCGGATACATCAGAAGCAGTGTATGAATAGCAAATGAATTAAGTAATGTTCTTTTAATGGATTTCTTGTGATAAATCTTACATGCTTTGTAAATATTCTGCTATCTTTGTTTTTGGTATTTTCTTAACTTTATATTATAAGATATCTAAGTATTGTATAATTTGAAATATAGTATTTAAAATTATTTTATTTATTTATTTATTAATATTTTTATTGTTTTGAATATGTTGTTGTTGTTGTTGAATAGCCCATCCATCAGAATCACAGATAGAAGCAAACCATTCCAACACAATACTAACAACAATGTCTCTGTCAACAAGGTTTAGGTTTAGGTTTTCTATCTCTCCTTTGTTTTCTTCTTTCTTTCATAATCACATTTCTCTTCCTTCTTTCCATTCTCACTCTCAACCACCTTCCATTCACTACGTTGATGATGCCGTTTCCCAATTCCATAGCATGCTCTCTATGCGTCTTACGCCACCCATCATTGAATTTAACAAGATTTTAGGATCCTTTGTGAAGATGAAGCATTACCCCACTGTTATTTCCCTTTCTAAACAAATGAAACTCAAGGCCAACCTGGTTACTTCGAGCATTCTCATTAACTGTTTCTGCCACTTGGGTCACGTCAATTTGACTTTTTCTGTTTTGGCCAGTATTTTCAAATTGGGTTATCAACCAGATGTAATAACCTTGACAACACTCATGATAATAACCAGTATTTATGTGATAAGAGCTATGCGAGAAAAACACTCCTCTTTCACGACAACCTATTAGCTCAAGGATTTCATCTCACGGGACTTTGATAAATGGCCTATGTAAAATAGGAGAAACAAGATCTGCCATTCAGTTGTTGAGAATGATTGAAACTAAATTATTTTAGCCTGACTTTGTAATATTGCACAGTTATTGACACTCTATGTAAAGAGTGATGCTTATGATTTATATTCTGAAATGATATCGAAAAGCATCAATCCCAATCATTATACCTACAGTATATTGATAGATGCATTATGTAAGGAAGGAAAGGTGAGAGAAGCAGAAAATGTGGTAGCTGTCATGATGAAAGAAGAAGTGAAACCTGATATTATTACTTATACCACTTTAATGGATGGTTATTACTTAGTAAAAAAAAAAAAGTGAAGAATGCAAAACATTTATTCAAGGTTATGGCTCAGATGGGAGTAACTCATAATGTTCACAGCAGCTACGGTGTCATGATTAATGGTTTATGTAAGAATGAAGAGGTTGATGAGGCTATCAATCTTTTTAAAGAAATGCATCAGAAAAATATGGTTCCTAATATTATTATTTACAGTACTTTGATTGATGGTTTGTGTAAATCTGGGAGAATCTCGTCTGTCTTTGATATTGTTGATGAGATGCATGACAGAGGTCAACCAGCAAATGTTATCACCTACACTTCCTTAATAGATGGTTTATGCAAAAACTACCATCTTGACAAGGCAATTGAATTGTTCAACATAATGAAAGACCAAAGAATTCAACCAGATATACGCACATTTACTGTAATTCTTGATGGACTGTGCAAGAGTGGAAGACTTGGGTGTGCACGAGAGATTTTTCAAGATCTTTATGCTAAAGGCTATTGTCTTGATGTCTTTACTTATAGTGTTATGATCAATGGTTTTTGTAAAAAGGACTTGCTTTATGAAGCATTAGCCTTGATGGCAAAGATGGAAGACAATGTTTGTGTCCCCAATGCTGTAACTTTTGAAATAATAATCCGTGCTCTCTTTGAAAAAGATGATAATGATATGGCAGAGAAACTTCTCCTGTGAAATGATTTGCAGAGGCCTGTTGTGAGAATAGTAGAGAAGTTTTCTTGCTCCACTTAATGTTTATTTCTTTCTATTTAGAAGTGATGTGTTTGGTTTATTTTGATATTGTAGCACTAATATTTATGGAATTGTTGATTATTGACATATCTATCTTTTCCTTCTCAATGATATAATCACTGCATTTTCTGTTCATTCTCAAAATTGTAAAGATAGTTTGGAAGAAAGTTAGAAGAAGCAAAGTATGCAGATTTAGAATTCTTACTTATATCTAGCTTTTCTTCCTAGTACCATTTTCCTTCCCTCCTTTTTGTGTTATCAATGTTCACAACAAAGCGAAAAGGGATACTTACAAATCAATATGTTGAATTCACTGTTCCTGACCTGTAATATAGCAGGATTTTGCTCTTCCTCTGCAGCCAAAGCAACAGCCTCAACTCCTTCCAGCCTTCTTTAAGCCAAAATAAAAAATAAAAAAAAAACAGTATTAAAAGAGTATTTATTAGTAGCAAAGCTGTGATGTAATTCTGATTGGATAAGTCCAGGACTTCACAACTGTTGCCAATGCTGTGCTGTCACCAACATCCTACCAGAAGCAAATTATCTTTGATGAGATGAGATGAATAAAGGATGATACAGATTTTACAGCAGTTGCAGGATATGGAACTGATCCTATTCTACCAGTTAGAAACTGTAATCAAGAAAAAGGGAAAATGATTATTACAAAAAATTTACCCAGGAAAACAATATAAGGAACCCAAGGATGTCAACTTTCAGGGCCTAATTTACATGAAAAATATTTGGTAGACAACTGCAATGCGTAGACAACCAGTTATAAAATGTGAAGAGAGAGAAATACGTATATGTATAAAATGTGAAGAGAGAAAAATACATATATATTTTTGTAAGTGAGTTGGCTGAAGAGAGAGAAATACATATATGTATAAAATGTGAAGAGAGAAAAATACATATATATTTTGTAAGTGAGTTGGCTGCATATTACAGTTGGCATTGAAGTAGAATTGAATTTATGGGTATACCAGCTAGTACTTGTCCAACTATCTTCGCACATCTTGCACCAAAGGCTTTTGTGACAAGGTCAGAAGATGTAAATACCATTAAGGGCTTGTCCAACTATTTTGCAAGTGTATGATTAAAACCCTGTCGCAGCCAAAACGGAAGAATAGAAAAATATTTGGTAGATTATTGCAATACGCAGACAACTAGTTATAAAACTTGAAAAAAAAGAAATACGTATATGTATACATATATATTCTTTGAGTGAGTTAGCTGGTTAGTTGCGAAGTAAAGTCCGGAAAAGTCCGGAAAAATATGCATCAGTATACGATATATGCACGAAACTATTTTCTTTAACTCGTAAAATGGAGAAGTATAAGTATAAGGTGCGTATGCAATGAAAATTTTTTGCAAAAATGTTTTTGAAATTCCTTGAGGACGAAGTTGTGGTTGGAATTATTTACTAGCATACCCTCTACAATAGTATGCATCATCAATCATGTAATGAATAAGTTTCAAATCTGCTATAGATGAAAATCCTCATCCCTTATATATATAAAGGAAACCGATGTATTTTGTTTTCCTATTAAGTTGAGTGATAATCCATAAGTTTATGTATATATTTGGTTATTGTCGTGGAAGTTAATATCATCTTCAGAATACAAAATAAGAATGAATTGAAAGATCAATTTTATGTACATACAATGTTTTGATATGAAGTTGATTCAAACAAACAAGTGGAGCCATAATAATTAAGATGAATTTATATGGGGGATATAATAGAAAACAACATTTATGCAGAAGTTACTACTGCATATGTTTAGCTAAGGCAAATTCTGCTGAGAAGTCAAAAACTTTCTTGCTCGCATGGCATGGTTGCTAGTTCTTCCATGACCATCCTATTAACATGCAACAGATCATGATTCAAAGCAGGATCTACAACAAAAGATTAAGTATTTATTATGGTAGTATCCATAACATTTACCATTGCCTTTAGTTTTTTGAAGTTCTTTTATTAAAATTTTAATAAAACTTTTCTTAACCAATAGTGGTAAATATCATATGATTAAATCACTTTCAAGTACAACCACTAAATATGCATAACTTCGTAATAATATATTATTATGCCATCGGCAAAAGTCTAAAAGCATTTGTGAATAATGAAAAAACAAATCTAAAACTGCTTTTGGAATATTTTTTCAGTCTATATGCTGCAAGCAGTTGAAGTTTTCAAGCGATAACTTTGATGATGACTTTCATCAATCATAGAAGCATTTGTGAATATTGAAAAAACAAATCTAAAACTGCTTTTGGAATATTTTTTCAGTCTATAAACTGCAAGCAGTTGAAGTCTTCAAGAGATATCTTTGATGATCACTTTCATCAATCATGAGAAATCAAAACTAGATTTACTTTCATACTAATAACTACTCCAAAGATAATGACTTTCAATAACTCATCAATAAACATTTTTCCGCATTTACAAAATGCAATTTTTTTTTCTGTAGATATCCATTGAACGAAGAATCTGGGTATGGCTCTTTGAATTTAAAACATGACTACTTTTGTTTTTACTACTTTTGTTTTTGTTTGATACCTATAAAGAAAATAAAAATGACCTTGCCTTGCAAAAATTCATCAAACAAGGCAAGGAGGACTAATAATTCATGTCTATTTTTTCTTTTTTTTTTCTCTGGTTCGAATAATACATGTCTACTTTTCACAGGTAAAAATCTCTAACAATAAGAAGAGTTTGTTTGTTGTATATTCTCCCATCATTCATAAGCCTTCTCCCAATCATCAACAACTTCAGAAGCTTCTGCTGCATCTTTGTTTTCTTCTTCATTTGAGCCACCTGCACCAGACACCAACGTTGACACAGCACCAGTTTCAGCTTTCCTCCCAGAAACTTCAGCTCTAGCGGTCAAAGACAACGAACTTGAACTCGACTCCTGCTCCAAGGCATTCCACCGATTTAAAGAAGCAGCTATAGGTGCTTCTTTCTTCCAAACAGATTGCTGGATATTCACAGAACCAGCAGTCCACTCCTCATCACCCCAAGAATGTTCCTTCCAACCTCGGTCATGAACCACGGCCTTTTTCCATGGATTACCTTTCAAAGCAGCTGGCGCTCCTCCTCTGCCTGCTCCTCCCCAGGCATTGGCAGCTGAAGATGCTGCTGATGCTCCACCGTTCGGGGCAACCGAAATAGCTCCTTGATAAACTGTTGCATAATCCAACCTCCTCATAGCAGTTGCAGCTCGGGCAGGATCATGAAAAACAGCCACAGCATTCTTGTCATTCATCCAAACAAGCTCACACTCACCACCAAACCTCAGTACCAAGGGACTTATCTCAGTGTCCCTTGGTAAGTCAGGAAACGAGACAACAAGCCTTGGATCCATATCAACCAATGGATCAAATGCAGGAGGAAAAGGCGCATTTAAAGTTGTTGTACCCTTAACCCCTATCACACGAGCAGGGGCCTTTGATTTTTGGGTAACAGAAAGTACAACAAAGCGCTTTGGATCCCAGCCACCAGCATGGTCAGCAAGCTTCCATCTTTCAGCAATCGACCTCACTGCATCTCTTTTCTCCTTTGGCATTATACAAAAGACGTGAACTTTTAAACCTTGTGTAGTTCCTTTACTCTTGCCAAGTACTAAAACTTTGCATCTCTCTTCAACAGCTAAAACCCATTTTGGATCACGCCTGAATAAATCAGAAAGTGAATCAGATGAAAGAGAGTTCTCGCCGAAATGGAGTGAATCTAGACTTGGAGGAGTAATGTCAAAAGCATCTGCAAGAACCCTCTTGCGTTCCAACTTAGCACATTCATCATCACACATCAGCTTTCTTTGTCCAAGGGGAACTTTCTTGCCATTTCCATCAACTGGTTGAAGCGGTACGGGCAGTGTTTGAATGATGGAAGCTTCATGTATGGCATCAGCATTAAAATTACTAGTGCTACCACCAGCATCACAAGGAACGGTTGCTGTTATACGTCCACAAGAGCAAGTGATGGTAACGGGGAATTCACACCTTATGTCCGGGCATGAAGATGAAGGGTGACAAGGAGCCATACACGTGTGCCGGCAGCTTCTCCTTGGAGCACCACATGTTTGGCCACATGGCACTTTGAAACCTTGCAGACCACCAGGTACATTATCACAAGGTGGGGGATGACATGTTCTGCCACATGCATGTAAACCACACTGCCTGGTCTTGCCACAGGGATGATTGCATCTGATATCCTTTGAACCACAAGGTATGTTCCGAAGAACCACATGCCCACCAATGCACTCTTTTGCTACAGGCACTGAACAAGGAGGGCAGTCTCCAAAATGGCAACTGTGTGAGCCTGAATGGCCACATGGCTGAGGAACTAAGCACGGAAGCTGACATGAGGGTGGCGGCGTACCACATGGTAGAGGAGGAGGCATTGAAGTCCTACCACAAGCACAAGTCAGGTCAGTGAAGATTGTTTCGAGACAAGGCGGACAGTAACCACTGTGACACAGAGATTCACACACATGCTGGCCACACCTTAGCTTCTTTCCACATGGCATGGAACAAAAGTGAGGATCCCAATCCCCACTCAGATTATTATTTGCATTAGAAAGTGGACAACACCTTTCACTACAACGATGCCTTCCACAGTTCTTCTTTCTCCCACAAGACTTTTCACACATAAATTTCTCGTTCTCCTTAGAGGTCTTGTAGCACTCCACAGTTCGGGAAGTTGAGCCACAACAACACTTCTGTGAAACTCGAACCAAACAAGGTGGACATTCCCCAACATGACATCCCTCTTTACAACGATGCAAGCCACAATGAAGAAGCTTGTCACATACTTGAGAGCAGGTAGGTATTGGATCCAAACAAGTCCGGCGTTCATTCTCCAACCTTGTTTTCCCACAACAGCACGTCTTAACCTGACTAGGTAAAAATTCACATTCCCTGCAACTCCCTGGATGACAAATCTCACTACAGACATGATTACCACAACTAAGTTTCTTCAGACAATAGGAACCACAAGTAAAAACCCCACTTTTTGCTTCAATTTCACCCTTCACAGCCATGTCTCCACAAGGAATAACATCCACAATTTTACCACAAAAGCAAGAGGCATCGATTAGAACCTCACAAGGATCACAAGGACCCACATGACAAATGTGTTCGCAGCAATGACGCCCACATTCAAGAAGTTTACCACAGCACTGGCCACAGGTAAGAACAGACTGCCGATCAGAGCAACGGGTGGCAATAGTTTTCTTCTCACAAGGGCACAACCGTGGGGGAGCAAATGCTTTGCAGGGAGGGCATGGTCCTGGATGGCATTGCAAGACACAAGCATGAGGGCAAAGATCATCCCTATTCTTTCCAGCAACCAATGCCTCCTTCTCAAGAGGCTTCCCACATGGTTCTCCACAGGAATGTGGTGTCAGATACAAATCAGATGGTGGGTCTATCCTCTTCCCACAGAAGCAAAAATACCTAATCTCCTTTGAAGAGGTAAGCTGCACAAACTGACAACCAGGACACCGCCAGTTAATCCCTTGATTCTTCTCAATAGATGAATCACCCGAGATTGGTGTCTTGGCCCATGTCTTGATGCAGTTCAGGTGAAAGATAGAGTAGCAGCTGGAGCAAGACCAAACTGGTGCAGACCTCTTGACCATATCATAGCATATCATACACTCCACGGTACCTCTCGTGAGTTTCTCCTGAATCTCTTGCACCAATTGAGGCAAACTAGAGTCTCTGACTACCAATCCCAAACCACTCCCCACCTGACTCTCACTCCTCCTTCCTTTATCCCTTTCCCTTTCCCTTTCCATCCTATGATTCCCATGATTGTTTTCCATCCTATTACTCCCATGATTTCTTTCCATCATATGATTCCCATGATTGTTTTCCACCCTCTGACTCCCATGATTGTTTTCCACCCTCTGACTCCCATAATTTCTTTCCATCATATGATTCCCGTGATTGTTTTCCACCCTATGACTCCCATGATTGTTTTCCATCCTATGACTCCCATGATTTCTTTCCATTCTATGATTCCCATGATTGTTTTCCACCCTATGACTCCCCTGACTGTTTTCCACCCTATGAATCCCATGACTGTTTTCCACCCTATGACTCCCATGACTGTTTTCCACCCTATGATTCCCACGATTGTTTTCCGCCCTATGACTCCCACGACTGTTTTCCGCCCTATGACTCCCATGATTGTTTTCCGCCCTATGACTCCCATGATTTCGTTCCAACCTATGATTCCCATGATTGTTGTTCCTGCGGCGATTCACCGGCAGAGCAGCAGCAACACCCGCCCCTTGATTGGAAGAACCAGCATTGGATGAACCAGCACCAGCATTGTTACTTGAATGCATATTTGATGGCTGAGCAACAGTGCTGGATGGAATAGCAGTAACAGCCACCCTTTGATTGGAGGAACCAGCATCAGCATTGTTACTTGAATGCAAATTCGATGGCTGAGCAACAGCGGTGGATGGAAGAGCAGTAGCAGCCACCCTTTGATTGGAGGAACCAGTATCAGCATTGTTACTTGAATACAAATTCGATGGCTGAGCAACAGCGGCGGATGGAAGAGCAGTAACAGCCACCCTTTGATTGGAGGAACCAGCATCAGCATTGTTACTTGAATTCAAATTTGATGGCTGAGCAACACTGCTGGATACAGCACTCCCTCTGGGAACCCATTCTTGACGAGTAGCACCATGTGACGGAACCCTGGACCAATCCCTTCTTTCTCTTCGAAGTTGAGAACTCATATCTCTGTAACCTTCCTACCACACACAAAAATTGAAACTTTAGATAACCATAACAACCCCATTTCAATCCAACACATAAAAATTGAAACTTTTAATAACCATTACTCCATAACAACCTTAATTCAACCCAACACACACACGCAACACAGAAAACAAACCACAGAATTCACATAGCCCACAATTCTTCTCAAACTGGAACATATAACATATAATCAAACACAAAATTAAACCCTAAAAAATTATACAGAAACACAAATTCAAAACCTAGAATCATAAAAAGTTACAATTTTTTTACAACAAAACAAAAAACTAAGAGCTGCAATGCAAGTACAACCTTAACGAGGTTTATTCATGCACGATAAGAAACAATGAAAGGAACATGCAGAGAAGAGAAACAATGTAATACCTGAATGTGAGGGAAAGAAGAGAGAAACGACACAGTTCGATGATTCGCTTGTTGTTGTGACTGTTGTGTCTGAAAAATGAAAATTGTTTTTGTTTTTTGAGATTTGTTTTGTTTTGTAATGCAACAGAGACTCTGCTTTTTATACTTTTTCTGTGAGCATTTTCTGGAGTCGGTTGGAGGAGAGAAAAAAATATTTTAAAAATATATATTAAAGTTTTTATTTTTATTGGGCCCAAGCCCATGAGAAAGCCCATGTAAGGTCCAACTAAAGAATGTATTTGGACATGTTTTGTGGGAAAATCCATGAAAAATTCATTCTCAACCACCTTGAAAATGTATGGTATATAAGAAAGATAAAATTAGAAAAATATAAATTTAAAAGATATATATCATAATTTTATTCATGAATTATATTATTTATTATAATTTTAATTCTTAATTTAAAAATTAAAAATAAATTGATAAATTCAATGGATTAAAATAATATTAAATGATTAAATTTAGGAGTTAAAACAATTTTTCAAAATATAAAATGAGTTTATTTTTTAATGTAATTAATTAATGTAAGATTCTATACAAGTATTAATTAATGTAATTAATACTTTAGATTTTATGTAAATATTAATGTCTGATTTCATTGACTAATTGGAAAAATCAATATAATAAATGAAAAATTAAATATATATGATATTAAAAAATAGAAGTTACAAAAATTAAAATTAATATTCTTACTATTAATTAATGGCATTCTTGGAACAAAATATTTGATGTTTCATTAGTTTTCTAAAGTGATATATAATATGAAATAAATTTTTCTCTAAAAGGTAATATAATTTAGAATGAAGAGATTGTTATCCTCCTATGGACAAAAATGACATTTTTTCGAAAATTTCATGATTCATATTTTCTTTTGATTTTCTTTGTGCCAATTTATTATATATTAATTAATGTATTTATTTTATTTTCTAACAGAAAAATCTCATTTTAAACATTAATTTCTTACTTTTCCCATAAAGGAATAACTTCTTTACTTTACTTTTTTTGCCTCTGGCTTTAGTTAAAGCATTTTCGTATTTATTAATTATCTGAATGTGCATCTTACTACATTAATTAATTAATTAAATCATTTTACCATTATTTTTTTTATAAATACTTGTAAGAGAATGGAATTTAAAAAACAAATAAAATAAAATTTTCATTTTTTTTAACTTATACATAAATTATTTTTATCTTATAAAAATATTTCATTTTTTCTTATTTTTGACAAGTATTTATTCAAATAGTGCTTATAATATATAAGAGAATAGATTAAGTTATCAAATATAAATTTGTTTAAAATAATATATCTCACTTGTGATTCTTAATTAGACTAATGATAAAAAAAATTAGAAAAATTAAAAAGAAAAAAATGAAAGGAGAAGACATGAAGAAAAAGAAAGCAATAACCTTGTTGTGATGAAAAGAAATAGAGAATGTGAAAAAGAAAGGTTGAAGGAAAAAATAAATAATATTTTTTTTTGCTGTGAAGACTTAGTTTCTAAGTTTAGTTAAAGTTTAATTGATTTTATAATTTAATGGTTCAACTCAATTCTTATGCTTAACATGGCATATTCTTACACTAAGCAACACAAAACACGATGCATTATTCTATGTGACTTTTTTCATAAATCAATTATCTAACTAAGTTGTTCAAGGGTTTTGTAGTTTAAACAAGAAACTCAAACTCTTTCTCCTAAAAAAAAAAATAAGAGTAGAAATATTTTTAGAATTATAATAACTTGATACTTTATATTGGATAAGTGTGCATCAAAATTTAGTGAATTTAAAATCAAAGTTTTCCATTATATTTGTTAAAACCAATTTTATGGATTGGGAACATGCCTTCTGTTAAACCTCCTCTCTGGAAAATTTTCAACCAACTAGTCAAGTATTTGTGAAAGTTAATACCAAAAATAGTTTTCTCAATTTTGAGAATTCTTGGTTCATTAGTCACACTATCATTCCATTTGAGTTTATATGCTTAACAAATATATTAAATACATATTTTGACATAATTTAATTGAAGTTAAATATGCTCTTTCATGTTTAATTATTAATCAATTTAAAATTTTTTAGATACAATCAAAGTTACACATTTTATAAAGTTTGAAGGAAAAGAAGAACAACTAAAATTAGTTTGATGATTTAAAATGTAAATAACCATGTAATTTAGATGATTGAATTGAATAAATCTATGTAAAATAAATATCCAGTCTATTACAAACTTAGATTTGTTCATTTGTTTTTTTTTTCTAACAATAAATGCAATATAAGTATTCAGTTTGGATAATCATGTGAATTCTTAATAATATTCTCAAAATATCAAAACTAGCCTTGTTAACCCCACTTGGAGTAAATGTATAAGAATTCTTGATACACAGGATAATTTTTTTTTATTTATTTGATAACCATATTTGAATTCTTAATTCAGTATATATTGTCTTGAAATTATGATATATTCACATACTCAAGTAATCAAGTCATAATTATTACCCTTCATAAACAAAGTCCATCACATGCAATATATAGTTACAAAAATATAAATATGTTAATTAAAATGATTGATGATAAATATTTTTAATTTGATAAATCTGTCTACAAAAAAAGTTAATAGTAGTTCAATTTCTATGTACAATTTGTGTAAAAGAAAAAAATATACTATCAATTAATGAAAAATTTATGCAAGTTTTAAGATATTAAATATCAAATGAAATGATAATTTTACACTAGGAAATACTCTTAATGCATAGAAAAAATTTCTTCAAATTCTGTGTCATTTTCATTCTTAGATTTTTCCTCTTTCATATTTTTAGAATGCATTTATAACATCTTTTACTCTTGTAAATTCAAAATGTGTTTATTAATTGATTTATTGGGCATTGGCCCAATACAAGTTATAAGTTAGACTCCAAATGCCCAAATTTAATTCCATTTTTTTTTAAGTTAAAGCCCAAATTCAACCTTATTTATGATGTTTTGCATGGTTTGATATTTTTTATTTTTCAATTAATTAGTTATATTTTTGTTTAAAACTCAAATTTCATAATTTTATTGATATATTTATTTTAATATAAAAAATAAAGGAAATAATTATCTCATTTCATATGTTACTGTTTTTTACAATAATTTTATATATTGCTGAAAAATTAAAAATAATATTAAAAAAAGGTGGGTAACCATAACCTAAGGGTTTAGATCATACTTAAAAATATTGTATTTTATTTGGATTTGAAATTTTGAATTCTAAGCCTTATAATTTTAGGGTTTGGGCTAACCGAGCAAGTTTGTAGTAGATATAATATACTTCATATATAAGATAATTATTCAAATATATAAATGTAATATATATAATATAATCCCTCTACCCTTTTAAAAAAATTATATATGTTTAAAATTATTCTCATTTTCTATCTCTAATTCATTTGAATATTTTAATATGGTAAAGTGTTGAACTTGATTATCTTATTGCGACTAAATTCTTGTTTTCTCATTTTAAAAGTTGTTTTTGTGTTGAATTATTTTTTTCTTTTGTATTCCTCTCAATCTTCTTTGATATTTAATTTTTTCATCTTATTTAAACTTTAAAATAATATAAAATGTATTTTTATTTTTTAGATTAATTTTTTACAAGAATTTTTTTTAATCTGATTATATTATTCAATTGATTTATTATTTCATAAATAATTTTCCAAGAAAAAATCATGATCTACAAATAAAAATATAAAATTTTTAGATAAAATTTTTCTTCTTAAAACTGTTAATTAACAAATAAAATATTCAGTTTTATGCTACTCATTCAATATTTACTTTTTATATATATCATCATAATATTTTATGCACTTAATATTTCTTTAATCTAATTAAATTATATAAATTCTATTAATATAGTATTTACATATTAGATTACACCATTGCAAGAAAAAAACTCTTCATTTGAGAGTATTTTTAAAAACCATGAGTATTTTAGTTATATCTTTTGATACATTATTTTTATTTTGATTTCTTAGTTACATTTTAACATGTTTTTAAAATAAACTATCAATAATTAAAATCTTATATCATAATACAATTTATTTATCATAAATTTAAAAATAATTTATATTTAAAAACCTATTAATACAACAAATTTGTATCATAACATAACTTTCATGATAAAAATATTTATTCAATATTATTTTTTATCACAACAAATAAACAAATATTTATGTAATATACAAAACAAAATACTAGTTGAGTTTAGGTCTACATATAAAAAGAAAATTTCAAACTGTTTTCTTGTATAATTAAAAGATAATATTTAGAAAATGATGTGAAAAAAGTTAGACTAATTTCCAGGGTTTCAGTTACAGATTAAAACGTCACTATATTTTTTTCAATTTTTTTTATAAAAAAGTTCAAGTATCAAGATCTTATTCAAGTTTCAAAAGTCAAGTTGATGAAGAAGAAAAAAGGTCTTCAAATAATACAGAAAAGTACGTGTTTATAGTGTGAAAATCACAGTATTTTATTCACAGTTTCACGTCACTGATTCATTTATAAAAGAGGCTTTAACACCAAAGTCTCTCACCCTATCAAAAGCTACTTAGACTTTGCACCTATTGGTATCTTCCACAATATCCTCTCATAGTGTTCTTCTTCATTACTACCGCTACCACCATGTCTTTGCTTTCAGATCTCATTAACCTCAATCTCTCAGAATCCACAGAAAAGATCATTGCTGAGTACATATGGTGAGTAAAGTAAGCCTTGTGCAAGAAACAGGGGACTCTGTTTTGTGTTCTGTTTTTGAAATCTTTGACCAAATAGTTTTGTTATTATTCCACAAATGTAACCAACCCCTTTATGGATGAATATTCTCTTCTTTACCAATCATGCTGTATTTTATCTTGAATGATCCTTCTAAGAACTTTTCTTCCTTTTACATGTTGTTCCATCAAACACACAATTAGCAAAGTTTTTTTTTTTTTTTTCTTGTTGTTCTTTTTTTTTTAAAACTCTTTTAATGACTGAACTGTGGAACCATGTTCTTGGGTTTGATCCAGTTCATGAAAAATAGCCAAGGAATTTTCTTAATGATTTTCATGCACTGTTAAACAGGGTTGGTGGATCTGGTATGGACCTAAGAAGCAAAGCCAGGGTAATAGTCTTTCTCTTTTCTTCATCATCACAAGTGATAACAATCAATTAACTATGTAAAGTTGCAAACTTTTTCATTTTTACTATTTTAATTTTAACTTTTGTTTTCTGTTTTGTAACAAACAGACACTTCCTGGACCAGTGAGTGACCCTTCAAAACTTCCTAAGTGGAACTATGATGGTTCTAGCACAGATCAAGCTCCAGGGGAAGATAGTGAAGTTATCCTATAGTATGGTTCAATCCCCTTATGCTATTTTGTTAACTTATTATTATATATAAAAGAAAAACTAGATGTGTGATGTTTCATTTTTAATTTTCTAATGTTTTTATTTGGTAACAGTCCACAAGCTATTTTCAAGGACCCATTTAGGAGAGGCAATAATATTCTTGTAAGTTTCTCAAGTTAAATAATTGGCTTATAATAAAGGAAGAAAATTTTTCCTTGGTTCATGAAATTAAATACTATTTTGAGGGTAAAGTGTTCACTTTTCAATAAAATTCTATAGGTAATTTGTGATGTATACACACCTGCTGGAGAACCACTTCCAACCAACAAGAGGCATGATGCTGCCAAAATTTTCAGTCACCCTCAAGTTGCTGCTGAAGAACCATGGTATGTAATTTTTCTAGTAACCGACTTTGGATTCATCAAATTATTTTTCCACCGTTTTGCTTCCAATAATTTCTAGAAACCCTTTAGAGATATCACTTTTTAGATTATGTTGTATACATGAAATTATTATTTTTGTTTAATTAAATTTACTATTTTCTTGATTTTTTAATAGGTATGGTATAGAGCAAGAGTATACTTTGTTACAGAAAGATGTAAATTGGCCTCTTGGATGGCCACTCGGTGGGTTCCCTGGTCCTCAGGTATTAAATGTTGCTTCTTTTTTATCAATAAATGTCTATAAAGAAAAAAATTTATTGGGATACAAATGAATTTAGAAGTTGTATTAAAGATGATTAGGGAAGAATATATAAACTTTTTCATTGAAAGTTCATCCCAAATAAACTTTTTTTTTTTTTATATATTTTCAGTTTATGTTCTATTTGTATTATCTTGTTTTTCATATGTACCAATTCTTCAATGCTTCAAACTATGTTCACACATCTCATTCTATTACTTTATTTTTTGTTGAGAAAATAAATCATGTATTAATGATGTATTTTTACATTATCAGTGAATAAAACTTGTTGTATATTAAAAGTTTATTAACTTTTATGATATTTATCTTAAAAATCACACAAAAACGGTAATATTCAATTAATTAATTGATAGTGCGTATATATAACATTTTAACTCTCTTATGTGGCAAACTTTTCCAATTTTTATGTTGCAAAACTTAGTAATTTATGTTTTGTACGTCTTTCTTTGCATCAGCATCATTTAATTCATACTTTTGAATGAAGACAAAAGTCAGACAGTCAACTATGACTGCAGAAAATTCCCATTTGGCAAAAATAAATGTTGTTTCTAAAGTTTTCTACTTTACTTTTCCTTCTACAAATTACTCTTATTTCAACAAGAATAAAAAAATTCTCTATTGCAATTATCTAAGATATGAAACAAAATAATATTGATAGTGACCTTTCTGCTTCCAAGTATGTATAATTTACTTTACAACTTTACTACGCTAACAACTGCAATATGCAGTCAACCAGCCACTCTACTCACAGAATATCTGCGTATTTTTCTTTCTTCAAACTTTATACGTATATGTATTTCTCTCTCTTCACATTTTATAACTAGTTGTCTGGTTGTCTGCGTATTATAATTGTCTACCAAACATTTTTCTTTACTTTATCATATTTATACTTATATATGTATATTCCTTTGAATAAAGTATATATTAAATCAATGTTGGTTTGAACAGGGTCCATACTACTGTGGAATTGGTGCTGATAAAGCCTATGGTCGTGATATAGTAGATGCACATTACAAAGCTTGTATTTATGCAGGCATTAACATTAGTGGTATCAATGGAGAGGTTATGCCTGGTCAGGTACATATAGTATAAACATTAAACAACATTTAATTATTTTAATACTTTCAATGCAATGAATTAATTAATGTTATCAATGCATCTCCATGTGAATTTTAATAAAAAAAAATTATTAATTTCAAATAGGTTAACTTTGTGTGGCTAGAATTTAATATTTAATTGGCTTGTATTGAAAATTAATACTATTATTTCTGAATTCTGTCTTTTAGTGGGAATTCCAAGTTGGTCCTTCTGTTGGTATCTCTGCTGGAGATGAGGTGTGGGCAGCTCGTTATATTTTGGAGGTAATTTAAAGTCTCATTCATTGTTTTTTTTTTTTAAAAATAAAATATTTTGAATGATTATGTATGATCAATATAAGTAGTGAAAATCAATGAAAATATAAATATTGATGATATGTTACTGTGTTACAGAGGATTACAGAGATAGCAGGAGCAGTTGTTTCATTTGATCCCAAGCCTATTCCGGTTAGATTTGTGTCATTAACAACTTTTAAATTTGTTGATTAGTTGAAAACTTAAAAGCATAATGCATAGAAGAATAAGAAAAAAAAAAATATTTGACAGACAACAGCAATAAACAGACAACTAGTTATAAAATGTAAAAAGAGAGAAATATTTATATATGCTATAAATTGAATTATGTTATTTATTTTATCAACTTTATTACGCGCCTAATCAGTCAACTCTCTTATATAATAATATATTTGTTTTCTTCACATTTTATAACAAATTATCTTTATTTATTAAATATTTTTCTTATTTTATTTCACTATTTTGACTTTATTGGTTACGTATTGTTACTACTAGGGAGACTGGAATGGAGCTGGGGCTCACACAAACTATAGGTAATATATTGACTTCTTAATTTGGTTTTATTCTTTGAATTTTATTTATTTATTTTTCATTTTCTGAGAGTTGCAATGAATGGTGATTTCAGCACCAAGTCAATGAGAGATGAGGGTGGTTATGAGGTGATCAAGAAGGCCATTGAAAAGCTTGGATTGAAGCACAAAGAGCACATTGCAGCATATGGAAAAGGCAATGAAAGACGTCTCACTGGAAAACATGAAACTGCAGACATCAACACCTTCTCTTGGGTAAGGGACTAACATAAAATGTCACATTTTTTTCTTAGTGTCACCCCAAATTCTCATCATGTTTTTTATATCAGTGAATCATGTTAAATATATTTTTGGTTGCCACAAAACAAAGTTTATGTTTGTTTTTAATCTCTCAAAATATAAAATAAGTTTATCTTTACATTGATAAAATATAAAAAAATATTTTTCTTCTATATTGGTGATTGATTAACTAAGTACATTGGACACAGTGCAACATAAAATAAGGATTTTCAGTAAACTAAGAAGATTTTGGTATCTTAAGAGGATCCTAATGTTTCACATAAACAATTAATAATGATATCATTATTATTTTGTATAGGGTGTGGCAAACCGTGGAAGTTCCATTAGGGTTGGAAGAGACACAGAGAAAGATGGGAAAGGTTACTTTGAGGATAGAAGGCCAGCTTCTAATATGGATCCTTATGTAGTCACTTCCATGATTGCTGAGACTACCATCCTCTGGAAACCATGAATTCAGCCATTTATCTCTAGGTTTAGTTTAGTCTAGACCACTGAAAATTGTGTTCAATCCAATTTGATCTACAATTCATGTCTTCAAGGTGTTTTTTTGTTAGAAATTTCCAAGTGGTCTTTTAAGTAAAGTATTTACTTCATGTGTTATTTGTATGGCTGAGGATAATTTCATCATTAATAACATTGGTTGCTCCTTGAGTTCACTCTTTAGATTTATGGTTTAATTGTGCTACCATGTAATGATTTGTTTTGTCCAATTTTTTTCTCCCCTTCACAATTTAGAGCATGATATACAGGTACTAATTTCTCAAGACTATTTTTTAAGTTAATAGTCTAAAACATTATTTTAAAAAATAAATATATTACATATGAATTTATTCAGGTATAGAAAATTTGGCAGCTGAAACTTTTTCCTTAAACAAAAAAAATTAATTGCTTGAGCTAGTGTTTCTACTAACCTAAGCTTTGGAGAAATGAAGAGAAAATTGAAAAGATTAAAACAAATAGTTAAACAGAATCTTTCAATATATACTATAAAAAAGGCCAATCTATTTTTAGTGTATATTACTATTAATCAATTATAATTTACAAATCTATAATGAATTACATCTCACAAATCTACTTTATGAAGGAATAATTTTATAAAATCATTTACACTGAATAATCTTTAAATTCAAGTAATATTATTTAATTCATTTAAGTCATATGATCTGTAGTATGATTTGATCTAGTAACACAATATATATATATATATATATATATATATTCTTTACATTTCCTGATTAAATGGACCTTACATACATTCCAAAGAATACAGAAATTGAAGATTGTGATTGATTTTAAAGCTGTGCATCAAATTTGGCAATGTTCTCAATGATAGAGATGGAATCATCATGTGTGCATTGAAGTGATGAAAATCAGTGTCAGATATCTTTGTCTACTTCATCACAAAAAAAATCAGTGCCAATAGGTCGGTATTGTCCAATGAATATATATAATTCTGCACCAAGATGCCGTGTGTAATGTTTATAGTCAATTGAGTATATATTCTGAACTCTCACTAACACAATCTTCTATATCTATAATAGGGGGTGTAATTTGTCTCATATGTGCACCCCACTTCAAGGGAGTTCTTCATGTTTAAGTAAAATAAGAGATTTGGATAGGGTAACCAAATGATCATGTCTTGCCCCATGAGGCCATCATGTGTATATATATATATATATTCAGATAACGAATATAAAAAAAGAAAAAGAAATTAATAAAAAAATATATTTTATGAATAAGTTAATTAATTAATTATATAATAAAAAAATAATAAAAAGAAAAAATAATATATATATATATATATATAAAATGAATGAATTGGTTGATTAATTATGTATTGAAATTAACTATATCTTTATGCATGATAGGATTACGTGTATATATACTTCATTTAGATAAAAGTAAAAGTAAAATTGATAATTATTTTGTTATTTATGGTCTCTAAACTTGTCATATTTTATTTTCTTAAATTTTAATTAATTTTAGTATGAATTGAATCTCGTTCTGGAATTAATTTTAATATGAATTGAATTTCGTTCTGGAATTTGTGGGCAAAACTTAAATTGGAGAAGAATATAGTCGTGGATTTTATTTAATAGAATTTTTTTTTTTTATTTCTAATTAGTTAAGGGCTTTTTTATTTTAAAAAATCTTTAATGAAATCAAAATTAATCTTATTCGTATATCATGTTTATGCCAAGAAAATAATATATATTATTTTTATATTATGTGTATCTATTTTTTTAATAACTATATGTACTCTTCATATAAAATAATAATTTTATTTGAGATCGGTTGGATCATTATGAAAAAATAAATAAAAAATAACCTGAATGGATTATTTGGTATTATTATAATATAAACTAATTAAATATTAAAAAAATATATATAATCTTTATATTTTAATATATTTTTAAAAAATTATATTTATAAATTAGTCTTTTGAAAAAAATGACGACATGAAACAAGTACCTTAACAAAATGATAATTTTTTCTTTTAGTAAAGCTCTAAGTTCGACTCTATCTTTGTAAACAAAACAAAAATCACAAAACTTTCTCTTTAATTGAATAAACACTTGTTTTTACTTTTATTATTCTTTTTAGGGTGTACATGACAAACAAAATTTATATTCATATTATTCAACTTTTTTCCAAAAAGCCAATAATTAACTAAAGACACTTTAACTTCCAAAAATTCATTGTTTACCTGGAAACAAGAGGTTTGATAAAAGTCTAGAATTGTAGAAGCAAAGAATCAATCACATGAAAAGTGTTCTTATTGAATAAAATTCAATAAGTAAATAATTTTTTAAAAAAAATTTCACAACATTTTAAAAATATTGTCTGTTGCATGTATAAGTGAGGAATAATTATTATTTCACTAATTAATTTTTTTAAAATTAAATTAAACTTATAATCCACATTTTTAAATATATATAGAATTAATAACACCAATTATCAAACAAAACAAGACATGCAAGTGGTTACTATATTATGGCCATTTTTATACTTATGTATATACCCCAAGGAATAGTAGCTAGGGTTTCTTTTTCACGTGAAGGTTACATGTGAAACATGTCTTCTCTTAAATATGGAAAAGGATATTAGTCTCTTTTTATTATTTATATGCAACTGTGATCATGAAATTCAACATGAAAATGAGAAAAACTAACATGGGAAGCATTATCTTAAATTCATGGATGATGAGTCAAAAATATATGTGGCTTCAGCAATTTCTCATTTTTCAATCGGTTGGAGGCTCTTGAATTTTGTTGAGTACCATCATTAATTTTAGTTTTTGGAAGAAATTGATGTTATGTGGTTGTTACTGTAAAGTTAAAAATATTATAAAAACAAAATTGGTAACATTAGTTGTTTTTGATATTTTAAATTGATATCATATGCAGACATATAAAGTGTTATTTTTTATGGATTTTTTCTACAACAAATATATATATATATATATATATATAAGTAAATTACGGTTTTGATAAACATGAGTTTGATAATTTAGTCTCTTAAAAAAAAAATAGTCTATGAAAGTATAATATAATTACCATTTTAATCTTGAAAAATATATGTTGTTATTTTAGTCCTTGAATTTAATCACTTATTATCATTATTTTAATTATTGGATTTAACCACTTATTCTTAGTTTATCTTCTGAATTAGAAATTAAAATGACAATTAACAAATGATATAATTTAAAATTAAATGATAAATATCTTTAAAGAATTAGAATAATAGATATCTATATTACATTTCCAAAAATTACTTTTTATTTTTCATCTTTTTATAATAAAAATTTATTTTACATTAGTTATGATAACAAGTAGAAAGTTTATTTTCTTAAAGTAAAAAATTGCAATATTTATATAAAAAAAGAAAAAAAATGTGAATTCGTGGTAAGATGGGTTGAATCAATTTAATATAACTTAAAATTTTGTTAGTCTACAAACCATTTGGTCAGCCTACATTTTCCTTTTCGTACTTTTATCTTTAATTGACTTTACAATTACATGTAAAAAAAAATATAATAATTAAAAATATACAACATTGATGTATATTTATTAATTTATCATTATATTTTAATAGACATCATAACTTGACATATTAAATATCAATATTTAATATTTAATATATTTATAACGTCATAGTTTACCTTTAAACTTATTTATTCAATATTTTTAAATGTTTTCAATGTCTCTATCTAATTATATCAGTTTTGGACCGTCAAAACAGGGTGATCAACAGAAAACTATTGCGTACAAAAAATATTTTGAGTAATAAATAATTCAATACATTAGCAATTTTTAAATAATTTAATCACGATTTCAAATTCTCTTGAGCCAAGTGGATCTCCTTTTGTTTGTTTGGTTAACCATTCTTCTAATGATTTTGATTCACTTCAACAAGAATTTTGGCTCAAGGCAAAGTGAAAGGGCATTCTTAGCCAATGGCTACCATCATGCACAAAAAATGAAGAGCAAAAGTAAAAATTGAAATGATGATTTCTTTAAACCTACTCATATCTTTTAACTAATCTATAGTTAGTCACCTTTATTAGAATTTTTATGCTTATATTTAATGGTAATAGTTTAGACTTTAGTCTTTGATAAATATATTAAGAATATTAAGAATCAAGACTAGTAGGTATAGCTTCCTCCAATATTTTGTTCTCCATCGTTGCTCTTCTCAACCAAACATTCACCCACCTCTCAATCCAAGATTCAAGTTTCTAATCATGATTATTATTATATGCAAAATCTAATTATGATTGGTGTGACATGAACACAAATGACAAATGATATTGGACATGATTTGGATTCCACTACCATAGTACCATAGTTTCACGGTTCATATCCAACGTATCACTAATTCAAATTCAACTTGAACAAGGATGTTGAAAGATGTTTCAAAATATAAGGCTAAAACTAATTTTTTTTGTTATACCCTTTTCCAGCATAAAATTGAAGAAATCTTCAACTTAGAAGAATTTTAGTGCCTTACAAACAATTTTGTTGGAACTATGAATCTTTTCTTCCATTTATAGAGATCTAATAAAAATATTTAAGATTACAAAGAGTGAAATATAAGCTTTAAAGATCTATTCAAATCTTTGAACAATATTGAATCTTTCCAAAAAATACCAAAGCACCCAAATTAGAATCATGGAAGACTTCAAAACAAAGAATTTTATAGTTACAAGCAACTAATCAACTCTTTCTTCTCTTCTCTAAAAGTTTTTTTTTTTTCATAAGTAGATTCTTAAACCATTCAAAATTAAGAACCCTTGAAAGAACAATTCCCCAAACCCCACACCATGAGAGAACATATCAACACAAAAAAAAAAAAAAAATCAAAAGCTAAATACAAAAATTAAAAAAAGGTAAAACCATATATAATATTTTCATAAAACTATTATTAATATTAATATTTACAAGAAGGGTAAAAAGAAAATGGAGAATATAGCTAAAGACCTAAATATGCTCTGACCTAAAAACAGAGGAAAACAGAACAAGAACAGGGGAAGCAAACAAAACCTCCCTCTTCATCCTTAGTACACCAACACACTCATCCCAAAACCCTGATCCATACATATTCTGACCCTATAACTCACCAACTGAAATGGGTCTACCGGAAATTCCCAACGGTGACCGGGAAATTTGCCGGCTTATGTCACGAAAAACTGATCTTATCTCTGGCTTTGCAGGGGACCATTCAACAATCTTCTCTGACTCTTGCTTGATCTTCATAACTTGACTATGAATAGGAACACCCTTTTGTGCAAACATTTCATCTTTGTTCATCTTCATGTTCTCCATCCTCAAAAAAAGGCTTCAATTGACAAAGTTTCCTTGCAACCCTTGTAAATATTATGCTTCTTTATATGTGACAGTACCATATAATATACAACTATGTGTATGTATATATAATTGTGTGTGTGAACAAATAAGAGAATTCAAGATTGAAACGTAAGGGAGAAGAGAATAGGGAAGTTTGGTGGGAAAGCTCTATCTTTATGGGATTGGTTTGAAGATGACTAAATTGGACCATGCCGTTGACACTATAACATGTGCAACGTGCCCAATATTTTTCTGTTAAGGCTTTTGTATCCGTTGGATTATGTTGATAGGGTCAATCTTGTGGTAACTAACGTTTGAAACTAGAAACTACTTTAGTTTATTCTAGGATAATTTGTGTGTTCTGTTATTTTGATGTTATAAATTTAAATTTTTTATGTCATTTTTATTTTGTTTGTTGATGTGATACATCATGAATGAATTCTGTTGAGAAAAGTAGGAATAAGGTCTGTTTTTCTGTTTCTTTCTTGTTCTTATCAATTTCTCATATATATCTTTAGTTATATTTTTTTGTTAATGGATATTCTATAATGGTGCTATGTATATGGCTATAATAAAATGGATAATTATCAAAAAAAATTGTGTCCATTTGGATTTGATACTTTTCTTACCAAGTTGCCAAATTGGATGATGACTTAGCATTAGTGCCATGCGTGTGTGGTGAATGTTTTTGTTTAACATTGTTGTATATCTTAAACTTGAATTTTTTTTAGTGAAAAAGAATAAAAATCTCAAACTTGAATTTGAGATCAATTGGAATAACTTTTCATGGTTTTGGTGGTAGTCAATATTTTATTTTTTAATAATAATGTTATTGTTGTTACTTTAAGTTTTGTTCTTTATTGATGTGGTCAAAGTTGGACCAAATACCTCTGTTTTGTTTATTTGTGTCTGTGAACATGTGTTCTACCAAATGCAAAACCTTCCATAACTTGAAAACTTCGATTTTGACTTGTGATTTGACGCTGAAATTAGATATTTGATTGGCATTCAATTAATTAACCATAGTTTTTTTTCCTACTAATTATAAAAAAATTATTTTATAGATAATTATAATACACAATAAATCAAAAAATTAATTATAAATTATGAAAAAAAAATTAATATATATATATATATATATATATATATATTTTATGTGAGTGGATTAACTGAGTATTAGAATTAATATATATTTTGTGAGTGAGTTAGATGATTATTGTTATTGAAGTTAATTGTGAAGTAAAATTGTATGTAGTCATCCAATTTATAAATAGGAATATTTTATATCTATATTAGTATTGATTACTAATTGAAAAGAAAATTAGAAAAATGACAAAAAAAAAATGTACAAAGTTGATTATTTAACGTTTTGGAGATAAATATAAAAAACAAAAGAAACTAAATTCATTGTATTATTGACATGTTTTTATCAAATTAACAACGTACCTTCCTAACCACAAAACACGTTCTCAATTATTTGATTGCACTATTGAAAATGATCTATTAGACACATCATTCTATCTGTATGCTGATTATAATAATTAAATTTTTATTATTATGAACATATTTTGTGACACTTTAATTAGAAAAAAAATTATTGGGTAGATCTTCACTTAACATTAAAAATAGGGTTTGACCCGATGTGAAATGAAAAAGTAATGATTTCATTTCTATAACAAGGATGTGGAAACATACTAGTACTTGTTAATGGCAGCATAGGAATGAGTTTCTAGAATTAACTAGAATCTTCGTTCACACTTGACAAGATAATTATATACTTTGAATATTATTAGATGTAATTCAGAAAAAAAAAAATTAATTAAAATTTGTAGTGGTTGTTGACCAGCTATCCCTATAAATAAAGTTGAAAGATACTAAGACTTTTATATTTAAAATTCAAATATTCAAATATTTAACGTTATTATGTAAGTAAATTAAATTTGGTAAGTATAGGTTATTTTAAATGCAACTAACTATTGTTGGGTAAATGATTAATATTAATAATGCTCATCTTTGATCATCAAACAAGTACTAAGATAACGATTAAATCAAAGCTATACGATGATATATTTTATTTTTTTTTGGAAAAATTAGGAGTTTAAACTATTAAATTTTGTTAACAGTAATTTAAATTTTATTTGTTAGATAATAATTTTATTTAATTAATAATATTAATTGATAATTAATTAATTAGTAAGATAATGTGGAATAATTTTTATAATGTCTATTTAAAAGATTATTTTTTATCAGTTTAACACACAAAATAAATTTCTATTTTACTGTCATTTCCGATAGTTCAGTTAAAAAAATTCACCATATAGAAAAACTTGAATCTTAAAACTTATTTTAACGCAATAAAACACAATTATTTTAGTATAAACATGAAGCATTGAAAAAAAATATCCAATTTTGACAAAATTAATTTTGAAAAGTAAATATTTTTACCTAACATAAAAATCATCCAAAATTACTTTAATTTATATTTTCAATTTAAATATTTTCAAAATTAATTCTAGATTTTTATTCGGTATAAAATCAAGTGTATCACAATTTATTAAAAGATTGAAAATTAAAGATGAAGGAAACTTCAAAAGGAATAATCAATGTGTCAAACCCTAAACCTAACACGTGGAAGAGAACTAGAGAGTCAAAGAGGTTAGGAAGCATATGAGGGTACTGTAGTAATTACGTATAGAAATTGAAAGGTTATAATAATGTATCTTTGAGGTGCTTTTATATCTTTATATAATATTTGAAAAATTTTATATTATTATTTTAAATTTGTATTCATTATATTTTAGTATATTTTAAATTTTATATTATATTTTAAAATTATTTTATTTATTATCTTTTATATTTTCAAGTAATTCTGTTTAGATATATTAACTAAATTTTAATAAATAATCACAATAATTATACGAAATTAATAATAAAAACAATTACCTTTATATATAAATGTAATCTAATATTAAAATAAAATTAATTAAATTTAATTTTCATTCAAAAATTCATTTAAATAACTATTTTAAATCATTTTTATTTTAATATACAGAATAATCTAATCGTCTAAAATTGGAGAATGATAAAGATAATTTTAATTACATATATTATGCTATTAAAGATTATTATTTTCATAAATAAAAATTATTTCAAACAGTGTTAATTTATCATTGTATTATGAATAAAGATAATTATAATATGAATTTATAAATATGATTTTTTTTATAAATTCAAAAGTGAGACAAGTAAGTAAAAATATGATATATCATAATAAAATAACTTAAAAATATAATGTATTTGATAAATGTAAAATTATTAAAAAAAACAAAAAATAACCTATTCATTAATACACGTACCAACATCTATTAATAATATAATATAAAATATATCAAAATATAATAAATAAAAACATAAACTATGGAACTAAAACTTTTATAGCATTATCAAAACATAATATATATTTATAAATTATAAAAGACATTTATGGAAATGAAAGTGAAATGCGAAATGAAAGAACATGGTAGAAGAGCTTGAAATGGAGGTTGGGTGACTGAGCAGTTAAGTTGGCTAGAAAAGGACACGTGTAGGTGTTCCAGTCAACAACCTCTATCATGAAATTACGTAGCTGTCCCGCTACACGCATTCATAAATACTCTCCAAAATTTCTTCCTAGTTCTTATTCATCCACGTACAAAACCACGTTATCACTACCACCCACGTGTTTTTCATTTTGTCTTTTTTGATTTTTAATATTTAGGTAACAATAACCAGAACTAAACTTAATAACATCTCTCACAATGACATTGCAATACATTTTTTTTAATAAAAATTTCGTTATATATATATATATATATATATATATATATATATATATTAATTTACTTTATTCTTCTTGTCCCGTTCAAGTTGTGGATCTTCGATAAATATCGAGAAATTAATTATTTTTTAATTGGAAAGAGTTTGAACTAGATAAATATAATATTATCTTTCTTCATATAGGATTATCATTCTTGAAGAGAATCATATATATTATAATGACTTTCTATATTCAAGTCAATAAAGGTGAGAAAATATTATGAGAAAGTGTTAACAGAGAGAAAATATTATAGAGAAGTTGGAACAAGTAATATTAAAATTTAAATATTATTTATAAAAAAGATATTTTAAATTTTCTAAATTATGTTGGTTATAGGAAAATTTGGTATAAATAATCTTTTTATGTTGATTAAATAAGTAATTGATATTATTTATAGAATTATGTTAATTGTTATTTACTTGTACTCCGTATAAAATGAGAGAAGAAATATTTATAGTTTGAACAAGTGATGTCACCTAATCAAATAGATTGATTTAATGGATTTAGGTCTTGTGATTGACATGTTTAACTAAGTCTGAGTTAACGTAATTATATTTAGAACAACTCAATCGTCTTTGTAGATAATAATAATACAATTTTGATATCAACGATATAATGTAAAGCATCACTATAATTATATTTTAGACAGGATTGTACACTTATTTTTATTTGTTTATTTTAAATTATGTTTTCACCTTTAATATAATTAGAAATTTAGTATTATTAATATCACAATTATTTCAAACGAACATAATCATGAGGCTGGAAAAATAAGTGGAAGAACTTTATGGCATTTCAATAGTTGGTAATGGACGTTAGCGTAGATGTTGATTAAAGTTAACGTTTGTTTTGGGCGAATGATGAAAATTGATTGCGTCGCATGCATGATGTTGTGAATCAAACTTCAAAGCTAAACTTCAAGTAACCTCTATATCATATCTCTTCCTACGTAACTTACGTACGTGTGTGTATATATGCCTTGTTGCTCCCATATTCCATAAACATACAATTGATTTGAAATCTAAAAAATTGACATTGGAAAAAATATTAAGTTATAAAATAGAGAATTGCCGAAAATGGTTAACTATACATTCTCCGACATGTGTTCTCTAATACTTATTCCATAATTATTTAGATATAGAATTTATTGAAAACTACAATATCAAGAAAGAGAATCATCAAATAATAAATAATAAGTGAGATTTATCAAAATATATAACTTTCAAGAAATTTAAGTCAGTTATAGAGATGTGCCCAAAAGATTGTAAGTGTAATAGAGAATTTATTGTTAGCATTTTTAGAAACTATTTCTAAAAAGTAATTGGTTCTAATTTATGAAGAAATTTATACAATTACTAATTAAGTATATTGTGATTCTTCCTCCCATGAACATGCAATTGCGTGAAATGTAGAATATGAAGTTTCGATAAGCTTCTTTATGATTAACTTTTATTTGGGTCCTTATCTTTTAAAAGTTTTTTGGGTTTATATATCTATTAAATTTGGGTTATTATTATCCTTTTGAAACTATTATATATATATTTTTTATTTTGTGGTATAATTTTTTGAATTTTTCATATTAATGTAAGACGTGGAACTCAGCCCATTAAATTCATTTAAATAAAACATTGAAATCTAACTAATGATCAAATAAAAGGGTCATAAAAATTTTGAAAAATGAGTCTTAAAAATGTTTGATATTAGATTCTTCAATTTTTCGACTACTAATGAGACAAAAATTTCACACAATTTTTAACATTAGTTGAATTTCAAAATTTTTATATAGATAAAAATATAATGCGACAAGTAAAAAAAAAAAATCAAAATCATGCCAAAGATTAGTAAAGAATGAAGGTTTCACAAAAATAAAAATGAAAATTTTTAAAAAGATAAATGACTAAAATAAATCTTAGTAAAAGATAAGGGTCCGAAATATATTTTAATAATTTCACTTTGGAAAATTCTTTATTACCCTTTTAGACCAATAGCCTCAATGGTGACAAGGATACTACTCTTTTATTGTTATTGGGTTTACAAACCCATTAGGCCACTGACCACTTGGGCTCAAAAGCCCGCAAGCTAGAAAACAATCTTACAATAGAGCCCCATATGGTTGTGTATTTTCGGGCTCTGAGTTTTCTGTCTATGTTACCAGAAAACAAAATGGGCCCAAAAAGATCCTAAACCTTAAAAAGTACAAGAACTATGAGGACCAAAATACTTTAGTATAATAACAAAATAACATGAAATTAAAGTATTTTGTAAGATTTAACATCCACAACTAAGAAAATACTAAAGTATCATTTACAAGATACTCCTGTATCATAGCACACAAAGCTACCATGTTGCATCTACATGTTTCAATCTGTTTGTCATTAAGTACATGGATGAAACCATTGAAATTTAAAATAATATCAAAATAATTAAAATTTTAAAAAATATATATGAATAATGTTGGAAATCTCATTTCGCTTAGAGATGATTTGTTGCATGTATATAAGTAGGAATCAATTCTTACCTTACAAGTCAATTTTATAGGGTTAAGTTAGACATATAACTCGTATTTCTAATACTGGTATTATAATTTATGCTAAGATTGTTCGTAGATGTTGAGAGCCTATTGTACCACGCTATTGTAGAGTTTAATTTTTATTTTTATAAAAAATTATTTATCTTTTTTATTTAAAATAAAAGACCAAAAAGATTTTGATTTATTGACAAAAATGCCTCAAAAAATTTAATATATAATTTTTGAGAAAAAAAAAATCCATGCACAGGTAATAAAAGTGTTTTATTATCTAATAATGATATTTAAATACCTCATATTTTTAAACATCTTAACAACACCTCTTATTTTTTTCTCTATCTCTCTTTCCTCTCAATTTATACTACCGATTATACCTATATTTTTCTTCTTTTACAACTTTTTCACTAACCCTATGTTTCAAATAGTTAATTAATCACAATCTATTATATACAGTGAATTTATTGACTTCTATATCAAAATCCACATATGAGAGATTTGATGTGTGATTATGTAAATAATTCTATTATTCAAAATATAATAAAACTTCTAATACAATTTGTTAAAATCACGGGTCTTAATCTCATTTATGTTTATCTCTTTAAAGTCACTATCCCTGATTTGTTCTATTCATTTTGGACTCTAGTTCCTTTCAAGAAAAAGTATAATTTACCTTTTATCCATTACTCATACAACAAATATTAAATACATGATTTTCCACACATACAACTTACTTTATATTTACAAAGTTCTAAAATGTTGTACTACTTTAGTAAAATTAGTCGAAACTTGACATAATTTGCACCTTTAAAAGAACATAATTTCTAAATGAGGTAAGCATATTTTGGAATATTCATGTTGATTGAAGATGTCCCTTCACCCTGTCGTGGTTTCTATGTGCAGCTATCTATGTATTGTATAATCTTTTATGAAACTTTATTATTATCTAGTGGTGCATGGTTACACGTATAGTGTCCATGCACCAGTAATTTAAGACGTGGGTCTCACTAAGTGCACCTATTTGTTGAAAATTTGTAAGATTCTTCCCTATCTTAGCCTAATAGCCAGGTCGGCAAGAGGTTACATCAACACGTTACTTGGACATGGACATGGACATGGAGATGATGGACTTTGACAGCTTTGGATTTCGGCTTTGGATTCTCAACTCTTCTTTCCCTTCTCAATTTGATAACAACAATTTATTTTGTATTTCAAATTTACTTTTTTTAAAGATATATTTTGAGTAAGTTAGTGTTTATCAAAAAAAAGAAATGATAATTCACCATTTCTAAAAAAATAATTTGAAAAATAAAAAATAATGAAATGGTCTCAGAAAATATATTTTTTATTTTAGTCTTTGAAAAATATTTATCAGTCATTTTAATTCTAAAATTATATTATTTATTATATTTTAATCTCTTCATTTAAATATTTCCTCCCATTTCAGTTTCCAGGAAAAATAAATTTAATTCAAGAATTAAAATATAAGAGATATCTTTTAAAGAATAAAGTAATAAACATCTTATACTTTTTGAGATTATTTTATTGTTTTCATCTTTTAAGATTTGACTTATATGTTCTCAAGACAAAAAAGTAATTTACTCAATAATATATATATATATATATATATATATGATTTTGTATATTCTAATTCTAAAATTACATTATTTATTATATTTTAATCTCTTAATTTAAATATTTCCTCTCATTTCCGTTTCCTAAATCAGGAACTAAAATAAAAATAAATGATATAATTCAAGAATTAAAATGATAAAAGATATCTTTTAAAGAATAAAGTAATAAATATATTATACTTTTAAAGATTATTTTTCTATTTTTATTATATATTCTCAAGACAAAAAATAGTTTACTCAATAATAATAATGACAATAATACATAAATAATTTTGTATAGAAATTCAAAATTAAAATGATTTTAAAATTGTATAAGAAAAAATAAACTAAATTTTATATAAAAAATACTTAAATATAAAATCACATCATTTGATTAGAGACTAAAATTTTAAATGATATTATTTAGTATAAAGTTCTTCCAACTTCTTTTAGTTTATCTTTTATTCTTTTTATTGAATTAAAAAAAGCAATGAAAGCATGTGATCTATTCTTGAAACTAATACTTGGAGAGAACCACTTAGGATTTTTGTTGGATTCTTGGCAAATCATCCTAAACCAATCTCAATGGATCAAGTAGTATAATGAGTTCATTTTCTTAGATGCTTGCTCATTTTTATTGGTGGTGTAAATACTTTAAAGGACCACATCTATAACATTAATTGTTGCGGCTATAATGTAATAGAACCATGTGTTATAATCAAGTAATCACATGGGAATCGTTATCAAACCTCAGAAGGATTGCCCAAAATTGTGTGCCTATATCTTAATATAGTTATTGCTTATGTAATTCACACCAACCAAAAAGTATCAAGATTATTTTAATTTAACACATGCCATGAAATGTGTTAAGTATCTAACACTTTTCCATCATGCATTTACTAATTGCCTCTATTGATAAAATTCCACCCATTTCATACGTTGTATCCGTTCATATTATTAGTAAAATTCTATAGTTATTCATTCAGAAATTATATATTATCTTTTTCGTTGACAAACAAAAATTAAAATTAGTTGTATTTCTTTCGTTATTCTTCTAAACTAATGTAGTAAAGTTAAGTTAAATCTTTAATCCACATTTTTAATATGGTATCAGAATCTATTTTAATATTGTTAACCCTTATTAGACCTATTATGACTTATGTTATAAGATCAATGGAAAATGACTCATTATTTAATTTTTATGCTTGAGTTGACGGGTTCTTAATTAAAAAAATGTGTTAAAGATCTCATATTACATAAAGATATGATCTATAAAATATATATTAGTGTAGACAACTCTCATATATAAATCAGTTTCACATAGTTAAATTAGATCCATATCATAAATATATAACCTATAAAATATATATTATTAGTACGAATAACTCTGACCTTATAAATCAATTTCACGTGATTAAATTAGACTTATAATCTATGTTTAACTAACTCTTTATTCACTAAAAGTATAACTCACAAAATACTGGGATCTCAAGTCAATGGCATTGGCAAAAGATTTCGAGATTTGCAATCTTCAAAACTGAAAATAGGACGAATAGGAACTAAACCAAGACCTTTTTCATGAATCAAATATAATTAACTCGAGAAAATGATCTTTTCTAGAAAGTTAGGGTAGTTTCAAAGATTTCACATGTATTTTCTAGAAAGATTTGGTGTAGTTTCAATGATTCACACATATATATGGTTGAGTCGTAGAGAGAAGTTCAGTGAATCAATTAGGTGTGTGTCTATCTAAATGATTATGACATTTTCGAGCTTTCGGCTTCGTTTGACGGCGTTGTTTAGTTGTTTAGAATAGTTCTTTTTTTTTTTTTAATTTTTATTTCAAACACATGATTTTCTAGGAAATTAACAAAGTTGGAGAATTCGTTTTAGAAAAATATTGTCAATAAAAACACGCGTCAACGACCTTCAACCATCCAGATTCTCCGTCCAAACTATTGTGAATAATTCATAAAATTTCTTGCTCTAAGCATTTGATAAGTTTAATGCATAAGATTTGAACTTAAAATATTGATGATCGACTGAAAATAATTTTATATTAATTGATTCATGTGTGTACACGATGGTATTCATTATGTTGGTAGATTGATGTTTCCCTTATAAAATCTTTTATCTACTCGTACATGGTTGATTGATATTTCTTTCTTATTTTTTATCTACTAGGAATTAGAATATAATTATTATAAAAAGTTAACATATATATTTTTTGAAAACTTTAAAAATAAGTAAATTATAATTTACTACATTAATACGATAAATATATATTTTTTTTTACGTTATTGTTTAATATTCACAACTTTAATAAGATAAATAGTCAGTTTATACCGACCCGTGACTAATACTCACAACATCCATTAACTTTCTTAATTAATTATCATCACTTATTAAGTTGACTCTTAGATCTGTTCTCACGTATCCTTAATTAATTATCATCACTTATCAAGTTGACTCTTAGATCTGCTCTCACGTATCCTTATTAGATTAAGGACACCCATAACGTGCAGCGTAGTCTTGTTGTATGCGTTCGTTTAGTTAACCAGACAAAGTACGTATTACCTTCACAAAGAGGATGAGAATTAAAATTTAGTCATTTTATCATTTTATATTCACTATTCATGATTATAAATTAATTTAAGCATTAGAAAACCTTCGCAGATGTCACCCTCCTCTAATCCAAACAACGATCAAAACACGAAAAGTATATCCTAACACCTTGATTTATTCACATCAGCCTTAAGAGTTCATCCTTATCAACTTTCAGTTATCAGATAAAATAGTATAAAAATTAAACATTTTAAATTTAAAAAGTGAAAAATAGTAAAATAATCTCAAAATTTATTATGATTTTAAATTTTAAATTTAATAATTTATTATCATTTTAATCCATGAATTTAATCCTTTACTCTTATTTTAATAATTAAAAATTAAAATGACAATAAATAATATAATTCAGGAAATAAAATAATAAATATTTTTTAATAAATAAATTAATAAATGTATTATATCTCCTTATTTTTTAAGGAACTAAATTATTCTATCAACAAACTTTTAATAATAAAAATGGTGAATGACTACTTATAAAAAATTCCACAATACTAAAAGTTCACAAGTCATTCAACTTATAAACTCCTCTCTCCATTCTCTTCAATGACTTTTCTTCACCCATATATATGTAAGTAGAACTCACTCTGCACACTACATAAAAGCCAATTAATTAACTAATTAATAATTGGAAGTTCTTTAGAGTATATATATAAGTATTGGTGGGTGATCATAAAGGAATCCAAATCCCATAAATTAGCACAAAATCTTTTGAAGTGTCCCAAGTGACAGTGGTAGTAATGGGTCCATGTTACCTCCTGGGTACACCACACACATGCATGGGGAACAATTAGAAAGCAATTGAGAGATAGACTACTCTATCAAAGTGCTGTGAGAACCAATCCCATTTTCTTTTCCTAAAGTTTAGCCTTTCTTTTCAAAGTTCCATTATTGCCTCTAGACATGACGACCCACTAATTATAAACAAACAAAATATGCCATATGAATTCCAACAAATATATTGTGATCATCATTTAATTTTTTAAGTTTTTTGTCAATTCTAATTTCAAGTATTTTAGTTAGAGATGAGATTAGGTTTTCCAAAATCAATCGTGTAACCTAGCCTGGCCTTTGTATAGATTAATCAAACATTTTGATGAGAAATTGTATTTGTTCTATCCTCAAAATATTAATAATTAAACATCTGTTTAATGATCAATGACAGTGACCATAAAAGTCAAACCAATTAATATTACTCACTTGTTCTCATATTATATATTTGTCTAAGGTTCTGTTTGGGTAGTTTTGAGTTTTAGACTTGGTTTTTAAATTTAATTTTGAAAATAAAAATATGTTTGAGTGAGAGGGGGTCTCAAATAGTTTTTAAATCAATTTTCAAAACTAATTTACCTCATTTTTTTAAAATAGGAAAAAGTTTTTTTTCTAATAAAATTTTTATCTTTTTATATATATTTTTTTCTCCACCTAACAAATACTCAACTCATGTGGTTTCAACTGATGTTAATTGCAAGCTATAATGCACACTAGGTTAAAATAAATCCACATTCAATTTTAACCTCTAATATGAAGCTGAATCTATTTTTGTTGCCTTCCACAAGCTAAACCTAAATCAGACTAAAATAATATGCATTTAATTCATCAAGCTTAACATTTGAAGTTAAATCACAACAATTCATTGAGCACAATCAAGAAAGCTTGTTTGATCTAACCTTTTCTTTTCACCTTTTACTTAATTTGTTTTGTTCACTTTTCCCTTTCACCCAATTATCTCCATCATGGTAACATTAATTTAGTTGTGTAATTTTCTTTATAAGAATTAAAAACATACAATTAGATAACCCAGTATATTAACTTGTTTAGTCTACAAACTTAATAAGTTGAAGATGGGATAGGATTGATTGACATAGCTAATCCACCTCACCTAGTTAGCAATATTTAAATTAAAGTATGTTAACAAATTTATTTATTTATATAATTAAGAAAAAGATATTATGTATATGACATAAAGTTGCATGTTAAAAAAATTGATGATTTTTCTTTTTTTTTTTCCTTGTTAACCCCAACTCACCAATTCAGGTCAAAATGGGATGTGACAATTATTTTTAAAATTAGAGAAAAATAAAACTGAAAACTGATTATAATTTTTTTTTTTATAGTTTAAACTTTAAACTGAAAGTTTTTCCAAGAAAAACCTAAATAAATCAACTGCTCCCTTTATCAATATATATTACAGTCGTACTATACTACAAATCTCTTTAATTTGATCATTTCTCAAAAAAAATAATTAGAAAACATTATTTTCTTTCTAACAATTACATTTCACTATTTTAGTTAGATCACTTTTGATTAAAATTAGTTATTTCATCATTATAATTTTTGCAATTAATTAATTTTCTTAATAAGTAAATATCTCCTTAGAAACAAACAGCACAAGACAGAAGAAGTATTTATTTATTTTGAAGCCCATCTTTTTGCTTTAGTTTATGATCCCTACTTGTTTGCAGGAAGTTGCTCTTATCTTGCTTGATCCTGCGTCACACTATCTGCAGAAATTGTTTACCAAAAGCGACATATAAAGTAATCAGCACAAAATCAGATTCCCAAGATTTGTGATATTCTATTATAGAGACTTTCATGGCCTAAAAAAAATTAACTTGTGGAGCCCTTAATTTAGCATCACATATATGGACTTTTGTGTATGGAATACGTAAGGGTACCCTCTAACTAATTCCATTTGTGATAGAAGTGGCTAAGGTTGAACATTTCAAAGAGGGACACAAAGAAAAGTTGGGAAAATGGCTCAAGTAGAGTGAGTTGGATCCACGAAACAAAGTACCATGCAATCAACATCAAAAACCTAAAAGAAAAATACAATTTATTAACAATGAGATATTTCAAAGTGGCACAAGATAAAGATGATGATAATAATTATAAAATAAGTGTTTATGATTATGAATAAAATAAAATAAAAAATTAATAATTAAAATAATTATAGATAAGAATTGTGATAGTTTAATTTTAAGTGAGAAAAATTAATTCAATAATTTAAAATTATATATATTTTTAATAAAAATTATAATCACTATATTGAATTTATTAGGATAATTATAACCAATTATTCCCTCTATTTCATAATAGAAATTATGAATTATTGTAACTTATTAATATGATTAAATTGTATCTTTATGTCTAATTTTTTTATGCCAAATTATATTGTTATATCCCGATATTTAAGAAAAATATTATGCTTGTTTCTTTAATTTCATTTATCATTTCTTCTAACAAATAAAAAATATATATATAGTTTTACTTTTTTAAGTAAAAGAAGGTCTTAAATACAACTAAGAGAAAGAAGAGCTACTTTTTCCTTTTCCTTTGGTACAAAGCATTGCTTTTTCTTTCTCTTTTTTGTTACAAAGTTTTTGGAAAGGATATGCATGGTATCCCACCCAAAGTTTTTTTAAAAAAAGTGATTATAGACTCAAATGATTTACATTTATTTTTGTTAATATTAAAATATGACTATAGACTATATATATTAAAAAAGAAACTGCTGACTCTTTAAAATTAGAGAGAAAAAAAAAAACAAAATGAGTATTGACTTATATCTGGGCCTCAATTATATTATTTCACCATATTAGTTTTTAAAATTGCTTTTAGTTTAATAGAAATCATGTTTTTTTAAACAAGAAATCACAGTTCTTTCCTATTAAAATCATAAAAAGTATGCTAATATTTCTTCAAGATGTTAAAAATTATCTTTATTTTTTTAATTGTTCTTTAAAAAATTATAATATTTTTATTTAAGTTTTTTTTCATATTACATTCAAATACACATGCAGCAATTTCATGCATACATTTTTCTTGAACAAATAAATAATAGATAATATAGAAAGATTTGATATTTAAATTTGTGGAGCAAGAAAGCTCCACATAAGTTTTTAAAATTCAAAGGAAATTTATTTGCCATTATACATTTCAAACCTGAATTTCAGTAATTGAAAAAATGGGTAAAAAATATGAAAATATTTTTAAAATATAATAAAATAAATGTTTTGGGATTATTAAAAAATAAATAAATAAAGGGATGGGGATGGTAAAATAAATATGGTTAAAATGTTCATTATTATTTTTTCTATCACAATTTTGAAACAATAACACATAATATATTTTTTATACTGAAAAATAACTATTTTTGAGGTCAATTAATTCTAAATTTATACACTTAATTAAAGATAAATATTCTGACATTTAATTATTAAATTAAAGTATGACTTATTTTCTACCATCTTGCATCACAGGATATTATTAGTCGAATTTGACATAGAGATGAAATTTTTTATCTTTAATAAAAATAAAAATGGAGATGAAATTTTAAAATTAATGATAAATAAAATTTTGATATTTGGGAACATTTTTTAAATTTTTTTATTAAGAAATAAAAATATATTAATCCATTTCAATATAGAAATGAAATACAATATAATACTATTTCATCTCGGAATAATTAAATACAATCAAATCAATTTATTTCTAATTCATTTCTAAATTACCTAAAGACAAAAAAAAAATTTTGAAAACAAAATACATCATTCACTTTTCTCTTCTCTGTAGATGAATTTTCTAATATTAATAACTTGAAAAGGATTTATCGTAGTAAAATTAAATAATAGGACAAAGAGTAAAACAAAGTTTGCAGGCCATGGACAAAGTACGTAGAATATTATTATAATATATTCATTTGTTTATTAAATGAAAATAACCTTGGTGTTAAAAGTTGGACTAATATAACTTGTGTGCACTAAATTGGCTGGTTTTGTTAGTTGTTTCTTGAATAATAAATTGCAGATGAAGAGTCATATGTAACAAAAAAAAAAATTGAATTTAAAACTTCATATAGACTATTAAAAAATAATAAATCATAATTATACAGTAATAATATTAAAATAATTTAAAATTTAAATAAAATTTAATTTTTAATGTCTATTAATTTTTCCTACAATGGAAATACTTTTTCTATTACTTTAAAATAGTCGTTTAAGAATTTTAAACCTCAACCAAAGAAAATAACTAATACACTTTTATTTTATTAGTATTTTTTCTATTATATCATTCTTTTATTTCACTTTTATTTTCATATTTCTCTCTTAGTAACAATATATTTATTATTTTCTCTCACATCCTCGACTATTTTTTTCTTTCTTTATAGGCTTTTACTCTTTATTCATTCTTTCTTTAGAGTAATAATAAATCATAATTATATATATAGTTATGCATGAATAATATAAAAAAATTAAAAATTAAATGAAATTTAATATTTGATTTCTATTAATTTTACTATAAATAACTTAAACTATGATGGAAGTTACTTCTTCTATTATTTTATAATAATTGTTTAAGAATTTTATACTCAGATTAAAGAAATTAATTAATATACCTTTATTTTATTAAAATTATTAATACTTTTTCTATTATATCATTCTTTCCTTCAACTTTTATCTCCATATTTCTCTCTTGATAATAATATATTGACAGTGTTATTATTCTTTCTAACACATTTCATATTTTTTTTCATTTGCTCTTATTTTATATTTATTTTTGACATACTCAATTAATACTTTTCCCTTTTCACATGTGATATGAATCAAAACAAGAATATAAATGACAAAAAATGTTTCAATCTTCAATTAATGAAAACACAGTATAAATGACAAAAAAATTTATTGTTGTCTAGAACTTGGAAAACGATTGATAAATGAAATCAAAATTTTATAAAAAATCAAAAAAGAATTGACAGAGTAGTATTTATTGTTCTGTGTCTTCTCTGCATGTTGTTGGAGTGGGGTTAAATGATCATAAATTCAACCACTTTACTCAAACTAACCTAAATTGTGTGCTTCAAGAACAATTTTGCTGGTTTTGTTGGATTGTTTGGTTCAAGAAACAACCAGGAAAACACAAACCCTCAAAGGTACAAACGGTGGACTCATAGATTTTGATGACCAAATTTCATATTTTCAACCATAAAAATTAAAACTTGCATATTTTATATCATTGGAATCCCCCCATGTCATTCTAGGGTTGAGTTGCTATTATTAGATATATAGATATTTTTGGGCATCACCAGAAAGCAATGAACAACAACATTTCATGACATAAATGACTAATAAATTTTGTTTTTCTGAGTCAGATACCATTTATGTTCCTTGTGGTAGATATTAATTTTGAATGCTATATATATATATATATATATATATATATATATATAATTATTATTAGTTACTAAAACAAGTTCTCTAGTTATATAAATTGATCTCCATGTTTAGATTTTTTTGGATGAAATAATAATGCTGATTTTTAAGTATATTGTTGAATATAATTTCTAAATTTACATATGTAATATTAAAAAAGTTAATTTTTCTAATAAAGATTTGTTTAATGAATGAAAATATACTCATATACCACATTAACGTGAATTTAATATTTATTATCTATATAAGATCTTAGTAAGTAATTTGTAAAGTATCTTTGTAAGGTTATGTTTTAATATATTTCTTTACAGGAATTTGTACGAGAAAAAATAATTAAAAAAATAAATAAATTTCTTTAAAAATTAGAATTAGCTTTCATATATATATATATATATTCATTAATTTGTAAGAGCTCTTTTATAAATTTTATAAATAAATTGTAATATTTTTTTATAAATTAATGAATAAAAAATATAATTTTAATTTATTTCATTTTTTTTTCTTATTTTCTTCTTTTAAAAATAATCATAAAGAAATTTACCCTAACAAAAGGCTTTAAGTCTTTAAATTTGTTCTAATTTTGATTAGTTTTCTATGTTTAACTAGCCTAAACATTTTATTCTAAACATTTTATTGTAAAAAATTTTGGTGATATTCAGTTTGAGAAATTATTTCCTGTTTCATTTCCTGAAAATAACTTTTTAAAATTGTGCAAATGAAATCACAATATTTCCTTTTTTTTATTCAATTTTGAAAATAAATTTATAAAAAGTAATTAAATTTTTACTTCTATTCTCTATTTTTAATGAGAACGAAAATAGGAAACAGTCATCCTAAATATCATCATATTTTCTTGAATAAATTTTAATATTATGACAAGATTAATTAATTTCTTATTTTTCATAAATATTCTTGGAGCATGTTTTAGAAAAATTATTTTCTCAAACTTGACTTTTTTCTCAAACTCTTTAGATTAGAGTTATTTTCAACTATTTTTTATATGCATAAATGCTAATTTTATGTTTCATCCAAATAAAATTAATTATCATCCAACTATTTTTTAATAAATTTAATTTTATTGATCTCACTTATAAATTCTTATTACAACAATTTAATTTTTATGACTATCACAAACACAATCATTTAAAGAAAAAAATATTTAATAAACAACTTTAATATATCACTAATAATTTAATTACTCATAAAATATGATAAAAAAAAATAAAAAATTATTTTCAACCCTATTTTATCCTGAAGAAAATAATAAAGAGTATGTACAAGTAGGTGGACACCAAAAGCGTGTGTTCCGAGTGAGTTTCTTGGGACTTCACTTTCCTCTCTGTGCTTGAAAACGACCTAACCTCTCTATGCCGCGTCTAACCCTTTCTTATTTTACACCTCACCCACCCCTCACACACTTGTTCTTTCCCAATCATGCATTTTCTTCACGCTCTTCCTCTCACTCTCTAAGAAAATTTTTTATTTCCATTTTCTCACTTTTGCCCTCTATTTGTGACTTTTTCTTCCTTTCTATTTTTCCACGATTATTTTTTTATCAATTCTAGAACCTAAAATTAATTATTATTAGTGTCAACAACAACTAATAATATATTGAGATATTAATTATTCATTAGCATGTAATTGTTTGTTTGGTATAAGTTAAGTGAGTTGATAATGTACACATGTGAAGGAGCTTATGGACACAGTTTGAAAAGTATAAATACTCTCTATTACGTACCAAGGTTATGTTTATTAATTAGGAGATTTATATATGGTACTTGCATAGCATGAGTGTATACTTATAAAAAAATTGGAGGATAATGTTATGACATATGAGGGAATTAAAATAATGGGGAGATTTTCAATGACTAACCACCAGAAAATTGCATAAATCAATTTCATATATCTAAGTAATTTAAAATCTTAAAATGTTAGGTGTTTAAGGATGTTTGTTTTCATGCATCTAAAATATATTTTACGGAAGATAAATTGTATGAAAATATTGTATATATTCATGTTTATTATAAGTTTTAGGAAAATATTATCAAAATAATTAATTCTTTAAAATAAAATTGTTCAAGTTAATTTTATTTTTGTATACAATAATAATAATGAAGTTTAGATTTAAGATCCTGTGCATAAACTATCTTACTTTCATTAATATGGATAATTCAAGTTGTTACCATGTTCCATAACAGGTTGAAACATCTCTTAGTTTTGAGTCCCTTTAGAAAAAATTGACAGTTATTAAAAAATTATAGAGATACTCAAATTAAAAAAAAAATATTAAAGATCAAAATTAAAGAATGGAATAAAAATTATCTAAATATTTAAAATAAGAATTTGAATATTATGTACAGATAATATGAAATTACTTTATGCAATTAATTAACCTAAAATTAAAAATTATAAAAATTTAAGAAATTTTAATGTTATTAAAATCTACAAATTCATGGTAAATAATGAGTTAGGATTGATTTTGTTAATAAATGATAAATAGTAAACTATTTTTTTCTAAAAAAAAAAAAAATGCACTTAGGGACATGTAAAGAGTGATTGAGTGAAAAAATTAAATCAATTTATTTTTGAACTGTTTTACAAACGATTAATTAGAAGTGACTTAATCTGAAATTTTCTAAAATTATTCAATTTTTTTTGGGTTTGATTAAATCAATTATCTATTTTTCATTCATAACAAATTATATTTAAAAAATTTGTATCACACCGAGTTATATTATTATATTAAGACACACGATATTAATTGATTTTTAATACATTGGTTTATTTAAATTTCTTTAATTTTTTCAAAAAATTAATTTAAATTAAATTTGATTTGTTTCAGTTTAACTGGATTTATTTCACACGAAAATCTTAAAACCTGTTTGCATATATATATATATATATATATATATTCATTAAAATAGAAAAATGATTAAAAAATATATTTAGTTATAATTTTAAAAACTTAAAAAAGAAAAAGGTGAGAATGATAAAATACAATGTCAGGAATATAATCATAATAAAATTTAAATATATATTTCCAATTTTCAAAATTTAAAAATAAAAATAATTTTCAAAAATAATAACATAAAATGAAAACAATTTAAATAAAAAAAATGACCTTATTTTGTTTCAGACTCGTTAATGCATACTAACGGTAAACGTTTTTGAATTTTCTCCTGAGAGGAAGAAATAAGTAATAATAACCCGTCAAAAAAACGTTTTAAAAATACCGCGCGTGTGGAAACGCGCTGTTCCATGCGCTTTGTCTTTTGACGAGCGCAGTAGTTATTATCTCTACGCGCACACACTCTCACACATGCTCCTTCCACCCACGCGCACAAGACATAACATGTAGTAATATATATATAAACACCACTTTGGTTGTTCCATAACATCATTAAACTTATGTCTCTTGTTCCTCTTTCATCATCTTCTTCTTCTCTCTTTCCCTCCGAGATTCCCTGCAACTATAACAACTATAACATAAACAACATCATTTACAAGATTAGTGTTTTTGTTATCATGGGTCTTTTCCTTTCTAGGAACTTGGTTTGCAAATTCATATACCCTTTTCTCTTCTCCAAGAGGGTTTCCAAGGATATTTTCCCTAAGCAGTTGGAGAACATGATTTCTTTGGTGTCCCCTCGTACTGGTAGACATTTACAACGTTATCACAAAGGAAATCGCCAAGTTGTTGGGTGTGTTTCTGTTCCTGTTTCTTCCTTTGGTTTCTATGTTTTCCTGTTCTGGGGTTTATAAAGTTTGGATTTTTAGGAGTTTGAAGTTTGGTTTCTCTAATGAATGTTTCTTAAATAATATCACACTATTCAGGGTTAATTTCTATTTAAAAACTGCTTAGAAATAGACAGAGAAACAAAATCTAGAGAACAAAAACTAATTTTGGGAAAAAGAAAAAGTAAACATTTAATCCCTTAATCTCTAGAATTGAAGATGGTGGACAAGTTTTGAAATTTACAAGGTTTTCTCGAATGGGGGTTTTCAATTTTTATTTTCAGAAAAGGGTGAAAGCGCGTCCTTTGATTTGTTTATTGTATGGCCGGTGGTGGGGAAAAGAAAGAACATTTAAAAAATTGATTTTTTTTTTGGTGGGTTTGAAGTTAAATTTGTTTTTTATGTGTGTATATTGAATTGTTAATCTGACCTATTTTGTGGGGTGTTTTTGGAAATGAACAGGTGCATTCCTTATAGGTACAAGAACAATGAAACACAGGATAAAGAATTAGAGGTTCTTGTGATTAGTGCTCAAAAGGGTCATGGAATGCAGTTTCCTAAGGTATTGTTTGGTCCTTCACATCTTGTATTGTTTTGATACCTGATTTTGTTTCATTTTCAACACCTTTTGTTCTTATTGCTGATATGTATGTTGTTTGGTCTCAGGGAGGATGGGAAACTGATGAATCCATGGAACAAGCTGCTTTAAGGGAAACTATAGAAGAAGCTGGGGTTGTTGGAAATGTTGAAGTAAGTGTGTGTCACTTTTTAGTTTTAGATTAAAGTTTTTCTTTTCCAACTCCAAATACTTGTGCTTTTGATTCTAACCTTATGTGTTGTTTGGTTTTTGGCAGAGTAAATTGGGTAAATGGTACTATAAGAGCAAACGCCAACCTATAATGCATGAGGGATACATGTTCCCTTTACTCGTGAAGAAGGAATTGGATAACTGGCCAGAGATGAACACAAGAAAAAGAAGATGGGTAAGTGTGAGACCTATTATTGACTTTCCCAATTGTTTTGTGATTTGTGTGATTGTGTCCTAATGTTTCATTGATGTGCATCATGCAGATGAGTGTTGCTGAAGCAAAAGAAATTTGCCCTTATGTTTGGATGAATGAGGCTTTGGATGAATTAGTTCTAAGGCAAACTCAACTACACTCAAAAAAGAATGGGGATATGAGTAGATTGTAATTGTACTAGCGTGTTTGGTTTCACGTCTCAGATGTGATTTTTCACGCTTACAACTAATAGTTATAGCTTTCACATCCCAAATGGGATTTGTTACTTCTCACAATGCTTTTGGAATCTACGAAGTGGTAGAAAAGAAGCATTCACAAATTGGATATAGTCCCAAAGTTCAGAAGCAGATTGTGGATTTGTAAGGGGTGTAGTTGAGATGTAGTTGTAGAAATCAGGTTTAGATGTACAAAATCAATTCATTCTTTCATTCATTTTTTGATTCTTTTGTAATGTGTAGAATAACTCTTGTTTGTATCCAATAAAAGTAAAAAAAAGGAGAGAACATTCTTCTTCCATTTTGTGGGTGAAGCTTACACTTGGTATCTTCTATTACTCTATGACCTATCTCAAATTGAAACAACTCCATGGCAACCAAATTTTCATCCCACCTTACAAGTTACACTTGAAATAATATTATTGGCCTAGAAGTATATCAAAACTTTTCTCCACTAATTAATTGGTGATTTGGTGTATGTTAATTTTTTAATCTTTTCATATCTACTAGTGCATCAGCACTTCATTTCAGCAATATGAATTTCTTTCAATAATTCAACCTAACATGCTTTGCTTCATTCACCAAAGTGAAAAAATCACAACGGCTTCAACCATTGTTACAAGAACAATATTATGTACAATTTAACAGTTTTTTTGTCCACTCTTTCAATAATTCAGTTGTATGACTAATAGTATATAATAGTATATATTTTCACCTGAAATTTTCAAACATTGTGACCAAACATCAGAAGATATAATTGATCTAATATCATCTCGACAACTCTCGAAAGTCTAATTGATCTAATATCATTTCGACGTACATAATTGATTCAATATCATCTCGACAACAGAGAACAACATAAATTTAACTTACAATAAAAATTAAATCTCCAGAACACTTACATCATATTTCACGAATATGAAATCGTGAAAACTAAACACACGATCAATCCAACTATGGAATATTTGCGGCAAAACCTTGGTGGTTATGTTGGACAAAGATGGCTGGGAACAAACACAATGATTGAGTAGGGAATATACCTTAGTCATTCCCCAGCCTCAAATAAAAGATGCATTTCATTTTATTTGTCATTTTATATAATCAATCACAAATAAAATTTTATATAATTTTTAAAAATTTTATCATCAAAATCAATAAATTATAACAATAACAAGAAAATTTGATCTTTGGGTCTTGTTTATGTTATGGTAATAGTTACTAGTAGGCCAAGTCTAATTCAAATGAGAAAGCATATTCAGCAAAACGTGATTTTATCTGAAAATTTTATAAATTTCATTTATATACCTAAACAAATAAAGTGTGAGAAAGTTATTTCTTTTAGAAAGTAAATACAAATCACAAAAATTATAAATTCATCTGATCAAAAGTAAGACTTTTTTTTAGTTTAGGTCGGTCAACTTCGGTTAACTAGGTTTTAAATTAGGTTGTAAAGTGACAATTTATTTCTACAATCACTTTTGGTCGGTTCACTTGTTTTTCACAACCACACTTTAATATAAGTGATTTCCCAACAATTACTAACAAGATTCACAGTAGTTGGTAAATATTTAGTTTTCTAAACATGCTGATATATGTTTGATTTTCTAATAGTATGTATGGAAAAAATTTAGAAGAAGCAAAGTTTAGTTTAATGATTTTTGTACCGTAAATAAATTATTAGTTGCTGACTATTAATTAAGTAATATCTTCAATTAAAAAACAAAATGATTATTATACTCTTTTTTATCTGGCAATAAGATTTTGGTGTACTTTTTATAATGTTATTTATATTTTTCGTAAAATATATATTTTTTCATTTTTATTCTTATTAAATATTTTAGCATATATGTAATTAAAATTAACAATCTATTATGAAATAAATTAATATAACCATATTCTCTCTTTTTTTTCCCTTGAAAGTAATTCATCGTGACATTTGATATTCTCTTTCACACCTTGCTAACTTTTGCATAATATTAGCTCAATAAGATGTGTATGACAATAGTTCAATATGATATTTACCATAATATGTCTTAAAATATGATTTGTATTATTGAGAATACTACTATTTTAAATTTTAAAGAAATTAATAGTTTTTTTTTTCTATATCACTCATGACAAGTTATAATTAATAATTAAAAGGATAAAATGGATTATATAATATATTTATGTAAGAAACGAATAAAATTAATTAAAATATATACTTTTATTGGTTTGTGTAATTTTTGAAAAATAACCTCAATATTTTATATTTAATATTTATATTAATGAATGTTATATATTAATACAACTATTTACATTTATTATTTATTTTATTTTATTTTTTATTTTTTTAATTTATTGTTTAATTTACCACATATTTGAAAAGAAAAGACAAAGGCAGAGACTACTAGGTCAACTAGTGAGATGATAAGGTAACATTATTACATGATTTTTATTGGCCAACCAAAAAAGTTGATGGAGATGTCTAATGTATTTATTGTAATCTCCCATTCTGTGGATTGCCTAGGGTTTCAAGCCAACAATGTTGCTATCAAAAATTTCATATTATCAATCATTCATAGCAAGTAACTTCCCAATGATGTAGAAAACATCAATTATGCTATAATCCTCTTATCATACGTGGCCAAGATGTGAGTTCACAATTTTTTATGAATTTTCTATAATATGAACCGTCCAAGGAAAAACATCATCACCCTCTATAATAACACTTTAATTATATATATAAATAAAATTTGTATGAGTGACTACACTTTAACACTTTCTTATTTTAAAATTTTATTAATTTTTATTTATTTATTATTATCTTTTTCTTTTGTCATACCATATCATTTGTTATATTTATTACTAGCATCTGATATTTAAATATATTTTTGATATCTAAAAATACTTTTCTTTTTTGTACATACTTGTATTGTTTTGAGACGACGAGTTTGTTGGTCAATGGATGTTGATGAGTATGAGTTTTGGAAATTTGGAGTAACGTGTAAGACGGAGTCAACTGTTGTCTGAGACGTACTATTATTGTGTTATATATGAGATTAGATAAAGAAAAAAAATGAATGTTATTTTGGCACTTACTAATTAATTATAGAATATGAGTTTAAAAATTTAATAGAATACGATACAATTGATAAATAGTTAAACTTATCAAACATATTGATTCTTTGTTTGTGTCTACGTGTATAATGGTTAAAAGAAGACGAAGTTTAAGTAATTTCTAGTTGTTGAGTAAAATAATATGTAATTGTTGATTAAGATCGACATACCCTATAGTCAACATTAAATAAAAGCAAAGAAATATGAGTTTAGATTTATATTTGATCTTTTTAAATTTGATTTTTATTTAACTAAAATCATAATTTCAAAACTATTCATTCTATTTAATTTTAATAATTAATTTTGTGAATTTCAAATTCCTAAATAAGACTCTAAAAATGATTAATTCTTCACTTTGATTTACATTATATAATCTTTTTCTATAATTTTAGTTTGTTGTCATAACAATCCATCTATTGATGCTGTTGTTATTTATGTTGTTATTCTCGTCACTAATCTTATCTTTGATACTTATTGATTATCATTGCCATTATACCAACCCCTTCACAATAAAATTGAAATTGAATTTAGAATTAAATATAATTCTTTACATAATTAAAAGATAAAATTAAGATTTTGAACTAATCAGAAATATAATTCTAATATCATACTTCAAAATGAAATTTAATTAGAACATAATAACAAAATTAAAAATTACATTCTCATCCATTCTATTTGACAAAATGTGAAAAATCAAAAGAAGGCATTTTCTTTATATATTGTTATAGATAGTAAAAATTGATATATAGGAATCACCTTGCATAAGAGGTCTTATAACTTACACAAGTTTAAGGCAAATATGAGAAGGGTCTAAGCCATTTAATTCACATTTCATCTCTACCATGATTCTTGATTTTTTTTCAATTGCAATATTTCTTTTACTAAAGATTAATTTTTTAGGTTAAAAGATTCTTCCAAGAAACTACCCATTACGTAGCACGAAAGGTAATTCCCATATCATACCCTTAGAGTTCATATTGAACAATTGAGTAGATGCCAAAATGTTGCAAACATAACTTTTTAGAAATTTCCTAGTGACATCACTTAACAAACATAACTATAAGAAAGAAATTACACTAACTAATCATCAGCATCTAGAATAACACTATGGATATTGATGAGTATGAATGAATTTTTGGAAATTTATAACTTGATAGATACGTGTAAGGAGAGAGATTAAAAGACTAAATAGAAAGACTGAGTCAACTGCTACTTGTGCAAAGAAGAAAGAAAAACAAACTAATTTGATACTTCAGATTCAGTTTAGTTAATTAAAATACTAGTAAAGCTCAAACCAATTAGGAATAGATTTTCATCATGAGCTTATAAATTTTTTATTGTGAAAAGTAAAGCTCAATTTAATGGTCTCTATACTTCTAAGATATAGTGTTCATGTAATTGGCTGTTAGTTTTGAGATATTTTATTCACACCACATAGAAAAAAAATCTGAGTTTAAGATTGGAATTGGTCCTATCAATTCTACTTCTGATAAAGGATTTTTCGTTGAATTTAAAATCATACCTACACAATAATTCTACTAAATTACAAAAATACTAATTATTTTCCATTCTTAACAAACATTAACAACAAAGTGTTATCCATTAAGGGAAATTGTTACATAAATTGTTAGACATCATCCAACATAGTTAAAAATTAAAGATTATAAAATACTATTTATTATGAAAATTTTCTTTAATGACTTTCTTCACCTTTTTGGATTTTCTCCCCTCTTTGTGACTTATTTAAAATGTTACCATTTATTCTGAAAAGTGTCTATTGTAACAATTTTGTATGCTTGTCCAAACCACCTTAACTTTTTCTCCATATCCAAATAGACCATAACTACCAAAGATGCATTGCATTCAATTGATAGGAGTTGAACAGTTCAAGAGACATCTACACTAAAGAGCCTTAAGAATAGAAAAATCTTCTAAGAAACTGATAGGACCTATATGCATGTTATCATTTAAGTAAAATGAGTTGTTTACACATGAATTAAAATGAACAGTTATCGTAATAAAATTTTGTATATAGACTAGATATAATGGCTTTGTTTACAATGAAGGTTAATTAATAAGCCAATTCCATAATTATCAAATTTTAATACTCTAGTACTTCCTAAAAAAGAGTTCTACAATATTCAACTGGCTTCAAATTTTAATCTTCTGAAATTATTTTATGCAAAAATGATGGAGTCCACAAAATTTCGATTATATATAGGTTTTTGTAGACTTATGAAATGAACAACAGAAATGGCTGGATGAATTAGCTATTTTCGTAAATTAATTAAAAGAAAGCATCTTCCAATTGAATTTCTCTGTCACATTGAATCAAAAGGATGTTGGGGAAGAAAAATATTGCATAAATATTGTATCTATGATCTCATTTAAGAGGATGTATAAATATTTGTCACAATTTTTATCAACAGAAATGGTTATAAATACTCATAGTAACTCTTTTATTATCCATAAAATCAGGATTTCTATAAGCATTACTTCATCTTTCATTTTCTCGTAAGTTATTTTTCTTTTAGAAATATTTCATTGTAAATATTGTTTTTAATAAATAATAATTAGGCTTCTCACTTTCTATTTTTAAACAATTCATAAATTATAAAAATTATTATAAATTATAAGAAGAATAACAATTATAAGAATAATAACAATCAAAGTTATACGAAATATTTGATGTTAATTCACAAGAAATAAACACATTAGTATTTATTGAAATTTTCACTATTGCACAAATATCATGTCAACTCTCTTGAAATTAGAACAAAATAATATATACACATGCACGCCCGTGCGTATATATTTTTCATTACTTTAATTTTAATTTGGTTTATTTTAAAAGTATTTTATTTTTAATATTACTTCTTATGAATAATAAGTAAAATTCTCTCTAAATTTATTATTTCTTAACTTACTTTCTAATTTTTAAATAACATATTAAAACTAAAGTTTTAAAAAGAAAAAAATTAAAGTTATATTATAAAATATGAAAAAATAAATTTAAATATAAGATTAAAAAGTAAAATTTATTATCATGTAAAAATAAATTAAAAACTTAAGTTTGATTATCAGAATGAAAAATAATAGGTCATTTAAAATTTGAACTCATTTGTTTAAGTTTTTTTAAAAAATACTTTTTTCTTAAAAATTACTTATCAAAATATTGAAGATATTTAGAATTTTCAATAATTATAATAAAAATTAAAAACTAATTCTTAAAAGAAACTTCAAAATATTTATCTAAAAATCAGTTATTATATAATTAATTTAAATATTTTAAAGATTCAAACACATAAACAACCCATGTGTAATAACAAATCCAACAATAATAACTGCTCTTACATTTAACTTATAAATATTTACAAAAAAAAATTCATTAAAGTTTTATGTAATGTGAAAAATTTTAAATTATTTTCAATTAATGTCTTTTATTCTCAATCTGTAATAGAATAAAATACTACTAAAATAATTTTGAAAAGCGGTAACACAATCACTCACACGTGTAAGTCTACTAGAAGCGGGGAAGACGGTCATAAAATTTCGACCGTTGTGCTTCACAGTGTAGCCGGAAAAACAGTACAAAGGTTACATATTAATCTGTTAGAGTGAGAATGAAAGCAAAACTCATGTTAAAGAATCAGGTACCATTTTGATCATTTCATGAATAATGAATGGAACTTATGGAATGCATTGACAATGATGTTATGTAATGTAATCTTTATGTTATGCAGAGTCGGTTGAAGTTTGTTTGTGTTAAGAATACCATGTCTCAACAGAGGAAGAAACCTAGTACTCGTCAAAAAAACATGTGTGGTGTGACCTCTTTGCGCCGCTCTCAGCGAATCAACAACAAGGTTTTAAGTGACACTCAATCTACACCCCTTTTGTCTCCAAAACAAGGTTTTGGTTTCTCTTTTGCTTGTCTTTCTTTGTTCTCTCGTTGATTAATAAATTTTATGTAACTAACTTTGTATAATAGGATAAGACATTGTTGTTTTGGTTGTGTACAAAGACTAGGATGGAAAAATAAAAAAGATGGGAGACATTAATGTTTCAAAAGACCACATGTGTCTGCTTTTTTGTCCTTGAGAACTCTAGTGTTAGGCTGTTCTTTTCACTGTGCTTTTTTATTGTTGTTTCTTAATTTTTTATCTTCTAAAAGATTTTTTAAATCAAATTATTCCCTCAAATATGTTGTTCCTTACTCCTTAGGTTTCATTCATTACAATTATCTTTTTGTATCATTAGTTCAATCCTTTGTACCAAAAAATAGGAGACAAATTGTATATTATTTATTTATTTTGAAGAGGGAAATTTTGTATCTTTGGAAGATATACATGACATTTAACATTTTAATGTTTGAAGCACTAATTTATTGATTGAAATATTTGGTTGACTGTTGTAGTGATACCTTAATATTCAGATAATCAAATTAAAGGTTCAATTAGTTTGATCTTTCAAACATACATATGACATGAAATCTATGCACATTAATGCCACCAGTTTTCTCTATCACCAGTTGTATATATTTGGAAGAACACAATTGCTATTTAATCTTACTTGTTTTGGTGACTTTTGTGCTGTGAACTTTGTTTGTTTACTGCATTTGGCAACAGAAACAGTAACTTTGTGCGAAGAGAAAGACAAGAAGCAGAGGTCTGCTAATGCTCCTCCCATAAACCTGAGTGATGCAGAGCTTCAGATTTCAGCAGAGAGTTCTACTAGGTGCTGCAATGGCAAAGATAGAGGTAGTGTCTACAATATCTTGATCTAAAGTGTTTCTATTAGACCAAGTTGATTTTTTCGTCAATTTATCAAGCTAACTTTGTCAATTGGTGACATTCCGTGATCTGTAAGGGTGTCAATCAAGTAGACATTTGCCATCTAGCAAAAATTAAAGGCGAAAAATTGATGGAAGAATCAATTTGGTATAACATAGAAACTGTAAATATGGACAGAAATCTGACTGTTATGTTACAATATTGTTGGAAAGTACAAAGTGTAATGTAACATGTTTTTATGGGTTAAATATAAGAAGAGGAAGAGAGGGTAATAGAGAGTGTGAGAGAGAAAGTAGAGTGCGATTATGAAGCTCTCAGAAAGGCTCGCATACTAGAGAATCAGGTATGTATGTGTGGATATGTGGCAGCCCTTTTTTTTACTTTGAGGGGTGAATAATGAATGGAACTTTGTGGAATGCATTGACAATGATGTTGTTATGTGTATGGTAATGTGATGTTATGCAGGCTCGGTTGGTGTCTCTAGGTGTTGTGAATACCCTTTCTCAACTTCGGCAGCAAGGCAAGAAACCTCGTCCGTACAAGAAAAAAGCATATGATCTCACCCCACTGCGCCGCTCCCAGCGAATCATCAACCATCTTTCGTCACCAAGCTCTCAGCCTATCAAAGACACTTTGTCCACACCCCCTTTGCCTGTGAAACAAGGTTTTAGCCTTTTCCTTTTCTTTTGTTCTTCTTGCCTATCTTTCTAGTTGACAACTTAGAGTAGGTCATGACAAAACTAGTATTTTGATTTGTATCAACATTTCAAACCTTCATACAGAATAATTGGTGAGAATTTTGTTTGTTTTAGGAATTATGTTTATATATTGTGTCTTTGAAAGACTAATTTGGTTGAAAATAATCTTTGTAGGACTAAGTGTATGTTTGGTTTAGTTGTTTCTTATTTTCATTTTCATCGGAAACAAGAAATGATCAAGATAATATGATTGGTTGTAATTTTGAAAATATTTTTCTTGAAACATAAAACATAAAAGGTTTCCTCCAACCAAACAAAAGTACTAATTATTAATTAAAAATTTTACTGTGAAATGTAATGGTTTGTTCATTTTGTGACAGAGACGTTAACTCTATCTAAAGAGAAAGAACTCAAAGAAGAGGAGCAGAGGCCAGCCAATGCTCCCTTCATTAACCTAAGACATGCAGATCTTCAGATTTCAGCAGAGAGTTCTGCTCGGCGCTGTGATAGCAAAGGCAGAGGTAGTGTCTACGATCCAGTTTTGGGGATATGCTGCCATTTTTGCAGGTCCATTCTCTACCTCTCTTCTTGTTGTGCAAAATTGTACAATTATTTACTTAGTTTAATTCAATATTTTAGTTACCGTTGGTCACAAATTCTTTACTTAATTTGTTATTTGGGGTATAAGGTCCACAGCTTGTGGTTTGTGCTTTATATTAGAAGCTATAGTTCCAAAATAATGATATTGTGTTGGATCATTCACTAAAATTTGACATCTATCCAATCTGGTCAATTTTAGCCCTTGTAGAAATCTCCTAGTAGGTAAAAGTTTTAATGTGGAGCTACATATATAATCAAGTGTACTGTATTTGAGATAGATGATGATGGAATTGCAATGTAAAACACAATGCAGGCAAAAAAAATTATGTGGCGAAGAAGACTGCAAGAGATGTGGCAATTTTGATGTGAAAGAACCATGCTTAGGTCAGATTCAAAACAGCCTTATTTGTATTCTTTTTTGCATCAGTTTCACAATTTTTTAATAGTTTGACAATGTTTTCCTAACAGGAAAGACTGATTGTTCTGTCTGTCACTCTAGCACTGGTGTTTTTTGCAGAGCTTGTCTCAAGATTCGATATGGTGAAGGTAAGAAAAAATAGTTAAGGTAGCTAAACAAGGCAAACAGATTAAAACTGCATCACAAAAAATCCTTGGTTTTACTTGTAACTATAATGTATTCTTATGCTATAAAATTTGTTTCATTAGAAAGTTATAAGTTGTGCTTTGAACTCCATTGTGATATTCTATATGTTATAGCAAGACTTAATAAAAATGGCTCATGCTGATATTCTGAAAATGTTCACTATTGTTCTGTTTTAGAAATAGAGGAAGTGAGAGAGAACAAGGGATGGATGTGCCCACATTGCATAGAAGAGAAAGGGACAAATCCTTATTGGATATGTAACAGGTAGAGCCATTAAACTTTACCTTCTGCATAATCGTGTGCAAAGTTCCATATGACAGGAGTGTTAAATTATACAAGTAAAGTTTAGATATATTTAATTAGTTTAATTATTCATTTGATCCTTATAATTTCACAAATTCTAGTTTTTAGTTCTTATAGTTTAAAGTGATTATTTTATTCTTTATAATTGATATGTAGTTCAATATGTCTGAGGAAACGAAAGATGGCTCCAACAGGCATAGCAGTATTCAAAGGTTAGTGTTTTTTGTTTTCTAAGGTTGCTTTCTCTTTATTGGTAGTGATTGATACAGTGTTGTTCATATTTTCATATTTGTTTTGTTTGTTGGATTAAATGAAGCTCGGGAAAAGGGATACAAATCAGTGGCACATCTAGTAATGGAAGAACTTAAACGTGGAAAATATGCAAAGGGATTCACATGTAAGAACAGAATGTAATCAGCAATTATTTTCTAACTTAGTAGAACTCATTTGCCTTGTCTGTTGTAGATTAGTTTGCTCCATTTATCTTCTTTAGCAGGAATGACACTCTTTGAATTATATGTAACCTGTGTTTGATGTATTTGTGTCTTTGGAAATATGTGTTAGGATCATGGACGTGAAACTGATCACACAGTTTAGTAATTTTGATGTTCTTGTCAATGAGATGCAAATTAAAAAAAATGAAAAAATGATTTTTTTATCTTTTTTTCTTCTTGAAAAAGATGTTCCATCACTGTCAGACATAATAACATTTTCTCTTACCCCATTTTAACTTTTCAACCTTATATTAATATCTTTAGAATAACATTATATATTAATTTTTAAATTCTTAATATTATATAATATCTTCATTTTTCTAATAATAAAAAGATTTATCTAACTTTGAATAAAAATGAGTTGAAGTACTCAATTAATGATTGCTAAATATGTTCTTTATGTTATCACCCGTGAAAAATATAAGTATTATGACATTCTCTTGTGTTAAAATATATGTTCTCGTGATATCCTGAAACTTTTATTATTAGAATTTAATTATTTTATAGCTTTTATATATATTAGAGTTTTATAAGTGCATTGCTGTCAAATAAGTTGAGAAGAGATTAATCTATAATTTCTAATTTAATTGTCAATTTAAATATTATAATTTTTTAAATTAAATTAGGTATACTCTTTGGAATAAAATTAAGACTTTTTTTTAATTAAGAATGGAAGAATAAAATCAAAATCGATGTACCACATATTAGATGAAAACCACTAACTTTCTATTAATTTAGGGATGAACTTTTGAGCAGAGTACAAGACAAGTTCAAATCAAGTTTGTCATATCTTAATATTAATCATTTACATTTCCAATTAGTGAAAATTCATTAAAGTACCTATTTGAATATATTTTTAATAGTTAATCAAGAATTAAATATAAATTCACAAAGCATACAGTAATTTATGTAATAATTGATCAGTATAATGCTGATGAATGAAGACATGCATGGAATAAACACTCTAATTAACTAAAATGGTTGTTTTAAGGTTGATGGTAAATTATACTGTGTAATATCTATTTGTGATGAAGGTGAAAGAATCTATGTATAACTATTTATGCAAATAGATTTGAGGAGATCGAATGTCCATGTGACACATGAATGTATCTATAGGCATTGACATCCTGTTATTAACGGGCAATAACATTTTGTGGGTTGTAACATCTTATTCCAATTTCACATTACTTAACATTAAGCATATAATTTATTTTAATTTTTCATAAGATTAATTAATTTAATTAAATAAAAACGTGAAATAATCATCATACTGATCAATAATATTGACAAATATTCAAAACATGATGTATAAGATCATTACATCAACATAAATGTTAAATGAGTTCAAAAACAAGATTTGTTTTGCATTAATTTAAAATTGTTATATCTATGAAAGAGATACATAAAGTTCAATCTATCCTACTAGTGATGTACATCCAAACAAATAACACCAAAACAAAAAGAAAGTCTTAACAAGAAGAAAGGAAGTGTTTCAGCCTAAAATACCTATTTCTTAAGTGTCTCGACAATCTTTAAACATATTGATCATCTACTCACACAATATTTAAGAGTCATGGTAGGTGTCCAACACAAAACATAAAAAATGTTAGCTCATACGAACATCAATAACAATAATATTAAATAGTTATATTACAATCATTAATATAATCAAATCATATTTTACTTCATTTCCACAAAAATGATGTAATGCCCAACATAATGCATGAATCCTCACTATTTTCAAATGTCAGGTGTTTACCATCCAAACCAAAAGTGAGGCGTAAGAGTACATATCACATTAGCTAACACTATACAACAACAACACTTACTCTATTCACGATGATGTCACACTGATAACTTTCCCCCATCAAGTTACAATCCTCAAAACTAAGTTTCTATCTCTCAAGAACCTAATAAAGGATCAAATGTCATAGTTTTATTATCCTCATTTTTCAAACATTTAATTCCATAAAATAATTGGAATATTTTACTATATTTATTTAAAACATCGTTATCATGCACACGTTGACTAAATTAGACAAATAAACCATGCTTAGCTGATGACATACACCCTCACACGTTTCACAAAACTCTATTATTATAATTATATAGAATTTTATTGTGCACGTATATCCCATAACATACATCATAAATTCAACATATAATGATGATTCTTAAAATGTCTCCATAAAAACATTACTGTATTCCACGAACATAATCTCATTAGATGTGTATTAAGATACAAAGGAACGATAACAATAAACTCTAACACATAAATAAAACTAATCTGAAAATGAGTAGCATCCACAAAGTTTGACCCGTTTAATTGTCAAGTTTATTTGGATTTTAACAAGATCTACAAAATTAACCACATCAAACTTTACAATGAAATTAAAGATAGGTGTATAAATCATTCCAACCAATCCTCGACTCGTTCCAAGTACACCCTCCCTAATCATTACAGGTTGGTTATTTGTCAGCATAGACCTAGCTTACGATGTATTTGGAAGCCCCCGTCCAAACGAGTATTTTACAGAGAGCCGACAAGGAATTCCATTAATAATTGGCCGTTTTGATCCTTTGGAACAACTCGATGAATTTAGTAGATCTTTCTAGGAGGCTCCAATGACCATAAATAGGACCTATCCAACTTTTACAGTACCTCGACTTGGATCGATATCATTTTCAAACAAGTTTATTATAAAAATCCTAATCAGCACACAACTTGGAACTAAAAGAAGTGAACAATAACTCAAATGCCATATAACATAAGCAAATCGAAGTGAAAAAAAATATATACTTTCAACTGCTAAATTCATAATTATAAATGACATGATTAACTCAGAAATTCATAAGGTATTGATGTTTGGTATCAACGTGCTCCCACGTAATCACTAGAATGACGATCCGAAAAGATATAACCTTTGCTGCATTTGGCGACTCTAAAAGGAGTTTCTGATTTACCATTAGAAATCAAAGGAACCCTTAAACGGCGACATTGAACAGTTGGTGGATTGTAACGACCACTTGCCTTCAATTTTCCATACCTTGTTCTGAGTATAAGATCAAAATCCAAAGCCAAGTCATTGTAAATCCCAACACTTGTCTCCTCTTTGTACTCACCAAGTTGTTTAGGTTTGAGCTTAATCACACCATGCCCTTGAAACACTACTTGGAGGAATGTTGTGTTCTTGTGGCCTTGGTCAAAGGGTGTTAAACTCACCCAAGAAAAATCATGATCTTTGTACCATGCTGTTACTGTGATGCCCCTATAGTATACAACTACGTGTTTGTAGGGGTTTCTCACTGTTATGTTGGCCTTCAAGTTGTAATACAAAGTATTGTTGCTTGTGAGGTTGAATTGTGTTAGTGAAGCTTCGGTCACATGGAACTTGACACTTGAGCTGGAGATGATTATCCAAAAGAGGAACATAGAGAGTACAAACATGAATATGAGAAAGTAGGTTATCCAGTAGATGCAGTGGCAGCTGCACCGCGGTCTGCAACACATGGTGTATGTGATATATGATTCACAAAAAAATATTTAATAGAAAACTGTAATACGCAGACAACTTGTAAAATGTGAAGAGACAAAAATATATATATGTATGTATACGTATATATTATCTGAGTGAGTTGGCTGATTGACTGATTATTGTAATTAGTTGCGAAGTAAAGTTGATTTAGTTGCGAAATAAAGTTGATGAATCACCAATTGTGCAAGACTAACTGGTGTGATATATGATTGTTGGGTAGATTCAAGTGATTGTATGAATCAAACAGAGATATATATCAGGAAATTTACAATAATTTCGCATACACTTGTTCTGTTTAACTAATTGAGTTGGAGTAACTGCAAGGTGTTATATATGATTGAATGGTAGGTTTAAGTGATTGATGAGATGGTATAACATTTTTTCTCATGGAATAGGTATTTGTAGGGTTTATCTATGAAGGTTTCCTCGTATGTATGGTATGTGTGATTGATAATTTTCATGGAAATTTCCTTGCAACATAAAACAAAGTGCACATAGAGGCATTGACTTTTGGAGCTGAATATAAAACAACACTTCAATTGTTTGATTAACAAGTAAACAAGGAGAGGTGTAGATGAAAGTGCAAAATATTATTATATGAAAAGAAATAAGAAAATGGGTTGTGTATTAAGATTAATTAAAAATCAGGTGTAAAAATATTTTTAAAAAAAATCATATTTTGTACTTATAATCCAGTTTTGGGGGATATGCTACCATTTTTGCAAGGCCATTAAACTTTAGCTCCTACTTAATAATAAATAACAAGGGCAAGAGAAATACCATGAATCTAGTTTATGAAAAACCTGAGCACTTCTTTTAGTTGTTTATATAATATTAGAGAATATAAAGAACTTGTTTATTTGTGTATATAATATATTAGAGAATATAAACAATCCAAACAAGAGAGATACGAAGGTTTCCAAATGCATGTATGTATCAACTGTGACTTAGTTTGCCCAAAAAAAAAGAAGCAAAAACTGAGTACTTGTTTAACGGATAAGGACACAACAATTATACATTCGAAAAGCATTAATGGGCACGACAAGAATGTCAAGTTCCTGTGTGTTGGTTTCACATCTCCAAACTTGCATATTTTTGAAGGATCATTGATTTGATATTCTCAAATTGGTTACTATTGTTTTTTTATTAGATAAAGATGTAAGGTTTTGCCTTTTGTGTTGAGAATATTAAAGTATAGAAAAGTTTTATGGATTTATTTTAGTTTAATATGTTATCGGATACTGATTCCAAGTGAAAACAATTAGGTTGTAGAATTTTGATAGTAAATTTGGAGTTGTAAAATAAAGTTCCTTAAATTTACAATGGGTTTCCTGGCTTCTCTCAATTGGTCTTATGTTTCTGGTTCTGTCATTTTCCTTTTGCAATGCATGATAATGATGTATTGACGTTTCTTAAAAATTATCACTCAAATAAACCATAATTCTTGAAAAAATGGAGAAACAACCCAGAAATATTTTTTAAATAACTTCAATATGATAAATTCGTTTTAGTCATTGTTCTTGATTTATTAATCCTTTCTTCCGTGATGAACTATTAGTATTAGTCTTATGTTTTCCTTTTGTCTATTAAATTCGTTTTAGTTAGTGTTTTCGGCTTATTAATCCTTTCTTTCGTGATGAAATGTTGACATTAATCTTATGTTTTATTTTTGTCCATTAAGCCCGCTCTAAATAATCCTTTTAGCTGGATTATTTCCAATATAATTATAAAAATCTAATTTATTCAAGAATTTTACACCAAACTACCGAGAAACGTTGATTTTCGTCTAATCCAACGCTAACTCGTGATATATTTCCTGTGGAAGCCCGCCAAAGTCCTAAACCACAGAATACTTACTATTGATGCCAGGAAAGATATGTTTGTTGTGAATAAGTCAATTAGCCTATAAAACATATACATAAATATGTTTTTTTTTCATTAATTTTTTTTCTTCTTTTTATTAACATTTTTGTCTAATTGTCCCTATTAAAATTTTGTACCGAACATTCCTCGAACTTACATGCGACAATGACCCATTACCAACTTTAACACCAAAGACAACTTAAACTATGCAAACTCAACATACTACTGTTTCAACTGGTCCATTTCTGCAGAAGCCAAAAAATATGCAGGGATTTCCTTCTTTGACTCTAAATGTTCTTTGGGTTTTGTCACACATGAAGAAATGCCATGTTCAAAGTGCATGAACTAAATTGACAATGTTATTTACAATGATTTGATGGAACCTTTTTAGAAAACTGTACTGTTATATTTTCAGTCGATATCTGCAATGTAATTCTGTGTAACTTGAATGATGGTAGTTTGGTTGATCCTAGGATTGATGATGACCTTGACTTTCCATGTCTATTTACCATGAAAGTTTGGTTTCGCCACAATGTTAAAATCACCCAATCATCTCTTATTATTATATATGTTTATGCAATTCTTTCTCATTTTAAATTCACAATATCAATCGTTTAGTCTCTGCCCTTCAAACACTGCTTGAAGGAAGGTTGTGTTCTTGTGGCCTTGGTCAAAGGGTGTTAAACTCACCCAACCAAAGACATTATCTTTGTACCAAGCTATTGCTGTTATCATCCTCTTATAATACACTATCATGTTGTTGTTTGGGTTTCTCACTGTGACGTTGACCTTCAAGTTGTTCTTGCTTGTGAGGCTGAATTGTGTGAGGGAGGCACCAGTTACATGAAACTTGACATTTGAGGGGAAATGATTATCCAAACAACTTTAGTTTGCAGTTAACTAACTGCTATATTCAGCCAACCAACTAACTCACTCACATAAATAATACGTATTTCTCTCTTCATATTTTATAGCTGATTGTCTACGTATTTCAGTTATCTACTAAATATTTTTCTTATCTAAAACATAATAATGGAAAGCATCAACATGAATGTGAGGGTGTAGAGTTTGTAGAAGATATAGCAGAACGTGGTGCAATGATTGATTCGTAAGAGAAGAAGGTTTAGGAGAGTGATGAACTGTATGGTGGTGTAACATTTTCTTGGTTTCTGCGTGTGGCTTGCTAGTTGATTGAGTTTTTCTGACAGGTTTCCTTGAAACTACATTACAAGTGGACATGTGAAGAGAGGAGGAGTAATATATATATATGCATAAGCATAACATTTGTAATGACATGTGCACACAGAGTGGCATTGACTTTTGAAGGATGAGTAATGAAGAACCCTTCAACTGTTTGATTCACAAGTAACAAACCAAAATTTAGTCAACTAGATAGAAGTATATAAAATATTAGTATAGATGTGAAGAAATAAGAAAGGTGTTGAGTGTTCTGTCAAAATATAAGGGAAGATCTTAAAGATGGAGATGATAAGTAATTTAACCTTAAATATTCATGAACTTTCTATTCTTACAGAGATATTTAATTTATTAGAATAACATATACGTGACACTCTTTTAAATATTAGATGTCACAGAGAATATTTCTGTCGTGATTTTTAATAAAAAAATATATTTAATAGATAATTTCAATATATTTTATGAGTTAATTGGTTAGTATTACTCCAATAACAATAAAAATGTTTATATATAGCCAAAAAAAAAATTAGTGAAAGAACAAAATGTGTGATAGGAAAAATTAAGTGACGCCAATAAGTGTCACCCAATATTTAATTTAATATTAAATATTAAAAATATTAATAAAAAATAAACGAGTGATTAAAATTTTTAATAAATGGTTAAATATAATTTGTAGTCTTTTAAATTTAAATATATTTTTATTTTAATCTTTTATATTTCAAAATTTTTATTTTCATTTTATATGTTTTTTAACAGGTGTCATTTTGATCCTTAAGTATTTTCACGTTAAAAACATTAATATTTATATAATAAGGATGTCTTTTAGACACACAATGTATATTTAAAAAATATGAAAAATTTCGGAATACTTACAATTTTATTGTTATAATATAATATTTTCATTTTTTTACTCATATATACTAGTAGACTTCACTAATATAAATTAATTAATTTAAAATTTATATCGTTAATAATATTGACGTGAAATTAACATTTTCATTGAAAAATACTTAAAAAATACTACATTTTAAAAATATAAGAAATATAAATAAAACATTTTAAGATAGAAAAATGTCAAACTTAAAAGAATATTATTTAACCAAAAATAAAAATAAAAAACACTTATAGAAACAAAACCTCAAATGATTGAGACACTTGACTTGCGAAAACTTGTCAAATTAGTGAGTTGTATTCGAATACTCAAAAATTCTCATAAAAAAAAAAATCTGTCAAAAAAATAATACCCCTCTAAAATTAAAAGTTTATTAATTTCACACGATGCTATGTATAAAAATTTTGTTAGAGAATACAATGAACATTTTTTGGTGAGCCACAATACAATAATTTGTACTAGAAGTATACGTGGATTAGATCATATTAAAAACCTTAAACCTTATGTAAACTTTTTATGATCTATTTTTGCTAACTTGCTAGCTAAATTGCTTAATCATATTTTAGTCACATTCTAACCATAGTAAGTAGGACAAGTGGTCCTACCTGTCTTATATCTGAAATTTCGTCATGGATCATCATTGCCTATGTAATTTCAACGAAATTCAACCTTTCAGAATGTTCAAATATTCGAAATAGTTATTGATAATTAGCATCAAATCATTTGGACGTTCTAGAAAAAATTGAAACAAGAAACAAATTGAGTACTTATTTATAGATATAATAGAAATATTTTAAGGATATATATGGACGGCTATTTAGGTTGATTTCTAAAATAATTAACAAGTATCAATTAACATATAGTCACATAGAACTTAGCTCCTACGCTTCAATTAATGCTTATAAATATATTGATCCTTGTCATGTTATGTAATTAATTATAAAATTGAAAAAAAAAATGTTTCTGTAAATGGGTACGTCAATATCACTTAAATTCAAAGCAACAAGTTTCATAAATAAAAAAAATAAAACTAAAGAAGTTCATTCTTGTTCAATGTTTGACTTTTTAAACATCATCATGTCAATGGACCACCTCAAATGTTCCAACTACTTTGAAAACCATGCATTGAATATCTACAAGGCTTGTCTTGATTGAGACTTTAGAGGAAGAATTTTTGGTTGCTCAAAGTTTAGTTTATGGCTAATTAGTGACATCCATGCATGTCATATTCTATATAATCGGCTTGTGAGTGTGAATTCTCTCTTACCAAATGCAAATGTATTCTATATAATCGGCTTGTGTGTGTGAATTCTCTCTTACCAAATGCAAATGCAAAGCTCAATTTAAATTGAGTCACAGTCTATATTTACCAGCACATCATTGAAATGTTGGTTATAAGTACGTTATTGTTGTAGAATTTATTGTGTGATTCATTATTGGGTTGATATTAGATTATTAATTTTTTTAATTTTTATATTTAAGATGTCTCCGTTATGACATGAGAGGGATGTGTTGCAAATACTACCTCGCCTAAAAATATGACATGTTATATGTATATAAATAATTTTTACTAAATAAATAAATTTTATAAAATTAAGTTAAGTCTGTAACTTACAAATTTCAACACGTAATCTTGTATTATTATAAATATATATAATCGAGTCATGGTAACATGTTTATGCTCAATTTGCATAAAATATAATTTAAGAAAAGAATAGGAAAAAAAATATTAAATGTAATAGGTAGAATAAGAATATATATACTTTTGATAGTTAAAAAAAATAAAAAAAATCTTATGAACAAGAAGTAACAGATAACAAACTGAAATAACATATGATTCATAATATATATGAAAAGAAGTTATCTTCTTTGGTATACAACATACACACGTACAACACTTGAACATAATTCTGCAGATTGAGGGAAAGGAAAACTTGTATAAAAATCAACTGAAATGGTCGACTCAGATATTCATTGGTTATGGAGGTTTTTATATCAAGCGTTTCCAGCATCACGATCAGCAAAGAAATAACCAGTGCTACATTTTCTAAGAGTAAAAGGAGGTGTTGATTTGCCATTAGAAATCAAAGGAGCACTCAAACGGCGACACTGAACAACAGGTGGATCGAATCTGCTGCTCTTTAACCTTCCATATTTGGCTCTGATTGTAAGATCAAAATCCACAGCCAAGTCATTGTAAATCCCAACACTTGTCTCATCTTTATACTCACCAAGTTGTTTAGATCCAAGCCTAATCACACTTTGCCCTTGAAACACTACTTGAAGGGAGGTTGTGTTCTTGTGGCCTTGATCAAAGGGTGTTAACCTCACCAAAGAAAAACCATTGTCTTTGTACCAAGCTATTGCTGTGATTTTCCTGTAGTACACTATGATGTTGTTGTTAGGGTTTCTCACTGTGATGTTGGCCTTGAAGTTGTAATATAAAGTGTTGTTGCCTGTGAGGTTGAACTGTGTTAGGGAAGCATCAGTTACATTGAACTTGACATTTGAGGGAGAGATGATTATCTCAAAAAGGATCAAGATGAGTATGAACATGAATATTAGGATGAAGAATGTGCAGCAGATGCAAGTCATGCGGCGGGATCTGCAACACATGGTGTGTAATTGATTAGTTGGTATGTAGGAGAAGGTTTAATTAGGTGATTGAATGTTTTGTTGAAGAAAGATGTTGTAACATTTTTTTGGATATGTGGGTATTTGTAGGGTTAACAATTGAGGGTTTTGGAGTGTGGTATGTTGTTGATTGAGATTTTCTGAGAGATTCCTTTGCAAATACATGACAAGTGCAATAAGATGCATTGACTTTTGAAGGCCAAGTAAGAAGAAGAACTCTTTTCATTTGTTTGATTCACAAGAAACCATGGTTTGGTCCTAGACATAGATACAAGTATAATATAATAAAAAGGGGTTGGGTTATTCATTAAAATAGAAGGAGGTACTCAGTTAATGAATTATTAGTTTTTTTAATTCTTAAAATTTGTGAAAATAATGTTATAGTAATTTTTTTTATTTAATTTTAAAAATATTTTCATAAAAATATTTTGAAAAAAATAATCAAACACGTCTTTACTTCTAATTTTTTATCAGAAAACACTCAAACTAAAAATCAGTGTTTTTTTGTATGTGTGATAAATATTTATACTATTCTCATTTTATAATATTAAAGATTTTGATTAACATTCATATTTTTAATGTTTTGATTTTTTTTAATTTAAAAGTAAAAAATAAAATAAAATAAAATAAGGTGAAGGTAGAAAATAAATTCCCTGTTGACATACTTTTGGAAAAGAATGGAATGCCTGTAACTTGAATGATGGTAGTTTGGTTGATCCTAGGATTGATGATGAACTTGAAAGTTTGGTTTCGCCACAATGTTAATCACCCAATCATCTCTTATTATTATATATGTTGCGTAATTCTTTCTCATTTCATATTCACAATATCAGTGGTTTAGATGGAAAAATTTGGTAGTTTCATTTTGAACCTGGCTTTTTCACCCACGTCAATGTCAAAGTTTTCGATGGCATGGATGTCCTTAATTTATTTGAAAATATAAGAAAAAAATATATATATTTGGAGTAGTGTCATTAAATAGCTGTTATAACGACGGATTACTTCCTGAATCTCTCATACTTAGCTTTAATTGTAAGATCAAAATGCATAGCCAATTCATTATAAATTCAAATCCTTGTCACATCTTTATATTTGTTATAACTTATAGATCTAACTTAATCCTATAAAATTATTACGTAAAGTGAGATTTATAACTATTCATATATTATGCAATAAACTCTATCTCTAATCTAAGCGACATATGATTTTCAACAGCGTTAATATGGTGTTCCAATAATACTCACCAGCTTGTTTAGATTTGAATGCCCTTCAAACATTGCTTGAAGGAAGGTTGTGTTCTAGTGGCCTTGGTCAAAGGGTGTTAAACTCACCCAACCAAAGTCATTATCTTTGTACCAAGCTATTGCTGTTATCTTCTTATAATACACTATGATATTGTTGTTTGAGTTTCTCACTGTGACGTTGACCTTGAAGTTGTTGTTGCTTGTGAGGTTGAATGGTGTGAGGGGGGCATCAGTTACATGAAACTTGAAGTTTGAGGGGAAATGATTATCCAAAACATATTGATGGAAAGCATTAGAGAGTGCAGAAGATATAGGGAAGAAAATTATTTATACACAGATAAATATGTATACATGTATATATATAAAATGTGAAGAGAAAAAAAATACGTATATATTTAACGAGTGAGTTGATTATGTATTGCAGATATTCTGCAAAATAAAATTGATAACAGAAAGTGGTGCAATGATTAATTCGTTGGAGAAGAAGGTATAGGTGATAGATGAACTGTGTGGTGGTGTAACATTTCCTTGGTTTCTGCGTGTGGCTTGTTAGTTGACTGAGTTTTTCTGACAGGTTTCCTTGAAACTACAGTACAAGTGGACATGTGAAGAGATGATGAGTAATATATATGCACAACATTTGTAATGACATGTGCACAGAGTGGCATTGACTTTTGAAGGATGAGTAGTGAAGAACCCTTCAATTGTTTGATTCAAAAGTAACAAACCAAGATTTAGTCAACAGAAGTATATAAAATATTAGAATAGGTGTGAAGAAATAAGAAAGAGGTTGAGTATTCTATCAAAATACAAGGAAGATGTTAAAGATGGAGATGAAAAGTAATTTAACCTTAAATATTCATGTATTTTCTATTGTTACAGAAATATTTAATTTATTAAAATAACATATACTTGAAACTCTTTTAAATATTGTTAAATTATTATTAGACACGTTTATACCAGAATATATATGTATCGTGACTTTCAATAAAAAAGGGAAATATTTTTTATAAACTCCTCTAGTATGTTTTATGTTATATGAGTTAACTGGTTAATTGATTATAAAATTATTTATATAGCTAGAAAAATTAATGCAGGGTTTTGGCAACAAAATCGTGTGTTAGGAAAGATTAAGTGACCTGAACAAATGTCACACAATATTTAATTTAATATCAAATATTAAAAATGTTAATAAAAATAAATGAGTGATTTAAAATTTTAATAAATAGCTAAATACTATTTATAATCTTTTAAATTTAAATATTTTTTATTTCAATTCTTTGTATTTTAAAATTTTATTTTCATTTTTTATGTTTTTAAAAGATGTCATTTTGATCCTTAAGTATTTTCATGTTAAAAACATTAATTTTATATCAACATGTAATTTAAAACTTATAATAATTGATTTAAAGTAAGGATGTCTTTTAGACACACAATGTATATTTAAAAAATGATGAAAAATTTCGGAATACTTACAATTTTATTGTTATAATATAATATTTTCACTTTTTTACTCGTATATCAATAATAATATTGGCGTGAAATTATCATTTTCAATGATAAATACTTAAAAAATACTACATTTTAAAAATATAAGAAATATAAATAAAACATTTTAAGATACAAAAATGTCAAACTTAAAAGAATGTTATTTAACCAAAAATAAAAATAAAAAACACCTATAGAAACAAAACCTAAAATGATTGAATCACATAACTTGCGAAAACTTTTCAAATTCTTAGTGAGTTGTATTAGAATACTCTAAATATTAAAACTTTATTATAATTTCACACGATGCTATGCATAAAATTTTTGTTAGAGAATGCAATAAACATTTTTTGGTGAGCCACAATTCAATAATTTCTTCTACAAGTATACACGAATTAGATCATATTAAAAACCTTAAACCTTAGATAAACTTTTTATGATCTATTTTTGCTAACTAGCTAGCTAAATTCCTTAAACATATTTTAGTCACATTCTAACCATAGTAAGTAGGATAACCGGTCCTACCTGTCTTATATCTGAAATTTCGTCATGGATCATCATTGCCTATGTAATTTCAACGAAATTCAACCTTTCATAATGTTCAAATCGAAATAGTTATTAATAATTAGCATCAAATCATTTGGACGTTCTAGAAAAAAAATTGAAACAAGAAACAAATTGAGTACTTGTTTATAGGTATAATAGAAATATTTTAAGGATATATATGGACGGCTATTAATTTAGGTTAATTTCTAAAACAATTAACATGTATCAATTAACGTATAGTCACATAGAACTTAGCTCCTACGCTTTGATTAATGCTAATAAATATATTGATCCTTGTCAGGTTATGTAATTAAGCATATAAAATTGAAAAAAAAAAAGTTGGTGTAAATGGGTACGTCAATATCACTTAAATTCCAAGCAACAAGTTTCATATGTATAAAAATAAAAAATAAAACTAAAGAAGTTCATTCTTGTTCAAAGTTTGACTTTTTAAACATGATCATGTCGATGGACCACCTCAAATATTCCAACTACTTTGAAAACCATGCATTGATTGTCTACAAGGCTTGTCTTGATTGAGACTTTAGATGAAGAATTTTTGGTTGTTCAAAGTTTAGTTTGTGGCTAATTAGTGACATCCATGCATGTCATATTTTATATAATCGGCTTGTATGTGTGGATTCTCACTTACCAAATACAAATGCAAAGCTCAAACACAACATTTATTTCCATTAAGCACGCAATCTTATAGTATAAATATATCTAACTTTATTTCACAGCAAATTCCAACACTAAGACGAAATTCTGCATACACAAAATTCTAATATAAAGTCAACTCATTCACAAAATATATATTATACATATTTTTTTATTAATTTTTCTTTTTCCTCTCCATTTTTCACAATTTATAACTAGTTATCTATGTATTACAATTGTCTATTAAATATTTTTTAAAATATAGATAGTTCAGCCATGATAATATGTTTATGCTCAATTTCCATTAAATATAATTTTAGAGAAAGATAGGAAAAAATATTAAATGTAATTGAGTACAGGTAGAATAAGAATATATATACTGATAGTTAAAAAGAACAAAACAAAATCTTATGAACAAGAAGTAACGAATAACACACTGAAATAACATATATATAATTAGCCACATTATTGATTCATAATATGAAAAGAAGTTATCTTCTTTGCTATACAACATAAGGGTTTACTTTTATTATACATACATGTACAATACTTGAACATAATTCTGCAGATTGAGGTAAAGAAAAACTTGTGTAAAAATCAACTGAAATGGTCAACTCAGATATTCATTGGTTATAGAGGTTTTTATATCAAGCGTCTCCAGCATCACGATCAGCAAAGAAATAACCAGTGCTGCATTTTCTATGAGTAAAAGGAGGTGTTGATTTGCCATTAGAAATCAAAGGAACACTCAAACGGCGACACTGAACAACAGGTGGATCGAATCTGCTGCTCTTTAACCTTCCATATTTGGCTCTGATTGTAAGATCAAAATCCACAGCCAAGTCATTGTAAATCCCAACACTTGTCTCATCTTTATACTCACCAAGTTGTTTATGTCCAAGCCTAATCACACTTTTCCCTTGAAACACTACTTGAAGGAAGGTTGTGTTCTTGTGGCCTTGATCAAAGGGTGTTAACCTCACCAAAGAAAAATCATTGTCTTTGTACCAAGCTATTGCTGTGATTTTCCTGTAGTACACTATGATGTTGTTGTTAGGGTTTCTCACTGTGATGTTGGCCTTGAAGCTGTAATATAAAGTGTTGTTGTTTGTGAGGTTGAATTGTGTAAGGGAAGCATCAGTTACATTGAACTTGACACTTGAGGGAGAGATGATTATCTCAAAAAGGATCAAGGAGAGTATGAACATGAATATTAGGATGAAGAATGTGCAGCAGATGCAAGTCATGCAGCGGGATCTGCAACACATGGTGTGTAATTGATTGGTGGGTATGTAGGAGAAGGTTTAATGAGGTGATTGAATGTTTCGTTGATGAAAGATGTTGTGACATTTTTTTTGGATATGTGGGTATTTGTAGGGTTAACAATTGAGGGTTTTGGAGTGTGGTATGTTGTTGATTGAGATTTTCTGAGAGATTTCTTTGCAAATACATGACAATGCAAGTGCAATAAGAGGCATTGACTTTTGAAGGCCAAGTAAGAAAGTAAGAAGAAGAACTCTTTTCATTTGTTTGATTCACAAGAAACCACGGTTTGGTCCTAGACATAGATACAAGTATAATATAATAGAATGGTTATTAAAATAAAGGGAGTGTTGATATGAAGTCGGAACATGCTTCGTCATTTTGTGATTCTTAACCTACTAATAATTTGATTTTTAAAGATTTAAGTGCTTTTAATAGATTTTTATTATTTTATTTTTTATTGCACAATGATATGAGTTTTTTTAGTTTTTTTTTGAAAAGAATAAAGAAGTAAATCTGATTTTATTAATCTTTTGATTGTGTCGCGATCAAATTCATGGATTTTATTAATCTTTGATTGTGTGGTGAGATCTTATCAATCTTTTAATTTGTGTGACGATTAAACTCATGATTTATTACTCACCTGTCTTTTCTTTTCTTGAATGTGATGTCAATATCCTTTCCAAAAAGATGAAAAATTAAGATGGTTCCTTTCAGCAAACGTGTCATTTATGATGTGAAGTCAGAATCCTACCTTATCATTTCGTGCAGATTTTTAGGCTATTAATAATTTATTTTTAATGGGTCATTTAATGCGTCTTTAATAGGTTTAATATGTTTTTATTATTTTATTATTCTATTATTTTTGTAATAATTTGTAAGCTTAGTTCAATGTATATGTATTTCATTTAGCATATAAATGGATACTCTTTATATTTTGAGGGGAGTCAAATTTGAATAAAATGAATTTTTCTCTACAAGGAGTTGTTTTAGTTCTTTGTGAGAAGAACATAATCTTATCAATCTTTGATTGTATGGCGATCAAACCCATGATCTTATTAGTTTTTGATTGTGTGACGATCAAACTCATGGATTTTATCCATCTTTGATTTGATTGTATGACGATCAAACTCATAACTTATCACTCACATTCTCATACATTTTCTGAGTGTGCGTCAATATCTTCCCAAAAAAAGAAAAAAAAAATATATGTAAAAAATCAAGATAGTTTCCTTCCACAAACGCGTCATTTGACTTCAGCTCTTGATTTTCATAAGAGCGTGGAATAAGTGGTTATGAAAGTGTGCGTGTGAAGATGCATTTGGAAAATAAACTAAGATTTAAGGACAAATTTTCTCGAAGAAAGAGATGATGTGAACTCAGAATTCTACTCCATCGTTTCATACATATTTTTAGGCTACTCCATTACGTGCTTAGTTAAGGATTTTTTTTTTTAATTTTTAAAAATTGTGAAAATAAAGTTATAGTAATTTTTTATTTTTATTTAATTTTAAAAATTATCAAAAATATAATAAAAGAGATATATATATATATATATATATATGTTTTGTGAGTGAGTTGGTTGACTATATATTTCAGTTGGCCGAGAAGTAAAACCCTATAATATAATAGATTTTGATAAACATTCAATTTTTTTTAATGTTTTAATGTTTTTAATTTAAAAGTAAAAAAAAAAACCTGAAATAAGGTGAAGTTAGAAAATAAATTTCCTGTTGACATCCTTTTGCAAAAGAATGGAATGCATGTTTAATGTTAATTCTTCCCTTCTTAGAAATAAGTTATGTTGAAAATATTTTTTTTATAGTTTATATCTAATGATACATTCCGATGACTATATTTCCGGGAAAACATCTTTTTTTCTATTTCCGATTACTGTTAGAGACAAAAATAAGCACATGAAAAAACTTAAAAATTGATTTTATGATTAAAAAAATATATTTTATTGCAAGAAAATTAATCTGAAAAATAAATCAACTGTCAATATTTTATATAATGTTTTCTTCAAATGTTTAAATGAGAACAAGATAGAAATAACTCGAAACTTTTACACAGGATTTTTTTTTAAAATATTCAAATAAGGAATTAATTAAAAATGTATGTGTTTTATATTGATTTAATCTGTTAAATATTCAGAGAAAGACATAAAAAAAAAAGGATATAACATTTTTGGCTAAGTTATCCAATTTAGTTTTTAAATTATTCGGGAATTTTTTGTAAACTCCTATATTAAAAAGTAATATGATTTCCAAACTGAAAAAAAAAATTCTTTAGGATTAGTTTAGGGCTTGAAATTGTCAAAAGAAAATGATAATTTTTAATTTTAACAATTTTATAAATCATAATAACTCAATTAAGGGAAAAAAATTTACATAAAAGAATTTTATATTTTTTACTTTAGAAACCTCCTTAAAAAGTAAATAGAAGTTTTATTAGTTCAATATATATTTTTATAACATTAATTAAATTGAAATTTCTTGTCTAGTTTCTTTTAATATTTTTCCTCTTTATAATTCCTTAATTATTTAATAACATTACTTACAATAAATATATTTATATCAACCTCCTCCTTAATTGAAAAAAATAAATAAATTACACTATATCCTTCTATAAAAAAAATATTATAAATGTATAAAAATTAAAAAGTATTCATATTTTTTTCAATAACCCTAGTTTAAATGTAGTATTTTGATTAGAGAAGTTAAATATATATATAAAGTAATAATTTTTATCTTAATGTATTCATTCGCGATAATCTCTAGATATATCGCGAAACCCTCTAAAATCTAAAACCCTTTGATGAAAATCATTACCATTTTCAATCAAATTCCTCACTGAACCAATGCCATTGATTCACACTTGTTCACAGCTTCACTATGCCATTTCCACCTTCACCACCACACTCGCCAATGCACCATCATCTTCTTCTTCATCTTCCACTCTCTTTGTTCCCTCATTCGCTTCCAATTTTCTCCACAACCCAAAATTCTTCGGATTTTCCACTGCCAGGAACCGCTCGCGCGCTGCGGTGATCATGGCCAAAGCAGGGACCGATTACTATTCCACGTTGAACGTTAGCCACAATGCCACGCTCAAAGAAATCAAGGCCTCCTATCGCCAACTTGCGCGCAAGGTTCCAACTTTACCCTGTTTTTGCCTCCCAATTTTAATGGGTCGTGTTGGGTTTTTGGAGAAATGGAATAGTTTAGGATAATTGGGAAATTGGTTTGTTAGGTTTATGGGAAAATTGTACCATAAGGAAGCATGTTGTATTGATATTAATAATTGATGACTGTAATATTAGTAGTTGTATGGAAAGAGAAATTTTTCATAGACAACTCCAATACGATTACAACTAGACAACTAGACAACTATTCGTAAGATGTGAAGAAAAAAAATGTGAAGAAAAAAAAGAAAGAAAAAAAAAATTAATAAAAGAAAAATACATATAGTTTTATGAGTTAGTTGGTTGGTTGGCTGAGTTGCTTGTGTATTGGTGTTAATTAGGAAGAAAGAGAAAAAATTAATAAAAGAAATACCAGACATATTCGTATTATGAGTTAGTTGACTGGTTGACTGCTTATTACTCTTATGGAAATGTGTTGATAAGCAATTTGGTGCATTCATTTTTGTTGAGACATGAGAGGAGTGCTAGCACACACTCGCTAATACACTTTTACATGCACACACACACACTACTTTTTACTAACATGCAATATGTTGTTAGTTATAAGTTGTGTTTTGCTAGTGAATTTTTGCACATAGGAAAAGGTGTGTTGTTAGCGTTTTTCATTTTTTAGAATATAAAACCATGAAGAATGCTAGCAACACACTTTCTAACATACTCTGTCAGACACATTCTATGTTAATGGTTAAATTTTATTTAAAATTACGAAGTTATGAGTAAGGTTCATTGAATAAGAAGTGGAAACCACAAAATTTTGAGTTTTTCAATAAATGTCAGCCAATATTTGAGAGTTTTAAAACTTAAAGTCTGTTAAAGGGTGGGATGCATATTCCTCATAAAACCATTTATGAGCCTCTATTCAATGGCTTAAGCTTTTGGGAGTGTTGGTTCATGACATGTTATTAGAGCTTCAATAATCATGTGGTCTAGAAATCAATCCTTGTTGCTCCCATGTTTCTTCATGGAAGTTAAGTGAGTATACAGTGTAGGGTGAGCATGTGCATTGTCCCTGCTTTAAGCACAAAGGGTCTTGTCTTTGTAGGCTTGTTAGATGTAAAATGATTAATGTTCCTAGGCTGAATAGGTTAATCTTTTAGAAAAATTGATTCATGACAATGTTCATAATTTTATTTTTGGGATCAGTACCATCCAGATATGAACAAAAACCCTGGGGCTGAGGAGAAGTTCAAGGAAATAAGTGCTGCATACGAGGTAATTCTTGCCTAAGAATGATGCCTTTTCTTTTGTCAGTGGCAATACATGCTCAGGCTGGACACATTTTTGGATTGATTATGGGTCTTTTTCTACTGTCTTTTTCACCATGCATTTAGTTTTAAACGTTCTGTCCCACTCTTCTGTTTGTTTATTATCTGAACATTGGCATTGTATTACTTCATGAACGATAACTGCATATGTACCATATTTGTATTTGTTCATTTTTCTGTGTGGTAACAAAGCATGCGTATAGGTCCTATCAGATGATGAGAAAAGATCTTTATATGATCGCTTTGGTGAGTCAGGTCTACAAGGAGAAAATGGAGGGCCAAATGGTGCTTCAGGGGTATGTGCATATTTATGTCTTCCATGTTTTGCAATCTTAATATGAACTTGTGACTCTTTTGATACAATGATATATTTCAACAGGAGTATCATTTGTCCCTTTTATCTTTTTCCATCTCATTGCTTATTTTATTTTACTGTTGATGCCTTCTGAATTGATCAGGTTGATCCTTTTGATTTATTTGATACATTCTTTGGTCATTCGGATGGACTATTTGGAGATGGTGACGAAGGGGGCATCAACCTCAATTTTAGAAACAAGAGAAACCGTGGTCATGATATTCGGTAACTATCTTCTCATACTATGGTTAATTTCTATGAGAATTAAATGAATGATTATTGGGTACTTACTTTATGAGTGTGAGTTTTGAAAATTTCATTTGTTCTTATTCAGCATTTTCCTTTCCAAAGGGATTTTTCCCCTCTAGTATAATTAGAAGAATGTTATCTAACAGAAGATAAGAACTGCAAGCAGAAGCATGAGGTGTTTTCCAGAAACAAAATCAATTAAAAAAAAAAGATAAAAGAAAAACTAGAACAATGAAGCCCTCAAATCTCTTCAAATGATACTTAGAAAAGACCATGAGTCATGCACCTAAAAGCAGGTAGATGAGGTTATCTGCTGTATGATAAATTTCCAAGAAAGAACTATAAATCTACGAAGTCTAATACTTTTTACTTTAAGAATTCTGAATTCAATCATTCAAAAACGCTCACTAGTTGCACCTAAAAAGCATGTTTACCCAATAAAAGTAACCACTAATCAAGCAGTCTTTATTCTATATTATGAGTGTACTGTATTGTGAATTTAGGACATACACTATTTTATTGACATGAATATGTAGCAAATTATCATACATGCTATGCTTTCAGTAGAAACCACTTAGAAGAAATAAGAAAGTTAGTTTCTCTCTGGAAGATCTTATGCATGTCCCTGTCTGTAAAATTCCGACTACCTTCATTTGATTCCAACAAATATGTCTGTAAAATTTGGCATTATATTTCATTCTACGATGCAGATATGACCTTGATTTGAGCTTTGAAGAATCAATATTTGGAGTGCAGAGGGAGATTGAAGTCTCCTGTTTTCAGACATGTAATACATGTGATGGAACAGGAGCTAAATCAAAGAATTGCATTAAACAGTGCAGAAATTGTGGTGGCAGAGGGGGAGAAATGAAAAGTCAGAGAACACCCTTTGGAATGATGTCTCAGGTAATTTAAATTAAATAGATTTAATCAGTGTGTGACTGAATTGCCAATGATTTTTAAATTATCTGAGACATTATTACAAGGTGATATATGTATCATGTGATATTCAGGTTTCTACCTGCTCTAACTGTGGTGGCCTTGGAAAAATAATCACCGATCACTGTAGAAGGTGTGGTGGCAGTGGTCAGGTGCAATCTAAACAAACAATGGAAGTGGAAGTTCCTCCTGGAGTCAATGATGGAGACACAATGCAAATTCGAGGACAAGGGAATTTTGATCAGAAGAGGTTAGTAGGATTCCAATGAATATTTTTTCTTCCAACAATGTTTTGACTTGGTTATACTGTGAACTATGGGGTGAACTCTAGTTGGGTTTGTCAGTTTGATAAAAGGAAAATAGAGTTGTAATAAAGGCTGCAAAACAGAGCTTCTTCACATTATTGTTCATTAAAAAAGTTAAATAAGTAAATATGGAATTGTTTCTACATCTGGATGGTCAACTTGCCAACATTAAATGAGTAATATTTTGATCATGTTCAGCGGTCAGCAAGCTTACCAACTAATTTACCATGAAATTGCCATTGAAGGACCCAAATATTTCCTACAACCAATTTGAGGAACTCTTCCTTTTCATTCCTTTATTCTTAATTATCATTTTTCTGCTAAATTAACAAGCAGTGCGTGGTTCCATGGTTATTTATCAATGACAGATTACCACAAAATTATTCCAGTTGTCATGTGTAATAATATAAAATGATATCACTTAATTTGAGAGAAGACAATTTACAAATAAAAATGAATCCCATTTTAATTAGACTATTGATTTCCAACCTGGATGTCAGAATCACTATGAATTCAACTCATCTAAGTGGCATTTAATTTGTCACATTTTGTTTCAGGAAAATTACTGGGGATCTTTTTGTTGTCCTGCATGTAGATGAAAAGATAGGAATTCGGAGAGAGGGTCTTCATTTGTACTCAAAGATTAGCATTGACTTTACAGAAGCAATACTGGGGTCAGTTAAAAAGGTAATAGCTAACCCCTCTCCCTGCGTCAATAAAAAATAACAGTATCATTTTTGGTGCTAAATGGAGAATCATGTTGGTTTAGATAATTATGTTATTTAGGAATTTTATCATCTTTTGGGATCTTTCCTTATTTTTCAGGATTTTATGTTAGTTGTATTATTTAGGGATTTTATTCTTCATTTTAAAGGATATTTCCTTGCTTCAAGGATCTTATATTCAATAAGTTATTTGATTAGGATTTGTTGTGAATAGGTACCCTTTTGAGTGTCTTTACTTATTTGGTTTGATATTGGTTTTTTTAGAGTGTGAACTTACAGTATAACTCGATTCCACAAAACTGACTTATAAGATGAGGAGTGTCTCTAGTTGATGTGGGACTTATCTCACCCCCTCAAGGTTGTAAATAAGGTATCTCTCAAAGAGGTCACCATTTAGGCGAATTAGGGGTTGACCACAATTAAGGTGACTTTCCGACCTTCCGACACATCCTTTATGTCCATGACTATAGGCATGGAGCATGCCAATGACAAAGGATCTCAAATAGGCTCTCATACTATTAATTGATGCATTTTTAATCATTTTTGTATGCCTTTTGAAGCATAGTTCAGTACTTAAATCAGTCTTAACATAAAGGAATATCATGTGGCTTTTTTGTCTTTGAAGGCTGTTTTAACTTTACACTGAGGTGACTTCAGGTAGAAACTGTTGAAGGTTTACGGGATCTTCAAATTCCTTCAGGTATTCAACCTGGAGATTCAGTTAAGTTGTCGCGGTTGGGAGTTCCAGACATGAATAAACCATTTGTTCGAGGCGATCATTACTTTGTTGTGAATGTTCGTATTCCCAAGGATATCAGGTATGTAATTTTCTTACCATCTTTCCTTATATCCCTGAAGAAAGAGTTCATCATTGGTTGTCTTGGTAGTTCCTGAGTTTTTGTACTTTGATTGTGGTTCCGAGAGCATCGAATTTCGGTTAACATTTTATTTACTCATCAATTAAAGGCCACTACCTTTGTTGCCCTTTTTGTGGAGAAAACATTATTCCTTGTCTACAATCCCAGGTTCCAGTAGTTACAAATAGATTGAGTTTGAACTTAGCAGTAATCATTCACTTTCACGAGTTCTCAGAATTTCTTTGCATGGCAAAGTAGATGTGTGGTCTTGATAACATATTACTTCACAGTTTATTGTCTACAATACACATGATGTCACAAATGAATCTTTTGTTATATGTATACATTTTTATTTGAAGTTTCTTATAGTTGTGATTTCTTTTCATTCTCCTCAAACCTTGCTTGTTCTAGTGGCACCGAACGTGTACTTGTTGAGCAGTTAGCTTCACTAAGAGCATCTAGCAAAAGGGATTCACTATTTTCTAATGATAACGGTAATAGTTCCTTTTACTTAGATACTTTTGGAATTAGAGTGTAATAGGTTAACATTATGCCGAAAAATTATTCAGTATTTTTTTCGACTGTGCTTTCTAGGGAAACCTAAAGGAAAATTCAGTGACTTCTTAAAGAGGGATCCAAGAGGTGATGCTTCAAGCAAGGGAATAAAAAATGTTGGCAATCTATGGGAATCAATCAAGAACTTCTTAAGGTATGTCCTAATTCTGATGGAATATAAACATTAATGAATAATTTTACATGAATATTTAGAATTGGACTTTGTGATTTGTCTTAAACAAAGTAAGAAGGCTAAACCATCATTCAGAATTGGATAAAATGAAGATTCTTGAAACTCTAGTCTTGACAAAACAAATCTTTCAACTTTCAAGCAAAAATCCTCCATGAGTAACACAGATAAGACTCTTACCAATTTCTTGATGTACAGGCCAGGACAGTCCGAAGAAAAGTTTGCTTCAATTAGCATGGATATGTCAGTGTTATTACGGAGATCTAACCACCAAAGTCCTCCTGTCCCTGATTTCCTTTTTGTTGTTTTCATTATAACTTTGATTTTTGCCTCTATAGCAAAGTCTAAGTACTGGATACCTCAGAAAATATCCGAGTCCTTCAATAGAACACAGTGAAAAAAATTAAGGTTATGTTTGGTTAGAATACAAAAGTAGAAAATGGGAAGGAGAGTGAAAATGGAGTGGGGTGCAAAGGTTGTGATTTTTCAGGCCTTGGTGCTTGGTAGATTCAGCTTATTTTCAAAATACAAGAGACAAATATTGAGAGAGTAGAATAAGAATGAGTTCCACTATAGTTAACACCCCAAACCATTGTTATACACAGCATGTTTTAGTAATTTTCTTCCAAAATTCTCTCCTATTTATCTTTAGTTCTAGTACACCCAAGTTACATTGAAATTTTCTCTTCAAGTTGGCAAGCCATGTGAATCCTTAACATGAGCAAACTTGCTAAAGAGAGTGAGGAGAAAGGATCACAACTCATGCAGTTGGTTAACATTGTTCCAACTTCCTAATTGTATCTTTGTTTTTTGGTACATGACTAAATTGTATTTGGATGTAGTAATTTGTTAAGATTTTAAACATTTTCTATCTGATTCAATTTGTTGGGTTAAGAAATGATTTATATTTATATATTTTTATTCCAAATGTAAAATAGTAGTAATATTTAGAATAATTTTTTTTTATTCAATGCAAAAATATTACTTAAACTGTTTCAACCCAAATCAAATTTGGACTTCATCAAATTTTCAACATGAAAATAAGTGAACATTTATCTAAAATTACATTAACCAATATTTTAACCTGAAAAATCATACCTGAATCAAAAAATGCAGAATTGGGTCACTACTTTTATAAAGCTAAAGTGAAATTTTATCATATATTCTGCAAATAGAGTAATCAGTGTTGTTCCATCAACTCTGACCTAACCCAGGTTTCTTTACAATCTGGCACTGTCACATATATGGTTTGGCCATATCCTATGGCTATGCTTAACTTTCCTTGAACTATAAGCTGTATCTTAACCTCTCCACACAAAACTGGTTAGCATTTCTAGTATTGGCGCATTTTGTAGACAACTGCGTAGATAACAGCAATACGTAAATAATTAAAGTTATAAAACTTGAAAAAAAAAACGTTAAAAAAAAAAACGTATAAATATTATAAACAAGTTGAATATTTATTGGAGTTAATAATGAAATAAAGTTATTTTATTTAATTGGATTGTGCAAAACACTGTATATGAATCATTGTACATTTAAAAATGTAACATCAATAATTGAATAATCTGGAAGAATTTATTGACCAATGCACACACACGAGTCTTAAATCTCCATTAATAAATGTCTTGTAGATCAAGCTAAACACATGGAACCACTAGCTATAACATGAATAACTCATCAAAGCAAAAAATCCTTGGCAAAATAAACAAGTTCTAATGAATAATTTTCCATCACAGTTGAGATAAGCCAGATAGCAATGCTAATCCAATTTTCACTATATGATCACATTCAGATATATTATGAACCATTTTTTTGGTATCTATCATCAGTTATTCCAATGTTATTACATTTTTGCAGTATTCTATGTTCCTATTGGGTTTCAATCGTTTCACATCAATTCTAGTTGAACTTGGAAATCACTTCAATAATTAAAATGCCAAAAATTTCAAATCGCTTTAATAATTCAACCACCCCCAATCCAATAGTTTCTTTTTCTCAACAAAATTAAAATATGAATTTGACTATCAAACATAATAAATTTAATTGTCAATTTTCATATTGTTAACGCCAAGTTGTATGAGTTTGGATCATTCAAATTTGTACAAATGAATTAAAGAGATATAAAAAAAATTTAAAGAAAAAGTCTTTAATATTATTTTTATTATTTATGCATTAAATAACATCATAAACCACCCACTCTTAGTCAACCCTTCGATGAAATTAGTCTTCAAAATTTTAGTATTTTGTAATTATAAGACTCCTAAGAGATGTTAATTATTTTATTACTAATGGAAAAAATTACCAATAATGATGTTGCCGTCTTTTAAAAAAAAATTAGATGAAGTGGCTATTTTTTATCTTCAATTCAATTCGTTGGCTAAATTAAAAAATAAACATAATTAGGTTAAGACGTGTAAATTTCTATGAAATTTAATTCTAAGAATAAATTATACTGAAATTTTCTATAGTTTTACGATATTATTTAATAAATCTCTATATTAAAATTTTTAATTTTTTAAAATATTATATAAATATTCCTTATACTTTACACTAATTCTTCAATTTTTTAAAAAATATTATACACTATATATAACCCTCTATAAAAAGAGAAGTTACTCTGAAAACATTTAAAAAATAGAAGTGCTTGTATCAATATAATTTATTCTTGTCCATATTTTGTCTTTGTTTAAGTGATTAATGATATACATAATGAATAACAACGTAATTTGGAAGAATTACATATAGTCAAGATGCCAAGATTTAATTATTCAATAATGGATCAAATTATGTAAATATGTTTATAATTTTGTTATATTAGTTAGATATGATTATATGATATTTCAGTATGAACAAATATTTCTCGAAAGAATTTCAATGCCTTTATTTTGAAATAGATTTCAATGCCTTTCTGTATATTGAATGATTTTCAGTACATCTAGCTATATCAATTACACATGGGTTACATGTTACTATAGTTGTTATATTGCAATGTTTTCATTGCTCGTTTTAATTCTGAAGTCAGAATGCACATTTTTTTAAAAAAATAATAATAATAAAAGAGTAGTTTATGAAAGCCAACTTTTGGAAAATTAAAATTGAATATTTTATTTCCCTAGTAATTGATGTAATTGACACTTTGAAGCCTAATTCAAGTGCTCATTTAAAATCAAAAGGGGTGAGTGATGTTAATAAACAAGTACAATTCATAAAAAATTTAAGATAAATCCCATTAGTTGCACACTAATTTAATACATGGATTCAGCCATCAAATAATTTTCACTAAAAAACAAATTTAACAAGGAAGGGATTGAATTCAAACTTCAATATTTTTTTAAAATTTATTGTGTTTAGATCTTCATCCACACAAAAAGCAACCATTGATATTTTTTATACATTTTAATGTGATAATTTATGTGAATTTCAAATGATAATATATATGCATGTTAACAATTAATCCCAAGAGGCCAACACTTTGTTTTCTAGTAAATCACACACCCTTTACCATAAAAGGAGCAGTGCAGGTGTCAATTTTCTTCATTTACAATCTACATATATATCCTACTAAGATCCACCAAATTCAATTATTGTTCCAAAATCCTACAAAAATAGCCATAAATCTTTGAGTGATTAAGAAGACATCAATTAATGCTTTCTTATGATCAACCACTATATCTAATCACAAGTTTCTTAGTAAAAAATTAGATGATATGTAGAAGAAACTTCTATTTATGAAACACAAGAAACATAGGAAATGTTGTTGGCCTCCTTGACTAAACTATACAAACAATGCAGCCAAAATTGCTTCTTTGAAACCCTAATTTTAGCTTAGTTGAAAAAGTAGGCATAGGTAAATTGCATTGGTCATCACATGGGTGTAACCATATGGAAAGTTATTATTATTATCTCTCTGTATAAAGTGTACGTAGAAAAGCAACCTAATTCACTAGCTTTTCCAACTAGATGACCTTGAAAACAGCTAAGGTTTGTGTTGATGTTGCATGTGTGTACTTGGGTTGTTTGGGGACACTAATGTCTAACCCTTAAGAAAAGTGACCACAAAATTCCCACCTACACTTTCCATTCTATTATATTGATTTTCTTCATATTTTAATTAGTTTAATTTTTTCTTTCCTTTGATATGGATTGTAGCTAGTGTGTAGGTTAGATTGTTTTGTTTTCCTTTTTATATTCTCATTGTTCATTTACTTTCTACACTTGAAGTTATGATCATATTGTTAGATATTAGTTACTTGTTAGATGGTCCTACATCTATCTATCTTTTTATAAACATTTAAAATCTCCCCACCAACTATGTATGTGTATGTTTTTTTTTTTTTTTTATGTAAATGTTGGTATATGTATCATGGGTCTATAAAGTATACAATTATCAAGTGAGTGTTAGAGTAAAATTTTCACCAACCTCCCAAAAAATATGGGAAGAAATAGAATTATAACGTTACCTAGGGCTCATAAGTCACAACCAACATTAGATTGACAAAGTTCATCTTTTGATGGAAAATAATTTATAAAGGATTAAGTATGTGTTGTCCAAGAGTCCAAATTTGTTATATCAAAAGCCATGGTACAATACAATATTGGCATGGCTATAACTTTTTCAAACATCAATACAAAATTTTAATATAATCTTTGTCTTTTTGGTTTGGCCATTTCACATACCAATGCTAATAAGATTTCTTATTCCTATAGAAAGTATTCGTTAATATGATTGATGAATATATGATTGTTACTACTAGATATTCTTTAAGGATTATTCCTATATAATATATATTTATTTTAAAAAAATAAAATTGATATTCATAATTATATAATATAAATTGTTTTGTACACACTTAATCTAAGAAATTAATTTGTTTATGAATTAAAACTTCAACTATAACAATTTTTAAATTCTAACTTTCTATATCAACTTTTACCATAAACTCAAGGAGTTAATGAAGGTTAACTTAAAAGGTTCTAAATTTACTATTTACCATGAAAAAATCTCAACCTAATATATAGTACATAGTACACATATGGAGACACAATGGCTATTGCTTGTTGATATGACATCATTACCTTTTGTAAATCAACGTGCACTTGTCCCTTCTTCAAAAAATAAAATACTATACTATATAATTATTTAAAATATATTACATTAACATTTTCTATTATCTATGTAAAAATTTCCTGATATTAAGTAAAAATTAATAATATTATCATATATTATGTAAAAAAAAATTACAGTGTATAATAATTTGTAATAAATAAATAAAAATTTTGTTCACATCACAGTCTAAGCATATAGAATATTTTCTCATAATACTTTTTCTATGACCATCTACATTAGTCAACTTAATTAATATTTAATAAAAAGTTTGACCGATTATTTTTTATAAAGTATCATCTTTTTTTTATATCCTAAATTCAAATATAATTTTTATTTAAAATATTCAGTAACTTATCCTCAAACAATATAGGTATCAATATTTATTATTTCCTGATAATATTTTAATAAACACTATATATATATATATATATATATATATATATATATTATATAAAATTTAATTTAATAATAATAAAAAAAAAAAAAGGGACGCGTGTATTTATCCATAATGTTTTTGTTCTTCTTCATCATAGCAAATCTTTCTGAGTCTCTCTGTTTCATTCTCAGATTCTCACTCTACACTTTCCAACATCATCAAACTAACAAGTAACAACGTTGTTTTGTTATTTTTATGTGTCTCAGAAAAACACAACACAACACAAAAAACAATAACTTGTAGTAATCTCTGACTTCAAACAACACAATTCACAAAGCACAATGCATCATCATCATCATCAACAACATTCTCACTTTTTTTTCTTCTTCTTCAGAATTTTTTTCTTCACTTTCTTCTTCTTCTTCCATTCATCACTCTCCGACCTCTCATCGGAGCGCGCGGCGCTCCTTTCTTTACGCTCCGCCGTGCGCGGCCGCACCCTCTTATGGAACGCCACCGCCCCGTCACCGTGTATTTGGCCCGGCGTCCAATGCGACGCCGCCAATGCCACCGTCGTTGAACTACACCTCCCTGCCGTTGCACTCTCCGGCGAACTCCCCGCCGGTGTCTTCCCGGCGCTCCGTAATCTACGCACGCTCAGCCTCCGGTTTAACCTCCTCTCCGGCCACCTCCCCGCCGACCTCGCCGCCTGCTCCGCCCTTCGCAACCTCTTTCTCCAGCAGAACAACTTCTCCGGCGAGGTTCCGGCGTCCATCTCCGGCATGACCAATCTCGTCCGGTTAAATTTGGCTAACAATAACTTTTCCGGCCCAATTCCGGTTCGGTTCGGAAACCTCACCCGGTTGAGGACCCTTTTCCTTGAGAACAACCGGTTCAATGGTTCTTTACCTGGGTTTGAAGAACTCGCTGAGTTGACTCAGTTTAATGTTTCATACAACATGTTAAACGGTTCGGTGCCGAAAAAGTTGCAAACTTTTGAGAAAGATTCGTTTTTGGGGAATGCCCTTTGTGGTGGGCCACTTGGGGTTTGTCCTTGGGATGTTGATGTTGGTGGTGGTGAGAATGGTGGAAATGGGACTTCAAATTCAAGTGGGGTTGGCGGGGGTGTGATTGGAGAGGAGAAGAAGAAGAAAGGGAAGCTTTCTGGTGGTGCAATTGCTGGGATTGTTGTTGGGAGTGTAGTGGTTCTTTTGTTGATTGTGTTTGCTTTGATTCTTTTGTGTAGAAGTGGGAACAAGACTAGGAATGTTGATAATGTAAGTAACATGGTGGGGTTCAAGGAGCAGCATGGCGAGGTGGGAATTGAGGGTGGCAATGTGAGGAATGATGGTGGGAATACGGCGGTTGCGGCAGCGGCGGTGGCGGCGATGAGTGGTGGTGGTGGTGGTGGAAGGGTTGAGAGTGGTGGTGGAGATAAGAAGTTGGTGTTTTTTGGTAATAAGGTGAAGGTGTTTGATTTGGAGGATTTGCTTAGGGCTTCTGCTGAGGTGTTGGGGAAAGGGACTTTTGGGACTACCTATAAGGCTGTTGTGGAGGATGGACCTGTGGTGGCTGTGAAGAGGTTGAAGGAGGTGACGGTTTCGGAGAAGGAATTTAGGGAGAAGATTGATAGGGTGGGAGTGATGGATCATGAGAATTTGGTGCCTCTCAGGGCTTACTATTATAGTAGGGATGAGAAGCTTCTTGTTCATGATTACATGCCAATGGGAAGCTTATCTGCAATTTTGCATGGTGAGTTGAGCTTCACTTTGGATAATATGAATATCATATGCTTGCTGTTTACCTCCTCATGGTTCTGTTATGTCTTTATGTTTTTATGGTTATGACTTCAGAATTTGTTTGATGATTTTGGTGTGAGTTTTTTCTATAGAATGATTGCTGAAATTTGCATTATTTTTAGAATTTTGTTCCTATGCCATTGATTGATTGCTATGTAGTATGGTCATTTAGGAATTGAATAGCATCTCCTCTTCATTTCACTTGTTTCATCTTGCAATTGCATCAATTGAGTTTGTTACTTTTTTAAGATGTAATCAGTAATTTGGCATCAGCTTTTAAACCCCATCATGGAGATCTTTGTTGTAATTGTGTTAAACATGAAATAGAGTATGGCATCTCTCATACATTGGCACGAACAATGTTAAAATGAAGTTTATGTTATAGTTCTTTATCATCAACAGGAAACAAAGGAGCTGGTAGGATACCATTGAATTGGGATATGAGATCAGGCATTGCACTAGGAGCTGCTCGTGGCATAGAGTACCTACATTCACAAGGGCCTAATGTATCTCATGGAAACATAAAATCCTCCAACATTCTCCTATCCAAGTCCTATGATGCAAGGGTGTCTGATTTTGGCCTTACACATCTTGTTGGCCCCTCATCCACACCAAACAGGGTTGCCGGCTACCGTGCTCCGGAAGTAACCGATGCACGCAAAGTGTCTCAGAAGGCTGATGTGTACAGCTTTGGAGTGTTGCTCTTGGAACTTCTGACTGGAAAGGCTCCCACACATGCCCTCTTGAATGAGGAAGGCGTGGACCTTCCAAGATGGGTGCAATCAGTGGTTAGAGAAGAGTGGAGTTCTGAAGTGTTTGATATTGAACTACTTAGGTATCACAATTCTGAAGAGGAAATGGTTCAGTTGTTGCAACTTGCAGTGGATTGTGCAGTTCCATACCCTGATAACCGTCCTTCAATGTCTCAAGTGAGACAATGCATAGAAGAGTTACGTAGTAGGTCTAGCATGAAAGATGGTATTCACGACCAAATCCAACAACCTGATTTGATCAATGATATAGATGATGCATCTTTTAGATGAGGTTGATATGGGTTTCTGCACAAAAACTATTACATGGTCTTCACTAATCTCTATATGACACATAATCACGTGTTTCAATTCATTAATAACGTCTCATATAGAGATTAGTCTGAACTGTGTAACCCAAGACCATGCAATAATTTCTTATTACACAAGGATTTTCTTGGCTTTTTCAATGCAAAAATATTTGGTAGACAACTGTAATACGCAGACAACCAGACAACTTATTATAAAATGTGAAGAGACAGAAATACGTATATGTTTTGTGAGTAAGTTGGCTGATTGGTTGTGTTTTGCAGTTGACTATAAAGTAAAATTGTTGTCAATAACCCCATATTTTGCGTCCTAAATCACGTCCTTATGTTGTATTTTTTTCTTAAGCTTTGGGCCATAATTTTCTTTCACACCCAACTTTGAATTTTCCTCCAAACTCAATTGCACTAGTTCCTCTTTTTTCTTCCCTTTCAATGTCTTGAGGTAGTGAATATCTGTTCCAATAGTTATTGCCGGTGGATTCTGGTTGATGTAATTATTAAATTTTCTTTAACATTGCCTTTCGCTTTTGGTGACACATTTTCTTCAGTAGATACTGTGATGGTACAGTCGCTTTCTTGTATGGTTGTAATGTCTTAGGGATGGCATGTAGCATGCCTTCAATTGTTGTGAACCCCACCTTGGTAAAAGACACGATGGATGATTTATACTCAACCAACTTGATAGGTAGATTAAGTTTTGAATGCGTAGGTAGTTCCCTAGTTGTAAAAATGTCAGTTTCATGTCTCACCAATTCCTTAACCATGCTGTTTTCTTATTTACCAAACTTGAAATGAAATCTTAGGATGAGATTATTGTAATTTAAAAATAATGTCATAGAAGAATCATGATCATAAGACTTATTGCCCTAAAAAGAATATTAACAAAAACAACTTTTAGCACAAACTTGAGGTTGAAGGCTCTGTATGGTTGTCAAAAAGTGTCATATGATGAGCAAAATGCTAAGGTCAAACCGATGCAGCCATGTGTAAAAAGTTTGATATGATATGATATGATACCCTTAGATTTATAGGTAATTCAATTATATCAAAAACCAAGAAAAAAGCTTTTAAGCATTAATGTCTAGTTTGAATAAATCAACATATAATTTGATATGATTTTCAATTATAGTCTACTGCTGTAAACTTTGATCATTAAAAGATCGTGAACATTTATAGTGTGCTTACAACTTGGAAGGTCTATATAATTTTATTTCATAGTTGATTCTAATATACAGTCAATTCATTTATATATGTATTTATTTTTTTTTACATTTTATAATTAATTATCTGGTTATTTATAGTGTATATCTACGAAAATATTTCTATGTGACTTAGCAAAGTTAAGCAATTGCTTTCTTATCCATAATGTAGATTTTAAATTCAAATATCAAACCATGGCAATGTTTGGCAGTGGCACATGAAACAATTTCTTTCAGGTGAGTACAAGCCTAACTTAAAAAAGTTAATGCATAAAGGTAATGTATTTGTGGATGTGATTATAATTGTGTCTTTATGGTGGACCAAAATAGAGTACACCACTTAGTGGAAGGACAGTGCAGTAGTTTAAAGTGACCGTTCCTGACATAGTGGTCCTACACTCCTACTACTTCTTCATTGTAATTCATGGTCATAATTTGTTGCCATCTAGTTATCTAAACTTTGTTTGGTATTTTAATTTTGCTAAATGCTAACACTTACATTCAAGTTAAATGCTAATATTTTAACTTTTTAATTCTGAGTTCAAGTATGTAAATTGTATTGTATATTTTGACTAAGAGTTTTAATGTTTAGAGTAATTTTATTCGGTTTGTGTAAGATTATCATTTGTGATTCAGACAAGAAAAATGAATGATAAATTGATGAAGTGAAGAAGGAGAAGCAAAGATTAACATGCCACCATTTTACTGCATGGCATGCTCCTGCATCTTTGGCTATTTTTGTCTTGCAATTTTCTTTCAAAATTGGTGGCAGTTATATAAACATAAACATTAAACCATTGTCACTTCCTTCTTCATAAGAAAAATATTTTATAGGCAATTATAATACATGGACAATTAGACAATTAATTATAAAATGTGAAAAAAAATAAAAAAAAGAGAAAAATTTAATATATATATATATATATATATATATATATATATATATATTCTGTGAGTGTATGGATCGTTTCAAGTTATTTTTTATCATTAACATTGTTGGATTATATTTGGTACCAGGCAGATTCCTTGTTAGAGATGGTTGTAAAATTGTTTTTACTCAAAAAGTTTGGATAAGTAAAAATGTTATCTCTTGTAAAAGAAAAGGTGAAAAGGATATATTTAAGCTTGGGCACTGTTAAATAGGTAAATATCTTAATTGGAATATTTCTATATGAATTTCTGGTCTGATTTCACAACTGAGTAAATATATTGCACAACTTGACATCTAACTTTCTTTCTTTTTAAACATATACAAATACTTCAAATCATGTTTTCCTTAATAAAGTCTTTTCTATATGTCCGGTCATTGTAACATTTTTGTAAAGTTATTATATTATAATGTAATAAAAAAAAATGTAAGTTAAGAATAGTCCTTTTTTATATTCGTCATAAAAAATTAATTAAATTTAAGAAAGAATCTTATTCAAGTTGATTTGCACATTTAGTGGCGTCATAAATATTTACTTGATTTAATATAAAAGCTCATGATGTGAAAAGCAAAACATGTAATAAAAGTGCTATCTTACCTTTAAGAATAACAAGTTGAATTTTTCTTTTTGTTATAATTTAGAAAGAAAACACATTATATTTAAGGTAGTTCCCTCCCATAGCATCATAAAAAGCATAGTGCTCATCTCTAGTGAATCCCATTTTTGGCAAATATGAATTTGGTTTTGAGAAGGTGTGCTCCAATCTTTTGAAAACATGTTTCTGATGTTATGGATGATAGTGATGGTGTGTGTGAGCTCCTTTGGTCACCATATCCATTAAATTTTTAGTTATTTTTTTTTTTAAGAAAAACTTATCTGAAATAACTTTTACTAATTAACTTATGCATTAGATTATTTTAATTTATGGAAAAATTTATTTTACTTTTTCATATTTCCTTCTATAAATATTTATTAAAAAAATTGAATATAAATTTAGAGATATTTTCATCTTGGTCCTTTAAGTTTATATTAAGCTCATAGTTTAATTTAATGTTAACTTCCAATATTATTATAATTTAAATTTATGATAATTTTGAACCATTATTATTACGATGACTTTTTTTAATATTTATTAAAAAAATTATCCAGACAGAGATCTATATCAGAATAAAGGTGCGTATATTAATTTTCTTTATTTTAAGCTTGTCACATTATCCTAATATTTTGTATATGATTAAATTCATCATATCCAAATAAATGGATGCAAGGATAACTACCACCTCCCTTCTACTTTCTGTGCTTTCATTTGTAAGAAAACAATCTTCTAAAAATTTGAATTTGAAATCCTTATCGTTTTGGCCATTTGTCTGATTAAAAAAGACATTCTTACAAGGTTCAATGAAATTGACATTGAACAAATTACAAAAGTTACTTAACATTATCTACCATTATTCTTCCACCGGTACGGGAACATGGACAATTTTAGCACAAACTCGTGAATTCAAATGGGTTTTGTCCATTTAGCATTTACAATGCCAGAAAAAAAGGAGTGAGGATGAAAGTGATGTCTCCTTAGCAACGTCCACAACACCAATAGAACCCACAGGAACATGGTTAACGTTAAGGACGTAAGGTCAAAAAATTCTGGAAAGTGCTCCAAGTGGGGTGCATAAAAGATTGATTTCACAGCATCTCAATGGTGAAGGTAAATACAATATTACAGTGGCTTGAACAAAAAGGGATGTGTTCTCATTGCCAGAATATGAGTACACTACATCACAGAACAATGTGAGCGACTGTGATATACGCATTTTTAAATTTACAGTTCTCAATTCATACACATCATCATACACCGTAAGATTGATTGAAACCCCCCACTTTTCCCTGTAAGCAAAGAGTACATCCTCCTCAACCACTTTGAACCTCTAAATCTGCAAAATCAAGCAATGCAAACTAGGTGAGAAAGTCAAACAAATAAGACATGAAGAATGGACAAGAGTTGTGTGGTAGAGTCATACATACATGTACAAGGTATACAAACGACAAAGGTTGCTTATGCCCCCAAAATTGCTTGGATCATAGGTCGAAAACCAAATTCTGGACTTTGACAGAAGATAATACAAACAGCTATGTACTTGAATTTGTTGGAGGGTCATCTTTCCATCCCTTGGTGAGATCATAGTTGATTGATGCAAGCTGTGAGAGATTCTGAAAACCCAAAGGGAACATTAAGCACACAATATAAGACAAGTAGGCTTTAATTGAAAAGAATAACAAACCCAAGAAGAAAACCTTCCAAAAATCATCAAACTTAATATCAACACAACACGTTACAAACGCCGGGGTTCAAAAATATTAGGTTAGTTATGAATGAATAGTTTCAACACATTAAATTCCAGTCATTCCAGTCAAGGTGACAAGAAAACAAGGAGATAGATCATGCATAATTCATTAAAGGTAATTCTACATGTTTAGAATATGATTTGAGGGAATTACCTTAAAGGAGAAATTACTAAAAGAGTAATTGACAGACGTGCCAGAATCAAACTCGGCAAGACCCCCACATTCATCTCCCTGTTACCAAGAAGAAGTCAGCCCATAATACTCTTAAATTGATTTCAGTTAATATTTTATGTTTAGCAATGTCTACAACTACAATACCACTTCATCATGACGATTGCTCAAGCAACTACTGCTGCCACTTAGGCTATCAGCATCACTAGAATCCTCAACATCACTTGCTGGATATACAAGGCCATCAGAAGTATTCCACGAGTAGCGACTCGTGAAGTAACTGGTGTCTAGAGCACTCTCAGAAGCAGGAACAAACGCAGCCTGCAAAAACAACAGAAGCATTATGCTGTTGAGGACAGAATATATTATCTATGTCAAGAGATTGGCAGTAAAATTATCAGTAGAATTTATCACTTAAGTAAAGTACTACATACTTTCTGCCTGGCAAGTGTGTCCCAGTTTATATCCTTGAAGAAAACATGTTGCTTTACCTGGATCATCACGTGTTGATATGTTTAACATTTGAAAGAAAGAAATACAGAAAATTATATCATAAAAATGGATAACAAGGATCTATATGATTGTAAGAAATTAGATCACCTCTGATGCCCCTTTGGATCCTAGTCTTTGATTAGGATCTTCTGTTAGTAATCTGAAAATTGAAAATGTCATGCACTAAATGAAAAACATTCAGCTATCTTAGTTATGAATGCTTAACTAAGAATAATACCTCTTGACACGAAATCATGTTACAACAAAAAGTATTAAAAACAACATATACAAGAAATCCATAATCTAAACATTTTGTTCAAAAGCAAATAATTTTTAATGCATATAAGAATGGTTATGTACAATTAGAACATAACAGGCTATTTACCGATCAATAAGATCCTGTGCTTCAGGACTCATCTCTTCCGGAACTGCAGGCCAAGGTATCTTGCGATTAAGGATATTATCAAATATAGTCTACAAACGGAAAAAGAAAATGTCAGAGAACTCAACCATATAAAGACAAATATAACACAAACAGCAAACCATATATTAGCCTTGAAGGGTATAAACCTGAGGATGCTCTGCATTGAAGGGTGGAATTCCAACAAGCAACTCAAATAAAATGACCCCAACAGACCACCAATCTGCAGTATACCCTGTAAAATTCGAACAAAAGTATTTCATTTGTCATGTTTCCAAACTCCAATATTAAATACTTGAGCATTCACCATGTAAAAAATACAATCATTAAGATCCTTCGAATGTTTTCAGCAATCAGCATTGCTAAGAACAAAATTCTACATAGAAGGAAGATCATTTTCTGTAATGATTTAGTAAGTACAACTGCCCAAAAATAATGACAAGTAAATCTGTATTTTAAGAGATGAGAAAATAACCAGAAAACAAACCACCTTAAACATAAAAAATGTGACTATACGAACCATGTCCAGTTCCCAAAAGTATCTCTGGTGCTAAGTAATCAGGTGTTCCCACTGCAGAACGTTTCTTCCTCCTTTCCCTTTGATCCTCAGATGTAAAAATATCAGTTTCATCTTCTTCAAGTATGGATGTCCCATTCACTGCCGGACCAGACAAGTCATCTGTGCTGTTGATGAGACCAACTTTAGAAAGCCCAAAATCTGTTAACTGTAAAAGTAAACAGGAAAAAAATGTCAAGTTAACTAGCGGAGTTACACGAACACTGAAGTTTGAAAGTCAAAAGGATGCAATGTACAACTAAGAGGAGGAAAAAGAATTCATCTGGTTTTAATGAGCATTAAAAAAGAGATATTATTTTATGTGAGTTTTCTTTAGAAAGGCTCCTTCAAAAAATAAAAAATTTATGTTTGAATGTAATATTGAGTACTTCTTAAATTGTTTGAACAACTTATCTATTATATATTATACCTAAAGGCTTCTCTTTAGAACCATTAAAAATTAGCTAGAAGGGAAAGAAAATGACTTTAAAAAAACACACATTGTGTGTGCCTAGTTTGAAAAACCTCATCAAAATACCCTAAAATATAACAACCATGACATATATATCCATGGTATAACCAAGAAAAGCACACCCGCCCAAATAAGCAACTAACTGTAAAGGGAGAATATTAAAATTCATGTTAGTTGGAGAAAAGCTTTCCTAGCCATATTTTCATGTGAAAAATAAATAGTTTTACACCTTGGTATTAAATCCTTGTTGGGAGCAATTTTTATGCAATAATCAGTCTTTTTCAAAATACACTCAGAAAGCTAGTAAAAGAACTCTCTTAAATAATTGAACCAAATACTCTAAATCACAATTTATAGGGATGGGATTGGCCATGCTGTTGAAAGAAGCTACTAATAGAAAAGATGGAAAACTCAGTAATGCATTATAGATAATTAGATATAAGCTCCCGAAAAAATCCAAATCACCACCAGGCCACCCAAACAGGCTAACCCAGCCAAAAGTCAGAAAATTAATACTAAACTATTATTTTAAAATACAAGACTGTTGATATGAATCCTGAGAGTAAGAATTAAAAACAAAGACGCGCCATAGTGCATTTGGATTTGCAATACAAATTTCTAAAGCAAGGTTTGGACAAAAACTACAAGAGCCAACCTTTTTGCTATTACTGTGGTTTGGAGTTTTGTAAACAGAAATTAACACACTCAATAGTTACCTTGATGTGACCATCATGTGCTATCAATAAATTGTCGGGCTTCAAGTCACGATGAACCACACGTAGGGAATGCAAATACTCTAATGCGAGTACCTAACATTGACAAAAGTTCATGCTTAAGACAATCTATTAAAGACTGTTTTTTCAGATAACCAGAGAGAGCCAGTTAAAACACTGAAACAATAATTACCACTTCAGCAATATATACACGGGCAACTTCCTCATCTAGGCAACCTAAATTCCGTAATAATGAATATAGGTCACCTCCATTCAGATACTCCATGACAAGATATAAGTTCTCGCGACACGTAAATGAATAGAAGAATCGAACCTGATTATGTTAATGCTAACATTAGAATAAAATTAACAGTTCTCAGAGCAATATGGAAAAATAAACAAGTAAGACCTGCTCACCACAAAAGGATTGCGTACTGTAATTAGGATATCACGTTCTGCCAATATACTTTCCACAGCATTCTTCCGGATCATATCTGCCTTCTTGAGAACCTATTAGAAAATAGCTCAATAGGGTAAAGAACTAAAGTGTATAAGCATAAAACAAGAAACAGAAACAAATTAGTTCATTAAATAAATTGCAACAGAGCTATTTTACCGATTTATTGCATTAAAATTATCCTGGAAGCATAGAACCAATGAAAGATCTAAATAGTACAAAATAATGAACAACACAAGAACAAAGCTACAACAATTAGTGAAATTTGAAGATCAAATACAGTTATCGTTAAATTTTAGCACGCTTCGAAAAAAAATTATTTTGGTAAAATGATCCCCGTTTTTTCAGAAAGCTCTCTCAAGAAGCTATCCTGCTTTTGCCTTATAACAACCATTCCCAACAAACAAATGGTGAGCTTCAAAAAAATCTCCGCACAGATCATTTATACTGTGTTCGATTTTAAGTTCAAGCACACAGAACAACCATTGAGTTCAATCCATTGTGAGAGTAGTCTTTCCATTTGAATGCATTGGAACATGTGCTAACTGGCATTCAAACACACCCTAAATGTTCGTAACCCAACTTTATTACACAACTCCTACACTACAAGCCACAGAACGCAGCTAGCACAATCAGGCATTAAACAAATGCAAGGACATGGATGTCAAAATTAAGAGATGATACAACCTACAACATAGCCACAACAAATGAGGACAGGGTATGGGTTTGAACTGTAACCAGTGAGTCAGAAACATAAAATACACATACCTTTATTGCAAAAAGATCACCAGTTGTTCTCTTTTTAGCCAAGAAAACCCTTCCAAATGCCCCACGACTGATAGGTTTTATAATCTCAAAGTCATCAATAGAGGTACGATCCCTTGAAGAATGGATTGGGCTTGCTCTCAAGCTGCGAACCACATCATCTTCCAAGAGAACATCATCATCAACAGTGCTCTCTGTATCTATCTTTTCAACATCCACCATCTCAGTGAGCTGCAGATACTTCTCTCTAGCAAACCAAATCACAACTCATCAAGAATAATCACAAAAAATTACAAAGGACAATGAGCAAAGTACACAACATTAATTGCATCAATTATACTGCATTGATGGATTGAAGTGGCCGGTTTAGGAGATAAAGCCATATTGAGGTGGCATATGAAGTGTCTAACAAGAATTAACCCTAAAATTTATCCGTTAAGAACTCATCTACTGAAGTTAGATGATAACTCAGTACTTTCCATATTATATTTATAGAGGAGTGCAACAACCTGCATAGCAGATAAGTACTGACCGTATCAGCTTCTCAATACGAGTTCCAAAGGTCTCTACAGTAAGTGCCTCAAATTTCCTTCGGTCTACAACAACCCGCAAATCATCAAGACAAGATAATAAATATGATGTCGTGCGATCATCATCCAGATGAGCATTTGCCACACATCGCGCTATATCAGCAAGTTCATTCATCTACAATAAAACAGGAATTTTGCAGCAGAAGATTGCCAAAGATAAGAATTTGATGAACGAAGAGTAGTTGTTATTTCTTGCAGCAAATATAGGACATGCCTCAGTTATTAAAAATTAAGAAAAGATATATGCATATTTAAACACATGGGGAGGACCATTTGATGAATTGAATGGACAATGCCAGCCATGGCATAATTAGCATAGGGCAATAAATTAGAAATAAAAGCATTTTAGAAAGAGATTTAAAAATTGACATGCCTGTGGTAAATCATCATGTTCGGAATAAGCACCCTTCCCAGCCAAGAGCAAGTCAATCTGACTTGTCCTTGGTGTCATCAACGGAGACCTAGGAGTCATGCTCCCTGCAGATGATGTTGTCATACCTTGGTCAGACTTTGGACCAAAACGAGTTTTACAAGACATAAGTGGTAATCCTTTTAGGTCATCCATAAAAAGAGAATTGTCGGCTTCAGGGAAACAGTCTAGCATGTCCTCTGAGCCTCTGCGAGACCAATCACTAAGTTTAGGGGAAGGAACATCAGATTCTTCCGTCATACTAGAATTTGACACTTTTGCAACATCAGGACTTCCCACCATTTGTTGCGTATCCTTTTGTGTATATGATTCCATCATCTTTTCTAGTGTTTCAGCAATTCTGTTAAGACGCTCATTGACACTCAGTCCCTTTTGATCACATCTATCAGCAACTGTACAAATCCTTGAATGATCTTCAACATGCGAAGTAGGAACATTCTCTTCACAGATACGACAAATTATTATGTTATCCTCGCTATTATTTGGCTGATCTCCCCAGTATCCCCAGGAAACCTTGTGTTGGTGTTTGGAAGTATGATCCAAGGAATCTTTGACAAGAAGAACCTCAGGTGGCTTAGCAGTAGGGAGATCTACATCAGGAATTATTCTCTTATTATTTGATGTCTTTGAAGATTCAACTCTCTCATAATTTTGGTCCTTCAACTGACCAGCTTCTTTAGGGCTTCTTCCTGGTGGAGATGGGAATTTCTTCCAAGAAGCCATCCGATCCCTGCCCGAAGAGTCAAAGTCTTTTACATTGTCATCAACAGCAGGAAGCGGTATATTTTCTGGTTGCACAACATCTTTCTTCCAACCCATCATACTCTGCTCTTGACTAAAAGCTTTTTTCGAAGAAAGCTTTAAGGGCTTTGCAGCACTTGAACTTTTAGTATCCCTTCCCACACCAGGAACTGGAGGAATACATTTTCCAGCAGAATGCAAGACTCTGGATTGTCGGAGATTGAAAACGGGCTCATCCTCAGCCAAACCACTTTCCTTGTGGAATTGCAATAATCGGGTACACCTTGTGAGAATGAAAAGCATTCGAGTGTGAAGCTGCTTTAGCATCCCTGGGGGGTGCTCTTGACGCCTATCATCCAACTCATGAACTATGCTTTCACACTCAAGCCAAAACTCCCCAGATGAAGTCACAACACATCTCCTAGCCAAAACTAGCAAATCCTCAATTGTCTCCTGCCAATCAGGATGAGTATCAGCATTTTTTTCAAGAATTCCAACCAGGTCTGCCGCAAAAATAGCCAGATCAGAGTTCACATCTTCCTTTGCTTTATCAAATTTTGCCCTGATAACAACCAAAACCTCCTGCACATCAATGTAAAGTTTAACCACATGCCTCATTCAGACAAATAATCAACACAACAATATAATGTAAAATGGAAACTTAAATACCTCAAGGTTATTTAACCGTCGAGGCTTCGAAAATGGAAAAGGCCAGACACCTTTCGAATTCAACTCATGAGAAAAACTTTTGATATCCGAAGGAAACCTCTTTCTGGGTGCGCTAGTGACACGTAATATAGCTTGAAAACGAGGAGATTCAGACTCCTTTGGGTTTTCAAAATCATATGCTGGCTGAAAGGAAAATAATTAAGTGCTTTTCTGCCATTATAGATGAATAAACAGAATACAACAACTGATTCAAACAAAATTGAAGTGAATGAAACACTATCAAAGAAATAACAAAAGATACCAAACATCAACACACATTGTCACGCACAAACCAAACCCAGTGGTACCTCTGGAGTACAAACATCTTCACTTCTTAAGCCTCCAGACTGAGCCCATGATGACGCTTGTTTGCCTGTTTAAAGTGACATCATGAGCGAAAAGTACCATTTCAAGAAAAAATCTAACACAGTTTTGCCAGATATTTCAGTGTAAAATAAACACAGAAACATTGAAACAAAATTGTTGATCAGCAGTGGGTGTTACAAATTAAACAAATAATGACGTCAACCCAAAAGCAACCCATCATACATGCCCTGTTAGAATTTGTGAGTTGGCCCCTGTTCAAGTTTAACATTATGGTCAGGTTAATTGTAATATTTAGTTATAAGGATATATCAGCACTTTAATCAGAATATGTGAATCAAGATATTTTAGTTGTGTATTTTCCTTCAGCTATTAATGCTATTTAGGTAATTATTTATGATTACCAGAACCCTTTTATTTTACTAGGGTGTTAAATTGCAAACTACAATTACTTGAATAATGAATTGTTCCAAAAGTAATGTAATCAGCTAACAAAATATAAACAGTGCGTGGATAAATTATTTCGGGGCAAATTCTAGTCTCCCTGCATTTGACATGCCTCATTCTCTCTGGAGTGTGATGCCTAGTTCTGTGTATATATATCATATATTAAATATTTTTATTTATAATGCAGCTAATCACTGAAGTAAGGAGGCACACAACCTTATTTCTAATGCTGCCACCGTCCCCACTCCCTATGGCGGCATCCATCACCCCCAAAGTCATATCCCACATAAGCTCTATTGACAAAGGTACAAATAATAGTTTTAAATTCTTATTAATTAATTAATTTATCAAATAAAATTAAAATTCAATTTGAAATTTATTCCTCAATTCTTCATTCATCAGAAATCAAGTCAACTCCAATTCTGACAGTACTAAACTTTAAATAATAACTACAATCTTTCAACTCCGTTGCTTTGATCCAAACAGATCTGAAAGAACAGCACAAAGCCATTACAACCATCAGCAACTGAACTAGACCAACACCAAATGACCAAAATCAAACCACATCCATTCAATTGGGGTTCCACTCCAAAAGGTGGTCTACAGCCTCTTAAGTACAAGAACATGACAGCCTCTTAGAAATATGGCCTAAGGGCCTAACTCAACCTTACAAAACCAGCTTGTAAGGTGAGAGTTGCTCCCACTTAGACACAGATGTGGGATCTCCAACATAGTCCACAGTGGCCAAAAATAGAGATACCAAATACGCAATCCAACAGATTACATTCCTCAATCCATCCAATAAAGACATTCTTTCTCCCTAATCAACCCACTAGAGCCCCTATCCCCATTCATTATAATATTCATCATAATTCACTGACTCTTCTACAGCATGATAGTCTTGATTGAATACCACAAGGCTTGTTTTACATTATTTACAAGTCTTAGATCAAATACCACACTACTTTTTATGCTTCTGAAAATCTTTTGAAATTCTAATCCAATACACCTAAATATAGCAATAGCCTTATGCTCCCTTAACAATACTTCTCCACAAAAATTCCAATCAAATTATCCAAATCCAATCATGATCCTTTACTTAACTATTTAAAACCCAACTAAAACCACACAATCAGAAATTGAGAATCATTACAAAATTCAGACATACACAAGGTTAAATTAATACCTGCAGCTTCTGAAGATGATTCTCCGTTCTGCAACCTTGACCGCGGCAACACCACCGAACTCTGCTCCCGCGACGGCAAACTCCCCGGAGTCGTCGAAGAGCTATCGGAATTGCTCCCACTATTATCGCCCCAACCACCACCGGAACCCTCACGAAACCCTACCCTGCCTCTCTGGCTAGCCGCCGCCGGCGCCTCCTTCTTCTTCCCACCGCCGCCAGACCGGGAGAGGTTACTGCCGCCGAGAACCGCCGCAGTCCCTTTCTCGCCCCTAAACCCAAAGAAACTCTCCTGCGGCAACGGCCCCGATCTCGTCTTGATCCTGTTAAGTCCAAGCGACGAGGCAAGAATCGGCGACACCGACGACGAAGACGGCGACGACGAATCCTTCCCCTCCGCCGCCGCCGATGTCAACTTCTTCGCCGGAGAAAAACCGGTACTCGCATCCTTCTTCTTGGACCCGTCCTTGACCAGCGTCTGCCTGGAACCACTTCCACCGCCGCCGGAACTGCCACCAGCACCGGCGGTTAGGGTTTGACTATTAACGGCGGATTTGGACTTTTTCTTATCGGATCTAGAAGGCGAATTGGAAGAAAACGATCGAGGACTGTTATTAGAAGAAGCATCGGGACTAGAAGAATCGGATTTCTTGGAAGAGAAGAACCTTCCTTTGAAGACCATGTTTGGGTGAAGAGAAGAACCAAACAAACCCTAACACCATGATTCTGAGAACTGAGTCATTGAGTTTTGAAGCTCGAGTTAGAGAGAGAAAGTGCTGATTGAAGAGTAGAGAGAGAAACAAAGAAAAAAAGAAAGGAAAGAGGGGTTGGTGAAGAAAGGGGTTGTTTGATTGTGGACTTTTTACAGAAAAACGATTGACATTATTCAAATGGTTTTTTTGTTCAAACTCATTTTTCGTGTGGAAAGATTTTCTTCTATGACTAACATTTTTTATTTTATTTTATTTTAATCTTTGACCAACAAGAATTTAATGTAGTTACTATTTTTATTCAAATAGGGAATATTCGAAGAAAAAAATTGGAAGATAATTGAATTAAAATAGAAAGATTTCTTTGAAATAATAAAAAAAATAAAAATTATGTAATATGGAATGGTGTTGGGTTCTTCTTCTAAAAATAGTGTTTTTAATCATGCAATGTTTTGTAATAACTAATAAGGAAACAAAATGGAAATAAGTGGTTATTTTATTTTTTAAAAAAATTATTTTAATAAAAATTAATTAAATGTTTTGGGTTTCTAGTAAAGTTAAAGGAAAAGATAATGTAAAATGGTGAAACCAATTTATTAACATTATTACATTAAAATCATCAAGTACTCACCTAGTTACACTCGTGTAATATATTTAAATTTAAATATTTTTTAAAATAAAGTTAAAATAAAATAAGAAAATGAAAATAGAAAATAATTTTTTAAATCTAAAGATCATGAAATGTTGGGATCGTGGTGTCTTTAATGAGATTTTTAGAAATAAAGTGTTTTTAATAACTAATAGCAGCTAAACATACATTTTTTTTAAAAAAAAAAGGTATGATGATATAAGTTTTATTTTTCGGTCTTGGATATAGAGAAAATTTTGTTGGATGAGGCAAAATTTATTATTTTCTCTAAAAATATAATTTTAAATTGATATTTTTTTTATTTAAGTCAAATAAAATATATAATTAATAATTAAGAAAAATTAATGTTCATCACCATCTTAAAGGTTAATTTCTTAAATAATTATTATAATTTATTTTTTATTATACTTTTTTTGTAAATATTTTTTGAAAAAAAAATATAAATAAATTTCCTCCTTATTATTTAAATAAAGCAACAGATCATTTTTGTGGATTTAATTTTAAATAAAAACAAAAAAAATATTATGTTAAAAAATAAAAAAATAATAATTGTTGATAGAAGTTGTATTACCATAACCCTGTTATGGTCCAGTTAAAATTGGGCTTTATAAAATGAGTAATTTTTTATGAAACCACTCTAGCCCATAACTGTTTTTCTTAATATACAATAGGGTAGCCCATTACGGCCCATTGTGAGAAAATTTCTTAGAACCCAATTCATTAAGTTTGATTTCAATCTCATACATGACCACAACATTCAAATAAAGAGATCCAACTTCAAAACTTCATCACAATCACTAAAGTAATTAAAGTAATTATGAAATTTCTAATAAATAACCTTATTAAACTTTGTGGTTACTTCTCACATAACACAAGTACATTAGTTTTAGTTTTAACTTGACATATTTGCAACCTTATTGTGTATGCAAATAACATAAGTATGACTATAAGAACAAGTTATCAACCTGTAATCTAAATTCTAAGCCATTGGTTTGTTTTATAATTATATCTGTAAGTTATCATTCAAAGTGTTTATTTTCTTAACATATGATTTCTTGAAACCTATTTTATTTAATCCGAATAAACAAAGACAACCTCTAAATATTTAATAAACTCAAACGCAATAATTTTAATTAAAATAAAATAATTTTATATGAATATAATCTCACATTTAAATTTTGAATATATTTTGTTCAGAATCTGGATTGAACATTAGGGATGATGTTTGATAATGTAGAATAAAAAATTGCTAAGGAATGTGAAGTTTCCTGTGAAGGGACGGTAGAGTTATCTCTTGGTGTGTGGAAGTGTACTTGCAAAATGTACTCTAATAGTCAAGCTAGTATGTAATCGAGTAAGATAATATATGAAAGATTGAAATAGTTTTTCTATGTCCTTGAGATACTCCATGTTAGTGTATATATAGAGACGATGAGAGGTGACGTATCACTAACATTAAATATCTTAACTGAGGATAAACAAATGTGATATGTATTAATTTTAAATTGGTGATGAGACTTGACTACACTTTTGATTATGTTGATATCATGATAAGACATGTTAACAGAAGATATGTGAGTTAGGTTATGTAAATCAAATTCTTTAATAATAATTTATTTTTTTTTTCAAACAAAATTATCCGACAATGAAAATCACATATAATTTATAAAAGTCAATGCAAAATCTTCAATGGTGTGAGGCGCAAAGAACATAGATTATGCACAATTTGTGGTGAACATTATAAAAACAACCTAAGTAAAAGACACAAACACGAGACCCAGCAAAAGTTTTTCTTATATTTTCCTAACTTTAGATGCGTCACTCGTGCAGTCACGTAGATTCGGTGCCCAAAACCAAATGGCAAATACTACAATTGGATGAGACCATCCCAAGAGTCACATCATAATAATAATAATAACATTTTGTAATTATTAGTAACACCACTACACTTATTTTTAATTTTCATGTTATTTTTAATATGCAAATAAACATAAATAAAAAATATTTAAATATCGAAATATGAAAATATATTACGTTGTTTAGAAATATGACTTATTGCATTTATGTATAAATCGGTATAAATTAATATAACCTTCATAAATACATGAAATGGTTTAACTCCGTAAAAATCTCACATCAATCAATATTAACCTTCATTAATATTTGAGATGGTATAACTCTATGTAAGTCTCACATTAATCAATATTTTAAAATTTCAAATGGTACCAGAGTCTATTCAATGCCACTTATATGAATAATCTTTATACACGAGTCCAAACCTCGGCGTGAAAGAATGTGTTAAAAGTCTTACATCGCCTAGAGATATAATTGTTGCATGTATATAAATATAGAACAATCCTTACCTTACCAATCAGTTTTGTAGGATTAAGTTAGACTAATAAATCCACCTTTCTAATCTGATATAACATAAATTAGTACAACCTCCATCGATTATTTAGATGGTATAACCCGTTATATACTTAACATTAATATTTAAAAAAATGTAATAAATAAAAAATGAAGTTTTAATAGTAATGTAGATAATAACAAAAACCAATTTATTATTGTGTTATTGTATTATAATGTTCTATGCACGTGGGACCAAGTAGGTTCTTACCAATCACATGCTTTTGTGTTGTTTGTCCCCACTTTTCAATGTGTGCATGTGCTTCTTCCTTATTTCCTTTATTCCCCACACTTCTCTTTCCTTCTTTGTATTTTTCTTATCCATTTCACATTTCTTTCATCCCATTCATTTCTCTCTATTATCTACATCCAAATTCATATCTCAACCAACATTGCTTGCTTTAATTTGGTACCAACTTTGTGTCCTTTCCCGTTGTCTTTGTTTTTTTTCATTGAAACAATTACACTCTCTTCCTCGTGAGCTAAATTTTGAGGATCCTTGTCTTATTAAGAGTTCACATGAAATTAAATTTCATTTGAAACATATAGATGATTTTCTTGTAGTATAATTTATTTAATGTTAAAAGAAATTATAAGATAATTTATTTCATATTCAATAATTTGAATCTCATTTCTTAATAAAAAAAATTAATAAACAACTGTAATACACAGACAAACAGATAATTAATTATAAAATATATAAAAGAAAAACAAAAAAATTAAAAACTAACTACATATTAATTATAAAATAAAGTCTTAATTAATAATTTAATCAAAGGAACAAGTCATCATGATATATGTTCTTATTGAATTTATCATTTATATTCTACAATTTTTTTTATCAGGTTATGTTATACTAATTAATATTTGAAGTATTAAGAATATTTTGAAAATTAAGCTAAGATTGGATTGAAAGTTATTCTAATGTTTAAATAAGGTTAATATAACAAGTTTAAGATAGTGTAGTCTCTTAGATATTTTGAAGATTCACTCTAAGATTATTTAAAGTTTACAGTACATAACTTTCTATATCCCAAATTAAGTAAATAAATTGATATTGTCTTCAATTGATATTTATTACTCATTTAACTCCTCGTGTTAATTACTTGTTTAGTAATAAGGATAAATAAGATTTGATAAAATAAATTATACTTGTTACATAGTTTAATTATAAATAGGGTTTTTAACTAAAATTTAACATAGTTAATTTTTATAAATAAATCTATTACATTTAACTAAATTAAATTCAAATAATTAACATAATTTTAAAATAAATTTTAATTTTATTTTATTTAAATAAAATCATCAATTATAATTTTTGAATAATTTCTAAAAAAATTAAATTATAATTTATTATTTAAAAAATATATGTTATTTAAATAAAAAGGTAAATGTTTTCTACACGTAGTTTGTATCACATTCTATTATTAATATATAAATGTCATTTAAAAAGTAATATCCAATCTATTATTCATAGTGTGTATTAAACACAAAAAATATTAGAATTTATTATTTTTATTCTATTTTACTCTTATTCAAATCTCATGTCTTGTATTATTCTTTCAAATCATATTATGATCAACCAACTAATCCTAGAAATATAGCTAGAAGAGTTTCTTTTCCCATTTTGTCAAGACACCTCATAATTACACTTAAATGACATAATTATGATTTATTCACATTCAAAAGTTATAAACAAGATACAAGCAAGCTCACTAGATGGAATGCTATTGATGTACACATTGACATAATTATCTTAGAATAGTAAGAGTACATTGGTAGGTATAATCATTGTGAATCCACATTTTTAAGTTCATATTAAAATAAGAGGTACAAAAAAAAATTTTGTATGCTTTTTTTGTAATTAGTTGATCATTTTTAAATATAAGTTTTTTGTGATTTCTAAGTGCAAAAATTTCAAGGAGTTGTTTGTAATACATTTTAACCTAAAAAGAAAATCCTTAATTGTATAGATCTCAGATCTGGCTATGAAATTCAATAGTTTTTGGGTTCAAATATAAATGTTTGTAATACACATACATTGACTTCAAATTTTGATTATTTTTTTTTTTATAATTTCAAAACCTATGATTAAAAGTTACTTTTGTCTTTTATAATGACCTAAAATGATTGTCATGAATCATGATTAAAGAAGGAAACTAGATTAGCCATGAAAAGAAGCACAAAAATTAATTCAAACAACGTTTGCATGATCTGATTAAAAATAAACAAAAACCTAAACCTCGACCAACCAAATTAAATACACAAAGTTTTGAATAAAATATGCAAAGTTTTGAATGTTATAACATTATTATTATCATTATTATATGACTAACCAGGCTGCTACAGCACATAGACAAATCGAATCCAGCAACTTATATTTTCTCGTGAAACGTTTACACATTAAAATAAAACAAAAAGTTTTATTGAATAAAAGATTAATTAATATCCAAACATTTGAGTCCAAAGTCAGAAAATAAAAGTATAGTATTTAATCTTTCATGTGAATAGATTTTTTCAAAAGATGGTGAGAAACAGCACCACGTGTCAAATGGAACTTGCTTAAAGTTGCTTTTTAAAATATAAAAATACCCAATTAAATCTTCCAATACATCTAGCAGATTCCTTAATCAATTTTTTTTAGTTTAATGATACATGTAAGAAAAGACAAAATTATAGTTTTAATAATTTTTCAAAACCTATATGAAACATATTCTTTTCTAAACTATCAAATCTAAAAACTACTGATGATGGTCAATTTTTAGTTTTTGATTTTCAAAATTATTAAAATGAATGGGAATAGATCTTGAAACATATTCACTTTCATTTTCAAAGTTAAGAAAAACAATTGTGAATTTAATAAAGATTTTAAATAATATATTATTATTATAATAATTATTATGATCATAATTCATAACTTACAATTATTTTCTCTCCGTGGGATCAACACTATCATCATGTTATTATTGACATTTGTTCTACTATCTATTATAGTAATAACTATAATCATTTATAGTCATTATTACATCTTTAAATTAATTTTAATATAATAATAAAATTCTCAAATAAATTTATTCTAACAATTAAAAAATATTTTTTAATAACTAAAAATCGGCCATAATATCTGAAAATTTTAGAGCGGAGAACAAAATAATTAATGAAAAAATACAGCAATAAAATTAAAAATAATTTTTTTATTCAAAACGTGTTAGGTTTGACTTTAATGGGTATCTTTAGGTGCACACGTGGTCACTGTCTCACCGAATGCGAAAACCCGATTTCTGACCGGTCCAGCCGGTCAAACGAGCACGAGAATATCTTCAAACCGAATCTCATTTAATCCAACGGTCCAGATTTAATGTTCCAACCGGTTACACAAGCCTTTTATTTTTCCTCATTCATTTTTTTCTCTGTTGTTCTTTCTATATCTCTTTCTTTGCTTCTTCTTTTGCTCTTGTCTCTGCTCAACATTCTTCAGATTTTTTTTTCTTTTCTCAAAGTCTTGTTCTTTGCATAGCTATCAACACAAAAATTCTTCAGGGTCTCTGAATTTCTTGCGAATTTCTTGCCACATGGAGAGAGAATTCTTTGGCTTGAGTTCCAAAAATGGTGCATGGTGTACCATCAAAGATGATGCTGCTGCCAATAAACTAAATGACCATGGTATTATCAATATCCAACCATTGAATTATTATTATTGTTTTGATCATTGTCATTGTATATTGTGTTTTTTTATTAAAGAAAAACCTTGCACTTCTTTATATGAACTTGAAAGTTTTGCTTTTGCATTATCTCAAAAGGCTAGAGACAATTTTTTTTTTTTTTTTTGGTTTTAAATCTTTGAAATTTAATCATTATTGTTTTCTTTATGGGGTGTTAGGTTATACAAGAGGAGGGGTGAAAAAATGAAATTTTTGGAGTTTTGGAGTGGTGTGATTCTATGATGGAAATATTTTTCAGTTCCATTTTTTGATATTTTTTGACATTTTTTGACACCCTTTTTTCTTTTTCAGTTTAATTTGATAAGATATTAAAAAATTATTTTTTTTCCTTAGATATTAATTGAAAAGTAAAGGAACTTGTGTCCCTTCCTAAAAGGGTAGAACATGAAGAACAAAGGAAAAGAAGAATGCTTTAGTACTCATATTCCCAGAAAACATTTTTTTGTCGGGGTCTTTTGTGGTTTGCTTTGTTGTTTTGGTTTTTCTCCTTAAAATAATAATAAAAAGAAGAAAGAAAGATAAGAACTATTATTGTAATTTTAAGGTTTCCAAGAGTGAAATCAATTGAATCATGAGGCTATAAAGTAATAATAAAAAAAGAAGAAGAAGGATAAGAACTATAACAAAAGTGAATAGATTGAAACATGTGGCTATAATAAAGTGAAGCATTTTACTTACCTACAAGTTGTATCATAATTGGTAGATGCTACTATAATGCTTGTGTGAATTAATTAGTTGAAGTATCTATCACACATGCAGCTACTATGCAAGAAAAATCCTTATAAGTGGACCAAGAACTAGAAATGGACCCACTTGATGTTTATGTTTCAAAGTTGATTTTTATGAATGTTAATGGTGGGGGGATTGGGAATAGCAACTTGTGTGTGATCACTGTGTTGTGAGATGGTCACACACACCTAATGTAGGTCACACTTTCTTTAATAATTTCAGGTGAGAGATGCACTTGTTTTCCTAATTAAGAGGCATGTTAGAGATCTAGTAGAAAATGTTGAGCACATGTTTTGGTATAAATAAAAAGTAAAGTAGGTATAATAATAAGAATTTTGATCTTTTAATAAAAGTAATATATTTTTATATTGGTAATCTAGACATAGTTTATAAATAATGAAAGAGAACAAAAAGTGAAAGATTTAATGAAAGAGAATAACCTAAAGTGAAAAGGTTTATATTGAGAAAGAAAATATTCATATTCATAATTTTTTTTAATACTTATGTTGATTCTTACCTGTAAACAAATATAATAAGTCAAATTTAATTAAAATTTATTGACGATGTATTTTTTTATAATGCTATATCTAATTATTTATATAATAAGTTTGTTGTTTTTTCATGATTATTTTCAAAGATATTTAGTAGATGACATATTTTAAGATTGATTAATGTGGAAAAAATAAAAATGGAAGTGAGTATCTCATGAGTTTTTTTCCTAGGAATTTAAAAGTGTTAAGTTGTTGAGATATAAATAATTTCTCATATAAGATGAACAATATATGACAGTGAGTTTATAAATATATAAGATCTCTATTAGGTAGGACTTTCCACACATTTTTTCTCGTTAATAAGATATTGTCTATTATAATAAGATATTATCTATTATAATAAGATATTATCCATTGTATACTGTCTTATTTTTAGATTTTCTAAAGGATATTTTAATTTACTATAATTTTTTAAATAAAATTTTACAACTTTTTTATAAACAAGTTTTAAAAAATTGATGATAGCATTTTTTCCTTTTTCTATTACATACTTTTATATTCATTAGAAGCAAGCTTTCTTGTGGTCTCTTCTTTCACATTTTACTAAGAATGAGAAGAAGTGTAAAGTAAAAGGGACATCAAACAAACATTATTATTCATTTATTATATGTTTGGTACACAGTTAAAGACGTGGCTTAGGTTGTCTTTGGTGCTATTTCTTCTATATTTTATATTTCACAACGTGCTACTTCTTTTTCTTGCTTTCATATTGATGCAATGATGTGCATTTTTTTTAATCGGTCAAGACAAATCACATGCATTTTTACTATTAATATTGTGGATTCTGATGTATGAAAAACATTTAAAAAGGATTAACATGTGTACAATTTATTCAATTTATTAGTCAACATTTAATATTATACACTAGGTTAACATGGGCATGCGTGGTGCTACTATATTTAATGTTCTTGAGAGAAATAAAGAACTTTCTTCGATGGTAGTGACTAGCTGTGTTCAACAAGGTTTACATAAAAATATTCTTACCAATGTAAGCATTTTATAAAATAAAGAAGCATCACAACATTAAATATTGTAGCATAATATAATAACATAACATCTAATAAAGTACACCTTTTATTAAACGGTGGACTATGATTAAAAAAATACTAAACTTCATAAGGAGCTAACATGTTGTTTTTTTTAAGGAATAAATAAATTTTCAATTTCTTTTTAAAATTTTAACTAAATTTTAATTACTCAATTATTTTCTATCCATATTTACAATCATTGGCATTAAATTAAATGTCTCACTTGACACACATGTAAGCATTTACTTGTTGAAAATAAATAAGAAATTAATAATTAATAATTTAAAAAAAAAAAATTAAAAATCAATAAATTTTATAATGCTATTTTTAAATGGATGGTATGGTGTTGTTATTATGTAAACTAATTACATATTGAAAAATATGTATAATTTTTTGTATTTTTTTATAATATTAAAAAAATTATATTTACAAAATTTTTCTTTAAAAATAAAAATGATATGGTCAAGTAACCACAATAAAGCAAATAACATTTGAATTTTCTTGTATAAATAAATTTGTTTTGTATCTCTAGTCTAGATGCTACCGACATTTACAATAAACTAAGATGGACACATCCTTACATGCAATATAATTAAATTATGTGAATAATTAATAACACAAGAGACTATGGGTTTTTAAGAAGAAAGTGGTTTTGGAGTTTCTATGTATGAACCAGGTCTATTGTACTAGAGTACTTGTTTCAAGTGTTTCATTTCATTGCAGTTGTTGCAAGTTCTTATGAGCCATTCAGGTTATTAATTATTTGCACCTTTATTATTTCCTAACTTATTTAATTTTTTTTCCTGTGGGGTAACAGAGTTTGTAGGACATGGTGTCCTTGTTTTATAGTTCATTTTTCTGTAGATATGATCTGTCTTTGCTTATAGTTCTTTTTAGAAGTTCAAGAGAGAAGAATTTTCTCAATAGTTTCAACTTCAAACCACTTTAAAGACCATTATGATTCTCATGTTGCATAATTTGGATTTGGAAAGCTATTAGTCTATTCTTTTTATGAGTATTAACTTTAGTTTTATATACCAATCAAAGAGGTGAAATTCTTTAGATTGGAGGTATATATCTATGATTCTTCTGTTAATGTGTTATCATCTTTATTCACAGATTGGTATTTTTCTTTTACATGTTTTGAAAACTCATGAGCTTGATCTAATGTTCAACACTTTTTTTTGGCCTAAATTTGTTGCAGTGAGGAGTTCAGGAATGCAGTGGTCATTCCCAAACAAGGTCTCAGCCATTCCTCAGTTCTTGTCCTTCAAGACCAATCAGGAAGAGAGGTCAAGGAAAACTGTTTTTGATCCATTAGCTTCATCTGCATACATGACCATGCCAACTAAAGATGCTTTTGAGTCTAACCAGAAATCATTCATTAGTGTGACTCAGGTTTGCTACACTGTTTCTCAAAACTTTTTTCTTTTATGTTCATCTATATAATTTACACATCAAATGATTTTTCCTTTTAATTCTTTAACCAATATCCTTAAGGAATGGTTAATAATGATCAATAAGACCAATAGACACATGCTTTTAATAAGTTATTGTAAAAATGAATAAACTTATCATACATAGGTTTGTAATTAGATGATAGTTTAAAAACTCTTTACACTGTGAATGCATAAACTATAACACTGTGAATGCCTACACTATTTACTCTCATATTAACATTGTGGAAGGTATTTTTCACTTTGGTTTTTGTAATTTTTTTCTAAATCAAAATTTTCTTGTTTATTACTTTGATATTTTGTAGAAAAATTTGTCCATAGGCAAGAATGCTGCAGGAAACAAACATGGAATGACAGTTTATCCTCTTCAATGTTCGGATGCACAGTCATGCCTTAAAGAAACAAGAATATTTTCGGTTTCAAACCAATCAAATCAAGTGAATCCTGTTCTTCAATCTAATATTGCTACCACAGGACTGAACATGGTCAATTCAATTATAAAACCAGAATCTCTTGGTTCCAAATCCTCTGGCACACCTCTATCTGTTCTTCCATCAATAGGATCCATTGTTGGATCCACTGACTTAAGGTATTGTAAATTTAAAGCATCTAAAAAATTGTACTTTTCATTTTCACTGAATATACTTGAGATACATTAAACTGTGATGTGATCTTGTTCAGCAATGTAGAGTGGCACACCTTAAATTGTTGTTTTTCTGCAGGAACTGTTCCAAATCCTCTGGCATGGCTACTCAGCTGACCATTTTCTATGCTGGTTCAGTGTGTGTTTATGATGACATATCTCCTGAGAAGGTATGTTTTTCTAAATTTTTCTTAATTCTGTTGAATTCTGAACATTATTTGGTCTTTAACTGAGCCAAATGGCGTTATATGATCCATGTAGCTAACCTTAGATAATGCTTTTGTTGATGTTGTCATCTTAATCCTTTCAAAATTTCAAATTGCTTCTTTTTGAATATCAGTTTTACTAACCCTTATTAAAGAACAAGAAGTGGAAAGATTATGTAGAAACTGTAACATTTAATGTTACCAATAAAGGAGTGATTTTGAATAACAATTTTTTCTTTATTGATTTCTTAACTAGTGTCCTTGAGGTAATGATAGGCAAAATCATTGTATTCAATGTTTATATTCATATTTTTCTGATTTTCACTTTGCATGATCATTCATCAGGCCAAGGCTATCATGTCAATGGCTGGAAATGGACCTACTCCAACTCAGAGAATGAGAGTTTCCACAGCTAATAAATTGCACCCTGCAATCTCTATTCCCTCCAAAGATGATGGTTTCATTATAAGCCAATCCTATCCTGCCTCACCAAGACCAAGCCCTCTCACACTGACCTCTCATGCCAATTCTCAGCCAGTAGGAGGACCTTCCAACAACAATGAACTTGCATTGATAAAGCCAGTAGGACCATCAACTGCCTCTACTAACCATTTGGAATCACCTATTATTGTTGGTTCTGCAGCTAAAGGAATTGCTCAACCAGGTACATTTATGTCTAGTCTCTTTTCTACCTTTTAAAACAATCTTTCTAATCTATTATTGAGATAGATCCATCTGTATGAATCCATTATATTTAGGGGGAGCTAGCATGAGTTTCACTTATAATAAGAGAAATGTTTGTAGACAACTCCAATACATAACTGACTATCTACAAAATGTAAAGAAAGAAGAAGAAATATAAAAAATTAATAAAAAAAATATGTACATGTATACGTTTTGTAAGTTAGTTAGTTGGTTCGCTGAGTTAATTAGCTGGTTCGTTGTGTGTTGAAGTTATCTACCAAACATTTCTGTTATAGTAAATTACTCTCAAACTCATTTACTGAGTTAGTTAGCTGGTTCATTGTGTATTTAAGTTGTCTACCAAACATTTCTGATATAGTAAATTACACTCAAACTCGTGTATTTTCACAATATTGTACTTGGTATTCTTCCATTTTTTCAACATTGCTTTTACACCCGTTACACTAGTCTCTGTGTAATGTTTTTTAAAATTAAAGGGGTTAATGAAATGTATAAAGGAAATGTAAGTATAATGTTTTTCAAATACTTATGGAATTTTGTGTAGAGAATAAAATAAGTAGGGATGTATGTGAAATCTGGTGAAAACACACTAGGTGCTTAGTAACAAAGTGTTAAAAGAAGTATTCCAACTTGCTAGCATTCCTTTAATAGTATCTTCCACTAGTTTATGTAAGGCATTTTGATAATCTGCAAAGTTTTGTTGTGTTTCCAGTATACTTGCCTCAGGCACGTAAAGCATCCTTGACTCGGTTTTTGGAGAAGAGAAAGGAAAGGTAACTAATGCAGCTGGTCAATTTTAATTTTTCTCCATCACTTATTGTTTACATTATTATAGAGTTTAATTGGCACTGTCACTGTAAAATATTCAATGAAAGAAGTAAGTTTGTAGATATTCTATATATCCAAAGAGTTTAATATATATACACTATCTATGTAAAATATTTTTACACAGACATTGTATATGATAGATGTCTGTGTAAAAATCTCACTGAAACTGTATATAAATTAAAACCTTTTGAATGTAATACAAGGTATGGAACATTCATAAACTTCTTTCATTGAATACTTGTTTCCATGTTGTCCATTGTGGTTGTTTGGCCAACTTTGATGGTGCCAAATTGAACTTTCTGTAGTTAGATATCACAGGCCTGTGCACATAGACACATGAAGAAAAAATATTTGGTAGACAACTGTAATATGCAGACAACCAGTTATAAAATGTGAAAAGAGAGAAATACGTATATGTATAAAATGTGAAGAGAGACAAATATGTGTGTATATATATTCTGTGAGTAAATTGGCTGGTTGACTGCGTATTACAGTTGACTCCGAAGTAAAGTTGTCTGAAAAAAATGTGAACTAACAATTATGTTATTCAATTCTCTTGTAATGGGAGTTTTGAGGCTGATGAAACATGCTTTTGTACTGACTCAGGATGATGAACACATCACCATACTTTTATATGAGCAAGAAATCATCTGAATGCAGTTCTTCTGGATCAGACAGTGTTAGTTTCTCCTTGAACTTGTCTGGTTCTTGTCCTCTAACCAAGTAGAGCCCTACATGAATGGAAGTTTAGATTTATATACTTCTGTAATTGTAAAATCAATTTTTTTTGGTCATTGGTAGAGAAATATCATAGGCATTTTTGTCCTTAATATTTTCTTTTAGTTCTTGAGCTTTTCATAATTATTATTACTTTTTGTAGCATTTTACTTTACTAAGATGAAGATCCTGCAAGTCATCATATATGATTTTTTTTTCTAAACTTTCGTCATGATGTATAATTATTTCTTTTATACATATTACAATAGGTTATGTTTGGATACATAATCATGATTTGTATGGAATAAAATGAGATTAAGTGGAATGGAATGAAGTTTTTATTTCATTGGTTGAAATTTTTTACAATAGAATGGGGAGAAAATAGTTTCACCTCATACATATATACTTTTAAACTTGCAAATGAACACATATATGTAAACGTGCATGTTTTATGGAATAGCATTTCTCCTACAAATGAAAGGAGAGAATATAAAGGAGCATTTGATTCCTCATCATTTGAATTTGTTGGTTCTTTTTAGTTTAGATTCTATTCTATATCTTTATATATATGGATGGTAGTACATCAAAGAAACGTTTGACAAAAATGTTCTTGTTTACAATTCCACATCAATTTGAAGCATATGACGTGTAGTTGTGCACTTCAAAAGCTTATTTCTTGTTTTGTATGGAGAATGGAGACATTTCATGATGCTTATTTCCTTGTAAAGGGAGTAAAAGGCATCTTCTTTTTTATAAATGTTTGGTAGATAATTAATACATATTAATTAGCAAATTAATTCATAATATATATATATATATATATATTATTAATTTTTTTTTTTTTTTTTTTACATTTTGTAGTTAATTAACTGGTGGACTACTTATTAAAATTGTCAAACATTTCTCGATTCTTTGTACTAAGTTGGATCGTAATTTTTGGAAACTTATTGAGATTTTGCCAACAAAATAAATAATTAAGAAAATTAACTATTAAGAGTGTGTTTTATAGAAAGATTCTTTTAACTTTTTTTGAAATTTTAGATTGGGAATTTTGAATTTTCATGTTTGTTATGAGAAATTTAAGAAATCCAATATTTTGGGAATCGTTTTTTTTCACTAAGCTTCCACTTCAAATTCTATTTTTTTTTTTTTTTTTTTATAATCACATGTTTCATTCTTGAATTTATGTGAACATATCAAACATAAGAAATCTAATTTTCAAGAAATATAACTTTTAGAAATTGGAAAAGACGGTGTACATCGATCAAACATTTATATATATATATATATATATATATATATATATATATATATATATATTATTGAAATCCAACCAAAATCCTACCATATATGAAACATAAATTTATAAATACAGGAATTTGTGTGTTGATAAAAATACCAATCAAATCCACAAAAGAATAAGTTTAGCTTTTAGTTTTAATTTTATACTCCTAGAGAAAATATTTATTAAGAGACATTTTAAACACTTGCTCTCGTAATTAAACATATAAAATGTAATAAACTTTAACACAATACTTAAAATCAATCTAAAATGCCCTAGTTTACATATAAAAGAAACCACTTTTAATTAAATTCCACCAAAGTTGTTATTTTTACTATTTTTAATTTAATATTTTTTTCTTATAATACACCAACATGTTGTATAATCCATCAAGATACTTTCCTGACATATAGCATCAGATTTCCAAAAGAATCAAAGATATATAGCAATTAGTACATGAAAACATTATATATGCTTGAATTTTGCAAATTCCAATAATATATTGTAGATAAAATGAAGTGTCAAATAATAATAATGATAATAGTAATAAAGAATACACATCCTAAACTAGCAAAAAGATAGAAAAAAAATAAAAAGAAAGTTGTAATTGATTGTAAAATAGAACAGCATAAATATGGCTTTGAAATAGATGGTTGGCTCAATTTAACTTCCTATTCAAAAACAACCATTTAAAAATAGAGTTTGCCTCATATTTATACATAACTAACATCCACAACCACAATGAAGCTTTAGAGGGGAATAGAGGAAAACCACCAACAAAGCCTTGTACCCTTTGATTGGTGTTGTGTTATTTTAAATTATTTTTTTCTCTCTCTCTCTCTTTGATGAAAATCATCATGGCTTCCAAGGCCATCCTCTCATATTTCTCCCTTATTATCTTGTTTTCTTCATATCTTCATGTTGGTTTGTGTCAAAATAGTCTTGATGATCTTCTACCAGCGCTAGGAAATAGTGCATTGCTACAAGATGCAAAATGCATGCAAAAGTTGCTTCCTTGCCAAGAATATCTTAAGACTCAAAACAACCCTTCTGAGGCATGTTGTGGCCCCTTAGAGGAGATCCAAGAAAATGACACACAATGTCTTTGCAGTTTCATTAACAAACCTCAGCTGCTTCATTCCATTAGTGTTACCAAAGATGATATCTTGAAGCTCCCTGAAGCTTGTGGCATAAAAGTTGAACTTGATAGGTGCAACACCGAACAAGCCAAAGGTATATATTAATTAATCATTCCTTTATATTTGTGTCTAGTTTCCAATATATATTTGTTTTTAATGAAAACACATATTATTCTACGGTGATATTTACATTGGAAAAATATTTGGTAGAGAATTTTAATATGTATAAATAGTTATAAAATGTGAAGAAAGATAAATACATATGCATGTATATTTTTATAAGTGAGTTAACTGTGAAGTAAAATTATTTATATTGATCGATTTGTTAATCGTTTTGTGTCTCTTATTCAATACATGTTTGATGTCAACAACAATATAAATCAATTAGATAACTACATCATAAAAATGTATATTTATTTTATTAATTTTCTCAATTTCTTTCTCAGTTGGCTGGTTTGCTTGGATTAGTGTTGGTCATGAAATATTTTTTCATCTATTTTTCATGTCATAGTTAATATTTTTTGTCCATAGAGGAGGAAAGCTTTTATTTGCTCGTAACTATTGGAATTTTTACGTGTGGAGCATTGACAGAGTTGATAATGAAACAATAAAATTTGTTTATAACTTACCAGAACATGTATTTTTGAATGTTTATTTGATTGTCTAAGAATTAAACGTTGATTGTTAGATATAAATTATTCAGTTAAGATAATTTTTGATTAGTTGAGTCACATATATGATAAACTCTTTCTATATATATTTACCTTTCCTTGAAATTTTACATTTGAATTGCATCGGTGGTCTAGTTCTAACTTTCTATTTGTTTTGTTTCTTCTCATTGCAGAAGCAAGCTCATCAGAAGGTAAATCGTCATCATCCACCCATAAGTGCTTATTTTCTCATAGAAGAAGAATTTTTATAATATGAACATATAAAACATGGAATATTAGAATTTCATTCAATTAATCAGAACAAATCAATTTTGAGTAAATTTATCTTTAACTTTATTTCATAATTAACTGCAATACATAACCAATTATCTAATTCACTCATACATCTTATACATATACATATACATATTTCTCTCTTTTCATATTTTATAACTAATTATATAATTGTTTGTGTTGTCTACCAGATTTTTTCATTCATCTTTAAACTATAATATTTAGTTAGTCAACATGATATTTTAACCTAGATATGCAAATGGAAAAGTTTGTTAATTCTACCGGTTATATATATACTTTGAGTAATATTTATAAGAACTAGTTTGATTACATCAACATGTAATTAATAACTAATACTATATACTTAATTACTGCTTCAAGGTGACAATACTGACTCTGATTCTGGAGATGGAGATGGGAGTGCTCATGAGGCAGAAAAAAAATCAACAAGTACAATGATTACTGCATGTGGTGTATCTACCATTGTTGCATTGTTGATTGCTCTAGTATTTTCTTCATACTAGGCATGCATATGCAATACTATGAGTTTCTTTACTGTTGAAATTCATGTCTTGAATCTTGGTTCTTTGAATTTTCATGTACCATGATTACAGAATAAGTAAAGAACATGTTGCAGGAGGCCAGAAATACTTATATATATAGTGCAACAAATTTTGAATTTTCATTTTGCAGTGGCAGATATACTTAGTGCCATATTTATGCCATATATCATTTGATTCATTCATTAAATTCAATTTATGTTAAATAAATTTCTTGTTAAGGTTGTTCATTCTTATCCTTAATTTTTTTTTTTGGCCAAGTATCTAACTTGAGTGGTGATTATTTCAGTGTCAAATCACATCTTAATTTTCTCTAAAGAGAATTTTTATTTAATTTATGCAACATTTTTGCATATCCTTTTTAGCAATTAAAAGAGAAAATTAAGAAAGGAAAAAGTTAAAAATGTTTAAAGGATATTATTCTCTTTTAATACTGTATTCATATCCATGTTCAATACGATATAATAACTTAATCAATTGAGATAACTTATGAAGATCTCAAAAACAATTTGATATAAAACAAGGTTATTTTAGCTGTTATTTTTTAAAAAATAAATCTAAAATGAATTTTTAAAATGAGCTAAAAATGAATTTGATAATGGAATACCATAACTCAGTTATAATTTTACACCATGTTTTTTTACCTAATAACATCAAAGCTAGCCTTAAATTTTTTATTTGAAATTTATGCAATCTAAAATCTACTCTAAATCTATAGCCTGATCTTCCTGGTTTGAGAGATTTTACTAAAAAAAAAAATCAACACAAATTCTATGAAACTCTCTCTCTCTCTCTCTCTCTATATATATATATATATATATATATATATATATATCGTTCAAATCTAAATATAAACAGAAAATATAATCTTTGATTAAAAAGTCTCAACTTAGAATCTTTAAAAATAATTGAATTTAAAATTAATTCTTATCCTTTATTTTTGTTTTTATAGACTTGGGCTTTTTTTTTTTTATTTTTTTTTAACATTACTGAAATTTTGTTAGTGGAAAACTATGTCGAGATAATAATAGGTGGGCTTCATCGTCGGATAAATTAAATTCCATCTGGTTAGTAGTGTTGGAAATATTTCTCTAGTATATCATTTTTCTTTTTTCTTTTCTTACTAAAAACAAGACAACAATAATATTAAAAAAATAGAAGAGAAAATTTAATTATATATAATTTAATCTAGGTGTAATTAAATGCTCAATATGTTATTAAATAAATATACATTTTACATTAATTAAACTCAAATATCTTAAATAAAATATTGAAATTGAGTATGAATAAAAAAGAACATAATTAAAAGTGAGACCTTTAGGCTAATACTAAATTATGCTTTCCATTTCCATTTATAATATGGATAAAAAGCATAAGTTAATTAAATGTTTTTTTCCTCGTTTGATTTAAATTTATGTTTTTAGTCCCTTAAATTTATATTTTTAGTTTTTATTCTTTAAAATTTTTCAGTGCAATATTTTAATTTTTTTTTTATAAATGATCAAATAAATATTGTTTTGTGATGTTTTTCACCACTAAAATTTTTTTCTAGCCATTATCACAACCTATGTAATCACTTAACCAAAAATTAATAAGAGAGATTAAAAATAATAATAAACTTTTTGAAGAACTAAAAAATATAAAATAAATTTAAAAAACTAAAAACAATAATTTATATAAATAAAGGAGCAAAGACTTAATTAAAAAAATTATTTTTTATTAATTAATATTTTGATTTTGCAAGCATGTAATCTTAATATCTTATGTTATGCACATTCAAGATAAGGTCCACCGAAGCCTAAGGTGTTTCCACACGCAGCAGATTTTAACTCCATAAACCCTTCGCTCTTCTTCCTCACTCTTTGCTTTTCTTCACATCACATGCCTCAGTGGCTTCGTCGCCTTCCGCTGCCAGAATGCTAGCTCATCTCCGCCGCGCCGCCGCCGCACGCGGCGGTGCCACCTCCGACCATTTCCTCGCCGTCAGGCCATTCAGCTCCGCCGCTGACGTTTCCTCTGTCTCTGATTCCGACCCAACACTGTCCTCTTCTTCCGAATCACAGAGTATGTGTTGATTCCTGTTCCTTCGATCGATTCTGCATCTGGGTCAATGTTGGTTTTTGCATTGCTTAAGTCCATCTTCATAAAAATTTATTTTTTTTAATTGTCATTGTTTTTTTTTTTTAATTTTTTTTTGGGTGTATGAAAAGGAAAAGCATCTAGGTGGTTGTTGTTTCTACCTGGGGCAATCACATTTGGACTTGGGACTTGGCAGATTATTAGAAGAGAAGAAAAGGTGTGTGTCCTTTTGTCATTGAATTCATAATAGTTAGGAAAATGTTGTTTTTCTTCACATAATAAGTTGTTATCATAGTCTTGTAGAATTTTGAACCATTGATTTTGATGAAGGAAGTAGGAGGGGTTGAAAGGGATGGTGTTGATTGATGTTATGTGAATGGTAATTTGTATTATGTAAACCATTGATATTAGAAAAATATTTGGTAAACAATTGCAATACACCCACAACCAGACAACTATCTATAAAATATAAAGAGAGGGGAAGTAAGAGAAAAGATAAATTAAAGAAATACTTTTTGCGAGTGAGTTAGTTAGTTGACTGCGTATTGAAGTTGACTATGAAATAAAATTGTTGATATTATGTGAAAAGTAACACCAACCACCCTAATATTTATACTTGCATTGTTTTTTCGATGAAATGTTTGCAAGTGAATGGGGTATAGCAATGTGTTTTGCAATGAGGATCACGTTAAGGATTCTAGTCTACAAGTTTGCTGGATTGTGGTCTTAAAATGTGATGTGTGGTGTGCTATTGTAATTTTTTTGTTTTTGATATATGTACCAATTTGTGAGCTTTCTCCAAACTACTGTGGTTGAAAATATATATCAGTTATTTGCGACTGTCAAGATTGTGAGGTTTTGAACCAATGCTGATATTAGTGATCTAGGCAACTTGAATAAAGTTGACATGTCAAGGCGATATTATATTTTGCTATTTTCCTCTTCATGTTTTGAGTATACTTTCTTTTCATCTGTGTATGTCACACATATCTTAAGATTTCACCCATTAAGGAGAATTCTAATCCTGGGCTTATATTCTGGATTATTGCCTTCTTCATTTCCACGCTAATGGATGGTTTGAATACATGATACCATAACTTATAAGAATTTCATTACAATCAAATTAGTTTACTATTTTGGATGCTGGGATATTTTGTTGTAAATATTTGGGAAATAAAAGTTTTGGGGATTATGTTGATTTTGTATGACCTCATGAGTCATGAGCTTCCATGTTTAGATATTAGCTATGCATTTTGCTCATTGAAAATTCCTTCCGTAAGCTCATTGAAAATTCCTTCTGTTTTCCAATGTTACAGATCAAAATGTTGGAATATCGAGAGAAGAGGTTGCAAATGGAACCATTAAAATTCAGTAGTGCTTCTTCTTCAAATGAGGAATTAGATTCTCTGGAATTTAGAAAGGTGGCATGCAAAGGATATTTTAATGATAAAAAATCAATCTATGTGGGACCACGTTCAAGAAGTATTTCAGGAGTCACCGAAAATGGTTACTATGTTATAACACCTCTTATGCCGGTTCCCGATTGTCCTGACAGGTAAACATAAACACCAATAGCATTGTCAATGAAACTAATGCATTAAGTTATCATAAATTTCTAATCTCTTGCCATACATGTTAATTATTAGAGGCCTAGAGGTTAAATTTTATCAAATGTAAGTACAAAACTCTAAGCAGTACAAGATTAAAGTAGAAGGCACTTTATCATTAATTAGATTAATTGAGTCTTTCATTTTCAGTTAGTCTTTTAAATAGATGGAACTACTTGGTTCACTTGTACTGTAAAACTCTTAACACATAATGGATTGAAAATTTTCCTCATCATTATATCCTGTTTTTAACACCATTTGGTCAAAAGGATGAATTTTCTATTAAACCAATGTTAGTTGATGTTAAAAATGTTGCTCATTATATTTAATAGTACTATTTAGGTGAAGGATTTGGCTTCCTGAAGTGAGGGGGATGCACTTTGGAGCTTAGAGGATGAAGTGCAGTTATATTTGTTGTTTAGAAAATCAACAGTTGATAGTTTGTTATACGTGTGTATGTGTGTGTTTATCATAGTTTCACCCATTAGTTTTCTAGTTAAAAGCTATAACTGTATAGTTTATTTTTTAAAATTGCACCTCACTTTAGAGGAACTAATTCCTTATTCTAAAATGGATGTTTATTATTTTTCTCTTATAGTATATTTTTATTATTTTGATTCAAAATATTCATGACCTGATGAATGAACTTTAAGATTTCACTTTTGGTGAAAGATTAACTTATTGTGGCCCATTATGTATGTTTCATGTTTTCTTCTCTTTTCATAATATAATTATCCATGATGCAATGGTGTCTACTGTTTCTGGCTAAACATGGTTGAGCTTTTAAGGACTTAGAATATCTTGGATAGTTGGATTTATTTGCATCACTTCATAAGTTTGAAGTCCTAATTGTTCTAAGTTAACATGTCTATATCATATTGTCAAGTCAACCATAATTTTTTTCTAGATCATATGCAATTGATTGCTAGTTTTGTATACTTCCCTGCCACAGGTTTAATGAATAAATTGCATTATCTGTTCAAAGTTTGTTCAATTTTTATAGTGTATTGTTTCTTCCAGTGTGAGTTTTCCGATTTTAGTCAACAGAGGGTGGGTTCCACGCATTTGGAAAGACAAATTTTTAGAGGCTTCACAAGATGAAAATTTGGAAGATGCACTTCCTTCCCCTTCACATGCAGATGGAGCTAAATCTTGGTGGAGATTTTGGTCCAAAAAGCCTGATATTATTGAGGTTGCCTCTTCCCCATTCATTCTCCCAATATCTTGTTTAATGCAGAAAAATTGTAGATTCAAACTTATCTTGTGCAACTTGCAGGATCAGGTTGCATCTGTGTCTGTTACACCTATAGAAGTTGTTGGTGTAGTTCGCGGAAGTGAGAAGCCAAGCATATTTGTTCCAGCAAACGATCCTGAATCTTTCCAGTGGTTCTATGTTGATGTTCCTGCCATTGCTCGTGCTTGCGGTCTTCCAGAAAACACTATCTATGTTGAAGATATTAACGAAAATATCAATCCAAGTAATCCTTACCCTGTGCCAAAGGATGTGAATACCTTGATTCGAAGTTCGGTCATGCCTAGGGACCACCTAAACTACACATTGACATGGTAGGCAGTTTACTTTTCTCTCCTTATTGTTATTGTATTTGTTTCTATTTAAAAAATAATTTTATATATATATATATATATTGCTATTGTAGTATTGGTTGCAAGCATCTTTCTAACAATGTTTCATTTGTACATGGACAGGTATTCACTTTCTGCAGCTGTTACATTTATGGCTTTTAAGAGGCTAAGACAGAAAAATAAGAGGAGATAGCAAAGTCATTGCTGTTTCCTGTCGTAGTTGAAATTTACTAATATATGCATCTATCTCCTTGGAGCATTGTCTTCCCAATGTTTTCTTCAAATCTCAATTTTCAAGCAACTTTGGCTATTCAAGTGAAGTCTTCCTAGCAAGTTAATTGTCATGAAAATGATGAAATGAAAGTGAGGTTATATATTTATTTTCAACAACAAAAACATGTTCAGACATTTGATGTCAAGGGGGGTGGAGAAGTGGATATTTATCATCTAGAAGGTCAATTTTTGTTGGAGAAGCAACTACTGTTAGTTGTAACTTGTAAGAAGATATCATACGATATGAAGTATATTTGGATTGTTTGTTAGGTTTGGAAATTGTGAGTATACCAAAAATTTTATCAACTCATGGCTCCACTAAGAATTTAAATAAAAGATAATCCTGGTGGAGCTCTTAAAGGAAACTCCACAGTTGCTTTTGATGGCAGTTGTTCTTTATCTCTGTGCCCTTTGTAACTGTTGAAAATATTTTGTATTAGAAAATTATCTAGAAAATTTATCAATGCTTAATGAATTTTTATTCAAACAAGTAGCTTATATTTTTTTAGAATTTAAGTGTTTGATAGTCATATATAATTAATCTGAAGGAGTGGTATATGGATAACATCAAAGCTCTTTTTATTTATTTTTTTTAGATTCAATAACATGACTAATATTCAGTACTAAAGTAATAGTAAAAACAATTTAAACATATATAAAGCAACTAAGTATTCTTTAAATCCAATTGATGCACCATTGCCATTTCAATATACTGCCTCAAAATAAGAATGTACACAGTACAGTAAAGTTTCAAACCAAGTCAACAGATGTGCACAGAAATAGTTTCCTAACTAAAAGAAGTCCCTTCATAGCAACTCAAACATCAACCAATTTGTTCCAGTTTTGAACTAGCCATTACCAACATCATTCTGGTTTGGTAATTTGCCAAAGAAGAAATGACTGTCAGTAATACAACTCATCTGTGAGTTAACACAACTCAGTTTTCATACCAAAAACAAACAATATTATTGAACAGTAGAAAATCTAGGACCACACACCTATCAACAAATAAAGAAGAGGCAGCTACACTTATAGGGAAACCATATAGAATGAAAACATCCTATTTTTCTTTTGTCCTTTTACCCCTTTCATCAGCAATATAAAAAGGTTTCACCAAACAAATCAAACAGAGAATCAAAAGCAATAAAAGTAATCTTGTCAACGAGAAAGTCCACGTATCTAACTATCTCATTGCAGCATATTTTCAACTTTAAATTTTCTTTAATTTGCAACCAACTACTGTATGCAGCTAACCAACCAACTCACTTACAGATATATAGGTATGCATCTCACTCGTCGAATATGTGTCTCACTCGTAGAATATATATATATATATATATATATATATATATATGTATATATATGTAAATACTAGTCAACTCACTCACAAAATATATAGCTTTGCATATACGTCTCACTCGTAGAATATATACGTGTAAATACCAGTCAACTCACTCACAAAATATATAAGTATGCATATACGTCTCACTGGTAAAATATATGTCTTACTCGTAGAATATACGTGTAAATACCAACCAACTTACTCATAGAATATATAGACATGCATATACATCTCTCAATAAAATATATACACATCACTCGTAAAATATATACGTGTAAACACATATTTATACATATTTATATCTCCTCACATCTTATAATTAATTATTTAGCTATCCTATTATAATTGTCTCTCGAATAATTTTATAACAGTAAAATTTGGAGGAAAAACTCTATTGAACATCACTTTTTCTCATTGCTTTAATTAATTTTGGGTAAAGAACAGCTAGAGTTAATGTTAGCAACTTGGTTTTCTGCAATAACAGTAAGTTCAATTTGTCTCTTCATCCTCTTCGATCGCACCCTTCCCATTAACGCCGTCACCACCTCCGACATCACCGTGGACCCCACGCGCCACCTCTGGTTCCGCCGCTTTTTCCCACAATCTGAATTTTTGCTAAATTCACACGAATCCATTCTTCTTTCAAACTTTACCAAGAGCCATTGAATGGAAAGAACGAAAAAAATCCAACCTTTTTCATCTTTGGAAAGAAGGGTGCCATGTTGTACACTGCTACTACAGCTAGGTTAAGGTATGCCCTTCCCAAAGTTTGTGTCTTTTTGAGGCTCTTTTCTGATTCCCAAAAACAAAATGCGAAAAAAAATTATGGGTTTGAATCCATTGATGATGCTGTGGCCTTATTCACTCGCTTCATCACGATGCACCCTCTTCCATCTGTTGTAGAATTTAACATGATTTTAGGGTCAATAGTGAATATGAAGCATTATCCAATAGCTATTTCACTTTCCAAAGAAATGGGGTTGAGAGGAATTAAACCTTCAATAGTGACTTTTAGTATCTTGATCAATTGTTACTGCCACTTGGGTCACATTGGTTTAGCTTTTTCTGTGTTAAGCATAGTTCTCAAGAGGGGTTATCAGCCTAATGCCATAACCTTGACCACACTCATGAGAGGGCTTTGTATCAATGGTGAAGTTGGGGAAGCAATGGAATTGCATGACAATGTGGTGGGGTTGGGATTTGTGTTGGATGAGGTTAGTTATGGGACTTTGATCAATGGGTTGTGTAAAATAGGAAGAACGAGAGATGCATTTGAGTTGGTGCAAAAGATGGAAGGGCAAGTAGTTAGGCCAAATGTAGTAATCTACAACATGATCATTGATGGTTTGTGCAAAGATGGACTTTTAACTGAGGCATGGAATTTATATTTGGAGATTGTTGATAAGGGAATGGATCCTGATGTTTTTACTTACAGTTGTTTGATTCATGGATTTTGTAGTTCAGGACAGTGGGGTGAAGTGACTCGTTTGCTGTGTGATATGGTTGATAAAAATGTCAACCCGAATGTTTATACCTATAATATTTTGATTGATGCATTATGTAAAAAAGGAATGCTTAGAGAAGCTCTAGATATGTGTAATTCAATGATCGAAAGAGGTGAGCGACCGGATGCAGTTACTTTCAACACTTTGATGAGTGGATATTGCTTGTACAATAATGTGGATGAGGCAAGGAAGTTGTTTGATACATTTTTTGAATGGGGTGTTATTCCTGATGTTTGGAGTTATAACATCTTGATTGTTGGGTATTGCAAGAGTAAAAGGGTTCATGAAGCTTTGAGCCTTTTCAATAAAATGCATTGCACAAATTTGGTTCCTAATATTGTAACTTGCAGTTCTCTTATTGATGGTTTGTGCAAAGCTGGGAGAATCTCTTGTGCATGGGAACTTTTTAGTGCTATTCATGATACTGGTCCATCCCCTAATGTTATCACTTACAATATCATGTTAGATGCTTTTTGCAAAATCGAACGAATGGACCAGGCAATTGAATTGTTTATGCTAATGTTTGAAAGGGGATTGACACCAAATGTTTCAAGTTATAACATATTGATCAATGGGTATTGCAAGAGTAAGAGGATTGATGAAGCTCTGAACCTTTTCAAAGAAATGTATCGCAGAAACCTGCTTCCTGATTCTGTAACTTATAATTCTCTCATTGATGGCCTGTGTAAAGCTGGGAGAATTTCTCATGCATGGAAGCTTTTCAATGTGATGCATGATGGTGGTCCACCTGTTGACATCATCACTTACAATATCTTGTTAGATGCTTTTTACAAAATACAACATGTTGCCTAGGCAATTACATTGTTAAACCTAGTATTCAAAAGGCAATTGGCTTCTTAATTTTTTAGTCATTACATCTTCATTACTGAATTTTGCAAAGGTAAAAGGATGAATGGAGCCACAAATCTCTTCAAAGATGTGCCTTGCAAGAATTTGTTTCTTGCTACTATAAACTCATTTTTCTTGTTAATGGTTCAGGAATCTAGGAGAATCTCATTTGCAGGGCGCCGTCCATCACTTGACAAGGTGACTGTTTTAATTCAGTCTAGTGTCAAAAAAGAATTTGTTTTGAAGGTTCATATTGCCTAATGGATAGTATTTATAGAGATTAAGAACTGAAGATCGCGTAAGAGATTTTTCAGCATTTTTTGGTTGAATTTTCTGTGGTGAAAGCTACCTCATATAACACCATTATCAATGGACCCTCCTTAGAAGGTTTGTTCCATGAAGAAGTGGGCTTTCTTATCAACGAGAACAATAAAGCAGAGGAACTACTTCAAGAAATGATTGTTGGAGATCTGAACAAATGATAAAACCTTGTGAGATACTTAATTACACTCAAACATCTACTTATGCCACAGGTAGGTTTGGCTAAATTCTTAGCAAATGCTGGCTTCTTTTGGGTCATAAAAGTTCTTGGGCAAGTTTCGCTCAATTCATGTTTATTAAAATTTTAATATTCAGTTGTTAACATGATCAATTCGTGGTCATTTTATGATTGTTTTCCTTCTAAGTTGCTAATGTGTTCCTGATATGCTGCCTATTAAGTGTTTCCAGTTTCTATGTAGTAGCTGAAATGTTGAGTTTTTTTTTTTTTTTTTTTTGCTTGATACTTGAGCATGAGTTAGATTAAGTATATGGATTATAATTTTAGCAATAAATAAGTGGAAAAATGACTTGGAGCTAAAAATGGAGAACATGTCATACTACAGGTTTCTAAGTTTCAAAATCAATACTACAAATATACTGTGATTACTGTAACTAAGTTTTATAAATATCATTACAAATTATCTACCTAGATTTCATGTGAGCAATGCTTTATTCTTATGTATTCATTCTATTGTTAATTTCAGCTCTTCTGTGCAAAAAGAAGCAACCTTGAGACCATTTTCCCTGGATAAATCACACTACTGGAAAGAGAATGATTCTGGCTGGCATGAGCATCTTGGCTTTTTTTTCTCTTTAAAGACACAATTGACCATTTTAGTGATCAAGCCTGTGGTGTACCTTTCTATGTTCTATTTCTTCACCAATCCTAGATAAACTTTTACAGATAATTATTGTGCTGTTGTGTCTTGTACAGTGTCTGTAGCATGAGCTTAAGAAATTTTATAATTTCGTAACCAATTGTAATATATAGTCATTTCACTCACAAAATATATATATATATATTAATATTTTCCTCTTTTCACGTTTTATAATTAATTGTCTGTTTATTTTTATATTATAGTTATCTACTAAATATTTTTTAAATTTTAAGAACCAGATGTAGCCCGGCTTATAAGTATTAAAACAAAAAGGGCTAATTAAATTTTTCACACTTTCTTATTTATTTTTTGTCAATATTTTTAATTTTTATCATTAAATTGGTACAGTTAAGTGCTACCTTAGTTATATAAAAAAAATGTCACGAAATATTTTGATGTTAATATTTAGATGTTAATATTTAATAGTTTCATTAATATATTAATGGAATATAAGTAAGAGATTAAAAATTAATTAAAAATTTTAGAAGAACTAAAAATTAAAATTTAAAACATTCATAGACTAAAAACTTAATTAATTTTAACCATACTTAAAAACTTTATCATAATTAATTTTTTAACTTTATTTCACAATAAATTGACCAACTTATTCCGTATTTCTTCTATTAATTTTTTCTTTTCTTTCCTTTTTTTCACATTTTATAAGCTGAATGTATGTCTATTGTCTATTAATTATTTTTCTTAACTTTTAGCAATTCCACCTTTTAAAATTTCACCATAAAGTAGCACTAAAGGAATTGAACTTCGGTATATATGTTCATATTTTTGCCAATATGAACATTCATGCTTGAAAATTTCTCTTGCAAAAAATCAAAATATAGTTGCATTCAATTCTTCCACCTTTCCAATTTCACAAAGTGCTGTACAATAAATTAAGAATAATAGCCACCAATCATATTTGGTCATACACTTTAATATCATCTTTCAAATTTAGTTGTATCAAATTTCACAACAAGAGGCACCAATATTAATTTACTACATCACCAAAATATTTTCTAAAAAATTAAATGATATCAATATTCTTCATAAATGATGTTTTCTCAAGTGAACAACTCTTCATCCTTTTCAATTTCACAAATAATTCTACAATAAATTAATAATACCCACCTACCATATTTGGTCATACAATTTAATATCATATTTAAACTTAGCTGTAGCAATTTCCCCAATAGTAGGAAGGCACCAATATTAATTTACATTGTTACCCAAATATTTTTTCGAAAAAGAATAAAGGCAATCCATACTCTTTGAAAGTGATTTTTTTAATTGAACAAATCTAAAGTAATCTTAATTATTGATGAAAAAATTGCTTCTTCTTTTTCCATTAACAATATCATAATCACCCAATTTCACCCCTCCCAAAAATGTATTTTACAAGAGATCAAACACAAATTTTTCCAGCAAACTCTATGTGTTGGCAATTGAGATGCAGTCATTAGGTTATAATCATGTATGGGTAATATTAATTATTGATTTTTCTACTAAATAATTGAAAATTTTTATTTTATCCTCTAAAATAAGTTACAAAGTTTAGAGGAATTAAATTTAAAAGGGGAAGAAAGAAATTGAGATTGAAGTCATTCATCTACAAGGGTTGAAAATTATTTACTTTTGTGTGTAGCAGCTGGCAAACGTGTTGATTTCATTGCTCAGTATGATTGTAAATTTGTAATGGTAGAGCACTCAACTGTCACTAATAATATCAATGCTGCATCAGAAGAAAGGTAGTAATTTTACATAAATGCATGAACTAGTATATTTCTATTTCTAACTCAAATATTTATAGACAATTATAATATATAAATAATCAAATAACTATGTTTAAAATATGCAAAATAAAATAAAAAAGAAAAAATTAATGAATAAAATATGTAAATATATATATTTTATGAATTAGTTGACTAGTGACTTCATTGTAATTGGTTGCTTAATGTTATTCTAAAAAAAATAGTTAGATGAACTTTAATTTTATTTTTATTTAATATTAAGAGAAGATTCTTTTCATTAATAGCCAACCTTATATTCATGTGTATATTTTTTTAAAAGTAGTTACATACTTTCTTTTATGATTATTGGAAATTTTTTTTTGAAGGTTATTGTATATTTTAAAAGAATATACAACACTTAATATTAAAAAAATATACAAATATGTAATTAATTAGGTATTAAGGTTAATTACCTACAGAAAAAATTACAAGAAAATGTTATTTTGATTGAGTAATAGAATTTTAGACTAAATAATAAGTTACTATATTTGCTTCACCTATATTAAATAATTAAATCTGAATAAATTTCTTTAATTTAGTCATGAGATCCTTGTCTTTTAAACAAATTATAACATTCTCATCACATTTTTTCTTTTCCTTGAATATAACAATCTCATCACTTAATTATTAGTCATATGAGACAATTTGAGATAGATATGGGTGAGTGTTATAATTCCACACATACAAGACTCATAGTTCATTTTTAGGAAAACTATCATTTTCATTGAAAAAAAAGCATTGGATGTATTGTCCAAACCAAAGAAACAATGCAACATATGACAACATCTTTAAGCAATGAGTATTTTAAGGAGGTATTTAAGTAAGTTTATGTTTTTAGTGTAAATAAATATTTTATTATTATTTTTACTCAAATGATATATATTTTAAATAACGAGTTCTTATTACTTTATAATAATATTTTTTAACTATTAAAAAAATTCCTGACCAAAGTGCCTTATAAAAGAATTAATGTTTAGATAAACAGTATAATATGATAAACTTCAACTATATTTTTTTAAAGTATTTTTTAAAATCAAGAATCACGTCACATTTAAGCAATATAGAGATTTTAAGAAATTCATCTATAATATCAGTGATACTGATACTATTATTCTTTAAACAATGATAAAAATAAATAAAGAACTAAAAACTTAATAAACTTTTTCTTCAATAATTGAAGGAGAGTGGCATTACAATTGAGCATAACACTATCCCTTTGATTAAAATTGGTAACTTCATATTCAAATCATGTGGTGTGGACAGAAAAAGTGTAATTAATTAGAAAGAGAAATCTTATTAAATGTAATCAATCAATTGCTAAACAATTTTTTATATAATCATTAGATATTTTTCAATTACAACAATAGCAATCCAGAAAAAAAAATACTCAATGAAAAATCATAGAACACATAAATCAATTAAATTCTATAGTAAATTTGTTACATAAACCTAAAGTCTATATCATCACTATCTAATTATTCTAAGAATTTAGAAAAGAAAATGTTCATGGACATTGATTCTACCACCAACCAAAATCTATTGCAATTCACATTCTCTTAATCATTTTGATTTTTGGCGTTAATGAAGCATATGATTACGATTGATTGATCAACCCCAAATGCATTTGTATTAATATATATTAATCATAATGTGGAACATTCATAGCCATAATTATCAAAAGAAGAACAAAAGTAAAATAAAGTAAAAAGCCCAAAAGCCAAAAGCATAAAGTATGCGTTTTGCATGTAAACCACGGACAAAAAGAATCCTATTCTACCAATTAGGTAACATCCAAACAACCCCTTGAAAAATTTAATAAAAAATCAAAATAAAATAAAATAAAATAAAAATTTCATTTTTCTATTTTAAAAAAATAAAAGAAAACCCTAAGCAGCACCACCGCTGCAAATTCCGGCGAGTGACCCCGGAAACCGGTTACAGAGGCTCTCCGCCGCCGGAGCTCCGTCGTCAACGTCGGCCGACGGAGGAAGAACCCTCCCGTCGGCGAAGAGGACCCTGCTGCCGTTCCTCTGCTGGTGGCCGGCGACCATCCCCTCGAGCTCCGCCGCCGTGCCGTAGAACGCGCCGTCGCCGCACCGCCGCTCCACTTCCAGAAACTCGCCGAGCGATGCCGGCTTTGCGTCGCCGTCGCGGCAGAGCTGCCACCACCTCCGCCGTCGCTCCGCCGCCGTCGTCGCCGTCACGGCGGGGCCAGTTTTTTTCTTCTTTTTGACTGTGGCGGCGGTCCTCCTCGCTCCACCGGTGACCTCGGCGGCGGAATTAGAGTTCCGGTGCTGAGATGGGACTCTGAATGTAATGGTTGGGAAGTTCACTCCCATTAGTGTCCCCAATGTGGTGCTTCTGTCATGGAAGAATGATCCTGTGGACTATCATTGAAAAAAACCCAGAAACAAAAAATGAAACTTTATTAATTTCTGGTGAAAAAAATGAAAATTTAAGAAATTTGAAGTTCTGGGGTGTGATAAAAATTTGATATTTTTGAGAAATTTGAAATGGGGTGGAGTAGTGTGAATTTGATGATACCTCAGTGTCAAGATCAGATGAAGAAATGGAAGAGATTGTGGGTGATGATGGTGGTGGCACCAATTCAGAGGCTGGATCTAGCATTGTTGTTGTGATTTGTGGTGAGTGAGGATCAGATGAGAAGAGAGTGTAGAAAATAGAAACTATCTTTGTGGAGGTTTTGGGGAAAATGAATTGTGGCAACTATGGTGATGTTGAGATTTGTTGGCTTATTATATGCACTATAAGAAATGGATGATAAAGCATGTAAGAGATCATAGAAAAAGGAGTTAGCTGTGTTTGAAATGATTGTTGCTTTGGGTGATTTTCAGTTTATCACTATCAATGGTTGGTTAAGGTTAAATGCCTGCAAAACTCTACACCAATCGTTTTTCTTTTTTCTCTGAATTTGAGTGTTCTTGAGATCAAAACATAAACAGTTAAAAATTAGGAGATTAAATTAAAACAGAATATCCATATAGCAATTAAAATAATTTGGTTTGATGTCATAAAAAGAAATTTAGTTGATTGTTACTGTGAAACAGTTTTACCTTCATTCATGAACATTAAACTTTTTTTCATTTTAAATTTGTGTGAACATGTTGATACAAATGTATAAATTATGTAGATATAAAGTCCATGATCGAGTAAGATTATGTTTATATCTTTTAAATAAGGTTTTCAATTGGATTTAGATAGTTGAATATAGTCAAATGTTAACCATGATATAAGGAATACCCTTTGCCTTATTTGCTTTTTTTTTTTGGGTCCATAGCCTTATTTGCTTTCTGTATTGAAATGCACACAGCAATAATCTTGTAATTAACAAGAATACAAACTATATAGAAACAAAAGTTTACAAATGGCATCATAGAATTTCCTAATTGATGATGGTATAGATAATGGCCCAAGCTAATACCTAACAGTGATGCTTTTTTGATAGCTTAATTTCTTCTCCCTGGTCTCAATCAACTTTTTTAGATTCTTACGGGTTACATTTTGATTAAAGATTGAGGGATAAGTAAAATGCATTGTGAAGATGCCTTAACTATTGTTATTGTCTAAGTTTTCTTCTTTTCTCTGTTCATAACAAAATTCTCTTTACTGCTTACTTTTGTAAAGAATAGTTTGATTGTAGCAGTATACGATAGTTGTGTGAGGTAAATGAAAATATCATATATGTGATTTCTTTCTTATGACTTGTCTCTTGTTTTGTTTTCTTATTTCTTAAGAGGAAATGAGTTCCTTGATAGAGTGACTGTTCTGAGATGCTTTGTGAATAACAAGGAGAAACAGATAATTTTTTATGTGATTCCCTATAAACCAATGTTCTTTTTTAAATAATTTAAAATATACTTTTGTAATCCTAGGTTAATAGAGGGAGGGGTGAGAACATTTTAAGCATTCAATTAGAGTCAAGTTGGTTTCAAATTGATTGTTTTTAACTTATTTCATATAAAAATAGAGTTAAAGAATTCTAAAGTAGATGATTGAAACAATTAAAAAGGAAACTATACCAATCATTTTGGAGTACATAACTATGGAAGCATTATACTATGCTTTGAAAAATGCTCAAGGAGATTAATTTCATATATTAAAAACTCTGAAACATTATGACTTCTGTCCAGTAAGAAATTTCAAAGTAAATGTAATTAAAGCTTGAAAATAGGCTCGAAACAACAATTGAAAGATTAAGATCTATTGTAGCATATAGTATAGTTTTCAATGGGTGAAGGGAGATATCCTAATGATATTTATAAGCTGTAAAAGAAAATGAAATATATGAACCATTATAGTAGGCTTTAGGAAAAGGTAAGGAGATCAATTAAATATTGAACTCTAAAACATTACAACTTCTGTCCACAAGAAACATTGATATAATAAAATATGTCAAGACTGATCAGATACAATAATTAAAACATTAAGATCTATTGTAGAGTAGTGGTGCTAGAAAGTTGTAACAAAGGATGAAGTGAAAATAAAATGAAATGAAAAAAAAAAAATTACATGTTGTTTTGTTAAGGATGAACAAAACTATAGTAATCAATTTTCATTTATAAGAGGAGGTAGAAAAATGTAAAAATGTGAGTGTGTGGAACAAGTTTGGAGTCATTTTCATTAGAAAATTTCTAACCATCTATTTGCCATGGATCAAGCATAAAAATGTAAGTAAATTACAAGAAAATGATGCTTTAAATCTTCAATTTAAGCCAAAGCTAGCTTGAAAGGGACTACCACATGATGTAATGTTTCAACTAGTTGTATATATCTATCTATATCTCCAACTAAAAGATGAATTAAAGCTTAATGTTCTTAGCTTCTCTCACCATCATCCCAACCCCAAGAGGGAATTGGTAACACTAACACAACACACCCTTGGTATTGAACTAGAATAGATAAAAAGTGCACTTGTAAAGTGGTCATATGACATTTTGAGTTGTTTATAACTCTTTTAACATTGTGGAATTGGCAACATAGTGCATATTCATAAGAGGGTCGTATGATATAGTTCAAAAGGGAATTGCATAAAGCAAGAAAAGGCTATGCCATCATACATGGGGCACGAGGTTTAGCACATCATACTTATATGGTCCTTCCTAATTCAGACTAAACTCACGTGGAGCTCGAGTTATCTTTAACTTTACAGTTCAATTGGGGGGTTGGAGATTCATGTGAAAAGTTTCAAGCACAAGTATGGCTCATTCATTCTTGAAAGGTTTAGGCCTTTAGTCTCTTTTGCCATTAAAAAAATCCAAGAAGAAAAAGAGGAATATTACAGTATCTTTTAGAACACTGAACCAATGTACCAACATTCACAAGACAATAACATGACCATCAAATTTATTTCTCAGTCAACTATAATACGCAACCAACTAATAACTCACTCACAAAATATATACGTATACATATATGTATTTCTCTGTCTTCACATTTTATAACTAATTGTCTAATTGTTTACTAAATATTTTGACATGACAATAACATATTTAGACTTTGAAGCTAAGTCACTCCCCTGTCAATGTACCTTCATGTCTGTGTACTCCGTAATCGTATGGTCCCATGAACATTTGAGTACACTGTGCACCAACTTTAAGTTATGTCATTTTGGCTTGAACCATAGCATGGTTATTGAATATGATGCTTTCCCACACGACCTCTCACTACAGAAAGCAAGAAAGCATCTTCCAAACTATTTTATTAATGTTGTGTCATAAAAGTTGCACAATCTAAAGTAAAAGGTTACCAAATTTAAAAGAAAATTCTACAATTGAAAATCTTAATGGGAATACTCTAGCAATAAGGAAGTTCTTCATGGCAGTGTAATTAACATCAACTCTTTTCTTTTTTTATCTTTTCCTGAATCTACGCTTTAGGGCAATAGGCAATATCCTTGTTGTGTTCATCTGTCAGAAGGGATTGGAAGACTCATTGGCCAACTATATAGCTATATCCAAGCATATAATCCATCTTGTAAGAATCAAAAGCAAAAGTTTATACAATGAGATGTGATCTACAGGCATTCTTCTGTTTTATGAACAAAATGCCAATGTAAACTATGGCAACATAGTCTCATACACTAGATCCTGAGAAAAATTCAAACCTAACTTGATCTTATAAGCTTGATTAGCGAAATTTACAATGGAGGAAAATCATTGATAAAATCATTCCACATTTCAGTAGCAATGGAGTCCCTTAGCTTAGAAGCAAGTGCAATTTCTTCAGCACCAAAAGTTTGACATGATAACTGGGCCTGAGTCTGAGTTTCAACATCCATCTTTGGTTGTACTTCCATCTCCAATGGGGGTTGTGCTTCCTCCATTGGAAATGATACATCTTCATACATCTTGAAAAGCCAATCATCTGGCTTCTCCCTGCGAATGTAATTGTGTAATGCACATGCTGCCACCACTAACTTCACTTGTGTTTGTAATGGGTAAGAAGGAGCAGACATCAATATAGGAAATCGTGCCTTCAAGACTCCAAATGTTCTATCAGTGACATTCCGTAATAATGAGTGCCGTTGATTGAACAGTTCAGTTGCATACTGTGGATGGTAATTTCTGGGAAATTCCTTGGGGTTGTAGGAAGTACTGGAATATGGAGCAATGAAACCTGGCACATTTGGATACTTGCTGTCTACAATGTAGTATTTACCTGCATCATAAACAAGAGTTTTAATCAAATATGATAAGCACAAGTTATCAAGTGTGGTACTCACAGGAAATAATTAATCACGTGTCTCCTAAATTTTCATCAAGTTTCATTTTTGTTGTACAAGTTTTTTTGTTTCAATTATGTCTTGAATATAACAAAAAGAAGTTGGAATGTTTTGAAAGACTCGGCCAAGAATAATACAACTTCCTGGTCTCATTTATTTAGAGATAATAAAACATTTGGTAAAAGAATGAAATTTGATATGAACTTAAAGGACAAAAGATTTAGTTCTTCCTAAAATCACACAAATGAAGATCACTTTAACCTCCGAGAGCTAGAGTTTACAGGTTGGTTTCAATCATCAGGAGACAGAGTTTCAACAGTATTACGACCCAAATCATAATTACTATTCACAGATAAATATTTACCTTCTGGAATCTGCAATTTGTTCCGCCTTGTGATTGCTGAATTAAAAACTTGCAAGTCTGTAGCAGATCCTTCCCATCCAGCCAAAACATAATGGAACTTGAGGTCAAATGAGCAAGCTGCCAGAATATTCTGTGAGAGTAAACCATTCTTATTGCGGAAAGGTCCTTGCTCATCTACACCAACTGTCACAGGTACATGTATACCATCAATTGCTCCCACACAATCCTATTAAGGAATATTCAAAAGGTGAGATAGAATCAACCCATGCAGGATACTGACCAAACTCATTCCGAGAAATCTTACTTTAAAATATGGATAGAATCTAGGATCTTCAAAGATTTCTGAAGGAACACCAGTGCCAGGAGGCTTAAAGAAATCCAGTGAAATTGACATTATAGCATTCAAAACATTGTTAAAGTGACGACTAATAGTTTCTCCAGAATAACGAAATAACTCTTGAACAGCCCTTGTCCTCAGATTATGCCCAATAATGAACATGAATATGGCCAGTTGCTCCTCAATTTTGATTCGATTTGTGTGACGCAATAAACCCTTGGCTTGCAGGATATCACACAACTTATAAAATAGATGCTTATCCATGCGAAAATTCTCCATACAACATTCATTTTCTCCATTGAGTACTTCATCTATAAATTTCACACCATTAGATGCTAATCGACTCAGTTCCTTAGGGACATGATTACTAGGGACTCCATCGTTTTCCTCTTCAGAACTCTCCATTAAGGAACTAGGACTGCTTTTGACAAATGCTGTATGTCAGTGAATAGAAATATGGAGACAAGAAACACACAGTCAGATTGCATTTACCATTACACCAGGGCTCACCCTTATTCATTACTATTAAACAAAAAGTAAAGCAGGCACGAAACACACACAATCAGATTGCAGAGAGAATAAAGAAGGGAAGACACAACTAGATCTACTCAACCATAAGCCATTTTTCACATGAAGTCTTTTAAAAAATTTAGTCCACTAATGGTCCTAGTGGGCAGTATTACTGAACAAACAAAGGAGAGAACATTTATGTAAATGTGCATTTTAATTGTAGATCGATTCATGCAATGACACTCTAAAAGGTAGAAGTCACAAATTTCACTCAAGTGTCACTAAGCTCATAATTTTCTTTTCTTCGTTCTTACGCTGGACTGAAATGACAGTAAATAATCACTTACAGGTAGTAATCGATATTCAAAACTAAAAATGAAAGAAATTCCATCAGAACACCTTCTAATAGACTATTTTGAACACACTCAATTATTGGCTGTAATAGCGAAATTTATTGGGAATACAAAAAATTTATGGGTCTCCTCTCTTGTTTGATAGAAATATGTGTCATGGGCTAAATTCAACTCTATAAGACTGGCTTGTAAGGTGAGGTTTGCTCCCCACTTATATATATATATATATATATATATATATATATATATATAATAGGTCATATCTCTAGGCGACGTGAGATTTCCAATACACGCACTCTCCCATGCTGAGGACTGGACTTATCAAGTGGAGACTAATCAAATAGGTGGTCCAATATCAGCCCAACAACAGGTGGCACAATAGGCCCAACATCTACGAACAATCCTAGAACAAACTCTAATACCATGTTAGAAATGTGAGGTTATGGACATGAGTCGACCCTACAAATCCGACTTGTAAGAGGAGGTTTACTCCCTACTCATATACATAAATGGTCATATCTTTAGCCAATGTAGGATTTCCAATATTACTAATGTGTCTCACTTACAATTTCATAATTTTTAATAAATTTTGATCAACAATAGACAGTGCAATTAGAAGAATGCTACATTACTAGGATTAGCAATGCATTCTCTAATACACTCTTTCTAGTTTCTAATAACCATCTATTACTAGTTAAAATTTAAATTTTAAATTACAAAATCAAGAGTGAGACTCGTTAAACTGTGTTTTCTAAAAGAACATTCAGTCAATAGCAGAGAATGTGTAAAAAGGCGTGTTGCTAGCAATTCTCAATGAAAAATTAGAGAGTGCACAAAAAAACTCCACCTGTTCAAGCAAGATGATTTCAATTTCACACAATCACACAAAATCCCAAAGTAAACATCTTCCATAAGCACACATTACAAACAAGAACATCATCATCACATCACCCTCACACGAAGAACAAAAGGTTTTCATGCAATGCAGCATCCAAATGCGTAATATTCACATATTCATGTTGCAAAACAATACAGGAAATTCACACCTTAGAGAAATTGTTATGGAGATTCAACTCACTCTCAGTGCCTAAGCAAAGAAAAACACGCTCAGAGAAAAAAAGGAAACGACTCTGAAAATCGCCACACACAGTAATCGCGTTGAAGCATAACTAATCTCGTTTTCCCGCAATCACAAGAACCATCAAGAAAATCGAAAGGGAAAATAGTTGGAAAATTTTCTCAGCAGCAAAACACAGAGTTGAAGCACACTGGACCAAAGAAGACACGACGTCGTCTTAGTCATTTGATAATACAATATAAATCCACCACTTACAAAATTACACCTCATCGTTATTTTTTTCTTCTATAAATAAAATTCAGTATAATATTCTATAAACTAAAGAAAATATAAACAAAAAAATTTCCTTTTTTCGAAACACGTGCTGAAATTTATTTTTTGTTGACATAAAGTTATATTTATTTATTTAATATAATATTATAACTTTAGAAATTATGAACGACTTTTAGCTATTTTTTTAGAAAGAAAAAAAAAAACAGTACATAGCCACTGAACTTTTTTATTTTTTATGTTATCAAATTAATTTATTATATGGTTAGGTAAATTATTCCCCACGTGCATGTACTGTAGACTTTATGATCTAGAATCGAAATGAATAATTGGATAAGTTAGCTGAGTTTTTACAAATGTTTAATATTTGAAAATGAGAAAAATGATTATAAAAAAAATAAAAATTATTATATTACTAATTTTATAAAAGAATATAATAAAATAAAAATTATTTTCTAAACTAAAATTATTATATTTTTATTTATGTTTAACTATTTAACTATTTTTTTAATCAACTTCATATTCTTAATCAATATATTCTTAATTTGTTTAACTATTCTCAATTATAATTATTCGATATTAGATATTATAAGTATTCAAAGAAACAAAACTTGTGCTGATGCTTCACGATTCTATTTGAAAAGAAAACCCCTAATTAAGATGATAAAAAATAAATGATTTAGCAAGTGTGCATAAATAAAATAAATTGATTGTTTATTTATCTATTAATTATTAACAATTTAAGAGTAAGTCATAATTTGTTGATATTTTTTAATTTTAATTTGATTATACAAATAAAAAATTATATAATTTATTTTTAATATAAAGAAATTGAATTTTTTATTTTTAATTTACATTATTTTCTTAATTTTAAAAATTTCTATAAAAATAATAGCTAATTGATTGGGATAATCACGTAGAGGACGAGTTGGAAATGACTCAGCGAAACAGACAACACTACAGTTAATGATTCTGTTACGTTAGGTCCCCTGCATTTTGTTTATTCGTTATCTTTTTCTCTATATATTATTTATGTTAAGAAAATAACTGAAAATAATTAAATAAGACTATAGAAAAAATAATTTTAAGGAAATAGATATTTAAAATATTCCATAATACTGACACATTAAATTAGATTTAATTTTTATTATTACTAAAAAAAATAAAGCGTGATTTTATATTTGTAATTTCATGTAATTGTTAAAAATAATAGATTTGATAATTTTATTTTTTTAAATAAGTTAAAAAATCATAATAAGTTATAGCAAAAATAATTTTCAATAATTAAGGTGACAAATTAACATTTTTCCTCATGATTGAAAGAATATTGAAGGAAAGTGAAGAAGAAGAATAATTTAAGTTTGTAAAGAACCGATTATTGGTTACTATATTTCTATTAAAATTTATATTTTTTTTCTTTATGATCTAGTAATATATATGGAAAAAATAATTTATCAATAAATAATAATTTATGATTTATAGTACATCAAATGCTCAATTTTAGTTAAGTTTTTCTATTTTATTACTTAATATTCTTTCTCTTTATGTTTGTTTATTATGGTGATGAATTTGATGATCATATAAAAGAAGTTATAATAACTCATATATGTTGCTCAATTGACTAATCAAAATTATTGACCAAAATTAGAAGAATGATCAAGAATTTGTGTGTGTGTGTTTTTTTTTTTTTTTTTTTTTATAAATTTTAGGAGAAGAAAAATAAAAGATGCAGGATTTGTTTATCAACTAATTTGTAGGAGCTCTTCCTCTTAATTTTTATCAACTAATGAAAAGTTAATTTTAATATTTGAATAAATTAATTTAATTTTTTCTTATTTTTTAAGTTTATTAAATTCTTGTTCATCGATTACTCAATATTTCAACTTTTTTTTTTAATTTTTAGTTTCTTATTTAATTTTTATCAATGTTTAATATTTATCATTGAATTAGATCGAACTATTAAGTATCTTACATCATATTTTATGTCAAAGCAACTAATCATTTAAATGACATTAGAGACTAAAATAAAATAAATACAAAGTTTAAGATAAAGCACTAAAATTGATATTTGAGATAGTTGAAATTTTATTTATTTTCCTATAAATTCTCCTGGACAAAAAAAATCTCAAACATACCTATATAAAAATACTCATGTATTAGATAATTTATAACATTGAAACAGGTAGATAAATTAAGATATATACTAATAATATAATATATTTTTACATTAATGTAATATCAGTTGTAATTAACTGAATATTTTAATAACATTAAATAAAAATTTATAATAATTGAAATAAATATTTAATAACCACAAAACGATATAAAAGAAATTGCCATGAACAAACAAAGAGGAGAAAGTGAGAGTGATGATTATTATAGAGTAGCATGGCACGCATATGCAGAAGCAGCAGAAGAAACAGTATATGTTTTGTTTTATAATAATCATTTGCATCACACACGATTTCAGATTAATTGTTTTCTTTTGCTTAATAAAAGACGAAAAAGCTTACATAGCAGCGAAACACCGATTCGCGATCGATCACACTCACACACAGCGTAATTTCCTTTCTCTTTCCTTCTTTAACTCATCCTCTTTTCCCTATTTCATCGTTTTTGTTTTTCACTTCAATATAACTCACACTCTTTGTTAATTCATTTCTTAGTCTACGCTGGTGAAATTCTCAAGGTTCCTTCTCTTCTCTTTTCTCCAATGGCGTCTTCAGCAATCATCGGTTTTATCGGCTTCGATGAGTTCAGCTTCCACATGGCTTCCTCCGCTATTCGCCATGGCCACCGAGTCAAAGCTTTCGAGGTAAGAATCAACGAAACTTATTCATATTTTTATTGTTTATATTTATATTTACAATAATTTAACAGAAATACAATTGAACAGTGAAATAGCGAACTAATAACATTTTAAATCTGATCAATTGAAGATTCGATGAGTTCACAATTCTAATTGACGACGAACACGAGAAAAATTATATAAAATGTAAAAACTGAAGGAAAGTTTTATCACAATTCCTCTTTCTAAGTCTTATTCTTGTGTAGTTGCTGAAATTAGAGAACAGAGTTCTATCGAACCAAACAATTATATCCGTTAGATTAAGATCCAATGGTTCAAGTTTTAAATGTGTGATTTGCATGATAAAATATTTGAGTAAACAGTAGTTTTGTTTCTTAGATTAATTATATTTATTATTGGAAAGGAATAAAATTATGAAAATGTTCTTGAATTAGTATATTTATATGTTATTTGATAATTTTCACTTTAAAATGTTATAATGTAGGTTAAATCTCATATTAAGTACATGTATTATTTATTTTTAATATTATTTTATATATTTTTATTTATTTAATCTGTTTTTATTAAATAAGATTAAATTAAATCAATATATATTTGAACAGACAATTAACACATCATGTTTTTTTAATTCACACAATTAAATATTAGACATACAATAAATGTCAAAATATCAATCTAATGACTTTTTTTTTTGTTCATAATTTTATTTATTTTAAAGATGAAAATAAAAATACCTACTTAATTCTGGACAAAAATAAATAATAAAATAGAGTGAGATTTTTTTTTTTTTAACTTTAATAATTTTAAATTTCGAAGATCAAAAAATAAAGATTGTGATTTACTCAAAATAAATACCAAAATAACTATTTAGTCTAATATTTGCTGTCTTATTCCCATTCAACGGTTGTGATTTACTCATCACAGATTGCGTGAAGAACAGATAGCAGATAATTCGGGATTCTATGATATAACCTTAGCTGTTTGGTTTTTTCTTTTGGTTGAAAGTCTCTTACTTGTTCCTATTGAAAAATGAAAACTCCTCAACTCTCCAAATTGTCTTCATCTGTGTTAATTTTTTTTTATATGTCTTTTATGAATTTAAATATTTTTCCTTTTATTTTATATTTTTAAATTTTATATGCATTGAAAATACTCAAAATGCAAAGACCACTAAGTACACCAAAAAATGGAGGAATACTAATACAGAACAAAAATGATGTTTAGAATATGGTTACCCTCAATTTGACTTCTCAACCAAAAACAATATACAAACATAGAAAAAAAAAAAAACCCAAAACAACATACACAACTTTAAGTAATGGTATAAAGAAAAAATATCAATATTAGTATAAAAAAGATGTCAAGCATTATAAAGCACAAATGATAATTATTCAAATATACAATTTTTTAATCTTATTTAAATGTCAAATTTAAAATTGTTGATCAGTAATTCATTTAAAAAATCAAATATGATTTTTAATTAATATAAATTTTTTTATACCGAAGACATATAAAAATGTAATTTTTTCTTATATTAAATCCTTTTCAAAGTTATATTTGAATTAACTTTTCCTTTTAAAAAAGATGATTCGAAGTTATTTTAAGCTAGTATTTTTAGTTTGGGTATTTCACAGGATAAATATTTACTGGTAAATAAATATTTTTGTAATTATATAACTTATTTATATTGTTGATATTTTTTAAAGAATTACTAAAATTTAATTTAGAGGTAGTTATAAAGGAGAGGGATAAGCAACTGAAAAAAAAAAAGAGAGGGTAATTTAAGATAGTTGAGATGTATTTTCTAGTTAATTATGAAAGGAGTGTGTTAAATTAAATGAACTTCTTAAACAAAAATATTGAGAATGTGAGACTAAGAAATATATTATTCCTAAAAGGTTTTAAAAATATCATAATTCGTATAATTATTGTACAACCAAGAATGATATTATTAGCAATTTTCATTCAATTGACTTGTGCGCTATACAGTTTGACACGCCATTTTGGTGTCATGTATATCTTTAGGTGTCCTCTTTTGTTTTCTTACTCCAACGTTGCTATCACATGGAGGTACATGTAGAAGTGTCAAAGTAGTGATTTGATTCGTTCCGATTACCACATGCACTTAACATGTTTAAAAAATGTTAGTTTATTATTTAATCTTTTGGGTTGATTAAGTCTGCATTACTTTAACTTGTGGATTGAGATGGGTCAATTTGGATAAGTTGGGCTAATCTCAGTGTTAATTTGTTTTTCATTTCATTTTTCTAAAAAGTTTAGATTTTTTTTTTGGTACATTAGAAGATAGTATAGAATTCCTTTACACTTTGAATACCTGAATACGCATTGTTTATTTTTTTTTTTCATGGGTTTTTGATCTATAATATTTTGGTATTTTGTAAAATTGATTCTGTAATTAAATTTTAGTCGTTGTTTAAAGGATATACTGTGGCAGTTATAAAGGAAAACTAGTCTTAGGACTGTCAACAAAAACAAACAGTTAACAATATCAACATATTGGCATTTGAGCGTATTGTCATTTATATGAACTTGTATATATTAACATTTCTTGTGAGAATTCTTTCTTTTGACGATTCTCCCCAACAGAGCAGTACAAAATTGTCAATGAATGGAAATATGATCTTCAAAAAATAATCCCTGCTAAAAATATTCGAATTCCAACTTCCATTGATTTATTGTTTTCGGCTTATTTAACACAATAACCTCTCTTGACTCACGACATTAATGGGAATGCTGTTGAGCAAGGATTTAAATTAGACATATCTTGATGATGAAAAAATGTTAAAATGTGTTAACTAAATGCAGTTGCTATTTAGCAAAAAAGGAGTTACTGCTTAGAATGAAATATTGACATGCTAACTTGTGGCAATGAATCAGACATCATTTGTTACTTCGTATTCTATTATTATTTATTACTATTTTAGAGAAATTGATGTTTGCTTTTAATTGGTTCGATTGAAATAAATTGTTCTGTAGGTAAATGATCCCATCATTGAAGAACTTAAGAAGCTTGGAGGAGTTAGATGTTCAAGCCCTTCAGAAGCAGCGAGAGGTAAATTGATATTTCAGCTATTTGGTTTACTATTTCTTAAGCTATAGTTTATTGCTCTAATTTGTTGTAGTAATCCATTGAAAATGAGTTAAAATTGTTATAATATGTGATATAATTCAAAATTTATAATTTATGTACTTTGGAAATCTTAAAAATCAAATGTTGGTTGTAAGTTGTAACCTTAAAATTGGAAACAATCATATTCCATGTTACTTCGAAGTTGGAGTTCAACATTTCTTTATTTCACATAACTTTGCAGTTAACAACTAGACATCATTTAGAGAAAGATAATTCTTCTAATTATTATTTATATTTAATTGGTGTTGCCATTTGTTTTCTCTCAGAAAATATGAATGGAATGGTGTTGTCATTTTAACTGTTCCACTGGTGTTATCTAATACATTGACTGTACAGTTTATGTTAATTACTCTGTTACATGGTCTTCCTAATGCATATATTTCTCTCTCACATGCAGATGTAACAGCTTTAGTTGTCCTAATATCTCATATAGATCAAACTAATGATCTCATTTTTGGAGATGAGGGTGCTTTGAAAGGTCTCTATAGAGCTTCTTGACATAAACAAAATTTACTTCCTAGGATTTTGTTTCATTATGTAAAGAATAATTGTTTTGGCTTCTGCAGATCTAAAACCAGACACTGTTCTTATTATTCGTTCGACCATATTACCATCATTAATCCAAAAACTGGAGAAGGATCTGGCAGGTAACAGAGGCATGGTATTTTTGGCTTCATAAGATGCTTGAAGAAGTTCCAAGATTATTCTTATTCTCCTGCTTTGGGGGAATTTAGTGATAGGGTGTTACTGCTCAACATTAATCATATTTTTTTTATCTTGTAGAAATTCATAAGATAGTTTATGTTGTTGATGCATATGTCTCGTATGGGAGATCCGATGCTCTGAATGGAAAAGTCACTGTAAGTTATAGTCTTTATATTACTTTATATTTATAATTCCTTGCTTAGTTGTAGACTAAAAGCAAATTTCCATCTTTTGATGAGATATCTAGCATGTTACATTGACTATTCTTGCTTGAACATTTAGATTGCATTATCAGGAAGACTAGATGCCATCGCAAGAGCACGGCCTATTCTTTCTGGTAAAATTTTTGGCTCCGTTGAGTTACACAGTTGAACTTAATGTGTCCATAAAAAAGTGTTATTTTATTTTATTTATTTATTTTAATGTTAATTTATTGCTGCCTTTTGTTGACAGCAATGTGTGAGAAGCTCTTCACTTTTGAGGGTGAAATCGGTGGTAGCAGGTTTACTTCGTTCTTGCTCAACTGCACCAGTTTTATTTGATGATGAATTGCTTTTTTTCCCCTGCCATGAAACTATTATCCCAAAATAATTTATATTGTCTATCCCAACCAAAAGTTGCTGTTATAGGCTGTGTGTTCTATTGGATGTAATTTATCACTCTTTTCTATTGCAGTAAGGTTAAAATGGTTACTGAGATGCTGGAAGGAATTCATTTTATTAATTCAGTGGAGGCTCTATCTCTTGGTGCCAAAATTGGAATTCATCCATGGATAATCTATGATATAATTTCCAATGCTGCTGGAAATTCATGGTATGTGTTTAGTCAATATAAACAGCTAAACTCTACAGTAGAAAATGTCAACACATACATGTACTCATGTGGATGCTTTGGCCTACATTTGTTTTTGTTTGTTTGAAAAAGAAAAAAAATTATAAGGCAGGAAAGGTGCCTATGAAATATTGCAAAAGGAGGCTTACTGCTATCATGGATGTTCTTTGTTGTCCATAAACCCAAATGCTCTTGTTTTTGTGCTGAATGTTGATAATAAAAATGTGCTATCTATTAAATGGAAGGTGGAAATAATTTCAATATTTCATCTATTTTGTAGGGCGTTCAAGAATTATGTTCCTCCTTTATTGAAGGGAGAGGTTAATCATCAACTTCTCAACACTTATGTTAAGGAATTGGTAAGATCAATAGAAATTCGAAGCAATTATATATTTTACTACGTTATGGCTTGTTTAATGGTTGTTTCAAAACAGAGGTAGTCTACCATTGATTAATAATTTTATTGTAGAACCTCAGTTGTAGATCTCTAATCATATGACATCACAAGGAAGAAGTTTCCAAAAGCAAAAAGTCCATTCAGACGGTTTCTTCTGGTTAAAATTAATTTTATTTAACTCACCAGAGGAAAATTTTCAAATGGAAACTATTCATTGAGCACTGTTATATTGAATTATTGATCATGCTGTTTCCATTTTTGTTATTGTTATTCTTTTGCAAACACTGTGATGATAATGGAATTTGCTTTCTTCAAGGAAACCATTTTGAATGTGGCCAAGTCACTTACTTTTCCAGTTCCAATTTTGGCTGCTACTCATCTACAACTTATTCAAGGTAAAAAATTTGCTATACTATACAACACTCGTCAAAATTCAGTAAACTTAGTTGCAGCTTACTTAGTTTAGAATTTTTTTTCAGCGGCTTCACTGATTGATAGGGGAGATAATGCTACAGCATTAATCAAGGTTAATTGATAGATGTCTGTTTGAGCAGTTTCAATCAGAAATGGTTTTTTATTTTTAGAAGCTGAAGTGCTTTTCTCTTAACATCATTTTTTCTTCATCTTCCCGGCAGGTTTGGGAAAAGGTTTATGGGGTTAACATTTCAGATGCTGCAAATGCTGATGCATATGACCCTGAGAAACTGGCATCTGAATTTACTACTGATTCTAAGATTGGGGGAAGGGTTGGATTTATTGGCCTTGGAGCTATGGGATTTGGCATGGCAACCCATTTATTGAAGTCAAAATTCTGCGTTGTTGGTTATGATGTAATTTCTAACACTCAAATCTTAAGCTATATTGCATCAAACAAATAAATTTGGCAGGAAATTTGATGATAGTATCTTATAGTGAGTTGGTTGACCATCGTAATGCAAATGTTTGTTTTCATTATCAACTTATTCTGTTATAATGATGGATTATGATGGTGATTGTGTTTATGTATCTGCAATTGCATTGGCTTTTCCAACTTATACTATGGCATTAATTCTTGTATGCATTCATACATGCAGAATGGGTTCTATATCTGTGTTTGGTCTAGAATGTTGGTGTAAATATATTCTAGCAAAGATCAAATTATTACTAAAATATCATAGAAAATTGAAATAACCACTATAAGCATCTTTTCAATTTTTTTCTTTTTTTGTTTCTAGGTGTATAAACCAACTCTAACACGATTTACAAATGCTGGTGGCTTGATTGGAAATTCTCCAGCTGAAGTGAGTAAAGGTAAATTGATATGTACTATGTACCCATAAATAAATTGATGCATACTTACAAAACTATGACATTGGACTGGTAGTGAATAATAAGCTGAATAAACTAATGCCTAGTGCAACAATGAAAAGACTAAAATATTGATCATGGCATCCCACAAAACTAAAACATGGACAACCAGAGGTGAATGAATAACAACACCCTTTGCACACAGGAATAGACATCTAGAGTGTGGATGAATATGGTTAGACCTAATTACAGATTTTGGATAGACTTTAATACTATTTTTGAATTCGGATTTTAGGAACTAATTCGAGATCACAAAATCAACTTGTAAGGTGAAATAACGAAGCCTTACAAGGATTACATTAAGATAACTTGCTATGATTCCTACTATTAGGTTTTGTGAGAAACAGTGTTCGAGATCCCACATCGCTTAGAAATATAACATGTTTAATGTATATAAGTGGAGGGCAATATTTAGTTTCTTTGATAAGTCATTGGGTTGATCGCCACAAGTTTCCTTGATAAGATCAGATATAGTTCTTTACATTAGTTTTCCACTACCATATACTTCTCACTAAGCACTTATTTTCCTCTAGGAGATGCTCCTCCACAAACCATTACAATGACATCATAATGGATTAAGAAGTTAAAAAACAAGAAAACCTAACTAGAAAATATAAAAATTCATATGAACTAATTACAAAGAAAATAAATATGAAAATTCATAATCAATTTAGAAAATGGGTCTTACTCCATCTCCAACCCAAAAGCTATGTAATCCTGCTGAACAGTCTTTTTGTTAGACCTTGATAGATTCCTATCACAACTACTTGTATCTAACTAACTTGAGTTAGAATAAAGCTAAACTAACAGCTAATCTATCTAGAGAAAAAGATAGCTAACTGTTACAAAAAACTGTAACACTTAGTAAAGTTTTACTCCTTATAACTACTCAAGAAATTATTCTCATGTTATTGTTTCCAGATGCTGATGTTCTCATAATCATGGTCACGAATGAAGCTCAAGCAGAAAGTGTTTTATATGGAGAATATGGTGCAGTTTCAGGTGCATATAATATCTTAATTATCCATATTGTGTTGTGTCTTTTTAACGGTACTGATCCTTTTTCTGCACCATGTAGCTCTTCCACATGGAGCGACTATCGTTCTCTCCTCTACTGTTTCTCCTGCATATGTGAGTCAGCTGGAGCACAGATTGCATAGTATGTTTACTCCTCCAGTGAGATGGTTATATAATCTGCTTTTAGCATCTGATTTTTTTTCTTCCTTTCCTTTTTTATGCAAATGCAAGCTGAACTTTCGGCCCATCAATTCGCTACTATAATGTGGCTTAAATTTTGACAAGTGAATACATCAATGCAATTTCTGGGCTCCAATATATGAATCTTGTTCATGGTTTCCATTATATTTCAGAGTTTATTCCACAGGATGCTTGTGAAGGGTGCAGTTTGTAACCATTTACATGATAATAATGCAGGTAAAGGTAAACATTTGAAGTTGGTGGATGCCCCAGTTTCTGGTGGTGTTACAAGGGCCTCATTGGGAACACTTACGGTGTGAAATACATCTCTGGCTTTTATTTAAACTGATTTTTTAGATTTTGTGGACTGAGACCCTGATGCAATGAATAATTCTCAGATAATGGCTTCAGGAGCAGATGATGCTCTTAAGAGTGCTGGTGTAGTCTTAGCAGGTAACAATACTTATGATAGAAGTGAAAAATGTTTATTCTAATTATTGTTTTACCGTAAGTTCAAAAATAACTTTCTAGTTAATTCATGTTGTTTCCTTGTAATCAGCCTTGAGTGAGAAGCTTTATATCATCAAAGGTGGTTGTGGTTCTGGAAGGTACTTATCAATTTATAAATTAATCTTGTGTATTTTTTGTTTTCCTTTGACCAATACTAATATTTGTTTCCTTATGCATGAAACAAGTAATGCCATGTTAATTTCTATTGAAGGTGACACTTGAGTGAATGTAATAACATCAGTTTAAATGAACGTCTAGTAACATCAGTTCATATTGTTCTGTAGTGGTATAAAGATGATTAACCAGTTGCTTGCTGGAGTTCAAATTGCCTCAGCTGCCGAGGCAATAGCATTTGCTGCACGGTTGGGTTTGAATACAAGACTGTTGTTCGATTTTATTACAACTAGTGGGGGAACTTCCTGGTATGTCTCTTCTATGACGTGATCATTTTGTTATGTAAGAAATTATGGAGTCACTTTTCCTTTTGGTTACTTTTTGATCAATTTGTGATGTTCATAATCCATCTTTTGAGGTTATGGTTGTATTTATAGCTTCTGTATAGTGCCATGATTATAGCTATTTCAAAGTAATTTCGGTCACAGATTCCTGTGTATTTTTGTCTCTTATTCTGGAGGATTTATTGTTCTTTAGTTGTATTTTCTCTTCTGGCCGTCTATTGCACTCTTCTTTCATAAAACACATTCATAGATTTGAATAGAAAAATTTACTGCTAATCTTAAGAGATATCTTATGTTGCAGGATGTTTGAAAATCGTGGCCAACACATGATAGACAATGATTACACACCTTGTTCAGCTCTTGATATCTTTGTGAAGGACTTGGTAAGAAATAGTCTATCCCGAGCTTTGGATAGCGTGCTTTATTTAAATAGCATTACAATATTATTTTAGTAATTTAACTAATATCTATTATCATATACAGGGAATTGTTACTAGAGAATCATCATCGTGGAAAGTTCCACTTCACCTTTCAACTATAGCTCACCAACTATATCTGGCAGGTTCTGCATATTACTTTTAATCTTAATGATATAATATATAGGATGTTCTCTTCTCTTCAACTTGGCCATTTCTATTGCCAACTTTAATTAACAAAGGTAAAGAAAGAAATTTGAATAAATCTGGGGCTGGGGAGAAGGAACAGAAAGCCTTAATTCAAATCATAGTAAACTTGTGAAAGGAAAAGAGGGAGGGAAATGATACTGGTAATTAATTTGAGTTACTTGCAGGATGTCTTGAATTCAAATGCTCATGTTGTTATGTTGCTGCAAAATAAAAGACAATTAAATGCTAGAACTTAACTATATAGTTTGAAGCATGTGATACATAATAAAAATAGGGGGATAAAGGCTTTCAGGAAACTGTTGAGAGAATTGCTTGCTCAAACGTGTAACGCTGCTGTACAGGTTCTGCTGCTGGTTGGGGAAGGATTGATGATGCTGGTGTGGTCAAGGTATGAGCAACTAATGTAACTTCATAGAACCTCTAGAATTTATTATTTTTGTTTTTTCTGACATTATGAAATCAAATTAGAATGGAATTAGCACAATAAAATAGCACATTTAGGTCCTTCCATATTTAAAAGCTTTTTGATATCGCTAACAATTCCAAGAAAAAAAAATTCTACAAAAGCAAAATTTTGTATTTAACATTTGTCCTAGTTTATACTTGAATTCTATGAATTGTTGCAATTGTGTATGTAAGGATAGAAGAAAAGGAAAAGTAGTTAGGGATAGTTAAAGCAATTAGTTAAGAAAAAAAAAAGGAAAGGTGAATGATAAAACATAGAGAAAATAGAATAAGAAAAGATACATTGTTTGGATAAATAGAAATAGAGTGAAGTGAAAGAATTTTTTTATGCTTGTTTGGATGAGTGAAAAAGGTGATGGAAAGAAATAAAGTATTTATATGAAAAATATTTTTTAAAATATTTGAATACTGTAATTTATTATATAATATATTTTCTATCATAAAAATATTTTACTTTTTAAGTTAAACCAAACAAAATTGAAAAAAGAGAGAGATCATTTCCCTGCCATTTCATTCTAACTATGGGTGAATTTTTTTGGTGGGTCCTGCAAAAACAACTTTCTTCCTTCATTTCTCTTTTTAGAGAAACAACTGTAATTTAACATTGATATCTTATTTTCATCTTTCTATTTCATTGCACTCTATCTTCAACCAAAGAAGGGGAAAGAGAGACTTGATATAGCTTTTTTCTGTTTAATTATTTTTGCAGTGATTATGTAATTACTTATGAAGCAATTATTTAAAAATATATTTATTTACTATAATGGTTTTCAATAAAACATTTCAACTGTAACTGGGTATTTTTACTTTTGTTTATTTAAATGTTTAATGTATGCAAAATTGTTTTTGTTTTAAGCAAACATGCTATTTTAGAAATGTTTCTAACGTTTTTTGTTGTAATTTTGTAACATGAAAAAACACTTCTATTTTTTTTTAATGATGTAACCAATATAAAATAACTTACGCAAATATAATAATTTCTTAAAATAAATTCCTTTTTTTTTTAAAAAAAAAAATCACTTCTTTTATGTATGCTTGTACAAATGGGCCCAATTTCTCTAACAGATGCTTCCACGGCAACACATTAAGATAGACGCTTCTTTGGGTTTGAGCTTTACATATTTTCAGATCCAACACCTTTTCTTTCCTTTTTTATTATTATTATTTTTATTTTCTACTTTTTTTTACCACTTTTCTCTTTCTCATCCATTGACCCTGGAAGTTGGAAGGCAGTTCTCCCTTTACCTGCTCTCTATTTGAATTTTCCATGTAGCAGCCTATCTATTGAAACAGGAATCTCTAGTTATATTACCAAACATTAAACTGTATAATGTATAATTAAGACTAGGTTCATGCTATTAGTAATAATAAATATGAGAACACTACAGAACTTGCTGGTAGAAGAATATCATGTTATTCTATTACAGTTTGTGTATCTGTTGGTACCTTATTTCCAAATGCCTTTTTTTAACCCACTTTTACTAATCATCAGCAATGACAACTTCACAGTCATCAGTTAAAATTAATTGTTCCTGCTCTAAACATTAAAATTCTGAAAATCCAAGATGATTTTGTCAAGAAAATAATAACAAAAAAAGCCTTAGATTAGCACTTCTCTCCTTTATGTCAAGACTCTGGAATCCCTACTTACATATCATGCAAAATTGTTCAATCTATTGTGAATACAATGACTGGAATAACTTGGGAAGATGTATGGACTTTTCTACAGGTTTATGAGGTGCTAACTGGTGTAAGAGTTGAAGGAAAACTCCAGGCTCAAAAGAAAGATGCTGTGTTACATTCTCTTCCACCTGAGTGGCCCCAAGATCATGTTCTTGATATACAAAAACTAAAAGAAGGCAATTCAAAGATTTTAGTTGTTTTGGACGATGATCCTACAGGAACACAAACTGTTCATGATATTGAGGTATTAACGGAATGGTAAGTGTATTTCATTTTCTTCTGTTATTTCTAGTTGCTATGCAGAATCAGTGTGAATTATATTTCATACATGTAATACTATCTCAAATCAAACCACCAAAGCACTGGTATTTCTATCAATTAGTGCTATTTTTAGTCATTTTCTCAATTAATAACAATTTCTGATCATGACACTCGAGCCTAAAGCAAGAACTTCCCGAGGAAATCTCAAGTTATTACTATTTTGGACACGTTCCTCTGCAGGACCATTGAGTCGCTGATTGAGCAGTTTAGAAAAAATCCGAAATGCTTTTTCATTTTGACAAACTCCAGGTCACTGAGTTCTGAGAAGGTAAAAATCTCAATCCTCATGCAGCAGTATTTTTTATCTAGTTAAACAGGAAAAATAATTACTGCTATTTTGATCTCTCTTATGCAAGAAATCCTCAATATCTTTTAATTTGATTACTTTAATGGTAATCTGTGTTTGGTCACCACTCACCACAATTAAATTTATTTGCTTACTTCAATGATGCTATCTGTATTTTGCCACCACAATCAAATCAACCTAGCTCCCCCACTGGTCTTAGTGTTGCCCCACAAATAGAAAAGCATGGTATTGAAGTACAACGAAAATGTGTTTTCATTAGCAACATGCAATATTTGAGCTGAATACAGTTTTGAACTATAATAGCTTCTACACTTTAATTATAAGTGCCTTACCATAAATTACCTCAAAAACAATCTGATGCATGAGCCTTGAGTAACCAGAGTTCAAGCTACTTGATATTTCAATAATCAGCAATATCAAGTTCATAAGTTTAGAGTTGATCTGTTGCAGGCCAGTGCATTGATAAAAGAGATTTGCAGAAATTTAGATGCTGCAGCGAAATCAGTTGACAAAATTGATTATACTGTTGTTTTGAGGGGAGATTCAACTTTACGTGGTCATTTTCCTGAGGCAAGGATGATTTAGTTTAGCTCAATAAGTATATTTTAATCAATAATATTGACACTCTTACTTCAATTTTCTAAATGATACCAAATTGTTGTGTACAGGAAGCAGACGCTGTTGTTTCAGTATTGGGTGAAATGGATGCATGGATAATTTGTCCCTTTTTCCTTCAGGGAGGGCGTTACACTATTGAAGACATACACTATGTTGCTGATTCTGATACGTATGTCTTGCTATTATGATCTAGTGATAAGGAATTATGAATGGATACAAAATTAGAGTCCTGTGTAATTTAACTTTTTGTCTGCAGGCTTGTTCCTGCAGGGGATACAGAGTTTGCCAAAGATGCTGCCTTTGGCTACAAATCTTCAAACCTGCGTGATGTAAAGCCTCTAATCCCTTTGTTGACTCTATCAATGTAATGTATATTTTCATGCTATGGATAAATTCTAAATTTTGAGATGCTTTTAATCCAAATATAGTGGGTAGAGGAGAAGACAAATGGCCGAATACTTGCAAGTAGTGTTGCATCTATCTCCATCCAACTTTTGAGGAAAGGTGGCCCAGAGGCAGTTTGTCAGCATCTATGCAGTTTGCAGAAGGTATACAAAATTGGAGATATAGTTACTGTTCCTTAGTTTGTATATTTTTAAGTTCTTAATACGAAGTTATACTGAATCCACTTACTATGATTGTGTCATTGTATTAAGCAGGGGTCAATATGCATAGTTAATGCAGCTAGTGATAGAGACATGACCGTATTTGCACTTGGAATGATCAAGGCAAAACTTCTTCGTACTCCTTCATGCTTTTTTGTCCCTTTTCACTTGTTTTGTTACTGATGCAAATGTTCTTGGACTGTTTTGTCTTATTAACAGGCTGAATTGATGGGAAAACGTTTTTTGTGCCGCACTGCTGCTAGTTTTGTGTCTGCCCTGTTGGGAATTATCTCTAAGCCTCCAATATTGCCAAATGATCTAGGAATAACTAAAGAAAGGAATGGTGGTTTGATAGTTGTGGGATCCTATGTTCCAAAAACAACAAAGCAGGTTATAAATGAAATAAGGATTGAAATCTAATCTCTCAAGCATACCCATTTTTTCATTTAGGTTTACACTTGTAAGTTGTAATCTACAGGTTGAAGAGCTCAAATTACAGTGTGGCCAGTTCATAAAAAGCATTGAGGTGATCAACATTCCAAATTTATTTTCTTCAGTTTCTATTGTTAATTGTTAATTCTCTTATGGAGAGAATGATAAGAAAAGTTTGTTTAGCAAAGACATCCATTTTTATGCCTAATGCAATATTTTTATTTTCAAATTTCTTTGCTGGTCTAATAAGGGTTTCTTTGTAATAGGTATCAGTTGAAAAAATTGCAATGAATCCTATTGAAGAGAGGGAGGAGGAAATCAGTAGAACAGCTGAATTAGCAGATATATATCTTAAAGCTCATAAAGATACTCTTATAGTGACCAGCCGAAATCTCATAACTGGGAGAAGTTTGTCTTTCTCCTTTTGCTTGTTTTTCTTCTTTCCATCCCTTGCTTAGTTAGAGATTGGAACCGTCTTTGCATTGAAGTTCTTTACCATTCAAAGCAAAGAATAGTGCATTTAAATGGGAGAAATATAAATTTAAGTTCCTCAATCTAATATTCCGGTTTATTTTTCAAATGTGCAGCTGCCGCTGAGAGTTTGGACATTAACTTTAAAGTGAGTTCTGCTTTGGTGGAAATAGTGAAAAGAATTGCTACAAAACCTCGCTATATAATTGCTAAGGTACTCAATGCTCAAGGGACCCAGTGAACATGCACTTCAATGATAAAATTTTTCATTTTTTCGAAAAATAATCACTACTTTAGAGGGGGTCAATATTGCATATATTACCAGTCTGATCAGACCTTTCTGGGTTGATCATCCAGGCATTACAGGCACACTTTGTATCAAGATTCAAGATCATGTTTTTAGCTATGCTTTATCATAAGGTTGATTGACATGAGAAGATGAGAAATGTATTGTTAAGGAATTAGTTCAGTACAAAATTTTAGCGGCATAGAAGTAAAAGTTGACAATTAGGTTTCATGCTCAAGAAAACAAGAAATTTGTTCAAAAACATTTTTTGCAGTTGATTTGTTACTAGAGATTTTATGAGGTAATATTTAAAAGCTCTTTCTTATGTATAGAAATACATCATTGCATATGCACTTATCCTTCTTCATTTTTCAAGTGAAAGAAAATAGTTTCATGCATGTATCATATACTGCTGCATATTCTTCCTTTTGTCTTTCGCATGTTTTTAATCATAAACTGACAAATAGTACCTTTTCTAGGGAGGTATTACGTCTTCAGACCTTGCCACAAAAGCCCTTGGTGCAAGATGTGCGAAGATAGTTGGACAAGCACTTGCTGGTATTCCCTTGTGGCAATTAGGCCCTGAAAGTAAACATCCTGGAGTTCCTTATATTGTCTTCCCTGGTAATTTTTTTTTTTTCTAATTTCATTTTCCCCCTTTTCTTATTACAGTTTCTAACTGTTAGAATAGGATCAGTTCCATATTCTGCATTTATTAGTATTATTTCTAACCAATGAGTATCTGCTGCTGTAAAAAATATATCTTCCTTTATTCTTCAGTATATTTCATCTTATCAAAGATAATTTGCTACTTGTAGGAAATGTTGGTGACAGCACAGCATTGGCAACAGTTGTGAAGTCCTGGACTTGTCCAATCAGAACTACATCAACAAAAGAAATTCTTAATGTAAGGATCATCTTGTTCACAGCTTTGCAACTGATTTATACTCTTATAATCCTGATTTTTCTTTTCCTTTTTTTTTTTTTGCATAAAGAATGCAGAAAGGGGTGGATATGCTGTTGGAGCATTTAATGTCTATAATTTGGAAGGAGTTGAGGCTGTTGTCTCGGCTGCAGAGGAAGAGCAAAGTCCTGCTATATTACAGGTCAGGAAGAGTGAGTTCAAAATATTGATTTGTATGTATCGCTTTTCTTTGCTGGGAAGAAAAACTAAATATAAATCAAGAGTACAGAATGACCTACTTTGCTTCGTCTAAATTTCTTCTGAGATATCTTTGCAATTTTCAGATCCATCCAGGTGCCTTGAAGCAAGGAGGAATTCCCTTGGTTGCTTGTTGCATTTCTGCTGCAGAGCAAGCTAGTGTAAGTGGCATTATGTTATTTAAAGTTAATGGAGATCTACAAAAAACAAAATCGGAAAGTTCTCTGTCAATCTGGAACTAGATGCTTGATAATAAAGTTAAGCTCTGAAATGAAATAAATGAATTTTTACTCTTGAGAATCTTAAAAATTGAATTTGCATAGTTTGTGTTACAATGCTGAGGATGAATCATAGAAACTAGTATCAGTAAATAAAGCAAAGAGGGTTCCGTATTGGAGCAAACTGTAGCTACTATCATTACATTAATAATGTGTTTTAGGTAAAAGGAAAACATCATTTTCTTAAAGGATTTTTAGTAACCGCTAGAGTAGAATGTTTTCATCCTTATATATTTTTTTAAAGAAAACTTTTAAAGATATGAACAAGCATCGCTTAAACATCATTAAAACTCTCGTACATTTATTTATTGGCTATTACAACACGTATCTTACAAAGTAGTACCTGATAAATAGTTTCATTCAACAACTGAGGGTGAGAAGAGCACAGAGGTATGTATTTAGTTTGGTAACCAATAAACTATTAGTTTAAGTGTCTTTAAATTTGATGTTCATATGTGACAGGTTCCCATTACTGTTCACTTTGATCATGGAACTTCAAAGCAGGATCTTGTTGAAGCTCTTGAGTTGGTAATTTGCATTTTTTTACTTGCATAACAACCATACTTACAGAACCATTTCAATCTCAAATATGATGTAGCATCCATTTTGTGCTTAGTTATTGCTCTGTTATCTCAACTGCCATGTGAATGTAATGATTCCAGGGATTCAGTTCTGTGATGGTTGATGGTTCACATCTTTCTTTTGATGAAAATGCTACATACACAAAATTTATATCATTACTGGCTCACTCAAAAAATATGTTGGTTGAAGCTGAGCTAGGAAGATTGTCAGGGACAGAAGATGATTTGACTGTAGAAGAATATGAAGCCAGACTGACAGATGTTAATATGGTTGCTTCCTCTCCTCTATGCTACTCAAAGTTTTCTTCTGTGATTGTGCTAAACTCATTTATGCTTGTTACTTTAATTTCAGGCATCAAAGTTCATTGATGAGACTGGCATAGATGCTTTGGCAGTGTGTATTGGCAATGTTCATGGAAAGTACCCTGCAAGTGGTCCAAATCTCAGATTGGATCTGCTTAAGGTGATAATACATTTCAGTTTGTATTCTTGATGCTTTTATTGGTAAATTTTTTATTTTTCAAAAAAAATCAAAATCAAAAGTCCATACCATAGCTGGTAATCAATGTAATAAATTTTGACATTCTACTATGTTTAGGAGCTACATGCTTTGATCCTCAAGAAAGGAGTTTTTCTGGTTCTTCACGGTGCCTCTGGTTTGAACAAAGAACTTGTTAAGGTACAGTTTCATAAATAATTGATTTTGGAATTTGACTTTAAGTTTTTATCTGTCAAAGTAACATTTAGCTGTTATGAGCATTGAGTCAAAGGTACAGTTGTAATCTGTCTCAGATTTTCCAAGTTATCCTTGTTTGGATGAATTTCTCCATGAGCACTCACAGAGGAAGAAAATAAGAATGAAAAATGAAATAAGTTTCTCGTATTGACTAAAAATAGCTTATGCATTAAGTTAAAAACAGCCCTTATATTAAGTAAACTTTTGGTCCATCAAAATAACATAGTTTCGTGATGTGCAACGAATTCTAGTAGTTTTTGCACTTTATATTGCTTACATCACAAGAGCTTCTTGATTGACAGGAGTGCATAAATCTTGGTGTTCGAAAGTTCAATGTCAACACTGAAGTAAGGAAAGCATACATGGATTCCCTGAATACCCCACAGAGAGATCTAGTTCATGTTATGGCTTCAGCAAAGGAAGCCATGAAAGCTGTGGTTGCAGAAAAGATGCATCTCTTTGGTTCAGCAGGAAGGGCATGATTTCTAAAGATTTATTAGCTAGGATTATTGGTGACTATCAACTTCAATTTATTTTTCAAATGTGTCTTGTAGTAAGGAATATCACTACCTCATGAATCCATTATTTACTTCAATTCATTTTATGAAGAAACTTCTCAGCTTTATCTTTCTCATATTTTTTAAAGAGATACTTCATAAGTTACAGCGTTATACATGAAACCATTGTCTTCCATCTTAGCCAGTAAGGTCAAATCAACGACTTTGTTCTAAGTTTTCTCTTTTCAAAGACCAAAGTGAAAGTACCTACCTTACTGTTTTCCCTGAATTCAATCTTTCAAAAGGTACATTTTAGATGATGATTGGGGGACACAATTCCGAAGTTACCAACCGAAATAAACCAAACATTTGAAAGAAAAAGTTTTAATTCATTGTGCAGCAATTACCTCAAATAAAACTGCTTGTGTTTGTAACACTTTCTTGTATGCAAAAAGACCACCAGAGTTTTACAGAAAATAACATCCATATCAACTTTCTATAATAAAGGGTAAATAGACTCAATTACAACAAAGGAGAAACCACTCATAATAACCACGTCAGTTTCGGCTTGTTGTTCTCCGAAACACTAACAATGAGGGAAATAGTAGTGCTACAACAATCCGTGAAAGTACATTCTCACAAAGCATTTCTCGGAGAAGTTTCTCTGCCTTATCATTCTCGTCTTTCCGAAAGGGAGCACGAATTATTATTTCAAAAGTTATAGCATCAGGGATACAACCATTTTCTTCCATTATTGACAGCAAGGTCAATGCCTCCTCGATCAATCCCTCTTTACAGAAACCATTGATCACAGTATTACATGTGCGGGCATATAGACAATAGCCTTTAGCCAAAAGATATTCAAAAACCTGTAATGCAATTTCAAGTCTACCATTTTCACATAGTCCGTCAAGAAGTATATTGAACGTGTACATATCTGGCTTAACTCCCTGATCTTTCATTCTGTTGAACAATGCAATTGCCTCGTCAAGATGATGATTTTTGCATAAACCGTCTATTAAGGAACTGTAGGTGATGATATCTGTTAATTGACCTCTATCATGTATCTCATGAATAAGATTCCAAGCATTCGAGATTCTCCCAGATTTGCACAAACCATCAATCAAAGTATTGTAAGTCACTGTACCAGGAATTATATTTCTCTTCTGCATTTCTTTAAGGAGATTAATGGCCTCATCTGCCATTTTATTCTTACATAATCCATTGATTATGATATTTATAGCTGTGAAGATCAGGAGTTACTCCCATCCGAGACATAGCCTTGAATATATGTTTTGCATCCTTCATTTTATTTACTAAACAATAACCATCCATTAAAGTGCTATAAGTAATAACATTAGGTTTGACGCCTTGTTTCATCATCACGCCTTGTTTGTTGTTATCCTGTCCTGATATTCCATTTTCTCTACAATTATGTGAATCTTCCTTGAAAAATTTAGAAATAGTAAAATCTTTTATGCCCTCAATGTATTTCATTTCTCCTTTTTTCGAAAATAAATTTGTATATTTCAGTGAAAACTTATCTCTATCTAAGATCTTGAATCAAATCTTTTGATATTAAAAAAAAATGCATGTCTTTTTCTTTTATTTATTAAAGTTGTTTTTTATTATCATTCTTACGAGAATAGTCTTTTTACTCTAAAAAAAATAAAAAAACATGTCTTTCTTTTATTTATTAAGGTTATTTTTTTTTTATTATTCTCACGAGAATAGTCTTTTTACTAAAAAAAAAAAAAATCAATTTCTGTAAACAATCAGAATAACAACAACAATAAAGATATTCAAAATAATTAATATATTTTCTTAAATTAAAATATATATTTCTATACTTTTTTTTACAACTTTATTTTATTAATTTCATTAAATTTATTATAAAAGTTATATTAATAAAAATGCACTTTACACAATCATCTTTAATAAATATTAGTACTAAGTATACTTTAATTTTTTTTTTCTTAAAATGCTTCGGCCAAATTTGTTAAAAATTAAGATAAAGTATAAGATAAATATTTTTGTTTTGTTTAATTTAAAAAATAATTATGAAATAACATAAATTAAAAAATATATATGATAAAAATTGATTTTTATCGTTAATCAGAAAATCATTGAACAAAAAGTTGAGCATAATATCAAGTGTTCAAAGGATATACTTACTCCCATTTCTCTTAATTTTAAATCATTTTATTTAAATTTTACTTTTCTATTAATGATAAAAATTATATAAAAAATACAAGAAGCGAGTTGAATTGTATTGATTGTTTAACACAAGGGACATTGTGAATTCACGGAGAATTCACTTGTAATTCTAATCCGAGGGACATTGTGAATCCACGACGAATTCACTTATATATTTTCAAACCGAGGGACATTGTGAATTCATGAATAATTCACTTGTAATTTAAAATTGAGGGATATTGTGAATTCGTAAGGAATTCACTAGAATTTCCAAACCGAGGGATCTTGTGAATTCATGAAGAATTCACTTGCAATTCCAATACGAGGGACATTGTGAATTCACGAAGAGTTCACTTAAAATTTCAAACCGAGGGACATTGTAAATTCATAAAGAATTCACTTATTGTAATTCCAATCAGAGGGACATTGTGAATTCAAGAAGAATTCACTTGTAATTCAAATCCGAGGGACATCGTGAATTCACGAAGAATTCATTTGTGATTCTAAACCGAGAGTCATTGTGAATTCACGAAGAATTCACTTTCAATTCTAAACCGAGGGTCAATGTGAATTCACGAAGAATTCACTTGTTTTTCCAAGCCGAGAGTCATTGTGAATTCACGAAGAACTCACATGTAATTCATATTTGAGGGTCTTTGTGAATTCACGAAGAACTCACTTGTAATTCCAATCTGAGGGTGTTAAGTCAAGATGATTTAACAGTCTGTTGTGCCTGTAGACGGAAGGAAGAGCACAGACTAAAGAGACATCAGACTAAAGCATCAGACGGAAGGAACAGACTGAAGCATCAGACGGAAGAGCCTCATACTGAAGCATCAGACGGAAGAGGCTCAGACTGAAGCATCAGACGGAAGAGTCTCAGACTGAAGCATCAAACGGAAGAACACAAACTGAAGGAACAGACGCAAGGAGACAGACGAATGAATTCAACACAACCCATTTATTTATTCATTCGTCTACCTCGTTTAATGAAGTTCAGACGGTAATTCACGCCCCAATTCAAATCTAGCCGTTACTCAAGAAGCTTCCAAAGACAGAATAGAGATCTGTGCAAAACCCCTGCAACACGAAAAGCAAACATGTTTTTTGTTGATGTCTCTGATCAAGTCAGAAAAAGCATGTGCAAACATTAATTATTCTGATTGATCTCTGTCACACATTTGAAGACCTCAAGACAAAGGACCAACAATCAAATCTTCAGTCTAACGGATACTTCAAGGAGCTCTCTATAAAAGGACTTCATTACTTCAAGAGAAGGCTGGCGAACTGCAGAACAAAGAAATCATACTCAAATTTCAAGCTCTCAAGCAAAGTTCACTCGCCCTGAACTTAGAATAGATCTCATTGTAAAACCCCTCTCTGCGCAAAGGATAAACTTATTCTTTCATCTTCCTAAATCCACTGTTGTGGTGCTCTTAGCCTGAGGAGGCTGTGTTTCAAAGAATACATTGTTTAGCCTGCAGAGGCTGGGTTCAAAGAATACTGGGTTAGCTTGAGAAGGCTGTGTTCAAATAATATCTGTATTTTAGCTAGGAGTGGCTGGGTTCAAAGAATACTCATAGTGGAACCTTAGCGTGTTGCTAGGGAACTGGATGTAGTCTTGATCGACGGAACCAGTATAAAAATATTGTTGTCTTCTCTATTGATTTATCTGTTAACTAACAGGGGATAATAACGGGGATAATAACTTGAACAGTTTGATTATAAAATCAATCATAAAGAAGAAAACAATCTTGCGTCTGATCAAGCTTTGAAAACAACAGACGCAAATGCATCGTCTTAGAGAAAAAAGTTTTAAAAATAGTCTACACAATTCAACCCCCCTTCTTGTGTGTTTTTGTACTTTATAGTTTGGTATCAAAGCTCAACCTCTAAGGGTTGAGCGGTTAACAGCTGCTAGAGGAAAAGATCCGGGATGGCGAACTCCCAGACGATGTTCATTGCAGAAGGCTCCTCCATGAACACTCTTCCAGCTTTCTCTGGAAATGATTACCCTTACTGGGCAGACCGGATGGAGATGTATATCAAGTCTACAAAATATAGACTGTGGAAGATCATAACAGAAGGAGACATTTCCCTAACCAAGCCTGAATCAAAGTGGGGAAATGAAGAATATACAATCGCAGAGCTCAACAACAAGGCACGTTATGCTATAATGTGTGCTCTTTCTAGGACAGAATATAACAGATTCTGTGCCTACAAAACAACCAAAGAGCTTTGGGATGCGTTGAAGATCTCTTATGAAGGAACTGAAGATGTCAGACTTAGGAAAGCTGTCACCCTTCAAAGAGAATACAAAATGTTCTCCATGGAAAGAGAAGAATCTATAGACGGAATGTTTGGAAGATTCCAAACAATTCTGAATGGGCTAGCTACATTGGAAATTACTTTTTCAAGAGCCCAAAACAACATGAAGATTTTGGACAACTTACCTGCACCATGCGAAGCTATGTCCACTGCTATATCTGTTGGGAGAAATATGAAGACAAGGACTCTGGATGAACTCATTGGAGCGCTGAGAGTGCGTGAAGTTCATTTATGTAAAAGGGAGAAGCTGAAAATTCAAGAGCTTATTGCTCTATCCAACATTGATGAGCTTGATGGAGAAGAGTCAAGTATGAAGAAAGCAGAATCAACAGACTCAGAAGATTCCTCTGAAGAAGAAATCTCCTTGATGGCAAGAAGATTCAAAAGATTGATGAAGAAGAGGGATCCCAAAAAGATTAGAAGAAAGAAAAAACAAGCCACTTTGGATGATCTCGATGATGAAAGCTCAGACGAATCATCTGAAGAAAAGAATGCAAATATTTGTCTCATGGCAAGAGACATTCTATCATCTGAGGTAAATCTTTTAAATATATCTAGTTCATCCTCATCTTCTTGATTGATTGATCGACTATGAGGACATGTCATATGATGTTCTTCTCGTTAACTCACATTTTATAGCTCAAGAATATATAAGTTGCAAATCTAAGCTCAAAAAGGCTTTAGAACAAATTGAAAATCTGAAAGCTATAAATGTCCAGTTATCTGAGAAATATATATCAGATAAATTATCCTCTTCGTCTAATACTGAAAAGAGTCATCTTCTTCTTAGACTTGATATTTTAAAAGAAGAAAATGAACTCTAAAAGAAAGATTTAAACAAGTTCACCTTGAGTTCTTCCAAGCTCAAAAATAATTTAAAATATGGAAGATTTCCTCTTAACAAGAGTGAACTTGGTTATAATCTTGTGACAGACGAAAGAAAATCACAAATTAATTTGTCTGTATATAGAAGCATACATGATTTTTATTTAAGGTCTCCGAAACAATTTAAAGGTCATTCAAGAACCTATGACAGACGGAATCTTACAACTAACAAAATTAGACCCAAGAAAATTTGGGTACCAAGATCAAAATTAATTTTTTGTTGTAGATAGAAAGAGAGAATATATGAAGATGGTACAATCTGGACAATGGATACATGCAACATGTGATCATCAACATGTCCTTGTTCCAAATCAACAGATCATGTAAAAGATCTACCTTCTATGGGTCTTGAGAAGACAGATTCACCAATTCAGATGGAAGAAGCAAAATTTTCAAAGAATGCAAACAGGTCGAATTTTAGAGACCTTTCTGAATGTGCTTTGGTGTCAAGAAAAATTGAACCCAAGTGCATTGAAGAAATGCATTCAAATATCAATTAAATGGAGCTTGAAATAATGTTTTAAGCAAGGTGAGTTGCTCATGTGTACATCCAACAAAAAAAAAAAAAAAAGATCAGAAGCTGAGGGGGAGCATAATACAAGTGCTCAATCTGAAAGGAAGTTTATATGCAGAAGAAGACAAGAGGATGAAGAACAAGTTGAGGGGAGATTTTGATCTGTTACTCTTTCAAGTTCAGTCTGATAAAGATCATCTCTCTAACTCTGATACATCCTTTTGCTCTGTCTAAAGTAGAAGATCAAGGATCTGCTAGTGTGGTCTATAATCATCAAAAAGGGGGAGATTGTTAAGTCAAGATGATTTAGCATCTTAGTTTTGATAATTACAGAACAGTTTGTTATGCCTGTAGACGGAAGGAAGGGCACAGACTAAGAGGCATCAGACTGAAGCATCAGACGGAAGGAACAGATTGAAGCATCAGACGGAAGAGCCTAAGACTGAAGCATCAGACGGAAGAGTTTAAGACTGAAGCATCAGACGGAAGAACCTAAGACTGAAGCATTAGACGGAAGAGCCTCAGACTGAAGCATCAGACGAAAGAGCCTCAGACTGAAGAGCCTCAGACTAAAGCATCAGACGGAAAAACACTGAAGGAACAGACGGAAGGAGACAGACGAATGAATTCAACACACAACCCATTTATTTATTCATTCGTCTACCTCGTTTAATGAAGTTCAGACGGAGTAACTCACGCCCCAATTCAAATTTAGCCGTTCCTCAAGAAGCTTCCAAAGACAGAATAGAGATCTGTGCAAAATCCCTGCAACACGAAAAGCAAACATGCTTTTTGTTGATGTCTCTGATCAAGTCAGAAAAAGCCTGTGCAAACATTAATTATTCTGATTGATCTCTGTCACACGTTTGAAGACCCCAAGACAAAGGACCAACGATCAAATCTTCAGTCTAACGGACACTTCAAGGAGCTCTCTATAAAAGGACTTCATTACTTCAAGAGAAGGCTGGTGAACTGCAGAACAAAGAAATCATACTCAAGCTTCAAGCTCTCAAGCAAAGTTCACTCGCCCTGAACTTAGAATAGATCTCATTGTAAAACCCCTCCCTGTGCAGAGGATAAACTTATTCTTTCATCTTTCTAAATCCACTGTTGTGGTTCTCTTAGCCTGAGGAGGCTGTGTTTCAAAGAATACCTTGTTTAGCCTGCAGAGGCTGGGTTCAAAGAATACTGGGTTAGCTTGAGAAGGCTGTGTTCAAATAATATCTGTATTTTAGCCAGGAGTGGCTGAGTTCAAAGAATACTCATAGTGGAACCTTAGCGTGTTGCTAGGGAACTGGATGTAGTCTTGATCAGACGAACCAGTATAAAAATATTGTTGTCTTCTCTATTGATTTATCTGTTAACTAACAGGGATAATAACTTGAACAGTTTGATAATAAAATCAATCTTAAAGAAGAAAACAATCTTGTGTCTGATCAAGCTTTGAAAACAACAGACGCAAACGCATCGTCTTAGAGAAAAAAGTTTTAAAAACAGTCTACACAATTCTTGTGTGTTTTTGTACTTTACAGAGGGTTGAATTCACGAAGAATTCACTTGTAATTCCAATATGAGGGTCATTGTAAATTCATGAAGAATTTACTTGTAATTCCAATCCAAGGATCATTATGAATTCACAAAGAATTCACTTGTAATTATAATCCGAGGGACATTGTGAATTCATGATGAATTCATTTGTTGTAATTCTAGTCCGAGGGACATTGCGAATTCATGAAGAATACACTTGTAATTCCAATTCGAGAGTCATTATAAATTCACAAAGAATTCACTTGTAATTGCAATGTAATGGACATTGTGAATTCACGAAGAATTCACTTGTTGTAATTCTAATCCGAGGGTCATTGTGAATTCATGAAGAATTCACTTGTAATTGAAATCCGAGGGACATTGTGAATTCACGAAGAATTCACATGTAATTGCAATCTGAGGATCATTGCGAATTCACGAAGAACTCATTTGTAATTTCAATCCGAGGGTCATTGTGAATTCACGAAGAACTCACTTATATTTTCAATTTGAGGGTCATTGTGATTTCACGAAGAATTCATTTGTAATTCCAATCAGAGGGACATGGTGAATTCATGAAAATTCACTTGTAATTCCATTCCGAGGGTCATTGTGAATTCACAAAGAAATCACTTGTAATTTCGATCCGAGGGACATTATTAATTCACGAAGAATTCAGTAGTAATTCCAATCTAGGGTACATTGTGAATTCACGAAGAATTCACTTGTAATTCAAAACCGAGTGACATTGTGAATTCACGAAGAATTCACTTGTAATTCCAATCTAAGTGACATTGAGAATTCACGAAGAATTCACCGGTAATTCCAATCCGAGGAACAATATGAATTCACGAAAAATTCAATAGTAATTCCAATATGAGGGTTAATGTAAATTCACGAAGAATTCACTTGTTATTCCAATCCGAAGGTCATCGTGAATTCACGAAGAATTTACTTGTAATTGCGATCCGAGCAACATTGTGTATTTACTTATAGTCCCATTCTGATGGACATTGTGAATTCACGAAGAATTCACTTGTTGTAATGTCATTCCGAAGGACATTGTGAAATCACGAAGAATTCACTTGTTGTAATTCCAATCCGAGGGTCATTGTGAAATCACGATGAATTCACCTGTTGTAATCCCAATCCGTGGGACATTGCGAATTTACGAAGTATTCATTTTTAATTCCAATTCGAGGGACAGTGTGAATTCACGAAAAATTCACTTGTGATTCCAATCCAAGGGTCATGAAGAATTCACTTGTAATTCTAATCTGAGGGTCATTGTGAATTCACGAAGAATTCACTTGTAATTGCAATCCGAGGGACATTGTGAATTCACGAAGAACTAACTTGTAATTCCTATCTGAGGGACATTGTGAATTCACGAAGAATTCACTTATTGTAATTCTAATCCGAGGGACATTGTGAATTCACGAAGAATTCACTAGTTGTAATTCCAGTCCGAGGGACATTGTGTTTTCACGAAGAATTCATTTGTGATTCTAATCCGAGGGATATTGTGAATTCACTTGTAATTCCAATCCGAGGGACATTGTGAATTCACAAAGAATTCACTTGTAATTCCAACCCGATGGTCATTCTTAAGTCACGAAGAATTTACTTGTAGTTCTCATCAAAGGTCATTGAGAATTCATGTAGAAAACACTTGTAATTCAAATTTTAGGGTCATTGTGAATTCAAAAAGAAATCACTATTAATTTCAATTCGATGGTAGTTGTGAATTCACGAAGAAAACATTTGTAATTCCACACCGAAAGTCAATGTGAATCAATGAAGAATTCACATTGAATTCTTAATCGGGGTTCATTGTGAATTCTTGAAGAATTCACATGTTATTCCAATCCGATAGTCATTGTGAATTCACGAAGAACTAACTAGTAATTGCGATCCGAGGGACATTGTGAATTCACGAAGAATTCACTTATAGTAATTCTAATCCGAGGGACATTGTGAATTCACGAAGAATTCACTAGTTGTAATTCCAATCCGAGGGACATTGTGTTTTCACGAAGAATTCATTTGTGATTCTAATTCGAGGGACATTGTGAATTCACTTGTAATTCCAATCCGAGGGACATTGTGAATTCACAAAGAATTCACTTGTAATTCCAACCCGATGGTCATTCTTAAGTCACGAAGAATTTACTTGTAGTTCTCATCAAAGGTCATTGAGAATTCATGTAGAAAACACTTGTAATTCCAATTTTAGGGTCATTGTGAATTCAAAAAGAAATCACTATTAATTTCAATTCGATGGTAGTTGTGAATTCACGAAGAAAACACTTGTAATTCCACACTGAAAGTCAATGTGAATCAATGAAGAATTCACATTGAATTCCAAATCGGGGTTCATTGTGAATTCTTGAAGAATTCACATGTTATTCCAATCCGATAGTCATTGTGAATTCACGAAGAACTAACTAGTAATTGCGATCTGAGGGACATTGTGAATTCACGAAGAATTCACTTATAGTAATTTGGTCAATTCAATCTTATAAAATTGAAAATTTTTGGGAAATAAAAATGAAGTAATTTTTCATTTTTTGTTTTATTTAATCGTTTGTAGAGGAACCCTACCTTCTCTTATCCACTCAACACGTGCAATTTCTTTTCCGTCGATACGTCCTGCAATTTGTACTTGAACTCCTTTTGTACCAAATCACTATTAATTTCTATTCGATGGTAGTTGTGAATTCACGAAGAAAACACTTGTAATTCCACACCGAAAGTCAATGTGAATCAATGAAGAATTCACATTGAATTCCAAATCGGGGTTCATTGTGAATTCTTGAAGAATTCACATATTATTCCAATCTGATGGTCATTGTGAATTCACGAAGAACTAACTAGTAATTGCAATTCGATGGACATTGTCAACTCACTTGTAATTCCAATCCGATTGTCATTTTGAATTCACGAAGAAATCATTTGTGGTAATTCCAATCCGAGGGATAATGTGAATTCACGAAAAATTCACTTGTTGTAATTCCAATCTAAGGGACATGGTTAATTAACGAAGAATTCATTTGTAACTGAGGAACAATCTGAATTCACGAATAATGCACTTGTAATTCCAATCCGAGAGACATTGTAAATTCACGAAGAATTCACTTGTAATTGCAATCTGAGAGACATTGTAAATTCTCGAAGAATTCACTTGTAATTCCAATTTGAGTGACATTGTAAATTCACGAAGAATTCACTTGTAACTGCAATCCGAGAGACATTGTAAATTCTCGAAGAATTCACTTGTAATTCCAATTTGAGTGACATTGTGAATTCACGAAGAATTCACTTATTGTAATTCCAATCCGAGGGACATTGTGAATTTACAAAGAATTCACTTTTTATAAAACAAAGCATAACATAATTGCTTAAGGCTAAAGTAACAAAAAGAAAGCTATAAGAAAGGTTATGTTGAAGGCAAAACGCACCATCTCAAGAAGCACGAAGTGAATCTAGTTCTAACAAAGGGATTTATAGGTGGAGGAAACTTTGCAGAGACAAATGAAAGAACCCTATGCGTGAATGAATGAATAGAAGAATGAATGATGGATGAATCACAAAACAGTTGAATGAAGCACATGCAGAACTGGGTTAAGGGAAAGCCCCAACTTCCTGCCAAAGAAAACAAGAACGAAACAACTGGGTTAAAGAAAGAAGAAACAAGAAAGAAAGAAAGAAAAACTTGTAAATTGTTAAAGAAGAAGAAACCAGAAAAGAAAAACTGGGTTAAGGGTGAAGTATTTGAAACTTGTAAGTTTTTAAAGAAAAAAGAAACAAGAAAGAAAGAAAAGAAAAAACTGGGTTATGGGTGAAGTAACGAACCGAGAGGAATACCGCGAGCTTGTTTTGGCAAGAGTGCTCGAGGGTTCCTAATAACAACCAAACACTTATATATACTAATGACCAACAAGGATTATTATTGCTTAGAACTCCACATCTCCTATTACCTTTTTTATTCAAATTTTTGCAGAATCCAATGAAATTTTATTTTTTTTCCTTACTAAGGATATATCATATGTGTGGAGAGGAGAAAGAAAACCCATGAAGGTAAAGTGCCCACCATACAATTTAAACTATCATGGCAATTAAATTATCATTTTTTAAAAACAATAAATCAATTTTAAGGATTGATCTATGACCAAAGTTTCGAAATTAGTTTTACCATCTGTAAATCATTCTATGATAAAATAAAAGGTTACAAATTGTGTGTGTTTGGAAACATCCTAAATCAACAAAATTGAGTTCGGACAACATTAAAATCTTTGCCTCTTCAGGTACCTTAAATTCGTAAAATTAATCTTGCGGTTGATAGAATTAAATGGAAAGAAGTAAAATTTTTTAGTCTTACAGAATTCCTCTGCTTAGTCTTTGAAATATTTGAAGAATATGATTTCTAATTTTTTATTAAAAAAATACTTAAAAGATCACGTAATATGATTTCTAATATTCCAAAATTTGTTTATATATTTTTAATATTTTGAAGATTATTTTTTAAAATAACAGTAATAATTTACGGAATAAGTTATTGATTTGTATTAATATAAAAAAAATTTAATTATTAAATATAATTTTACTTCACTAACAATCATCATAATATATAATCAATTAATTAATCAACTCACAAAATATATATATAAAAAAAATATATTTCTTTCTTCATATTTTATACCATTACAACATTACAATTTTATAATAAATCTTTTATATATATATATATATATATATATATATATTAAAAACATCGTAGTAATTATTTTCTTATATATGTTAAAAACATCATAGTAATTATATTACGTACGAGGATAATAACCTCGTGTATCAGTATTCACAGTTGACTAGGATAAGTTCAGTTCAATCGCATCACAATCACAATATTGATTAACATCACACTCATACACACTCTCTCTCTTCAGTTCCAAATTTCAATGGCAGATCAGAGCCAGAAACCAGAGACATTCGAACTCAACAATGGCACCACACGTGTCCTACTCACCAATCTCGGTTGCACCATCATCTCCTTATCCGTTCCCGGAAAAGATGGTTTTTCTTTTTTCGTTCCAAAATTTCATTTGTTTTTCATTCTCATTCATTCCTGTGTTTGCCTTTTGCTGATGCATAACACCTCTCTGTTTTTTTTTTTTCCTTCAAGGGGTGTTATCCGACGTCGTTCTTGGCCTTGACTCTGTTGAATTGTATCAGGTCCCATTTAATTATACAATTTCTTTTGACAATTTCGAGTTATAATCGTAATGGGTAGTTTTGTTGTGGCTTAGATATGGTTCTTTGGTTGATGGGCATCATGTTTTTCACGTAAAAATTCTACCTTTCTGGTTTAAGGAATAGAACGATGTATTAGATCGCATACGAGAAACTGTGAAAGTGATCTCTTGTGACTGCAATGTGTCTATTGTTATTATTGTTTGATCAAATTTTATTATTTTTTATGTTAGTAGTTTGGTTAATAAAGAAGATTTTGCATTAAATAATTTAAATAAGAGTGGCATGCATTACCAAACTCTGGAAAAAGGTTGAGTTAATTTACAATGTCAACTAATAATAAATCATAATACTTGGTATGACCGATTGTTGAAGTAGTTCTTATGAAAGTAAACAAAGTTATCATAGATGACAATCTATGATTGATGATAGTATTAAGAAAATTGCACTGTCTAGTTTAATTCAGAAAAGCTTTTCATGATTACTTAATCTTAACTGTCCTTGAGTGGTTGAACGATCTTCCCTTGCTTTGTGTATTATGTGTGAAATTTTTAGTTTTGCTTTGATGGTTGATTTGTTGAGTTTATGTTGCATGCAAGCAGAAAGGTCTTTCTCCATATTTTGGCTGCATTGTGGGTCGAGTTGCGAATCGAATCAAGGATGGCAAGTTTACACTTGATGGGGTTCAGTACTCTTTGCCTATCAACAATCCCCCAAACAGTCTCCATGGTATCAATTCTATGTTTGCACAGTCTTCATTCTTGCAGTTTGAGTTTGTTCGTAAACCAATCCAGTCAAATTATGTATAGTTCAAGTTCAACATGTTTATTTAAAATGTTTAGCTCAAGTTCAGTTTATACAGTTCATGAACCAAATTTAATGAGTCAATTATTGAATTGATTCAGTTTATTGCGGGTCCTAATTGCTGTGTTTTCGCCAAGAGGTTGAAACTGTCCATTTTGGATTGTGTATTTAAACTATTCCTTTCAGATTTTCAATCCATATATGACAGTCTCAAGTGTTTTTTTCTAAAGAAAAAGTCTTACTCTTAGGAATAATCTATGAACTTTGCCTGCTGTTTTCCTGATCCCCTGTTCCCTCTCGAGATTTCAGGTGGAAATGTTGGGTTTGATAAGAAGGTATGGGAGGTAGTCGAATATAAAAAAGGTGAAACTCCTTCAATCACTTTTAGGTATCATAGTCATGATGGAGAGGAAGGTATTGTGTTTATTCTCTTTTTCTTTCTCACTTTTTAAGTATAATTATGCTCTTCCTTTCCCTTTATTTGGCTCTTGTTTTCTGTTAAACAAGGTTATCCTGGGGATATCACCGTTACTGCAACTTACACACTCACCTCTAGCACAACTTTGAGGCTTGACATGGAAGGAGTGCCAAAGGACAAGCCTACCATAATTAACTTAGCTCAGCATACCTACTGGAACTTGGCTGGTCACAACTCAGGGAATATACTTGATCATTCCATTCAGATATGGGCGAATCACGTCACTCCTGTGGATGAGAATACTATACCAACCGGTGAAATCATGCCGGTGAAGGGTACCCCTTTTGATTTCACAACTGAGAAGAGAATAGGTGACACCATTAATCAAGTTGGAATGGGATATGACCACAATTACGTGCTTGATAGTGGGGAAGACAAGGCAGGACTGAGACATGCGGCGAAAGTGAGGGATCCGTCAAGTTCAAGGGTGCTTAACTTGTGGACAAATGTCCCTGGTGTGCAATTTTACACTGCAAACTATGTTGATGGTGTTCATGGAAAAGGAGGTGCAGTGTATGGAAAGCATGCTGGGTTATGTCTAGAGACACAGGGATTCCCTAATGCCATAAACCAGCCAAATTTTCCATCTGTTGTGGTTCGTCCTGGTGAGAAGTATCAACATAGCATGTTGTTTGAGTTTTCACTAGAGTGATGTTATTGGATTGGCGTAGCTAGTAGCAATGAGTTAGAAATCTTGTTATGCATATGATTTAGAACCTCATCTCTGACTTGTGCTAAAATTATCACTTGTCTGTGTTCAAATAATTGCATGACCATTTCACTGACTCAAGTTTCAATACCACATTATAAGCTGTGCTGTGCTGTTTTATCACTCCTAAATGTTTGACATGATTATTAATAAGTAATAACGAAGAGTCACGTGATTTAATGAATTCCACTTCTTGTAAAAAATAAATATTAAAAAGAACATGTTACTGTATTTTTAACTAAAAATATATGGCACTAATTTAGTTTTAATCAATAAGTTGTTATTATTTGGTCTTTGTCTTTAGTTTAATATCTGAATTTTGTGGAGAATACATCTAATTGTAATTGACTGATATGATATTCATAGCTTTACATTGATATTTTGTTTAGATCTCGAGCATTAACATTATGTTAGAAAGAAAAGTATCCGAGAATAACACTGAGATTCTTCTTAAACTCTTATGAATTTTTAGTTAGTAGTCGCATTTTGTGAAACACATGTTAGGCAACCAGAGTACCACAAGAAACCCCAACTAAAACAAACTCACAGGACATTAGATTTCACATATTTTCTTCAAAATATGTGAAATATACAAATATATGAAAGCAAGACAAAATAATCTAAGGGGGCAAAAGGTTACCAAATCCAGCTTTTTAATTGTTAAATACACCAGAAAGAACAGACTCACTCTTCACAAGTTTCTCTTCCAAATTTGTCTTTGTATCTTCCAATGATTCTACATGTTTCTCTCTGGTTTTCTGCTAGCTTCGGTTGTAGTCTCAGTCTACCCTCTGTTTTTTTTAGAAAGGACTTGAGAATCTACCTTGGTGTTGTGTTGCACTTGGCCAAGTTTACTCTTACAATAGGCCTCTAGCAACAATTTCTCAAAGAAATTTCTCGGCCTTATCATTCACATTTCTCCAAACATAGCATGCATCAATTTTAATCAAAAAGTAAAGTGAAATTGAACCCAATGCACAATCCATCCTTCACTTGTTTTACTAAGAAATGACCATCTATTAAAATGTCACAAGTAATAACACTAAAGTTTCCCGCCTTCTTTCATCATCAAAGCTAACAGATTTTTTACTTCTCTCACCTTTCCTTCCTTACATAATGCGTCTATCAATATACTGTAGGTATAATCATTAGGATTGATGCTTTTAGATGTCATTCCACTTAAGAAACGCATTGTATCTCCCAACCGACCCACAATGTAGAAGCCAAGCCACGGATTAGAGTAGTGTAGATAATAATGTTAGGACAAATTTTCTTAACAATCATTTCAGAATATAAATCATAAACCTCACTGAAAAGTTTATCTTTAAATGAACTGTCAATGATTATGCTGTACGTTACCACATCAGGTGAAATGAATTTACCTTCAATCAATCTTAGAGTCTCAGATGACAGCTCTTGTTTCTCCTAATAGCTTGTCACGAAAGAGAAGTGGTTTTCCTGACATGGAGTTTATTATATAGACCTTAAATGAGTGTTGTCAAGATTATTGCATCTGGTTGATAACCCAATTTAAAAATATTGGCCATAATGGAGAAAATATTAGAGTTGATGACACTAGCATTCTTTATAAACGGTCTGATTTGAACTTAGTTAGTACTCGCATTTTTTGTGAAACACGTTAGCCAACCAGAGTACCAAAAGGAACCCGGGAAAAAAAAAAACTCACTACATTAAAATGTATATCCAATTTCCAATAAAAAAAACCAATTAATCTTCAAAATATGTGAAATCTAATATATGAAAGTAAGAGTAAATAATCTAAGAGGACATAAGGTTACCAAATCCAGCTTTTCAATTGTTAAATACACCAGAAAGATCAGACTCACTCTTCACAAGTTTCTCTCCCAAATTTGTCTTTCTATCTTCCAATTATTCTACATGGTCCCCTCCCTTGTATCGTACTCTCTGGTTTTCTTCTAGCTTTGGTTGGTGCCTCCCAGTCTACCCTCTGTTCTTTTAAGGTCAGACATAAGAGTTGGCCTTGGTGTTGTGTTGTACTTGGCCATGTTTACTCTTACAATAGTCCTCTTAGCTACAAATAAGTTTCTCTGCCTTATCATTCACATTTCTCCAAAGAAAGCATGGACCAATTTTAATCAAAAGCAAAGTGAAATTGAGCCGAATGCATAGTCCATCCTCTTTTTCATGTGTAACAATAGAAAGAGATAAAGATTGACCGGTAGTCAGCAAAATACAAATTACAAAATAGTTCAATGTATATTACATCTCGCCTAGTTTTACTATTACAACAGGTCTTTAGCAATCATTTGGCGAAGAAACTTCTCAGCTTTATCTTTCTCATATTTTGTAGAGAGATACTTCATAAGTTACAGCATCAGAGATGAAACCATTGTCTTCCATCTTAGCCAGCAAGGTCAATTCAAGGACTTTATTACAAATTTTCTCTTTTCAAAGACCAAAGTGAAAGTACCTACCTTACTGTTCTCCCTGAATTCAATATTTCAAAAGGTACATTTTAGATGATCCTTGGGGACACAGTGCTGAAGAAGTGCCAACTGAAATTAACCAAACATTTGAAAGAAAAAGTTTCAATTTATTGTGCAGCAATTACCTCGAATAAAACTGTGTTTTTAACACTTTCCTGTATGCAAAAAGACCACCAGAGTTTTGCAGAAAATATCATCCATATCAACTTCCTATAATCAAGGGTAAACAGACTCAATTACAACAAGGGAGAAACCCCTCATAATAATCATGTCAGTTTCAGCTTAGTAGTCACCCGAAACACTAACAATGAGCAGAAAGAATAGTGTTACAACAATCCATAAAAGTATATGATGCAAAATGAAAGTACATTGTGAAAGAAAAAAAAAAAAAGATAGATATGTCAATAGTCAACAATTCTACAAATGTTAGTGTTACAACATCAAAATAAATCTACCGTGTAAAAGGAACCAGATAATGAGCCCATTGTACACCATGTTACATTATCAAAAGAAATAAATATTGGCTGACCATCTCCAAAATTTGAAATAATATAATGTAGAAAGAAAACATCTGGACTATTCTCACAGCAGGCTTCTAGAAAGAATTTCATGGAAAGGTTTCTCTTAAATAAATGTTAAGAAAAAACAATATCAGGACTGTAGAATAATAATAGTAGTTATCTGCAAGAGCAGTGATAAAAGAAATCCGTAAAAGTATATGATGCAAATAGAAAGTATGTCAGAAAGAAAAGAAGAAATAGATATGTCAATAGTCTGACATTTCCACAAATGTTAACGCCAAAACATCAAAATAAACCTAACATGTCAGTTCTAATTGAAAGGAACATGATAATGGACACATTTTAAACGGTTTGAGATTATGAAAAGAAATGAATATTGACTGACATATTCTCACAAACGGCATCTTGAGCATTTCTCCTTTCTCTGCCTTATCATTCTCATTTTTTCAAAAGGAAGCACTAATTATTATTTCAAAAGTTATAGCATCAGGTATATAACCATCTTCTTCCATATTTGCCAACAAAGTCATGTCTCATCAAACAATCATTTCAGAATATAAATCATAAGCCTCCTCATCACACAATCATTTCAGAATATAAATCAAACCTCCTCATCAAACAATCATTTCAGAATATAAATCATAAGCCTCACCGACAAGTTTATCTCTAAATAGACTGTCAATAACTATGTTGTACATTGCCCCATCAAAATCCCTTAACTAGTAGCTAACTTGGTTCAGCTGAAATTCCTTGTCACGAAAGATGAGTACTTTCCTGACATGACCCTTATGAGTGGGGTAATGTTTCATCTCCACAAGGGATCCTAAAATCTTGCCAAATTCAACGAATGGGTTGGGGTATGATACACAAAACTTGAATAGTGGGTGATGCTTATGATTTATATTCTGGAACGATTGTTAAGAGAATTTCTCTTGACATCATCACCTACATCACTATAATTTGCAGCCTCTATGTTGTGGATCGGTTGAGAGATGCAATAAGTTGTGACTGGAAAGTGGCTGAGAGTGAGAATGGAAAAACAAAGAAGGAATGAAAGGAGAGACAGAAAACCTAAACCTAAATCTTGTCGGCAGAGACATCATGTTGTTGTATTATATTGGAATACTAGCGTGTTGGTTCGAGATTCTGATTATGTTTTCTTATTTTAAAATATAATTTTTTATTTTGAAAGAGAAATATAAATATAATGTATTTTAGTCTAAAATATTTAAATTAAAATAAAATTTTATAATTAAAATATTTTATACATTATTCTGTTGTATTTTAGAATTAAAATTTTATATTGCCTAGATTTCACTGAACTTCTGTCGTAGTAAATACTTATCTGTTTTTCTCCTTTATCAAATATAAATAAATGTAATTCATTTTGTTTTTTAATTTTTAAAATAAAATGTTTATATATTATTTTATTATAAGATATTTAAATATTATATTTTCTTTAGTTTTAAATATTAAAATAACAATAACATAATATTAAATATTATATTTAAATTATCAACGGAAAGAAATATATTTTATTCTTGAACTTTACCACATACTATATGAAGAGACAAATCTTTTATGTTTAATATTTATTTTAATTTTTTGTTTTTTTATCTTTTATAAATTTGAGTAATCATTGCCCATTCTAAATATTATTTGTTTTTAATTTTCAGATACAATTTTATTTTTTAAAATTTATCTGATTTTAATTGTTGAAAGAACCACTTTTCATATAATTTTGATTATATTTATGAGATTTTTTTTATAGTTTTTATGGAGAATTTAATATGAAAAGGTACATCTTAAATAAAAAAAAAAGTTCCAAATTAAGTCATTTGTTAACATATATATGTGTTTTTCTAATTTTTTTCCCTTTATCAAAAAGAAGTCTAAGAAGTAATTCCTTCAATGTTGCTGTAAATGAAGTTGTAATGGTTCCAATACAAGTGGAAAATTCACAAAAGAAAAATAAATACTACTCAGAGAAACATGTCTTCCTCACGTAGATACAAAAGATTAAGGGAAAAAGTGGTCCTTGTAAAAGATCAGCCGATTATTTTGTATAAGATAAATATTTTTATTTTGTTTAATTTAAAAAATAACACAAATTAAAAAATATATATGATAAAAATTAATTTCTATCGTTAATTAGAAAATCATTTAACAAAAAGTTGAACATGATATCAAGTGTTCAAAGGATATACTTACTCTCATTTCTCTTAATTTTGACTATTATTTATAAACTATTACTATGATATGATTATTTTAAATTAATATTATTTATTAATTATAACTATTATTTATAAATTATTACTATTTATTAATTAACTCATTTGTATATATTTTAACATTTAAATTCACCTAATATGTAATAATATTATAAATTATATAACAATAAATAATAAAAAATATTTTATATAGAATATTAATTGCTAACTTTAATAACATAATCTCTAAAAAAAATTATATAAAAATGATATGGTTGTTAAAGAGATGGTATACTGTGTAATTTAATCTCACGTATTTTTATTCCTCTTTTATTTTATACTTATTTTCTAGATTTATCCGTGAAGATTTTTAAAATAACTAATATTTTAAGGTTTACTTGAAGTTAAAGATTCAGAATTGATTCCCTTCAACGTTGTTGGAAATGAAATGTTGTAAGTGAAAATATTAAGTTATATTATATGAAACCTCAAAAGGTCTAGTTAAAATTATCTAAAATGTTAAACTCAAATCATATTTTGAGAAGTCATATAATCAAATCAGTTTATCACATGTAGATGTTAATTTCTCTAAATTAGATAAATAATACTTGTTTATATTAATTGGAAGAAATTAAGATAAAAAAATATTTAAAATTATTAATCTAAAGAGGTTGTTACTAAAATTAGTTAAAAATAATTGAAGTTAAATAACTATTATTATCTTAAAGCTATTATCATTTACATAAAAAATAGTGAAATCTTAACTATTATTATTTTATTATGTCTAAAAAATATTGATAGAACGAACCAAAATTATAAATTAAATTCTCCCCGTCTTATTTGATAGCAATACACTTATAAAACTCTAATATATATCAAAAACTCTAATATATATCAAATTTATAAATAAGTAAATTTCAATATAAAAATTTCAGGATATTACAAGAATATATACTTTAACACAAGACAAATTCATAATACTTATATTTATGACAAACTCATAATACTTATATTTATGAAGGGTGATAACATAAAAAGATTTTTTCATGAAAGTTTATTTTTTTTTAAAAAAAGAATATAATATATATTTTTAATAGAGAGAAAAATATAATATATAATTATCGAGTTAATTTACTTTGAACTTTACTATATATTTAATATTTTAATTTTTTTATATCTTATCTTTTATAAATTTGAGCAATCATTATTGATTTGAAATATTAATTTTTTCTAATTTTCAGATACAATTTTATTTTTCTAATTAATTTAAGAAATGAAACTTGTTAAATTTATCTGATTTTACTTATTGAAGGATTTTTTTTTTCACATGATTTTAACTATATTCACGTGACTCTTTAAATTAGATTTCATAGTTTATGTAAGTAACTTCAATAAGACAAGTTATATCCTAAACAATAATAATAATAAAAAAAAACTCAAGTCAAGTCACTTTATATATATATATATAGACACACACGTGTTTGTTTTTACCAAGTATTTTTACAATAACTAAGAATGAATGCTACGGTAAATCATGTCGAAATGTAACAAGTGTAAATATTAGGCTTTTTGACCTGTTTAGAAAAAATAGACATTCAAAATACAGAAAAGGGTGTACTTCGTAACATAATACCAAAATGGGCTAGTCACGATTCGTGGCGCGACCACCTAGTCGCAGAAAAACCCGCGACCGCGTGTGAGTGCGACACGTGGCAAAAACTCCTACGTGGACTGTGGTCGCGGGAACATCCGCGACTCACTTTGGTGATGACACGTGGCAAGCCACGTTGGAAAATGGACGGTGATTGTGTGCCACGTGGCGTAGTCGCTGGATTTTTCGCGACCGGGCCACGTGTCACAATGTGAGTGGATGGCGCAGTCGCTGGTCTTTTCGCGACCAGCCTAGGATTGCGTCACGTGTTGGCATTTGGTTGGTTGTTCGTTGGTCGCGGCAGTTGTGGCAACCAAGTTTGTGAATTCTTCCGCACTACTTTTCGCGACTACGTAACCTTCTGCTATTTTCCCTGCGACCACAACACATTATATATACCCCCTCCGCCACACTAATCTTCACAACTTGGCAGTTATATACACAAACAGGTATAAATTTCATTCTTTAATGTCTAATATTTTGCTTGTTTATTTCGTTTAATTTTTTTTTAAATAATAATATGTAATTGTAATTTATTTATTTTGTTTTGTGTAGATAAATTGAACTTGCATGGCGCGTACAGTAGAGTAGTTGTTGTATATGCTAAGGGAAGAGTCACAGAAACTGAGGAAGGAGTAAAATTTGAAGGATCTAGAAGGATTATACAAATAGAAAGAAATATTAATTTTATTGGGTTAAAAAAAACATTACGTCAAAGATTAAAACTACATGAGAATGAAGTAATAAGATGCATTACAACTAGATATTTTGTAGATAATAAATATGCATTATTTGAATTAGTTGATGATAGTGATGTCAATCTTATGATGACTAATTTTGAACAACTGGGGTTAGGCCATATAGAATTATATGTAGAAATAGTTATTGCAGGTAGTGCGTCGTCGTATAATGAAGGTGGTGCATTTGAGTCAAATGTTTGTAGGGCGTACGATGAAGGTGGTACGAGAATAAACTCAAGTGAAGAAGATGAAACTTATATCGTCTCAGATTCTTTCGGGGATTCATCTACTGATGGTGAAGAATTTGAAGGTGATTTACCTGAATCAGATGATGATGAATTAAATGATGATATTAACAGTTTAGGTATGAACGTTCAAGCAATTGTGTTACCTGATATAGTAACAGGTGAGATTAATTGTGAATTTGTTTCAATAATTTTAAAAGAATGTATTTAATTGTATCATTATGATATTGTAGGTGATAAGCAACAACCGTTTTGGCACAATACACTGCACTATACTCAAATAAACTAGGATCACCCTGATGAAGAAAATTTGTTTGGTGTAACTGGTCCTACAAGTTGGGAGGAAGGTCAAGAATTATTTGTGGGATTAGAATTTGAAGATAAAAAAAGTGTTCAAAAGGCTCTAAAACTGTACATGATGAATGTACATCAAATTTCGAAAGTCGTTGAGTCAAAACCACATAGGTATGTCGTTAGATGTCCTGATGTTGGATGTCCTTTTTATATGCGAGCCAGTTTATCGAAACGGACACAGAGATGGAAAGTCGTTCAATGGGGAGGACCACATACTTGTTTAAATGCTACTTTGAGTCAAGATCACGTAAATCTTGATTCTGATTTGATCAGCACATGCATACTTGGTATGTATTATATTTGTTGTTGAATGATTGTTGATCTCTTATCTTTTCCTAATATTTGATTTTATTGTATACAAGTATGATCAGGGAAGATCCATCAATTAAAGTTGCACTTGTTCAAGAGAGAGTGTCTAGCATTTTCAATTATAAAATTTCTTACAGGAAAGCATGGTTAGGAAAGCAAAAAGCAATGACTATGATATATGGTGATTGGGCTGAGTCATATGCAGAACTTCTTGTCTGGCTTGAATACATGAGAAGATACTCTCCAGGTTCATATTATGAAATTTGTGATGATGATTTTTTTGTTGGTAACACTCTTAGTAATGAATTTAGACAATTTGAGTGTGTGTTTTGGATGTACAAGCAATGTGTCGATGCATTTCAATTTTGTAAGCCTATTATACAAGTGGATGGGACTCACCTGTATGGGAGATATAGAGGAACCTTATTAATAGCAACTTCACAAGACGGAAATGGGAGTGTGCTACCTCTTGCGTTTGCTGTTGTTGAAGGGGAAACACTATCAGCTTGGTCGTGGTTCTTAAGGCTGTTACGTCAACACGTGACTGACAAATTAGGGATCTCGATCATTTCTGACAGGCATCGTAGCATAAAGTCAGCCGTAGATGATGAACAAAATGGTTGGAGTCGGCCACATGCATATCATTTTTATTGCATTAGACACATTGCTTCTAATTTTAATCACAAATTCAAGAATCAGAAACTAAAGAGCATGTTGGTTAAATTAGGTATGCATATTTTTAAAACACAACTTGAATTATATTTTCATTAGTACGAGAATCTTATTCCATTTTATAATTATTTACAATTTTTTTTTGTAAGTTATACTCCTTGTAAACATATATTTGACAGAAATTTGGAAAAATTTTGTGAATCAAGTGCTGATGTTTGTAGATGGATAGAAGAGATTTCAAAGGAAAAATGGAGTATGGCATATGATGAAGATGGACGTCGGTATGGACACATGACAACAAATCTTTCAGAATGTGTTAATAAGGTCTTTAAGGGATGTAGAAATCTTCCAATTTGTGCCCTGGTTAAGGCCACATACAGCAGATATAGAGAGTATTGTGTTGAAATGGGTCGTCGTGCTCAACAAGAAATGTTGGAAGGACAAGTTTATTGTTCAAAAGTGATGCAAGTGCTTCGACGTTATCAAGATGAAGCTTCCTCTCATACTGTTCGTGTGTATAACATTCAACAGACAAGATTTGAAGATTGTGTATAATATTCAACAGACAGCATTTAATCCCCGTACACAGCGTGGAGGCCAAAAATGGTGTGTTATCCTATCTGAACTATATTGTCAATGTGGGCGTTTTAAGGCTTTCCATTACCCTTGTTCTCACGTGATAGCTATTTGTAGACATGTTTCAATTGACTTTCTTCAGTTTGTTGATAATGTTTACAAAAATGAATATATCTTGCAAGCATACTCAGCGGAGTGGTGGCCTTTGGGGAATGAAGATGTTATGATACATATTGACCAACCTTGGAAGTTAACCCCCAATCCAGCAACACTTAGAGGAAAAGGTAGACACAAATCAACAAGAATCAGGAACGAAATGGATTGGAGTGAACCATCGCAAAGACGACAAAGATGTCGAAAATGTGGTCAAGAAGGGCATAACAGAAGGGTTTGTCCCACAAATCAACAAGATTAGTGTTACTGTTATTTTTAAAGCACTAATAGTCGTGGTTAAATTATTATATATTCGTGGTTAAATTATTTTATCATGCAAAATTTTGTAATACATGTGTAACACCCTCAAAATTAATTTTCACAAATAATTTCGTAGTTAAAATATTTACTAAAAATTCTATAAAAATGTGCATATTAACTATTTACTGTTATAATTTGATTAGACAGAAAATGTAATTCAAAAATAATTTATCATTGGGTAGCAATATTATTACGTAATTTGAGAAAATTATGATTACATTTCTAAATAAAAATGTAATAAAAAAATAAATTTGTTGTTTGACATTTTTATTACTATTTGATGTTTCAAATATTATTTTATATTTCGAATTACTGAAAATTTATTGTTTTAATTATATTATTATTAAGAAATCTTATTTTATATTTGATTTGAGAAATATTTTAAGAATAAAAAAAAATAATAAAAAAAAATAAAAAAATAAAAAATAAAAAAATAATAAAATAGACTTAGAATGACTCATGCAAGATTTGAACCTGCAACCGGCAAGTTATTAAGCCACCACTTTAACCAACTAAGCTACTACATTTGTTTGATACTTTCATAAAATATAAGATATATATTAAGTACTAGTTTATTGTTAAAAAAATTTTAAAATTAAAATGTCACATGCAAGACTCGAACCTGCAACCTTCAGGTTAGTAGCAAAATGCTTTAACCAACTGAGCTAATAGGCCTATCTAATATTTTTATAAAAATATAATGTATATAATGAGTACGAGAGAAAATGTGAACAAGAAAAATTGTGAAAATTATGACAAGTGCAATATGTAAGGAGTGATGGAAGGATGCACTAAATTAGTGGTATTGGCACCAATCTGATTAGTGGTGCACTAAAAAGAAAAAGAATTCTAATTAAATTTTTATGGTAAAACCACTAAGTATATTAAATTTTACCACTAATAATATTTTAAATTTTATTTCATCTATAAATAGAAACCATTTGAGAACACTTCAGCCATGAATTCATTTGCACCAAAACACCAAAATCTTAGTTTTTCCAATTTTCCCAAAACCATAAGCTTATTTTGCTAAAATTCCAAATTTTTCTAAATTCACTAAAAACCTATTTCATTTAACTTTGAGAGTAGAATCAACCTTCTTTCAACCTTCAAAAGCTTTCTCAAAGTCTTCCAAAAGAGTAGCCAAAAGAAATCAAGGTGAGGGAAGTTTCTAAATTATTTTAAGTTTTCAATTTAATTAAGTTTTCAATTTTCTAAAAATTCTAGAATAATCTCAAAATATTTGTGTTCTAAAATTTATGAACTTATAATTATTATTGAAGTTTTAAAGTAATAAGAATTGTAAGAGAAGTTGCAATTTACTTAAATTTTCAAATATAAAAAAAAATAAAAATATATATATATATATATGTAACTAAAAATTAAGTAAGCATGACTTGAACCCAAAACCTTGGTATTTCCAGTCATGTCTTAACCAACTGAGCTAGTCCAGATTTCATTTATAATACCGCATATTTATATCTTTATATTTAAATATTTCCGCTTTCATTTGTTTATATTTCATATGATAATTTGTGATCTTAAAATTATAATATCTAACTAGGAGGCTCTGCCACCTTTACTAATTTCATAATTTTAAGTTATTTATATAATATTTAATTTTATGAAATAATAATTTGAGATCTTAAAATTATGAGATCTAACTAGGAGGCTCTGCCACCTTTACTGATTTCATAACTTTAAGATATTTATATAATATTTAATTTTATGAAATGATAACTTGAGATCTTAAAATTATGAGATCTAACTAGGAGGCTCTGCCACCTTTACTGATTTCATAATTTTAAGTTATTTATATAATACTTAATCTTATGGAGATTTTTAACAATTTTAAAGAGTAATTGGAAAATTTGATTTGAATGTGAATGACTTTGGATGTATATTTGTATAATGATTTGGATTGTGTATGTTTAGCTTTTCTTTGAATTTGATTGATGATTGAGACTGTGATTAACTACCTATGCTATACACGTTGAAGACTGTGATGAAAACTATGATTATTATACTATAAATTATTAACCCATAATATAAAATATAATGATGGAATGGACTTGTAATATCAACAAGATTGGTGCTGTTTTAAATGAGATTTTTAGAAAGGGAGATAAGTTTTCATTCATTCATGCATGCCTCAAAAGAGGTGGCCTCGGTTAGAGGTGCAGATAATAACTTAATCCGTGCGTCTAGGTGGGATGCCAGACTTGGGGGATTTTTATAGTGAGAACTCATTTAATTCATGATGATCACATGATTGTTTATGAGATTCTGTGCACCTTTGTGAAATCCCAAACTGTCGGTAAGTTTTACGATGATGATGTCGTATTATCTGAGATGGTACCACATTGCATATTTTTGGAGTTGAGGTTGGAGCATGCATCATAAAGAAATTTCATTTAGTCATAATTCATTCTTTATTTATGTGAGTATGATATGTATCATATTAATATTTTTATATGATATGTATTATTATTAATATTTTTATATGCTATATATTGTTATTTAAATTTTGGAACTTATCCTTGCGTGTTTGTGTCTGTGGTTTGACACCTGTGATGATCCTAAATTTTATTTGGGGAGCAGATTTAACAGGATAATTCTATTTGGAGATGTGAAGGAAGGATAGCTAACATGAGAATTTTTGTGAATAATGTGTATTTTATAATTATCACAATATCACGTACTTATGTGACGTTTTGTAAATAACTTTTGATGTATGGTTACGATATGATCTATGTGATGTGTTTTATTTTGGTGACGTTTTTGTTAGCAAGGAAAATTATTTTAAGATTTTATTTAAAGAAATCTAAATGAAGAGAAACATTTTCATACAATAATAATAATTGGAGAAAATGAAAATATTTTAGCAATGAAAATAGCGGGGCGTTATAACATGCATCGCATTTTCATAAGAAACATAATTAGTTACATAATTAAAATGTCAACAAAATGTCTACATATCATAAATAATTTCCTACATATCATAAAATAAGTCCTATACTAGATAAAGAAAAACTACTGATCATGATGATGTCGATGACCATGTCGCCCATGCCTACCACCCGTTCCACACAGGGGATCATAGTGTCTCACATGCCTGTCAGGATTACGGCGAGGTGGAAGTACCTGACTCGTACCAGCATCATGAAAATGTTGTCCTACATCACCCGCAAGCAGATCATCCATATATGCTAAGTCGGCGGGGATATCATAAGGTGGGTCTGCCTGAGATATAGGCGTCCTGATGTCAATAGAGGTAGTGCCCATAGGTGAAGTACCAAACAAATCATGTACAACAAAATGGGTGTCATCCTGAAAAGGCTGTAATGCTAGTGATGGATGATACGAGATAGTATGTGTATCATCAGGTGATGACTACGAGACTCCGGGATAATGGTACATCGGAGGAAACTGAGAGGGTGTCTGAGTATAATGTGACAGTGTATAATACATGCCATGAGGAATCTCTACAACCGGAGGAATAATATGAGGCTGGGACTCCATCATCGTACGACCTTTGGCAATACCACCAGTCTCGACAGTATTAATCGGAAGCTGGACATCATCAACATGAATCCTCTCCACACCCAGAGGGGCACTGGTAGCTGACGCTAATACTCGCCTAGCCTCAGTACTAATCATGGCCAACCTCCAAATGATGTCCCTCATCGTATCCAATGTCAAAGTACTGAAACCTTGTGGAGTGGATAGAAATGCATGGTTCTCCACTACTTCACCCTGAAACAACAATTTATATATTAGTGAAAAACAATATTAATAAACATATAAGGCAAACTAAACATTTTAAATTAGATTAAATACCAAGGCAGCTGCGTGGGCGTGTTTCGGGTCGACAAACATAAGAGTTTTCTTCCTATACCAGATCATATAATCATCATTGTAACTCAAAGGGCGTGAATCTGGGATGCTGTCAACAACATATTGTAGCCGATTCTGTCAGATACTTAGAATAGACTGTAGAAGAGTAGCCCAATGTTGGTCATGTTTCCCTCTGAGTGTCAGCTGGTGAAGACTGTCTAATTGAGAAGGCGCAGCGGGAATAAACTGCCTCATGCCAAACTGCCTCAGGACCCTATCTGGCTGGTGCCACTCAGCAATCTGAAAACAAAGAAGTGGCACAACAACTCGCCATATAGGCTGACCAGCACGACATATCTTAGGTACATACTGTAAAACAGCACCACTATATGGCTCTCAAATAAACTGCACAAATAGATATTACAACTTTAAATATTTTAAAGCATATACAAAAAAATTTCATATAATTAAAATGTTTAAGTATAATACATCTTCATTAGTAAGAAGATCTAATGCGTGTCTAATAACTGGGACATCATGATCGAAATGAATGTTTTCCATAACAGGTAACCACCTACACAAAAAATACACATTAATCTTACTCAATTATTATAATTAACGACAAATTAAAAAAAAAATTCCTTCTAATGGACATACCTGTGCGCTATCGATGAATGTGGTAGTCTAGGTGCAATGACTCGTGGCACAGTGCAAGCAAACCTCTCCCAAGCCCATAACTGCACTAACACTATCATGCCACCAATGTTCACATTCTCTACATTAGTTGCGTTCCACAACTCTCTGTATAGAAATCCTAATAAAGCACTACCCCAGGTGTAACAGCCCAATTTTTTGAATAATAATAATAAATTGTCTAATGTTTATTTTAACAATAATAATAATTAATTGTGTAACGTCTTATTTTAATTATAATAATTGAATTATAACGTTTCAATTTAATAAGATTGAAGACCAAATTTTATGTTATTTTTGTATCTTATTCAAGAAATGAATACAATATGAATTTATAGACTAGGTACAACTTAATTAAGAAAATAGGAAATAAGTAATTAAGGTGATACAAATCAAATCACCACCAAATCTGTTAGGAAACAGAATCTGCACTAATTAAGGAAATAATTATCTTCAACAAAATAATGAAAATTAATTATGTAATGTTATAATTTTAATGGATAATAAATGCCCAGGGGTGGTTGAGCAGCTATAAAAGGGCGAGTCTGCTGCACTTTCTGATCACACATCCTTTCTCATTCTTCCTTTCTTTCTTTTCTTTCCCTCACGCTCTAGTATTGTCTTTCCCCCTAAAAGGAGATTGAAGTTCTCGATGAGAGGGTGGAGATTAGAACTCTACCAACTTCAGTTTTTCTTCACACATAGTGTGTCAAAGTTCAGGTTAGAGTAGTTCTTAATTTGATGATAATATTGAGTATGAGTGATTAATTGTTTTTGAATATTGTTTTTGTAGTTTTGATGATTAAATTCATTGGTATGATGATTATGGTTATTATTAGTGCACTCTTCCTTCTTTGTATTGTTGACAATTGTAATGATGTGTGTGTGAATGACATGTGAATTACATTTATTAATGTTAATGGGAAAATTTTGATGTGGATTGAGAGATTAATTTTGTGGGTCATATTGCATTGATGAGTCGTTTAGGTTCATGATAATCAAATGAAATTATTTGAAAGGGAAAGGGATGGATGCCTGCTCCTATGGACGAGGAGTGAGGTTGCCCCTGGTGAATATGCTTGTAAGGCATTGTGTTTTAAAAATGAGAGAGATTATCATGAATGCTAAACGAAGTGAAAATGTTTTCGAAATGTGAGGATGAATGGAACTAGTACAGTTGGTCCCTGACGGGTCGTCGTAATGGCCTAGGACTTGGAGGGTATTCGCGGTGGGGAAAACTTTCACTATGGTCGATCACCATGAGTGGGGAAGTGACTCCTATTGCAACACTGGTTGCCCTAACTGTAACTGACTAGTATTTCTAGTGAGAGTGTCAGATGTGACATGTACTCCTAGCATCGCTCAGTTGTTTTGATGGTACCACATGACATGAGAGTGAAATGTGAGTGACATACATCATATTGGGTTGCATAGTTAATTGTGATGATTTGTTAATTGAAATTTCATGTCTTCTTTATATTTGTTGTTTATGTGTATGGTTCCTATGATTTTATTATTATCATTGAATTATGAGTTAACCCTATAGTTGTGTATTTGGTTGACACCTGTGATGACCCCGCGAACGGGCGAGCAGATGAGCAGTTGCTTGGAGACACCGGGTCGTAGGCTAGAGGAGAACCTGATTTGTTGAAGACATCATGATGCTATTACTTTCTTTTTCATGTTTGGGAAATTTCGATTATATAGGAATATTAGAAGTCTAAGAATTTTTATTTTTTGAGAAATTTACATTTGCAATTGTAGAAATTTTACTTGAGAAATTACTCTATGTAATAAGATTTAGTTTGTTTGCCGAATGAATATTTAGTTACCGTAGAGAAATCAGAGTATTTAGATGGAGAACTTCAGGGTGTTACACCAGGCATAGGTAGTGATCTCCCCAAAATCAGCGAGGAACTGCAACCATTTGAGGGATACCTGTAACGTCCCGCTATTTTCATTGCTAAAATATTTTCATTTTCTCCAATTATTATTATTGTATGAAAATGTTTCCCTTCATTTAGATTTCTTTAAATAAAATCTTAAAATAATTTTCCTTGCTAACAAAAACTTCACCAAAATAAAACACATCACATAGATTATATCGTAACCATACATCAAAAGTTATTTACAAAACGTCACATAAGTACGTGATATTGTGATAATTATAAAATACACATTATTCACAAAAATCCTCATGTTAGCTATCCTTCCTTCACATCTCCAAATAGAATTATCCTGTTAATCTGCTCCCCCAAATAAAATTTAGGATCATCACAGGTGTCAAACCACAGACACAAACACGCAAGGGTAAGTTCCAAAATTTAAATAACAATACATAGCATATAAAAATATCAATAATAATACATATCATATAAAAATATTAATATGATACATATCATACTCACATAAATAAAGAATGAATTATGACTAAATGAAATTTCTATATGATGCATGCTCCAACCTCAACTCCAAAAATATGCAATGTGGTACCATCTCAGATAATACGACATCATCATCGTAAAACTTACCGACCAGTTGGGATTTCACAGTGGTGCACAGAATCTCATAAACAATCATGTGATCATCATGAATTAAATGAGTTCTCACTATAAAAATCCCCCAAGTCTAGCATCCCACCTAGACGCACGGATTAAGTTATTATCTGCACCTCTAACCGAGGCCACCTCTTTTGAGGCATGCATGAATGAATGAAATCTTATCTCCTTTTCTAAAAATCTCATTTAAAACAACACCAATCTTGTTGATATTACAAGTACACTCCATCATTATATTTTACGTTGTGGATTAATAATTTATAGTATAATCGTCATAGTTTTCATCACAGTCCTCAACGTGCATAATATAGTTAATTAATCACAGTCTCAATCATCATCCAAGTTCAAAGAAAAGGTAAACATACACATTCTAAGTCGTCATCCAAGTACACATCCAAAGTTATTCAAATTCAATCAAAGGTCATCTAAGTTCAAAGTATAAAAAAATTAATCGTTGTAATATTATATAAATAACTAAAATTATGAAATCAGTAAAGGTGGCAGAGCCTCCTAGTTAGATCTCATAATTTTAAGATCTCAAATTATCATTTCATAAAATTAAATATTATATAAATATCTTAAAGTTATGAAATCAGTAAAGGTGGCAGAGCCTCCTAGTTAGATCTCATAATTTTAAGATCTCAAATTATTATTTCATAAAATTAAATATTATATAAATAACTTAAAATTATGAAATCAATAGAGGTGGCAGAGCCTCCTAGTTAGATCTCATAATTTTAAGATCACAAATTATCATATGAAATATAAACAAATGAAAGCGGAAATATTTAAATATAAAGATATAAATATGCGGTATTATATTTGAAAATTTAAGTAAATTGCAAATTTAAGTAAATTGCAAATTTAAGTAAATTGCAACTTCTCTTACAATTCTTATTACTTTAAAACTTCAATAATAATTATAAGTTCATAAATTTTAGAACACAAATATTTTGAGATTATTCTAGAATTTTTAGAAAATTGAAAACTTAATTAAATTGAAAACTTAAAATAATTTAGAAACTTCCCTCACCTTGATTTCTTTTGGCTACTCTTTTGGAAGACTTTGAGAAAGCTTTTGAAGGTTGAAAGAAGGTTGATTCTACTCTCAAAGTTAAATGAAATAGGTTTTTGGTGAATTTAGAAAAATTTGGAATTTTAGCAAAATAAGCTTATGGTTTTGGGAAAATTGGAAAAACTAAGATTTTGGTGTTTTGGTGCAAATGAATTCATGGCTGAAGTGTTCTCAAATGGTTTCTATTTATAGATGAAATAAAATTTAAAATATTATTAGTGGTAAAATTTAATATACTTAGTGGTTTTACCATAAAAATTTAATTAGAATTCTTTTTCTTTTTAGTGCACCACTAATCAGATTGGTGCTAATACCACTAATTTAGTGCATCCTTCCATCACTCCTTACATATTGCACTTGTCATAATTTTCACAATTTTTCTTGTTCACATTTTCTCTCGTACTCATTATATACATTATATTTTTATAAAAATATCAGATAGGCTTATTAGCTCAATTGGTTAAAGTATTCTGCTACTAACCTGAATGTTGCAGGTTTGAGTCCTGCATGTGACATTTTAATTTTAAAATTTTTTAAACAATAAACTAGTACTTAATATATATCTTATATTTAGTAGCTTAGTTGGTTAAATTTTTTAACCTCTACCTCCTTTTATAGTGGTCCCAGAGGTGGGCCGCGGTTTGGGTTGGGAGGTGGTCGCAGATTAACCCGCAACCAAGGCTGGTCGCTGGAAAGGCCGCGACCAGCTACGTCAGCATTGAACTCGCCACTCTCCGCTTGACACGTGGCGCCACGAGAGGCAGTCGCTACAAACCCAGCGACTACGCCACGTGACACACCATCCCTGCCACGTGTCATCACCAGAGTGAGTCGCGGATTTTCCCGCGACCACAGTCCATGTCAGCACTCCACGTAGGAGTTTTTGCCACGTGTCGTACTCACACGCGGTCGCGGGTTTTTCTGCGACTAGGTGGTCGCGCCACGAATCGCGACTAGCCCATTTTGGTATTATGTTACAAAGTATACCCTTTTCGGTATTTTGAATGCCTATTTTTCCTAAACATGTCAAAAAGCCGTAAATATTAAGTCACGTTACATGTATATCTTATTGATACTGTTTTGCTTAAGTACTATTTCACCTAAACTGTGTGATCAGTTTCACGTCCATGATCCTAACACATATTTCCAGAGACACAAATATACAACAAACAAGGCAAATGAGTTCTACTAAGTTGGAAAATAATTGCTGATTACATTCTGTTCTTACATGTGAATCCCTTTGCATATTTTCCACGTTTAAGTTCTTCCATTACTAGATGTGCCACTGATTTGTATCCCTTTTCCCGAGCTTCATTTAATCCAACAAACAAAACAAATATGAAAATATGAACAACACTGTATCAATCACTACCAATAAAGAGAAAGCAACCTTAGAAAACAAAAAACACTAACCTTTGAATACTGCTATGCCTGTTGGAGCCATCTTTCGTTTCCTCAGACATATTGAACTACATATCAATTATAAAGATTAAAATAATCACTTTAAACTATAAGAACTAAAAACTAGAATTTGTGAAATTATAAGGATCAAATGAATAATTAAACTAATTAAATATATCTAAACTTTACTTGTATAATTTAACACTCCTGTCATATGGAACTTTGCACACGATTATGCAGAAGGTAAAGTTTAATGGCTCTACCTGTTACATATCCAATAAGGATTTGTCCCTTTCTCTTCTATGCAATGTGGGCACATCCATCCCTTGTTCTCTCTCACTTCCTCTATTTCTAAAACAGAACAATAGTTAACATTTTCAGAATATCAGCATGAGCCATTTTTATTAAGTCTTGCTATAACATAGAATATCACAATGGAGTTCAAAGCACAACTTATAACTTTCTAATGAAACAAATTTTATAGCATAAGAATACAATATAGTTACAAGTAAAACCAAGGATATTTTGTGATGCAATTTTAACATGTTTGCCTTGTTTAGCTACCTTAACAATTTTTTCTTACCTTCACCATATCGAACCTTGAGACAAGCTCTGCAAAAAACACCAGTGCTAGAGTGACAGACAGAACAATCAGTCTTTCCAGTTAGGAAAACATTGTCAAACTATTAAAAATTGTGGAACTAAGGCTGTTTTGAATCTGACCTAAGCATGGTTTTTTCACATCAAAATTGCCACATCTCTTGCAGTCTTCTTCACCACATAATTTCTTTTGCCTGCATTGTGCTTTACATTGCAATTCCATCATCATCTATCTCAAATACAATACACTTGATTATATATATAGCTCTACATTAAAAATTTTACCTACTAGGGCTAACATTGATCAGATTGGATAGATGTCAAATTTTAGTGAATGATCCAACACAATGTCATCATTTTGGAACTATAGCTTCTAATATAAAGCATAAACCACAAACTGTGGACCTTATACCCCAAATAGCAAACTAGGTAAATAATTTGTGACCAACGGTAACCAAAATATTGAATTAAACTAAGTAAATAATTGTACAATTGTGCACAACAAGAAGAGAGGCAGAGAATGGAACTGCAAAAGTGGCAGCATATCCCAAAAACTGGATTGTAGACAGTACCTCTGTCTCTGCTATCACAGCACCGAGCAGAACTCTCTGCTGAAATCTGAAGATCTGCATGTCTTAGGTTAATGAAGGGAGCATTGGCAGGCCTCTGCTCCTCTTCTTTGAGTTCTTTCTCTTTATAGAAAGTTAAAGTCTCTGTCACAAAATGAACTAAACCATTGCGAAAATTTAAATTAAATGAAATGTTAATGCCACAACATCAAAATAAACCTAACATGTTAGTTCTAATTAGAAGGAACCAGATAATGCGCCCATTTTACACTGTTTGAAATTATGAAAAGAAATAAATATTGGCTGACCTATTCTCACAACAGGCCTCTGGAAATCATTTCCAGGACAAGTTTCTCTACCTTATCATTCTCGTCTTTTCCAAAGAAAGCATGGATCATTGTTTCAAAAGTTATTGCATCAGGGATGCAACCATTATCTTCCATTTTTAACAGCAAGGTCAATGCCTCGTCAATCAATCCCTCTTTACAAAAACCATTGATCATAATGGTGTATGTGTAGACATTTAGACAGTAGCCTTTATCCAAAAGATATTGAAAAACCTGTAATGCAGTTTCAAGTCTACAACTTTTGCATAGTCCGTCAATAAGTATATTCAGCGTGTACATATCTGACTTAACTCCCTGATCTTTCATTTTGTTGAACAATGCAATTGCCTCGTCAAAATGATGGTTTTTGAATAAACCGTCTATCAAGGAACTATAGGTGATGACATTTGCTGGTTGACCTTTATCATGCATCTCATGAGTAAAATCCCAAGCATTCAAAATTCTCCCAGATTTGCACAAACCATCAATCAAAGTATTGTAAGTTACCGTACCAGGAACAATATCTCTCTGGGTCATTTCTTTAAGGAGATTAATGGCCTCGTCAACCTTCTTATCCTTACATAAACAATTAATCATGATACTGTAGCTGTGAACATCAGGGGTTACTCCCATGTGAGCCATAGCCTTGAATATAAATTTTGCATTCTTCACTTCTTTTGCTAAAAAATAACCATTCATTAAAGTGTTATAAGTAATAACATTAGGTTTCACGCCTTCTTTCATCATGACAGCTAACATAATTTTGGCTTCTCTCACCTTTCCTTCCTGACGTAATGCATTTATCAATGTACTGTAGGTGTAATGATTGGGATTGATGCTTTTCGAAGTCATTTCACTTAAGAAACCCATTGCATCTCCCAACCGACCCACAAAGCAGAAGCCATGAATGAGTGTGCTGTAGGTAATAATGTCCGGAGAAATCCCCTTGAGAATCATTCCAGAATATAAATCATAAGCCTCACAGATAAGTTTATCTTTAAATAGACTGTTTATAATTGTGCTATACATTACCACATTAGGTTGAGTCAATTTACCTTCAATCGTTCTCATCAATCGAATGGCGGTTCTTGTGTCCCCTGTCTTACAAAACCCTTTGATCAAAGTCCCGTAACTAACTTGGTCCAGCTGAAATCCTTGAGCTAATAGTTTGTTACGAGAGAGGAGTGCTTCCCTGACATGGCCCTTATCACAGAGACCTCTCATGAGTGTATTCAAGGTTACTGTACTTGGCTGATAACCCAATTTGAGAATATTGGCCAATACAGAGAAAGCTAAGTTGACGTAACCCAAGTGGCAGAAACAGTTAACGATTATGTTCAAAGTAACAAGGTTTAGCAGAACACCCTTGAGTTGCATTTGTTTGGAAAGGGAAATAACAATGGGGTAATGCTTCATCTTCACAAGGGATCCTAAAATCCTGTTAAATTCAATGATGGGTGGTGTATGACGCATACAGAGTATGCGATGGAATTAGGACACGGTATCATCAACATTGTGAATGGAAGGTGGCTGAGAGTGAGAATGAAAAGAAAAGAGGGAAGAAGTGGGGTGTTGGAGAAAAGAAGGGATGGAAGGAGAGACAGGAAACCTAAACCTTGTGGGGAGTGACATTGTTGTTGTTTTGGAATGGACAGTGTATTGGTTGGTTCATGTGAGAGATATCAAACTTAGGTTTGCTTCTACTTGAGGTTCTGATGGAAGGGTTATCCAACGTAACAAAATATTTAAAACAATAAACATATTTCTTTATTTCAACCTATATAATTTTATCCCTTGTCACCGTAAATATATAATCTACATTCTATGATTGATGATAGTATAAAAAAATTACACCGTCTAGTTTAATTCAAAAAACCTTTTCATGATTACGTAATTTTAACTGTCCTTCTTGAGTGGTTGAACGATCTTCCCTTGCTTTGTGTATTATGTGTGAAATTTTCAGTTTTGCTTTGATGGTTGATTTGTTGAGTTTAAGTTGCATGCAAGCAGAAAGGTCTTGCTCCATATTTTGGCTGCATTGTGGGTGAGTTGTGAATCGAATCAAGGATGGGAAGTTTACACTTGATGGGTTCAGTACTCTTTTCCTATCAACAAATCCCCCAAACAGTCTCCATGGTATCAATTCTATGTTTGCACAGTCTTCATTCTTGCGGTTTGAGTTTGTTCATAAACCAATGGAGTCAAATTACGTGTAGTTCAAGTTCAACTTGTTTATTCAAAATGTTTACCTCAAGTTCAGTTTATATAGTTCATGAACCAAATTCAATGAGCCAATTGTTGAGTTGATTTTATTCGAATTGATTCTGTTTATTGCCGGTCCTAATTGCTGTGTTTTTGTCAAGAGGTTGAAATTGTCCATTGTGAGTTGTGTATTTAAACTTATCCTTTCAGATTTTCAATTCATTGATCACAGTCTCAAACTGTTTTTTTCCGAAGAAAAAATCTATGGGGTGCCAAAGGACAAGCCTACCATAATTAACTTAGCCCAGCATACCTACTGGAACTTGGCTAGTGACAACTCAGGGAAAATACTTGACCATTCCATTCAGCGAATCATGTCACTACTGTGGATGAGAATACTGTACCAACCGGTGAAATCATGCCAGTGAAGGGTACCCCTTTTGATTTTACAACTGAGAAGAGAATAGGTGACACCATTAATCAAGTTAGAATGGGATATGACCACAATTACGTTCTTGATAGCGGGTAAGAGAAGGCAGGACTGAGACATGCGGCCAAAGTGAGGAATCCATCAAGTTCAAGGGTGCTTAACTCGTGGACAAATTTCCCTGGTGTGCAATTTTACACTGCAAACTTTGTTGACGGTGTTCATGGAAAAGGAGGTGCAGTGTATGGAAAGCATGCTGGGTTAATTCAAGGACTTAGAAACGGCAAAATTGTTTGGATATATATAAATGTGCGGATCTTCAGAAACAGTAAAAACCGATTCAAAATTGTTAATGGCTAAAAATCATTTTTAACTTAACAAAACATACTGTACTAATTTAGTTTTAATCAATTTATTATTTTTATTCGGTCTTTCTCTTCAGTAAAACTTCTCAGCTTTATCTCTGTGATATTTTTTAAAAGTGATACTTCATAAGTTACAGCATTAGAGATGAAACCATTGTCTTCCATCTTAACAATTCAAGGACTGTATTATAATTTTTCTCTTTTCAAAGACCAAAGTGAAAGTACCCACCTTACTGTTCTCCCTGACTTCAATCTTTCAAAAGTTACATTTTAGATGATCATTAGGGGACACAATCCTGAAGTTACCAACTGAAATAAACCAAACATTTGAAAGAAAAAGTTTCAATTCATTGTGTAGCAATTACCTCAAATAAAACTGCTTGTGTTTGTAACACTTTCCTGTATGCAAAAAGACCACCAGAGTTTTACAGAAAATAACATCCATATCAACTTTCTATAATAAAGGGTAAATAGACTCAATTACAACAAAGGAGAAACCACTCATAATAACCACGTCAGTTTCGGCTTGTTGTTCTCCGAAACACTAACAATGAGGGAAATAGTAGTGCTACAACAATCCGTAAAAGTTTATGATGCAAAATGAAAATACATTGTAAAAAACATGATAGATATGTCAATAGTCAATAATTCCACAAATGGTAGTGCTGCAACATCAAAGTTAAGCTAACATGTGACTTCTAATTGAAAGGAACCAGATAATGGGCCAATTGTACACTATGTTATATTATCAAAAGAAATAAATATTGACTGATCATCTCCAAAATTTGAAATAATGTAATGCAGCAAGAAACATCTGGACTACATATTATCATCACAACTAACTCATTTTTTGCTTCTTTAACCTTTCCTTCTTTAGGTAATGCATCTATCAATATATTGTAGGTATAATGATTAGGATTGATGCTTTTCGATGTCATTTCACTTAAGAAACTCATTGCATCTCCCAACCGACTCACAATGCAGAAGCCACAGATTAGAGTGGTGTAGGTGATAATGTTAGAAAAAATTCTCTTAACAAGCATTTCATAATATAAATCATAAAAGCCTCACTGACAAGTTTATCTTTACACCCATTAATAACTGTGCTATACATAATCACTAACAATAAAGACAAAACAACCATAGAAAAAAAAAAAAAAAAAAAAACTAACCTTTGAATACTGCCATGCCTGTTAGAGCCATCTTTCGTTTCCTCAGACATATTGAACTACATATTAATTAAGGCAAAAAGGAGACACATGTACAATCAGATCAAAATAAATTCTGTCCGTGTATTAAATAAATTTAATTATCCACTTGATCTTTATAATTTCACAAACTTCATCTTTTAATCCCATAAAAGTGACCTTAATTACTGTATTTTACATTTTAATTCTCTTTTAACCTCTGTGTTTCTAATGGCAGAGGTAAAGTAGCAGAGGTAAGGGGAATAAAAAATTTAAACTATAAAGATTAAAAATTTCACTTTTTAAATTATAAAGATTGAAATAATCACTTTAAACTATAAGAACTAAACTAAAATTTGTAAAAAGAGACGAAAACCTAGACCTAAACCTCGTTAACATAGTTCTTGTATTTATTTTTTGTTTAATTTAATATGAAATAACAAAAATTAAAAAATATATATGATAAAATTAATTTGTATCATTAATTAAAAAATCATTAATTCTTTTTTGCACAATTAAGTGTTCAAAAAATACACTCATTCTCATCTCTCTTAAATTGAAATCATTTCATTTAATTTTACTTATCTATTAATTGTAAAAACTCTTATTTTAAATTTATATTATTTATTATTTATAACTACCATTTATAAATTATCATTATTTATTATTTATTTCATTTTACATATTTCGATATTTAAATTCACTTACTATGTAATAATATTATAAATCATATAACAATAACTAATAAGAAAACATTTTATATAATATATCAAGTTAACTTCAATAAAATAATCTCTAAAAAAATTATATAAAATTTGATACTAATTATATCATTATATATATATATATATATATATATATATTAATAATTAAATTATAAATAGAAACACAATTAATATTATTAAAATATAGTATACGATGTAATTTGATCTCTCGCTTTTATTTCTTTTCTTTTACTCGTGCTTATTTTCTAGATGTATACTTTCTTAAAATGACTAGTCATTTTAAAAATAATTTGAACTCAAAGACTCAGAATTGATCCGTTCCCCTCGATATTGTTGTAAATCATGTTAATGTTGCAAGTAAAAGTGAAGTTATACAATCAAGTTATCTTATTTTACATAGAGATTAATTTCTATTAGATAAATAATACTTGTTTTTATTTATTATGAAGAGGTTAGAATTAAAAATTATTTAAAATTATTAATATAAAAAATTTGGATTCAAATAATACTTAATTAGAGATACTATTGTTAGATAAGACTTAGATTAATTAAAAGTGGCTAAAATTCAATAATATTGTATTATGAAGTAATAAAATAAACCCGTAAAACTCTTAATAATTTTACTATTCTATCGTTAATCAAGTATATTTTATGAATCTTATTTTCATTTAAAAATAATTTATATTGTCTAAGATTTTCGTCTAAAATTTAGTAGACTCATCTTTAAACTAAAAATAAAAATATTACAAAAATATTTTAAAATACAATTCAATCCATTTCTTCTATTTTTATCATTATACTTTGTTAATTTATTTTTATAATTTTTTATAAAATACAATATATATATATATATATATATATATATATATATATATATATATATATATATAAGTATACGTTTACGGATGCGTGGATTCCTCATGTCTGTATACATTATTTTCATAAAGTAAAGTTTTCAAGTATTTAGGAAGTATGAAAAAATTAATGAAGTTTTAAACTCACTCATCATAATATATAGGAATTTATATCTAGTTAACAATCATTTGTTAAAAAAAAAAAAAAAATTCTTTGTATTTTCAAACTTAAAAAGTAAATAGTTTTGAAAAAATTAAATATAAATTAAAAAAGATTAAATTTTTAGGGCTTTACATAACTTATTATACTTTCTAAACCGCAAAGTTGATAGGTGGTGAGATTTTTAAAATACATTCCGATAGAAGCCATAGCATCACACATTCAAAATGGGAGAGGATGCAAAAAAGTTTATCTATCTTGTACTAGAACACAAATATTTTTCTGAAAAGATACAAATAACAACAAAATAATAATCCAAACTATCATTTGAAAAATGTTCACACTGAACTAAATATAAGGCTTAACAAGACATAACATTAGAATGAAACATCATTTTTTTTTGGCAATGAACAAGCCCCATATTTGTTCACCATGCATAGCCCTCATTTGTTTGGCATTCCATCTTTCAGTAACTTTCTTGTAGTCCTCCTGAGAACAATGATTCCATTTTCAGCATTGAATGTATTGTATTGAAATTTAAAACTACAAAACAACTAAATATAAAGTGATAACAATACACTATCTTTTTGACACATTATTCCTTATCTGAAATTCATGCAAATATGGATTCCACTAAACAAGAAAGTGTATGTCCAAAATGCATTACTCATGTTTTTCTAATCTAAACACATGTAGCACATAAAATGTCCAAATCATAAAATTTCTCACCTTGGAGAAGTCATTAATGAAATCATCTTTCTTGCTCTCAAGGGCATTTAGCTCCTTTTGTAGTATTTTCATGAACTGAAATACATAAGTATTCAAGTAATTATTTTGTTAGTACTACATCATAAGGAGAGTTAAATGTAATTTTCAATACACTAAAGTAAAGCATTATCATAGCTTCTAACATACCAAATTAGTTTGATCCTCAGCAATGACATCATCAAATCCAGCATTCTCAAGCATCTTTACATGATTTAGAATGGAAGCAGCATGTCATGTAAAATAAATGTCAAGAGAACTCATTTCAAGATAAAAATTATATGCAATTACATAGGTACACTTTTGGTTGTCTTTTAAATCAGAATTATAGTTTCACTTTGATAATCCATTCAATAAAGGTTTTATTAAATGTCAACATAGACTATCAATGAGAAGTTTCAATTCTGATTGAAAAACAATACCTAAAACACCTATAGAATTACATATAAGTTTGGAGCATGATACTAAATGCTACCATACCTGACAATATGTTTTCATGTCATGGATATGATATCCTCCTTTTTGTATGTACTCAGCATATCCTGATGATAGATTTCCTGCATTTTTGCAGTAATCAGTGATTAGAATTGTACCTCCTTTCTTCAACCACTTGTATAATGACCTGAATAATGATGGTTTATCCTGTATAAATCCAAAATTTTTTTTAGAGAAAATAGAAGTTAGAAATATGAAATGAATAGAAGACACAAAAATATATTAAATCAAACAACAAAAAATTAAAAGTCAGAGATGGTTCCTTACTTTGATGTGTAACAATGTGTCCCGGGAATAGATTACATCAAATGTGTTCTCAGGGTATGTTTTCTTAGTGCAATCAACACATTCAAATTCTACAGAGCATTTGAGTCCAATAGCACGTTCAATAGCAAGAGAAATCATGTTTATAGAGAGGTCAATGCCAACTACCTCAACATCAAAATTTTCAGCCATGTAAATGTCACCTCCCCCAGTACCACAACCAACATCTAGTACTTTCTGACCAGGTTTTAGCTCCAACTTTGCAATAAATTCCCTTGTTGTTTCTGCACAAGCAATATATATACTTTATGTTAGTAAATCTAAATTCTACTATGCTTAATTCCAAAGATAAACAAGTAATCTTCAAATTTTCAATTAGCATAGTAGAGTCAATAGACATGAAATTCTTCTAAAAATATGATATGATATAGTGTATTAAACTGTCTAAGGAGATGAAATCACAATGAGAATAATTTTAAGCCAAAAATCATATACATAATAAAAAGTTGAATGTGTAGGATTTCTTATTTCTTTTATGAACCACAGATACCATGTTCCTAAAGGTAAGGTGTTATAAAACTTTATAGTCAAGACATTATTAATATTTGACTGTAGATTTATTAATTAGTACTATAAAGATCATCAAGTCAGAAATACGGGTCTAACTCAATCTTATAAACTGATTTGTAAGATGAGGTTTGTCCCCACTTATATACACCTAGAAGACCTTATTTTTAGGTGACGTGAGACTTCACACCCTTAGAATTTCGTTAAATATTAGATTTTTAACGTATTTCCAACGCATCCTTTTGTCTGAATTTAAATGAAAAGAAAATTTCTATTACATAACAAAGCATAATAAAGGAGAAATGGTAAAGGAAAGTGACAAAACATACCAAGTCCTCCTGTGCTCACAAAACCTTGCCCAAAAACACTTTCATAAAGTAATATATCCTTGTGATTATACTCAACACTGTCTAAGAATTGTTGGAACCGTCTATCATATTGTGATCTCACTTTTTGCCATATCCAACATACCTGGATGATGAGGTGGATATTTTAATTAGATATTGTCAATCCATTGAATGAATTGATTAGTTAAAATTAAAAGAAATAGAAATCATGTTTTGTTACTTGGTTTTGATTCTTCTTATTTCTGACATAAGCTCCAATGCATTTACAGCCAACAAGGGCAAGTTCAAAAGAATTCCCTGTATCATCACTGATATGACACTCCTTAAACACCTACATGAAAATAAGAAGGATAATCAAAACCAAACTTTTTTAGAAATTAGAATATGATTGTAAAATATGAGTTTAGAAAATTAGGTGTATGAAAAAAATTACAATGTTGACCAATCAAAAGTCATCTTTAATATGATTTTCTTAGACAATTTTTATAGAAATTAATGATCATAGTCACATCTTTAGTTTTTTACCATCACATTCACAAGCATTTCAAGATGAATAAGTCCAACTATTCCTCAAAGGTAGTTCAATATAATCTTAAAATTCCCATCTCCATAAAATATAAGTCAAAGAAATTCCATATAAAGTTGATGTCAACCTCATTTTAATCAAGCATTTGTTTGAAAGAGACAAAAAGGAAATAGTAAGAACAAACCTTAGTGTAAAATCTAGGTTCCCTGTAGTGAGTTGGGTTGTATTTTCTCTTGGAATCTCCAGATTGGTGGAAACATGATTCTCTAAAAAATACATATCCACCAACTTTTAACCATTTCATCATCCTTGCAGCTAAATTCTCAACCTAAAATAAATCAAGGGAAATTAGTAAAATACTTTTCTGTAAGATTCAAAAGAAAAAAAAGTAGTAGAGACAATGTCACTAAGTCTCAAAGTGATGAAACACCTTCCTTAGGGGACAAAAATAGAAAAAAAAATAAAATTCCCATCACATTAATATTTAAATTTCACTAATAGAAGACAGAAGAAACATCAATACATCATCCTCATTCTTTGAAAAAGGAAAAGGACAGAACCAATAGCATAAGACCAAATTAAAAGAAGCTATAAAACACAATGTAAATTTAAGGTATTCTATTTTACAACCCCAAATTTAATAAGGAAAATTCTACAACCTGGTCGTTTTCACTTGGAATCTTAATGGATAACATAAAAAAATCCATGAAAATTTTCTATACTTTAATATTTTCTACACAAAAAACAAAAACTCACCTCTTTGTCTGAAAGATACATTAGTAACCAATTTGAGAATATCAGATCAACTGATCCTTCAGAAATATGCAAGTTTGGAGATGTGACATCAGCACACATGAACTTGACATTTTTGTGGTGCCCATTAGTGCTTTCATTCTGCAGAAAAATTATGATGTAGATGAGTGATTAAGGTCACTAATTAATGCATCACAATATTGGTAGGACCAATTATTATGAAAAAACTGTAAATTTATTCAATAAACTTTGAACAAATGTTTAGTTTAATCCCTAAACTAATTGTTCATTAGTTTTAGTTTATAATCTTTTGTTTCGGTTATGTTTTCAATTGAAGTTGTTGAACATTAAGTAATGATATGTCAAACTCTTTGCTGCCACACATGACATAAAATAATAAATAAAAAGTTTACAAATCACCATTTAACAGTAATTTCTAATGACATAAACTAAAAACATAATTGATATAAAGTTTAAAGACTAACACAAGTCAATTTTTAGCTTAAAGACTAATTATAGAATTACCAAAAATTTAAATATTAACATAATTATTAATGAAAAATATTTAACAGACAAATGTAATACATAGACAACCAAACAATCTGACAACTAGTTATAAAACATGAAGAGAGACAATTAGACAACTAATTATAATATATATATATATATATATATGTTCATGTATGTTTTGTAAATGAGATGATTGGGCGAAATAAATTTAATTATTAATTGTCGATTCTAATTGACACAAATAATATAATTAATTAATTATCAAAATATGATTAATGTTAAAAGTGTGATGTGAAATTGCAATTACCTTCTTTATAGCACTCTCAATAAAATCCAAAGCAATCAAGTGTCCAGCCTTCTTAGCCAATTCACTAGTGAATCTTCCAATACCAGCTCCAAGTTCCACAACTGATTTTCCTTCATATGCTGGTAGCAGGGACAAAACCTATTTGACCAAAAAATTGATGAGTCACAAAAGCACTCACTCTAAAAAGAGAAAAAAAAAAAAAAAACTGAAAACTAAAAAACAAAGGTATAGAGTGACAAAAGGTACAAGAAAAAATTTGCTAGCCTCTCATATTGCTTCTTACATCAAAAAGGAAAGTTGGCCAATAATTTAGTGAGTGCCTCAAACTCACAATCATATCATAATGGAAAGTATACACATTCACCTATCAAGTATCTATAGAATCTTATGTATGACTTCTTTAGACAAGAAAGACATTGAAAAGATAAACAGTCTTACTGTATTTTCTTTTTTTAAGTTAGTAATATATGAATATTAAAAATAAAGAATTTAAATTCTTATGTTATAATATAAGAATTTTACCACCACCCTTTAACTAACATCCAAAATACTATTTGGTGAATGTTGTAGAAAAGGCCATGACCCCTAAAATAAAGAATACAAAGAAAACATTTTTTTTCTTTTACAAAATTAACTTTATTTGGAATCTTATAATCATTAATGTCCTAACAGTGACAGCTTAAACTATAAACTATAAACAATATTAGGAATATTTTATTTGGATTTTGTTAGATACATGATAAAAATTTTAAAAAATGAAAAATATTTATTATGTTAAAAATATTAAATGATTTAAAACTTATTTTAAAGTAATTTAAATATTTAATGGAAATTAAATTTAATATATTATCAATATAAAAAATTACATCATCAATCAATTATGAACTATTTTAAATAAAATAATTATGAAAGAAATTAACAATCATATCATATATTGCAATTTATAATTAGATGACTTCGCGTAAGTTTTCTTTGATGTTTTACATAAGGAAACACACAGTAAATTAAAATAATCATATTAAAAAATAAGAATGTTCAGTCTCCTATTTATATATGTGATATAAATTATTGATATTTTTTAATATGTTTTTTATTCTTAAAAAAATGTTTTTCAAACACGTTATCATAAATTAAAATTTATTAAAATTCATGAAGTTTTATAATTTTGTTAACTTTTATCATCAAGATTTTTGACTTCTTGGTAAGATTCTGAAATATTTCTACAAGCTTTGATAATTTAAGTTGATTAACTATTAGACTAATTCTATTCATAATATATAGAATTTTACACAACTTATATTTCAACTAACAACAAAGAAGAATATTCTAAAATATTCAATCTCACCCCATGATCCTTATATAATAACATTAACATTCTATAAAAGTAATAATATTATTACGGAAAGCTAGATTTTTAATCTTTATTATATATTTAAGTAACATCATTTCTTTCTTCTTCGATTTTTTTTTTTTTTTTTTTTATGATAACATAGGCAAAGCCATGGCCAAGAACAACTACAGTCCCCTTGGGAAAAAAACCAACGAATAGTAGTGACAAGAATCAAAACCATACACTTAAAAAAGATTTTTACATAAACCAAAACTCATATAGAAGACATCATAATTAAAATTAACAATTATAAATCAGATTTAGTGAGATTTTTATATATATTTAGTTGTAATTAAAACTGTATAAACTTTTTTTATACTAAGCACATGAACATTTTTCTTAATAAATTAAAAAAAAAGTCCATATTGTCAATATAAATCTGTATACAGTTACTCAATCATAATTTATTATATATAATAAATTTATTATTTTTATAATAATTATTTTAAATTTTCATCAAATATAGTTTAGAATGAGTGTTGACAATAGTATTATAAATGTAGGTTATGAGCTCAACTCAATTCTGCAAAATCGGTTTAAACATATTCGGGTGGAGACTATATAACAGGTGATTTGGTATCGGCCCGATAATGGATCGTAAAGTAAACCCAACAACAATAAACAATTTTAGAATAAACTTTGATAAATGTGAGTCTAACTCAACTCTTAATTTATCCCTCACTTATATATACATATGTCATATTTTAGCGAGTATAAAATTTACATCTAACCGTTGTATAAAGTTAAAAAAAAAATAATATATATATATATATATATATATATATATATATATATATATATATATATATATATATATATATATATATATATATATATATATATATATATATATATATATATACTATAAAAGTGGTAAGAAATAATAGAGAGTGATAAAAGGAAGAGAAAATGGCACATACTTCGGGTCTTTCTTCCTTGTCGAGATCAGAGGCGTTTGAATCGAGCATCATTGATTCTATGGACAAATCTGTTGTATGTTCAATCCAGTAACTTCTCTGAACACAACGTTCATCTACACAACACATTCTCATTCCATTAACATAACATTTCATTCATGTTAATCAATATTCATTGAGCATATATACAATTAACTATACATATATATGTATTAATCTTTGACAAAAAGAAAGAAAAAAAATATTATAACTTGTAAGTTATGAAAGAATATGAGAAGGAATTAATATGATATGATTAATGATTAAGAAGTGATGAGTAGAAGAAATGTTCACCTTGCACCATCGCCAATGAAGCCATGGAAGAATAATAATAATGAAGAGAGTTATGAGCTCTCTCTAACCCTTCTCCTAGCTTCTATCATTTTGCTTTGAAACCTCTTCCTCCATTTATAGACAACAAAACAAACTTTGTAAATTAATATCAAATATTTCATTTAATTTTTTTGTTTTGTTTGTTTTTAACAAAAGGAGATTAGGTCCCACTTTTTACTATGTAATGCCATTTCCTTCCACAATATATAGACACTCAACCTTCACATGTTCCTGTACTCAATTTTGTAAACTATTCATTCAATAATTTCAAGATAAGAAAAAAAAGAAAAGTTGGTATAATAACTATTTAAAGTATTTTACACTCACGTGTTCCTTTGTTGAATTTGATTTTAGTCTCTTAAATTTAGAACCAATATTTTTAATCATTCAATTTTTTTAAGGAAATAATTTTGTCCCTACGAATTTGATTATATAACATTTTATAACCACTATTAATCAGATAACATTGAGAGGGATTAAGACTACATTTTTTAAAATTTGAAAACTAAAAATATTTATTTTCAATTTAAGAGAGTCCAAATTCGAGAAATTAAAAACATATTTGAGTAAAAAGAAAACAAGTAAGTCCTAACTAGATTATAAATAAACTGCAAAAACTTGGTAGCTACTTTGCAACGTGCAAATCTAAAGGAAATAAATTGTAGGGCAAGATAGAATGAACGAATATATAATACGCAAAATGAAGAAGAAAAGAAAAAGAAGTTCATTGCAATCCCAACAAATTATCACTTTAATTCCTAAAAGTATATAGATCAAATAATTTATTTTTTAAAAGATGAAAAATAGTAAAATAAACTCTAAAAGTTTAATATATTTATCATCATAGTCCATAGAAAAATATTTATAATCATTTTAGTCCTAAATTATATTATTTATTGTCATTTTAATCCTTTATTTAAACACTTATTTTCATTGTAATTTCATATATTTGAGATTAAAATAATAATAAGTAATATAATTTATAAACTAAATTAATTATAAATATCTTTTAAGAATTCAAATAATAAATATATATTACATTTTTAAAGATTATATTATTATTTTTCATCATTTAAAACTAAATTATTTAACTCGTATATTTTCAGGAATGAAAATATAATTCACCATTATTATAATATTAACCAAAAGAAAAAAAAAAATCTACCAAGCTTTTAAGTCTAAGAACATGGCTAGCCTACCCAACATCAACCCAAGGCTAAGGTGTGGCCAATCATTTAAAACTAAGGGTCATGTCTCAGCATTAATTAGTGGCAAATTGTTGATAAGATTTCTTGTCCTTTCAACCACATAAATTAATCTCAAAGGGAGTAGAAGCTATATGTGATGTTATCTAACTAATGCTACTGTCCTTCTTCTTTTTTTTTGTTTTATGATATGATGATTAATATCACTTCATCTTGTAATCTCATAGAAAGCTAATAGGTTCTCTCACCCAATAGCTAAAATGAATCATGAAGTTGTTCAAAACCTCCAACGCGTTTTGCAGTGTATATGTCTTCTCCAAACCCACCAATTCATTCTCTTTTTATAAAGTGACATGTATTTGGATTTGTGCTATTATGTAAGGTTGTGCAACCATGGGTGTTTAACTACATCATGCCCTTAAAAACATAAAGTGAGGTTAGAAATCTGAAGTGACCAATAAATATGATATGTTGCACGTATACAAGTGGATTTACAATCTAATTTTGTAAGATTGAGTTAGACTTGTAACTCGTATTTTAAATTTGGTATCAGAGTCTATACTAGTATTGTTTGTAGATGTTGTGTCACCCATTATCGGACTGATATTAGATCACCTATTTAAATAGACTTCACATTCAAGAAATCTAGTCCTCGGTGTGAGGGTATGTTGGAAATCTGGTATTAGACCATCTATTTGAAAAGTCTCCACACTTGAGAAATTCAGTCATCAGCATTGTATTAGAAATCTTATATCACCTAGAAATATATCGTCTGTTACATGTATATACAAATGGGAAACAATTCTTACGTTACACACTGATTTTATAAAGTTGAACTAGACTCATTTTAATTTTACTTTGTCGACTTTCTTGATAGGTTTTTCTATTCAAAATAGCCATGCAATTTTTTCTACATAGCAAAACATACTAATCATTACATGCCAAAAAAAAAATTGTTCCTACTATATGTTAACAAGAACACACATGAACTCATCAAACATCCAATAGTTGAAGAAAAACTTGTGAAATTTTCTATTAAAACCTAAATATATAATATGAAATGAATCAACATTTTTTTTCTACGGGTAACAGACAAAATGTCAATTTATCATCGAAATTATTTTAGAAGCATATATCAATCGCATTCAAATTCGGTTAATGATCAATTCTAACAAATTAAATTTAAAATAAATATTACACATTGAGAAATCAATGACTATGAGCTTTTACAATTTTCAAGTCACACTAATTAATGTATTTTATTTTTCAAGTAATGTCTAGCTACAGACCCTTTTGGCCTTTCTTTATTTTCAAATTAGAAGTAAAAAAAAAAAAAAACAGCAAGAGAAAAGAAAAGAAAAAGTAGATCAGTATGAATCATAAACTTTTCAGAAGACAATCATCAATATTATTAATTACCTCAAAAAAATATCAATTACAACCATGGTGAATGAAATACTAATGTTATCAACCATCAAGAACTTGTACATTGTTAGGAGGGGAGCATGAAGAACTTGAAAGTCATCTTTGAGTTGAAGAACCCTAATTAAGCAAATTAATGCAACAATTGGTCATGTGACTATAGGTTAATTATTGATACACAGAAAGATTATTTTTCCTTAATTAATTTTCTTCGTTACTAACTTAAGTATTTAATTTTCATATATTAATTAACGTTACTGATTCAAGTATATAACTATGCAAGAATTCCGATATTTTTTAAACTTTTTAAATAAATATTTAAATAATTTTGTATCTTTGAATAAGTCCATTTAACTCAATTAAAAATAATTAAAACCTAAAAGTGACTTTAATACCATGACGTCAAGAAAAAAATAACAAAAAGATTGCATACCATTTTTTATATAAATTTGCAAACCAATTTCTGTAATGACATGTAAATGTTTAACTTTTTTTTTTTGACATGTAAATGTTTAAATTGTTTAATTTTATCCCTTATAAATTATTTAAATCCATTATCATTAAGGTTTAATTTTAATGAATACAATTTTAATTGGTAAGAAAATAAATTACACAATCAAAACTTCTTTTGTATCAAGAAACCTCTAAATTTTGAAGATTGTGGATATACTTTAAATATAATTTACAGTTTAATTTTGTTTGTTCTTTTTTATCAATTTTGTGAAAAAATGGTAAAATAAATTATTTCAACATCACAAATTAAAATGCCATATATTATATATTTAAACATTCATTATTAATATTTATTTTTAACAAATACATATTGAGATAATATTAGTTAAACTAATATTAAAGGTGCTGAAAGTGATACTAAGTCTATAGATCCATCCACTCACTTTCATTTATATTATAATAGATTCCCTATAATAAAGACAAAAAATGAAATCCACCAGAATCCAAATTGGAATCTTAAAATTATGGTTGAGATTTGAAGAAGTCACTATATAATTGACACAATTATATGCATTCAAGTAAATGAAAAAAGAAAAAGTGATGACATGACTTTGTGTTGTGTCCCTTTAAATGAGTCAACTTAATTTAACTCATTAATCAATATCTAATATATATTATAACTATGATGTCGAGATTTAAGGGCAGAGAAAAAAATGATGGAAAATCTCAACCTCACATGGAAGCAACAATAATGGAATGTAGGGTACAAATAATTGAGAAGTGGCACTAAACAATGAGTGCATGCTTGCCAAAGGAAAGGGACAACATGCAACATGCAACATGCAAAAGAACAAATCAACTGTAAAAGGTTTTTGTCTTGTGGTATCATTGTTGTTTTTCAACTAGAACCAATCGATTCCACTCATAAAAACTAATATACATCAATATTTTTCACCTATAAAGTAACAAGTATAAATAATTACTCAAATATTAAAAATAACACAATATAGTCCTTCAAGTATTAACAAATGTCAAGAAAAAGTTGATACATAGTAAAACATTTTATACAGTTAATCAGTTAATAAATAAATTATGCAAAATTTTATTTATGATTAAATGAAGTTTTTATATTGTTAGTATATAATTTTTAAAATAAAATTTTGAATGTTAGTAAAAATATATATATAACTTGAAAATCAAACTGATATTCAATAATTTAGAGAATTTATGTAGTTTTATTATTGGAAGGACTATTTAACAATTGATGATTTATTCTTTTAAAAAAAATGACTAATCCATTTGCCCTAAACCATTTGTAGCACCTAGCTAGTGATAGTGTACCCTCAAAGGTAGCATGAGAGATATGAACCACATGTAATCACACAAATATGCAGAAAATTTAACACGTGAATCTAGAAGAAATTGCATGCTAGAAAGGCACAAATAATATGAAGAACTTTCATTTGGGGGTGAATAATAGATATATATCTCTATAAAATCAACCTACCTGAAATGCATTAATTCAGAATGGATAACAATGAATACTCAATAAGATAATTTTTTTTATCTGTACATCTTATTTGTATGTTTTGTTGATTAAGGAAATAGTGTTGTTGCAAGAATTAACAAAATTTTACTGTATGTTTGAAACATACTCTGAAAAGAAGCAAAGGTCATATGTGTGGGGGACAGTATGGTTGATTGGGCTCTACCACTGAAAATGATTCAACATCTTGTCCTATATGGAGTCTGTGAGATGCCCTTTTATTTTTATTTTTTATTTTTCTCAAACTATTTAATTTTCTCTTGATTTTTCAAGTTGTTTAAACAACTATTTTTTGAATAAATAAACAACTATTTTTTGAATAAATAAAAACCATTGAATAAATAGTTGTATCGAGTCAGAGAGTAAAGAAAATGTTAGTTACTAATAATAAAAAATTGAGTATGCATAGAATTAATTTTATAAGTTCTTTTACTCACTTATAGCAATTACATCTTGGCCTAAGAAATTAAATCATGCCAAAATTATGTAGATACGTGGAAGCAAATACTTTTGTTGACTTAAGCGTGAATTAACATTGACAGTGATGAGAAAACAGATACACACTATGTTGTGTTATTATCAAACACTTGTGAAATTTGGATGATTATAACTTTTATGTTCAATAATTTGTTGTGTATGGTTCATAACTTATGGATGAACATATGGTAACATAAGAAGGAAATATAAAAATTTTGATTCATAATTTAGATTTAATTTTTTGAATAACTTTTCTCTCTAGATTTTGCTGATTGCTAACATATGCTTAATCCAAAATATATATTTCTTGGAAGTTAAAAATAAAACCTTATATATGGACCATTCCCATCTTAGGATACATGATTACAAGATTGTTTTCTACCAACAGAAGATTTTTATGGGGCTTAGAAACTAAGAGGACCACCAAAGTGATCACATGGTCTGTCATAATATCATTGGTGCATTCAAGGAAAATCATCAAATAATGAATGACAATCTTGTAAATACATGATTTTCAATGAATATCACTGTAAAAAGTGTATTAAAATGATATTATAGAATGCATGGTTAATATTTCTCTTTTATAGTAATAGAGTAATAATAACTTCATGTGTCATTAGTGAGTTATATAGTTTATATAACATTTTTCTATAACACTTTTTTTTTCTTTAATCTCCTTTCTCTAGTGGTTGCGAAAAGGCTAATATAATTGTATAAAAATAGTCTCTCAATGAACAAATAGATGGAAGATTCTAAAAGAAAAATTAACTGAATTGAATTGCAAATACTCTGGTTGAAAGAATCATGAGGTTGTAATCGATTCGCCGCATTCATGTTGAAAAATCAATTTTAAAAAAAAGAACAAAATAATAATCACAATGGTCGACATATTTAGCTTTTGGAATGAATGAAAGGGTATCTATGTTCAATTGTTAAAAGTCATTTATTATCATAGAGAAGAAAGTAATAAAAGAAAAGAAAGTGACATTCCGAATCATATTTCATGATAAGATTTTGACTTCACATTCTATTATTGAATATACTTTTTCAATAAATAAATAATAGATGTCTCAGCGGTATAAATTTTTTTTTTTTTCATATCATCTTTATTAATAAATTGTAATGTATCAGCTAGTAAACTTTTATAATAATAACCTTAAAAGTTAAATTTTTAAAATAAAAAAATAAATATTTTTTCTAAGATCATATTATATAATTACCCTAACTAGATATCACTCTTTATATATAAATAAATAAACAAACTTATCTCAAATTGATCATATTACATAATTACTTAATTATCAAAGTCTCATAAATATCCTAATTTACTCCAACTAATATTTACTTAATCATTGAAATCCCTTTACTTAATCATTGAAATCCCTTTAATCATCAAAGTCTCTTTAATCATCAAAGACTCAAATAATTTAATTTACTCTGATTAATATTCACTTAATCATCAAAATTCCATAAATATCCTAATTTATTCCGACTAATATTTACTTATTGAAGTCATATGAATGCCCATTGTAAATGCCCACTACATATCACCACGTCACCACGTGATGCAGTTTCGATCATTTGAATTAAAATTTGCAAGATAAAAATAAAAGGCAGATAACACAAAGCTAGAGATGTAGCAACTGGATCAGCATATTGATATTTTTTATTTTTATCCAAAATAGTAACATGGCAAATCCGATTTCACATGCTAAAATTGCAATCCACAGTTTACTCAGCATCTTTACTTTTTGATTTCTTTTTCTTTTTCTTAGTCTCACTAGCAGCTAATACTTGTCCAATATCACCCATTTTATCCTTTTTCTTTTTCTTTTTAACTGCTCCATCTTGTTCACCATCCACCCCATTAGCACCATCATCTACAGCTTGATCATGAAGGTCCACCTCCGTGTCCAATTTCCTCTTTTCTTTCTTTTTCTTCTTCTTTTCTGACATTTGATCCTCCAATGCACCACCATTTGTAGTCTCTGTTGGCTTATCTACAGCCATCTCATCATCATCTGTTGTGGCAACTTTATGCTTCTTCTTCTTGGCTTTCTTGCTTGATACTTCAACAGGAACTTCTGTTTCCATTACTGTATCTACAACAATAACCATAAATCAGCGTAGTCCATATTATTCATGTAAATAAAATAAATTTAGTTTATAGCACCATCCTTACCTTTGTTTTCAACACTTTCAATAGCAGACTTCATGACATCTATGTTCTTACGTGGGGCAACTCCTTTGTCATAAAAATCAAGTCGCTCTTCAACTTGCTCCCGGAGTTTCTCCCCAAAAGTAGTTGTACCCCTTTCTGCATGAGTACAACAAAATCATTCATCAAACATGGAATGAGGTACTAACACATAAGATTGTTAAAATTAAAATATAAGAAACAGACCAGAAAAGCAGTCAATCCGTGATGCAATTGAACATTTGTTAGCAAGATAGCGAGCTATTCGGCCCTTATTTTTGGCAGATGCTCGTCCAATAAAAGAAGAGTGGAATATCAGACCATATTTGGGTGTGTTTCCTCTTGTTTTTAATGCCCTGAATAGAAGAAAGTATTGACATTACTAATTAGAAGTAACAGCCCGCAGAGAACAGTAGCATCGACATTGCAGACCAAAATTTGCTGCTTTCTTGAAAAAACACAGGAAACACGGCAGGAAAGTTTGAGAAAATAATGGGGAATTTATGTGATGAACAACTATAACCTTTATATGTGTGAAGTAAGAACAATAGTCATAAGCATTCACTTATGTTAGAACATCCTTATTTGTGTAACAAAGGAAGGAACTACATAAATAATATGTAGCCTGTAGTTGAAGAGTTTGAACTATTTACAGTTTTCATGTTATTAGTCAAGAAAAAAAATGCCCTAAAACAACAATTGTACTGTCCTGTATATAAATGAAAATAGCAACCTTCTTGGATGTATAAAAGACAAGATTGAGCCTGACAAAAGACAACAATCTGGAAGAACGCAAGGAAATGTGGACCCTGCATGTTAGATCTTCTCTGTTGCTATCTTAATGGAAGGAATTCATATTCTGGTGATGTAATATTAATACATCTGATCTTGATTCATATTGACATTTTAACACAAAAGACTTGAGTCCCTATATGCCCTAGCAAAGGTCTACAAGTGAAAGAACCTAACCCACCATAATGAGAACAAGAAATTTTTGCAGTTTTACATGTGAAACCTTGTTACTTTCTGAGAACAAAAAAGAAGTAAAACTTCAAAGGAGATAGTGGAGTCAAAAACCTGAACAGAGCCTTTTCTGCACCAAGAATCTGGAGAGTTGAAGAAGGGCATTTAGCTAAATTTGTGAGGCTACCGGCATGGGAAATTAACCGTGCCCCAACAACTTCACCAATCAAAGAGGCCAAATTTGGTGCAATGTCATTCATTTTAGTAACCAGGTAATCATACAATCTCCGCCTGTACTCAGATAGATCCATCACCCTCTGTGCAAATTGTTGAACATTAATCAAGTCCACCGGGGACAAATCCTGTCCTGAAGAAAAACAAAACAAAGTAGATATAGATAGAGAATGAGGTAAGAGTCAAAAGCAACACAAATACAAGAATTCTACCCATGGAGGCCTTAGCAGCTTCCACAATCTCCTTTGCTTTATCTTCGTCACCAACTATGTCAGTTAAGGCTGAAATCCTGTCTTCGGACAACTTTGATTTATCCTCAATAAATTTTGCAACTTTGGCATACAGATAATTATCATTCACAATCTTCACCAGTTCTGGAAAATGCCAAGAATACCATTCTCTGCACATAATTGACGAACCAGCAGAGAATTGAAGTTTTCAAGTTTAAGAACTCTCTTGAAGAGAGTAAACTATTTTGAATATAAAAAATATACATTTATTAGAGAATTCACCGCTGAACACAAACTACCTGACTCTCATGGAGAATGAATTAATATCCTTATCAAGTGTATCGAGAAGAAAAATTGCTTGAATGACCATATTGTCAACTCGATTAACATTGAATTTCACCTTTGCTCTGCTGTAACTATGCCCAAGACCAAGTTGTGCCTTTTCCAAATCCCCCGACTACAGAATTCAATCAAGGAAAACAAACTAATTAAAAAAAGAAATTTGAGAAATATATTAGGACACAGGAATCCAGCTTGCAAAAAAACACGAGGCAGGAGAAGATGCTAACCTTGAGATCACTGACAAACTTATCGAAATGGAGCCGCACCCCTCGAAGCAGCTCACTCACAAACTCATTACTTTGGCAAGGAATTTTAGTGACCTCAGATATCTGGGAACCAATCTTCGAATCTGATACACCTAAACTGAACTTCGACTTCTTACCTTCCTTGACTTTAGGTAGGTTAGTCTCCAAAACAGTTCTTAGCTCATCAGTCAACAGTCCTGAACACCAAATAATCGAGATCAAATGAATATTAAACCATAAAACAAACCCATTGTATTAAAGTCCTGTACTGGGGTGGTAAAGGAAAATTAGAGTTTACGCAAACCCAATACCAGGCACATTGAACTTAGCAACTCAACAAAGTTGAAAGGATCTTGTATTAAAGATTTTTGTATTTTTAATATAATAACTTTTTTACAATTTCATAAAATAACTTTTACCCATGTTCGCTTATTTAGGTGGTACTCTCTTTCGTGGAAAAATAGTCTATCACCAAGTGCACCTCATATTCTTAGTATGGAAAATTACACTTTCGTGGAAAAATAGTCTATCACCAAGTGCACCTCATATTCTTAGTATGGAAAATTACACTCACCTCCCACAAAGTCTTCACAAATGCAACTCACACAGACACAGCCTCCCTTATTAGTTTAATCAAGTGACACACACACTAAAAAATAACATACAATAATTTGTTAACAGGAGGCACCAACAAGGCTTCTTTCACAACTTTGCACCTTACAGTAATTAAAAAGGCAAAAGCAGTTGTACGTTGCAGAGGCAAAGCTATAAACTCTCCGCACCCAGATTCTCAATAGTTCTGCTATGTACTACTAGCAAATTGCTCCCTCCTTCATTACATTTCTGTCATTTTTTTTTCAGCTGCACTTTGTTTTGTTATATTTTAGAGATTGGTATCCTAGCCATATACAAAGAATACCAGAATTTCAAAAGGGTTGTTATTTTATGCTATCTCAGGAGATGTGAGTTTTTCTTACAAACTGGAAGGGGCATCAGTGTGATTTAACACAGTGCAATTTTCCCTTACTATTATATTATTTTTCAGTACACATAGTCTGTCATTTTATAAATTTCATAATTTGAACTGAGGCTTCTACTTCTACAAATCATATCAGTGTCACTCTCTGTAAAATCTCTCTGACAGTGTTATCAATAGCGGATGGCAGAACATGACAGAAAGCCAAAATTTCGCCATAGACTGCCTTAAAGCCATCATGGCAAGCCATCCTTCACAGATTGCCTATGGCAGTTGTCAAAATCTGACACACAATTCCACCATATCAGGCTACTATTTAACAACACTGCTCTCAGATTAGTTGAAACTTATTGAAGATCACAAATTTAGACGCAGGACACTCAGGCCCCCCTAAATTAGGGACTTCCAATAAATTTCAATCAATCACAAAAAAAGTGTTAGAAAGAGTATCAAAAAGAGACGCTAGCATTTTGGCCTAACTAGGACCTTCACCAAAAACAAAATACGTAAATGGTGCTAGTTCAAAACAATTTACTAGAATAGGCCAGTCGCAGAAATTTTTGCGACCACGACCTGCGACCCAACTAGTAGTTGACACGTAACAAAAATGCCTCGGTAGAGGGCTTACGTGGACCCCAATCGCATCCATATTTGCGACTTCCACACAGCACGACACATGGCAAGTTTAGGGCAGGCGTGGGTAGCCATGTGGTTGCTGAGTGCGCAAGTGTGACACGTGGCGTAGTCGCAAGAACAGCTACGACCGCGTTCTGTGCATGCCACGTGTCACTTGGTGGTTGGTTTGGCCTGGTCGCAATCTCAAATGCGACCTGCTCTGATTGGGCCACGTGGCACTTCATTGTTGGTTCTACGTTGCTGACGTACGCTGGTCGCAGGGTCTTTTGCGACTCCCCTGGTCGCAAGGTCATATGCGACTCTCTTTTAAAAATTTATCCCGCTAAGACCACTATAAAACGAGGGGAGGGAAGTAAAAAATGTTTTTACTTCGTTCTCCCTCTTTCTGTTTTGACCGTACTCTCCTTTTTTCCTTAAATAAATGGCATCCTCATCTTTATCAGATTTACAAATAGATTGTGGTCCAGTTTAAGGGGACGTTTTATGGCTTCAAAAAACACATATTTCACATATATGGGGAGAAAGCCAATGGTTGCAACTACAAAGGTCAGTTCCAACTTATTTGGGACAAGCGACAATTCCAGATGCTATTGTGGACCTTCTCGATGAAGTAGGTTTAGTTGCATTACACAACTCTATATATAGGTTGCCCAAAACAGCACTGCCCCAAGCATATATACTGATCTCCCAAAAGTCAATCAGTAACTGTAACCACTTTAGGGAGACACGGGATCCACTTCTGTCCACGAACATTACGCCACCAGTAAATTGTAAAATCCATGCCCGTGCATATCTACGCAGTGCCTCTGCATCACCTAAGAAAGGTGTAATATCCCCAAAATTATCAGCTAACCATGTCAGCTTCACCGTCGATCCTTTAACTACATTTGGTGTTGGTCTAACCCCTAACACCTGTTGGTCCCTATGTATGAATCTAGAGGGGGGTGAATAGATTCTTGTTCAATTTTAGCCGAAACTCGCAAGACTCTAATTCCTTTTGAATTCAAACAAATCGGTTCTAGATTCACCTATCAATTACCGATTCAATTACCTATTCTATTACTGATTCAATTACCGTATCAATTACTGAGTTGATTATCAATACAGTTACCAAATATACTGCAGAATTTAAACAATGATAATAGCAATATAAGGAAAACCTGAAAGAGGATAAGGAAGAAATGAGTGCACAGCGATTTATACTGGTTCGGCCAACTGCCTACGTCCAGTCCCAACCCAACAACTGTTGCGATTGGCTTTCCACTATCAAATGATCCCTTTTGTGTTCTTTTACATTCACTCTGCAACAAGCAACACAAAAACGAAATCAAAACACCCAAAACCTGTTCTTCAACCCAAAGAACAGTTCTTCCCTGACCTTGGCACACCCAAGATCAAACCTTTGAGAAAACACTTCTCAAATACACTTACTCTATCCGAGAGACCTCTCCTAGAGTAATAACTCAAACAAACAAAGAAACAAGTAAAGATCAGTTTAGAATACACCTGATGTGTTGGTCTGATCACAAAGAATGCACAAAGAATGCCACCCAAACAGAGAATTACAACAGGTTTGCCTTTTCTTTGGTACCCATTAAATCAGCTCTACAAGTTCTCTTTGAGTTTCTTGGAAAGAAATGATAATCTCTGATTTCAGAGTATATGAAAGTGTAAGAGTATGTTCAAAAGATGTAGTTCCAAGTGTTCTACCAAAGTTTGCATCAAAGAGCCTTTTAAAGATGAAGTTTGAAGCTTGTTTTTGGCAAATCGAGGGCTCAATCTGTCAAGATAATCGATTACAAGAAGTGGGTAATCGATTAAAATAGCCGTTATAGCTGAGTTTTTGGGTGCATTTTTGAGCGTGGTAATCGATTACCGGGGAGGGTAATCGATTACCGGAAAGAGCATAACTCAGGTAATCGATTACCAGGGGAGGGTAATCGATTACCCCAGTAAGGAGAACTCAGGTAATCGATTACCAGGGGATGGTAATCGATTACTCCAGAGAAAGAGGGCTTGGTAATCGATTACCTAGGGAGGGTAATCGATTACCCCAGTGAAGAATGCAATCTTGAGTGATTTTTGAGCATGGTAATCGATTACCTATTGTTGGTAATCGATTACTCCAGTAAACAAATGGATTACTCCAGTATAAGTTTTTGAGACTTTGAATGTAATCCTTTCGTTTTAAATGATAATTTGAATTCGGTTTATTCTATCTTCTCTGGTCTTGATCTATGATTATGGCAATTAAATCATATCCTTATCTGTGAATGAATGATTAACAATATGATGCTCTGATAAAAATAGTATGTATGATGAATCTGCAAAGCATATACTCTATTTTTGGATATCACTAACAATTGCAGGATTCTCAAGAAAATCAACACACATCCTAAGCCTCTAGGAAAACCTTGTTTGAAGATTTGGTACATCAAAATCAAAAAGGGGGAGATTGTTGGACTTAAGGCTTGAAGATGCGTTAGTTCTCCTTTTAGTGTTTTGATTTTGATGTTATGGAATTGTGGTTTTTCTTAGATGAAATGTATTTAGGATCTTTCTATGTATTGCTTGTTGAGCTTAGGCATGTTTGTGTTTGATTCTTTGTTTGGATAACTCAGGGAGTTTTGCTATCTTGTGTGTGATTACTCATTTGACAAATGGTTGATTTCCTTTTCTTAAAACAAGTCTTGAAAAACCTTTGGGAACCAATTGAGGTAATAGATTACCAACAAGAGGTAATCAACTACCAAACAATGGGTAACAAAGTGTGGAAATCCATTTGTTTACTGGAGTAATCGATTACCAACAATAGGTAATCGATTACCATGCTCAAAAATCACTCAAGATTGCATTCTTCACTAGGGTAATCGATTACCCTCCCTAGGTAATCGATTACCAAGCCCTCTTTCTCTGGAGTAATCGATTACCATCCCCTGGTAATCGATTACCTGAGTTCTCCTTACTGGGGTAATCGATTACCCTCCCCTGGTAATCGATTACCTGAGTTATGCTCTCTGGGGTAATCGATTACCCCAGTGAAGAATGCAAAATCCCCACATATATAGTTGATGGAAATGAACTAGAAAAACCATTTGAGAAGTGGGAACCAGAAGAAATTATGAGAGCAGAAAATGATGCTAAAGCTTTGAATATTATACATTCTGCTTTAAACTCTGATGAATTTTTTAGAATTTCAGCTTGTAACACAGCCAAAGAAGCGTGGAACTAATAAGGGTCACACATGAAGGTACCGCTGAAGTACGAAGGGCAAGGAAGAATACCTTGATCCAAGAGTACGAAACATTTAGAATGGCACAAGGCGAGTCTATAATGGATATGCAGAAACGGTTCACACACATTGTGAATCATCTAAAAGGACTCGGAAAAGTCTTCGTTGAAGAAGAAGTAAATGTGAAGGTGCTAAAGTCATTGAGCAGAAAATGGCAACCAACAGTCACAGCAATCACCGAATCAAAGAACTTAGCACTGATGACCAGTGCAGAGTTATTTGGTAAGTTGAGGGAATATGAAATGGATATGTCCCGTATTGCTGATGAAGAACAAAAAGATAAGAAAGTCAAAGGTCTAGCATTAAAGATGGAAGACACAGCAAGTGAGAGCAACTCATCTTGCTGTGGAAGTGAATCAGAAGAAGAGAATATGAATCTCATGGTGAGAAAATTCAAAAAGTTCATGAGAAAGAACAATGATAAAAGGAGATTCAACAATTCAAGAAAAGGCTTCAAGAGGAATGAAGGTTCGTCTTCAAAGGTCACGTGTTATGAGTGTGGAAAGATGGGTCACTACAAATCAAATCGGAGTGTCCCAACATGAAGAAAAATAACAGTAGTGAACCTAGAAGAGTAGAACATGAGGAAAGGCCCAAGAAAGATAAATTCCGCAAGAAAAAGGCCTACATTGCTTGGGAAGAAAATGACTCCTCATCCTCTAGTGAGAGTGACAATGAAGAAGCAAATTTATGTCTCATGGCAAAACCAACTTTAGATGATGATGTAAGTAATTCCGATTCATCTGTACAAGATTATGATGAGCTATATAATGCTTTTTGAGAACTTTTCAAAGAAGCTGAAAGAATAGAAAAATTGAACAAAGTTTTGAAAAACAATATTTCTGATTTAGAAAATGATATTTCTGTTTTAAAAACTAATGTTCAAAATCTGGAAAAAGAAAATAATGCCTTGAAACTACCTTGTTCAAAGTGTAAGTCTTTTAATGCCTCTTTGAAAAAGAATAATGTGAAGTTCTCTACATTTAAACAAACCAGTAATAATAGAACTTTCTCATGTAGTTATTGTATGAAACCTGGACATAACTCTTACAACTGCATGATTAGAAAGAAAGGTATACATAGTGGATTGTTTAAATGGATTAGGAAAGATTATCACAGTTCTAACATGCATGGACCCAACAAAGTTTGGGTACCAAAATCAAAGTGATATCTTATTCTGTGTAGGTGTGCTCGAGAGCCAAACACTCAACTTGGTATTTGGATAGTGGCTGCTCAAGACATATGACCGGAGACAAGAGCAATTTTATCTCCTTCAAATCCAAAGAATCTGGTTGGTAGTATATGGAGATAATAACAAAGGGAAAATTCTGGGTATTGGTCTTTGTTGGAGACAAATCCAATCCTGTCATTGAAGATGTCTTGCTTGTGGAAGGATTGAGATACAATCTTTCGAGTATTAGCCAACTCTGTGACAAAGGTTATCATGTGTCATTTGATCAAGGAAGCTGCAAAATTAGTAGCAGTAAATCAAATGAGGTACTAATGGTTGGTAAGAGACATGGTAACATCTACATCCTTGAACTTAATCATTCATCATCATATCATGCATGTCTTACATCAAATGATGATATATCTTGGCTTTGGCATAGACGATAGATAAGACATATTGATGTTCATCAACTTAATAGACTGTCATCTAAGAACTTAGTGAAAGGGTTACCGACTTAAAGTTCAATAGAGAAGGTCTATGTGATGCATGTCAAAAAAATGCGATCTAGAAACTCTTTTAAATTTAAAAATATTGTTTCAACTTCTAGACCACTTGAACTATTGCACATGGATTTGTTTGGACCTCTAGAATCTGCTAGTTTAGGTGGAAACCTATATGGACTAGTTTTAGTAGATGACTACTCTAGATTTACTTGGGTTGCATTTATACCAAGTAAAGACAATGCCTTCAAAGTTTTCAAAGTTATTGCCAAAAGGATACAAAACGAAAAAGATTTGAAAATTAAGTCCCTTAGAGTGATCATGGAGGTGAATTTGAAAATGAATCTTTTGAAAAATTTTGTGAAAAATATGGAATTAATCACAACTTTTCTGCACCAAGAACTCCACAACAAAATGGAGTTGTTGAGAGGAAAAATAGATCTTTAGTAGAACTAGCTAGAAATATGTTAAATGAAAATGATTTGCCAAAATATTTTTCAATGAAGCAGTTTCAACGCTCGCTATGTTCTAAATAGAATTGTGATTCGTCTATTTTAAAGAAAACCCCATATGAACTCTATAAGGACAAAAAGCCTAATATTTCTCATTTTAAAGTATTTGGCGCAAATGTTTTGTTTGAATAATGGCAAAGAACCCCTTGGTAAGTTTGATGCCAAGGAGATGAGGCAATTTTTATTGGGTATTCATCAACTAGTAAATCATATAGAGTTTATAATAAAAGAAGAATATGCATTGAGGAATCATTGCATGTAAAGTTTGATGAATCTAACAATCCCAAAAGGAAGTGCTCTTGTTGATGATGATGAAAGTACAGTGAAGACAAAGAAATAGCAAACCTCAAGAACAAGCAAGATCCACCAACCATTTCTCATGAACAGCCGAAAAAGAATGGAGAAAACCAAGAGACTTATCTCTTGACAACATCATTGGTGACATCCATAAGGGAGTATCTACTAGATCTTCCTATAATATGTTCTGTGATGATTATGCATTTGTATCTCAATTTGAACCCTCTTGTGTTGATGATGCTATTAATGATGAATTTTGGATGAATGCTATGCATGAGGAGTTGAATCAATTTAAAAGGAATGATGTTTGGGAATTAGTTCCTTTTAATAGAGATATGAATATAATTGGAACAAAATGGGTGTTTAAGAATAAGTTAGATGAGAATGGAATTGTGGTTAGGAATAAGGCTAGACTAGTAGCAAAGGGTTATAACCACCAAGAAGGAATAGATTTTGGTGAAACATATGCCCCTGTTGCTAGATTAGAAGTCGTGAGAGTTTTACTTGCTTTTTTTGTATTCATGATTTTAAACCGTATCAAATGGATGTTAAAAGTGCATTTTTAAATGGCTATATCAATGAGGAAGTTTTTGTTTCACAACCTCCGGATTTACCGACTTTAGTTACCCGAACATGTATATAAACTTAAGAAGGCCCTCTATGGTCTTAAGCAAACCCTAGACAATGGTATGAAAGATTAAGTACATTTCTTTTGTCAAAAGGGTATCACAGAGAGGAAATGTTGACAAGACTCTCTTTATTAGAAAGAAGTCTAATCGCATTTTATTGGTTCAAGTGTATGTTGATGATATCATTTTTGGATCAACCAATAAATCTCTGTGTGAAGAATTTGTGGCAAGCATGAAGGGTGAGTTTGATATGTCCATGATGGGAGAACTCAAATTCTTCCTAGGACTACAAGTCAAACAACTAAAGGAAGGAATCTTCATTCATCAAGCAAAATACACTAAGGAATTACTGAAGAAATTTGACATGGAGAATTGTAAAATCTCTAATATCCCTATGTCAACTAATCTTTATTTAGATAATGATGCCGCTGAATTAGGAGTAGACCAAACCAAATATAGAGGGATCATTGGATCACTTCTATATCTTAGAGCAAGCAGACCTGACATAATGTTCAGTGTTTGTGTTTGTGCAAGATTTCAATCTGCACCTAAACAATCACACATGAATGTTGTAAAGAGAATTTTGAAATACCTTAAAGGAACTACAAACTGTGGTTTGTGGTATCCTAAGGGAACATCCCCTAGTTTGGTAGGTTTTAGTGATGCAGATTTTGCTGGATGCAAGACTGATAGAAAAAGCACAAGTGGAGTATGTCACTTGTTTGGAGAATGCATAGTCTCTTGGTATAGCAAGAAACAAGCATGTGTTGCTCTATCAATACGTAGCTGCTGGTAGCTGCTGTGCTCAAACCATTTGGTTGAAGCAACAACTTGAGGATTTTGGACTAAAGCTTGATCACATTCCTATCAAGTGTGACAACACAAGTGCAATTAGTATCACTAAGAACCCAGTCTTACACTCAAGAACAAAGCATATAGAAGTGCGTCATCATTTCATAAGAGATCATGTTGAGAAAGGAGATTGTGTAGTAGAGTTCATTGATACAGAGAATCAACTCGCGGATATCTTCACAAAACCACTACCAAAGGAGAGATTCTTCAAACTTAGAACCAATCTCGGTATACTAAGTAAAGAACATCTCTCTTGAATTTCCCAAGTTTGATAAGATAAAATCATTCATTATGTTTAAACTAGGTATGTGTTCATTACATAACAAGATCATGACCTTTTTTTGTGCCAAAACATGTGAAATTTCAAGTTTTTGTGATTTTTTCAGTAGTGTAATCGATTACCAGCTTTGGGTAATCGATTACCATAAGTGAAGTCTCTGATGTAATCGATTACCATACATAGGTAATCGATTACCAGTGTGAGGTCTTCTGATGTAATCGATTACCATACATGGGTAATCGATTACCAAGGTTAGTCTTCGATGTAATCGATTACCACGACGAGGGTAATCGATTACCATGGGTTCAAAGTTCACATTTTGGGTTATTGCTATAAGCAGTAATCGATTACCACGACAGGGTAATCGATTACCTTCGTTCATGAACAGATTTTCTCTGCAAAATCTTGGTTCTGGGCTTGATCTTTTGAGTTTCCCTTAAGCCCAATACCTAGATTCAATGTATCTAGTCCCTATTGTGAACTTATTAAGAGCTATTGTTTAGGATTAGGGTTTATTCTCACAAAACCTAGATCTGAAAACCCATCCTCTCTCTAAAACCTAAGAACCCCCTTTTCTTCATCTTCAACCCTCATTCTCATCTTCACCATCAACAATGGAAGGACAAGGCCGCGGAAAGAGAGTCAAGTCCATTGGTCACAAGCCTCGCTCAAATGTTCCAAAGAAAGGAGAATCTTCTAAGAGGAAAGCACCCACTACCCCAGGAGAAGGCATGGCTCGTTCTCACAATCCATGGTTCACATCTGAAGAACAAGAATCTCGGTTCTTTAGAGATTTTGCAAATAGGGAACTTGTTCCCTCAAAAATATTGGATTTTAACTGGTTGGGGAATCAAGGATTCACTTTTCAGACTCTTCTCCGAGATCAAAATTTGGAAAAGTTTGTTGGCTTGAAGGGTCATATCTACCCTGACTTGGTGAGGGTCTTTTACTCAAATCTCACAAAGGATCAAATCAATGGAACAATATCCTCTGAGGTAAAAGGTAAATCCATAGTCATAGACTCTAATATTTTCTTTCAATTTGTTGGATTTACAAATGAGGGTATGACCCCTTCTGTTGAGAATCTGAGATATGAAGGATTTGACCTTCAAAGGGATTCTTTCTATATGAGTCTGCTGAAGAATCCTGATGGATGGGAAGCTGAGAAGGCAAAGGAAGGAAGGTGACTTACAATATCGGTGGTCTGAACGCCGATGACCGTCTCCTTCATTACACCATTGTGTGGATTAGGTACAAGCAAGGGTACAAACCATGCTCGGATTACGAGGAAGACATGGTTTTGTTGGCAGCTTTGAAGAATGGTCTTCAAGTTGATTGAAATTTGAAGTTGTAATGGATAATATGGTCAAGGCAAGAAGGTTGATTGACTACAAATGCCCATATGCTTTATTTGTCTCACGTCTGCTTGAGTACTATCAAGTAGATGTCTCCAATGAAAGCAAAGAGCTGGTGAAAGATATTCATGTCATTAGGGATATGGCATTAAAGAAGATCGTTTGGTGAAAACGGAAGTCATTTGGGTTTCAAGAGATGAAGTCCCACAACAAAGCCAACCAGAGGCTAATCCTCCTGCTGATGATGATGATGATTCAAGGGCTGGGGAGTATATCCCTAAGTCCCGGTTTGAGTCCATTATCATTGATAGGCTGGATGAAATTGAAAAACGCATTCAAGAGGCGGACGAAGCAAATGAAGAACGCTTTGAGGAGCTAAAAGAGATGATGGAGTCTCTTCATGCTCGATTTGATACTATGTAGACTTCCCTCTGTACCTCTTCTCCCTTTTTGCTTATTGATATACCAAATAGGGGGAGAATAGAGAATAGGTTAGAATAGGTTATCCTAGATAGGGGGAGTTTAGAATAGGTTTAGTATTTAGTATAAGCTTTTGAGACTTTGAATGTAATCCTTTCGTTTTAAATGATAATTTGAATTCTGGTTTATTCTATCTCTCTGGTCTTGATCTATGATTATGGCAATTAAATCATATCCTTATCTGTGAATGAATGATTAACAATATGATGCTCTGATAAAAATAGTATGTATGATGAATCTGCAAAGCATATACTCTATTTTTGGATATCACTAACAATTGCAGGATTCTCAAGAAAATCAACACACATCCTAAGCCTCTAGGAAAACCTTGATTGAAGATTTGGTACATCAAAATCAAAAAGGGGGAGATTGTTGGACTTAAAGCTTGAAGATGTATTTGTTCTTCTTTTAGTGTTTTGATTTTGATGTTATGGAATTGTGGTTTTTCTTAGATGAAATGTATTTAGGATCTTTCTATGTATTTGCTTGTTGAGCTTAGGCATGTTTGTGTTTGATTCTTTGTTTGGATAACTCAGGGAGTTTTGCTATCTTGTGTGTGATTACTCATTTGACAAATGGTTGATTTCCTTTTCTTAAAACAAGTCTTGAAAAACCTTTGGGAACCAATTAAGGTAATAGATTACCAACAAGAGGTAATCAACTACCAAACAATGGGTAACAAAGTGTGGAAATCCATTTGTTCACTGGAGTAATCGATTACCAACAATAGGTAATCGATTACCATGCTCAAAAATCACTCAAGATTGCATTCTTCACGGGGGTAATCGATTACCCTCCCTAGGTAATCGATTACCAAGCCCTCCTTCTCTGGAGTAATCGATTACCATCCCCTGGTAATCGATTACCTGAGTTCTCCTTACTGGGGTAATCGATTACCCTCCCCTGGTAATCGATTACCTGAGTTATGCTCTCTGGGGTAATCGATTACCCTCCCCTGGTAATCGATTACCACGTTCAAAAATGCACCCAAAACTGCTGCAACGGCTATTTTAATCGATTACCCACTTCTTGTAATCGATTATCTTGACCGTTGAGCCCTCAGTTTGCCAAAAACAAGCTTCAAACTTCATCTTTAAAAGGCTCTTTGATGCAAACTTTGGTAGAACACTTGGAACTACATCTTTTGAACATACTCTTACACTTTCATATACTCTAAAATCAGATATTATCATTTCTTTCCAAGAAACTCAAAGAGAACTTGTAGAGCTGATTTTGTTTTCCAAAGAAAAGGCAAACCTGTTGTAATTCTCTGTTTGGGTGGCATTCTTTGTGCATTCTTTGTGATCAGACCAACACATCAGGTGTATTCTAAACTGATCTTTACTTGTTTCTTTGTTTGCTGAGTTATTACTCTAGGAGAGAGGTCTCTCTGGATAGAGTAAGTGTATTTGAGAAGTGTTTTCTCAAAAGTTTGATCTTGGGTGTGCCAAGGTCAGGGAAGAACTGTTCTTTGGGTTGAAGAACGAGGTTTTGGGTGTTTTGATTTCGTTTTTGTGTTGCTTGTTGCAGAGTGAATGTAAAAGAACACAAAAGGGATCATTTGATAGTGGAAAGCCAATCGCAACAGTTGTTGGGTTGGGACTGGACATAGGCAGTTGGCCGAACCAGTATAAATCGCTGTGCACTCATTTTCTTCCTTATCCTCTTTACAGTTTTCCTTATATTGCTATTATCATTGTTTAAATTCTGCAGTATATTTGGTAACTGTATTGATAATCAACTCAGTAATTGATACGGTAATTGAATCAGTAATAGAATAGGTAATTGAATCGGTAATTGATCCGGTAATTGATAGGTGAATCTAGAACCGATTTGTTTGAATTCAAAAGGAATTAGAGTCTTGCGAGTTTCGGCTAAAATTGAACAAGAATCTATTCACCCCCCCTCTAGATTCATACATAGGGACCAACACTCTTTACAGCATTCATGTGTGATTGTTTAGGTGCAGATTGAAATCTTGTACAAACACAAACACTGAACATTATGTCAGGTCTGCTTGCTGTAAGATATAGAAGTGATCCAATGATCCCTCTATATTTGGTTTGGTCTACTCCTAATCCAGCGGCATCATTATCTAAATATAGATTAGTTGACATAGGGGGTCGCAAAAGACCCTGCGACCAACATACGTCAACAATGCAGAACCAACAAACCAACAACGAAGTGCCACGTGGCCCAATCAGAGCAGGTCGCATCTGCGACCAAGCCAAGCCAACCACCAAGTGACACGTGGTGTGCACAGAACGCGGTCGCAACGGTTCTTCCAACTACGCCACGTGTCACACTTGCACACTCAGCAACCACGTGGCTACTGACGTCTGCCCTAAACTTGCCACGTGTCGTGCTGTGAGGAAGTCGCAAATATGAATGCGACTGGGGTCCATGTAAGCCCTCCACCGAGGCACTTTTGCCACGTTTCCGCTACTGGTTGGGTCGCAGGTCGTGGTGCGACTTCATGGTTGCAAAAATTTTTGCTACTGGCCCATTCTGGTAAATTGATTTAAACTAACATCATTTACGTGTTTTGTTTTGGTGAAGGTCCTAGTTAGGACAAAAAGCCTAGCATTTCCCATCACAAAAATTGACTTTTCCTTTAGAAGTACAAAAAAGGGAAATCTATATATTTAGTCCCTTAACTTTCAACAATACTTAAATTTAGTCCCAAAACTTAATTTTTGTTGTGTTCGGAGTCCTATGTTATAGTTTGATTTTAGTTCCACATCATGTAGAGAGGAATTGTTCTTGTGTCTATGTATAACAACTAAACAATTCCTTGTGGAGCTTCTATGTACACAACAAAGACAATAGACAATTCATATTATGTGCCGAATCACGTTAAATTCTTGTCTCTTTTTCTCTCTTCCTTGTTCTTCTTTTACTATTGCATTGTTCGTAACACCCTTGCCATTAAAGATCACAGTCAAGTATTTCATGACACATGTTGCAACAAAGAATTGCAACATACAAAGAATTAATAAACTCAAAAATCACAAAAGAAAATTAGTTACAAAATTAATATATCCCCTTAAAAAAATTCCATCAGCAAGAAACCGCATAGGAATCTAATCACACTCCTAATTTTGCAAACATACAAAGAATTAGAGTCTTCTATGGTCAATCATGCGAGAACAATTAAACGCTGTTATACTTTCCACTACTAAACTAACCACCAATGAAGCATCATTCGAATTCACGAATTAATTGCAAAGCTTAAGAACTCACACGTATTTATGTATAGAGAGAGAGAGGGGAAGAAAACCTTCGGAAACGGCGTTGCACTGTTTGAGAGCGTCGAGAGCGGAAGAGAAGGGGTTGAAGGAGCGAAGCTTGACGACTTTGCCGAACCTATTCAAGTCGGAAACGGAGTTCCGAACAGCTTCCGTGTTGTGTCCGATTTCGTCGACACCGTGCGCCTCCAAGAGTGCGTAACCTGACGCTGATTCGTAGAGGAGAAACAGTGCCATTGCACCGCCGCAACGGAAACAGAGAAACCCTAACGGAGCAGTGGTGAGTGGTGACACTGACACCGTAGAAGAGTGAGTGGAGTAGTCACTGTGGAAGTTAGTTACCTTCAACCCCTTTTTTTTGCTTTCTATTGGGCTTGTGGGTTTCCTCTTACCCGTTCAAAAAACGTAAGAACAATACTAATTTTTTATTTACACTCCTTATTCACTAAATACACCCTTTTCTTTTTTTTCCCCCTCCTTTCCCACATTCTCCCTTGCTTGGTGTACTCCCCTTCCTGCGCACCACACTGTGCATTTCCAATTTCGCATTGGAAAAAAAAAAAAAAAAGACAGAAGTGAAAAAGATATTCCAAAAATAAATTATCAAAATTCAAAAGGATATGTGTTATGATCCATTCATATTTATATTTAATATTGAGCCAATAGTTAACCTATAAAAGCCTACACTTAATCTAATTGATGTATGTGTCCATAAACCCTATAAATACTATCAACATTGGTCATTATTGCTTAGTAAGGTTGGCCAAATTGATCAGGGCGTCACACACCTCTAACAACTGTTGGACACGTTAGTCCAGTACTTATCCCAAGGCCCTTGGAGTATTCTATTATGTCAACCAAGCAGCATATAAATATTGGATTATTCATGAGGAAGTAAATTGAACTCTCATACTCTTACTTTATCTATGTATCAAAAAACATTCATCTTAAAACTTATTAACTTAAACATCAAAAGGTCTTTGCAGATACCTCCATAAAAAACTGTAGATAAATTCTACGAAGAAGATTCAAGCTCAACTACCAAAATCGAAGACTACTTTTCACCTATTACCATATCATCCTGATGAAAACACAATGCACTAGAAGAAATAACTTATTTATTTTGTATCATAATGAATAATCTTTAATAATGTGACAACAATTAAAACATTTTTAAATATGATAATCTTATTTCTTAAATATTTAGTTAATTGATATTTTAAATTTTTCAATTAAAAGTTTAAATTAATATAATGATGATCAGGCTATGATGTCTTTTTCCTTTGTATATATGCGCATGAGAGAGAAACGAAAGAACGTGTGAGTGATTTGCGAATCCAACTGATTTAGACATTATGTTAGGTTTTGAATATTTTCGCTAAGTGGTGATCATAACATTCAAGAGAAGTATTATTAGTTGAATTGGAAACAAGATTCTATCCTTGCCATTCCATTAGCTTTTACAATCATTTTTTGGTAAAATTTATTGTCAAACCTAATGTTTTCATGAAAACAGAAGTACAACAATTAAAATTGAAAAGAAAATTAAAACTAATATGATATAAAACGATATTAGTTTACTAGCATTTCGGTTGGTACACATGATATGAGTTCAAATCCTCGTGTGAAAAGGAAACTTTACTCTAAAAATGGCATGGATTTGATAGTTTTGGAATTTAAAATTATTTGACTCTATATACTTACTCAAATAGTTAGATGTAATTTAATTCTAAAAAATAATAAAATAATCTTTGAAGATGAAATATAGTTTCGGTGTTGTTTTGATGTCTTGAATTATATTATTTTAATCTTTAATTTATGAGATCAAAATATAATATATCACATAATTTATAAGTTAATATAACTGTTAATATCTTTTAGAAATCAAAATAATAGAAATTTTTATTTTCCATGAATTAAATTGCTAATACGTAATTTTTAGAAAAATATTTAGTAGACAACTATGATATGCAGACAATTAGGCAATTAATTATAAAATATAAAGAAAAAAGATATGTATATATACATATATATTTTGAAATATATATATATATATATATATATATATATATATTGAAAAAATTATATATATATATATATACGTGTATATATTTTATGAATAAATCAACTAATTAAAAATGTATTACCGTTTCACTTCAAAGTAAAATTGCAGATTTTAAAGAAAATTGATGAATTCAATGATAGTATTAATTACACTAACCAAATGCAAATGTTCCAAGGCATGCGAAGCACTGTGCTACATCACATAAAGAGAAATCTTATACCTTGTTGCTAAGATTTGTGGTGGCCAAGTTGATTCCCACGTACTTGTCAAAATGTTCGTTTGATTCTTTTCATCTTCACCTTCTTGTTTTGTCTCTTGACGCATGCTTTATAATTAGTGGTCAAAGAAAAAAAAATAAGAAAGTTTAGTTAAGCATGGTATGTTCATAATTGCTTTTTGAAACAACTTTTGGAACGAGTTATCATTATAAAAATAATGTTACCATTAACTTGGGTCATAATCGTGATTATTTTGTTTGTGGATGAATGTTTAATTTTGGGTAAGCAAGTTGATTGTCTCCTTATTATATAGATGTGACACTTACTAGAATGTTTAGCAAATAATGAAAATTCCAATGAGATAAGGGTATGGTTTTGGTGAAGCTCTTAAATAGTAATAAATTTTCCTTTTAACTCTCTCAAATTTCCAATCACCAAAATCCAAGAATGTGCCCTAATTATAGTAATGATCTTGTATGGAGGTTCTTGTTTTGATATATATGCATGTTATGAAGCCCTAAAACTATGACTAGATAGATATATGGCCTTTGTGTCTTAAAAAATGAGTTTTTAATTTCTATTATATAATGAGCATATCACACCCTATTGTCAAAAGTATATCACAACCTTGATTTTTATTAACTGGGTGATGTTGATGTGTATGGTTTTCAGTAATTATGAGTCAATTTGTTTGAAAATTATTTAAAAATATATTTTCTAAAAGACAGTTCTTAAAAAAAATTGCATGGATTAAATTTGGTAGACATAACGTCACAATAATAAAATTAAATTTCAATATATTAAAAAGTTTAATAATGATATTGATACTTGATTTTAAATACTACTGAAATAGTATTGAAATATCTATTGTCTTCAATCAGATTTATAATACAATACATTAGTTACTTAGAAGGAGATAGAAGGTTGGTATCTAATTGGGAATGATATCATAAGGCTTAATGGTGGAAGAAGGGGAGGTTGGAAATGTGTTCAGTAGAGTTGAGTGGGTTGAATTAGAATTTGTTTGATTTGAAGTTTGATTTGAGTTTGATAAGAACCAATTTAATTCAACTTAAGTTCATAAATAAATTGTTTGATTCAACTTGTTAACTTTATTTAATTTTAATTGATAATTAAATTTATATATTTTATTTATTAATTTATTTTATACACAAAATAAATTAGTATAAAATCAATTAAAAATTAATTACATGAAATAAATAATTTAAATATATTATTTAATATATCTAGTCAATTAATGAACCAAGATCACTTAAGTTCAATTCGTTTATTTAATAAGCCTTAATTTTTATTTTTAGTTCAATTTATTAATTTGTTTCATGAATTAAACTCATCAGTTCAATTATTAAATTAGTTGCCAACCCTAATAAAAAAAACTGTGGATTCAAATCCTCATGCAAAAACTTACAAAAAAAAAACTAAAATTCAATTTTTTTCCATAATAAAACAACAAACTACTAATTATGTGTAGGAGTATGATTTTATGTTTGAGTTTTTTAAATATTAAAAGAGAAAATTTTAAAACATATAATAATTTTACTTGACCCTGGTAAAACATGTTTGTAGTATATATCTCAAGTTCACACCCGTTATAAATTTAATGTTTATAATAAATATTTATTTAAAATTTTATATGAACTAAAATTAAATTATGAATTTAACAAGTTATACTTCTACATGATATATGAGATCTCCAACATATCTTTCACACTAAGGATTATACATCTCGAAATAACAATTAAATAATAAATAATCCAATAACAATTCAAGAATAACAGATAAATCAATAACAACAACAATAACAAACAATCATAAAATAAATTCTAATATCATATTAAAATTAAGATTATAACTCTAATTCAATCCTTTAAATTTGGAGTATCTCTCACAATAAATATTACCCGGAACAAACTTATAGTTTGATGTGACTAGTTTATTACATCCAAAGAAATAAATATGTGTGGAGACATAGGAGAGTATTAATACGAACGTGGAAAACCCACAAACCCTTGTTTAGGGAATGGCCGACCAAACAGAACTTAGTGGGAGACAATCAAAACGTTACCCAAATTCTCTTTCCCTCTCACACATAAAACTATACCATCCACTTCATAAACACCTCCACACTTCACTTATTTCCCTTTCTTTTCCAACATCTACTACTTCCCATACATAAATACTCAAATATTCTTATAAATAAATAAAAATACAACTAAAATTTTATTTAACAAGTACAAATGAATAATATCAATTTATATAATTTTTTTTATAAAAATACTGTCTCTATTAGATAAGCAAGACCCATAAAGATATTTCAACATTAAAATAAAAGTAAGAATATGTCAAAAATATTCTCTTTATATAGAATGGGTTCTAAACTTTGTAAGTCAAAGTCGATTTATCTTTAAAAAAATAAAAGATTATTCATATAATAAATAAAATTTGATAAATAAATACATGCATATATCTATATATTAATTATTCCTCATTTCAAAGAATGCATAATAAATATTATTTTTGGTTTACAAGAGTATATATAACCCATATAGAGGTGGGTACTCAAATCCCAATTGTTATACTTTTGTAACTTTAATGTTATAATTTGTACATACACTTTTTTTTTATTCAAACAAAAAGTTCAGAAGAACTGAGATTAAAACTCAAATATGGATTTTCTAAGTTGAAAAGGAAAAAAAAAGTAAAGAAAAGAAAAAGAAAGAAAGAAAGAAGAAGAATAAGTATGTTTCACTTTCTGCAAAAGTGAGTTATATGGTCTCTTTTCTTCTTCAACTGAATATCTTTACAACTTGCATATCCAAACTTTTAAAATCTGTATTTATATGTGTGTGGTTTTTTCAATCTGAATAGACTACACTCAATTAAATCAGACACTACTTAATTTTTAATTATCTTAAACAAATCATATATACAATGTTTAATTAGGTTACATTTTTGCTGATTTAAAAACTATTTTTATCCTCTATTCACAACAAGAATTTTAATTTTTTAGTCGTCGTCTAAATTAATTTTTACATTATGATCATTCAATTATTTGTTTCAACTAATCAAACACAAGTTCCCATTGCTGCCCAAAGTTTAACCCTAATTCTTGTTTTGTTGGTATTACTAAATTTTAAAACTAGAAAAACCTAAGTTGAAAATTTTATGACGTAATAAGGGACTAATTAAACTCTAAATATACATAGTAGTATATAAGATATACAAATAATTTAACTTTCTCAATAATTAAATAAATTTTTGAATTTTAATTTAAAAAAGAATTATACTCCTTTTAAGCAATGATAACGATTTATGTGATGCAAGTGAGAGTATAGTGCTTCAAAGCAATGATAACAATTTTATGATAACTAATAATAACAAAATATATGTGGGGTATACCATATAATTAACGACATTTCATAATGACGTAATTAAAGTTATTTCTTAGTAGTGCCTATTGACCAAAACTTAAGCATATATTTAACTTGTTCCTTAAAAGTGAGAGATTTGGATAAAAGGGGAGGATCATACAACAGGAAATTAATTAAATAATAAAATATAATTAACCAAGTAAAATGAGAATCATCAACTTAGGTTACACGTATGTGTTGTATATATTCTTTTGCATGGAGAGATCACTAGTTTCAAAACTTTCGTCGTTTTCTCATCTAGCATTTATTTATATATTTGTTCATGATAAATACTAGTGAAAGAAAAAGTTAATTATCTACACCACTACCAAAAAGAAAACAATAAAATTATCTAATGTAACACATTTTCTTGAGTTTTTGTCGCCATTCACACATCTAGTGCGTGTATATACATATAGTTTCCTTTAATTTTTCAATTAACCTTTTAGGGTTTATTAATTGAGTAATGTTAAATAAATAAGTTGAATACGGAATCAATTAGTCATTGTGAATAAAAATTTCATATTCGTGATTTAGTTTTTGTTAGAAAGTTGAAAGGTGTGTTGGATGTCTGTACTGTATAAATAAAAGTGAGAAGTAATTCTTATTTTATAAATCGGTTGAGTTAAGTTGATAATGTTTGTAAATTAAATTTTTTAACACAACATGGTATAACCAACTATAATCTTTTTAATATAGTATAATTTTAATACAAATTTTTTATCATTATTTAAAATATGTGTGATTTTTAACATATTATTGAAATTTTCAACAATTATATATATATATATATATATATATATATAAAATAGTATGTTGCCTATTTTTGTAAAATATGTTATATATTTTTTAAAAATATATTGTATATTTTTTTATTTTATTCGGATTGTCTACTTAGCATTTTTTTTTTGTTATTTATTAGTCATGGTACATGTGTGTAATTAAACGAATTTTATAACTATATTTTTGGTACACCAATTAAGCAATAAACATATGTTTAGTATTTTTATCATGTAGCTAGGAAGGTAGGTATACATAGTGTAGCTAGCAACATATTAAATGTTATCCTATATTATGTATTTATTTATTTGGCTAAAGTCCACAGTATCTGTGTTTGAAGCATATAAGTTATATGATGATCCCAAAATGATTAAAGTCTCAATAAATTACACAGAAAAGACCTTTCGATCATATGAAACCATGGATTAGGAATACCCACTAAATATCAGTGGACCACTACTCATCACTTTACTAATGAAATACTCACCATGCAATGATAAGATTAACTTCTGTGTTTTCTTTTCTTTTTAGATATTAGTAACATAAATCATATACCAAAATAAAAATTGCATTTTTTATAATTTTAAAAAAATAGTTGTGATTTCTTAAAGGGTTTTTATTAAACTTATAATTTATCACTTCAAAAAACAATAAAACTATTTATAAAAAATATTAACAAGTATAAGAGTAAACAGTCAAATAATACAAGTAATGTAGGGAAAGTCACGGGTGCGCAACAGAAAAATTTACGCAAGAGTACAATAAAAGAGCTTTTATTAAGAAACTCATAAAAATGCTCTACTCAAGACTAAATAATGAAAACATATCAATGTTTAACACATACTATCTAAAATTTAAATACACTCATTATATAGATTTAAGATGTAATGATGTAATGCAAATGAATAAATCACGTCACTCTCTCTTGTATAGATGTCTATTCATTTTTTTTTAAAACTTGTCAATGTAAGACTTTGAATTAACACATCCTTACATTCGAAGTCTAACATTATTACAAACTCTTTTATAATAACTTCTATATTACCATCACTCTTCTTAAAATTATGTAAAGTGAGACATTATTTAAATTCAACTGATAATATTTATTAATTTTTTTTCTTAAATAAATAAGATATCACGGTTTAAGTGTTGTGCATGAAAAACGCCACTAAATAAAAAATAATAATAATCTCACCATGTTATAAATTTACAAATATCTGAAGTTGTGATTAGAAAAAGAAACATTTATAAAGTGATTAGAAAAACACGAACGAAATTGCCTAATTTGAAATATTACAGGCTTAACTTTATTTTGGTGTTTTATAATTTTACAATTTTACAATTCTGATATTTTACATTGCATAATTAATCTTCCACATTTTTTAAAACTAAGAAATGTCGGTCTATCATTAATCTCTTGTTCTTTTTAATAAATTTATTGACTTAACATATTAATGATATTGATGATAACATAGGATTCACCAATTGATGTGATAATCAGTGTAAACGGTCATATTTATGTTAATATTAATATAATACTTATATAATTATGATATTTTTTTATTAAAATTTCATAATTATAATATTTTAAGAGATTAATTTTGTCTCATTTTTAAGAATCATAAATCAAATTGAAACTTTAAAATGAAAATAATATTCATCGGCAAACAAATGATCAACAAAAGAAAACTTTACTAATAGAAAAAACTCGAGTGCACCTCGACTACAAATAAAACTAAATTATAATATATAAATATGAAAAAAAAGTATCCAATAAATTAATTTATATCAATTAATTTTTAAATAGGATTTCAAATTTTAATTTCTGATAAATTTTTTAACAAAATTTGTTCTCTCCTAAATTTTTCTTAGAAAAATTAATATTTTTTATCTTGATTCGTAGAATATAAAATTAAAATGGATAATATAAAATTTTGGAATGACAAATATGATACTATTGGGTATGATATTATTGTTGATACATTAAAATATATATATAAAAATAACTCTAGTGACGAAATTATAATAAAAATAATTAAATTTTGTCACAAAAAATTTCATGAAGAACTAAATTTTGTCAATAAATTTATTAAAGACTCAAATTTAAAACCCTAAAAATGTAAAAGTTAAAAATCTAAGTAACTCAATTAATTTTAAGAAATTGAATCAGAATCATAAAATACCAAAACCTATCTATTTTAACGAGTCACTCCATTTTCATGTTACAAAAAAAATTTTAATCAAGTTGAGTTCTAAAGTTGCTTTCCCATAATATACTCATATTTGTCTACAAAGTATAAAGTTTTATTCTTAGCTTTCATTGAGTGAAGGAAATGACTAGAGATATAATGAATTATTTTGAATAGTTGATACTTGATATGTATATGGTTTAGACTTTGGATAATTTCTTACAAGTAATGATTAGTCTCTACTACATAGATTCTATAAACCTAACCATGGAATCAAAATTTTCATGCACATGTTTTTGTTATTTGACATGCAGACATATCGTGTCACTATATATTCAATACCTGGATGGAGGAGACAGACGTGTATCCATGGGAAGGCTCTATTGATTAATTTTCTATCTTAAACTTGATTCTTGTTTTGATTTCTTAAGAAATTTCACAAATTCTTCGAAGGAATCATTAATGGTGTCCCCTGCAACATGCTTTACATGTCTGTGAAATTGTTGACTATTCATAAAGTGACTGAATCCTTAGGCCTGTTATGTCAAATTCATGAAAAGCATCAATATCTGTGTGCTGCACCATATCAAATGATGGAAGGTTTTAGACATCAATTGATTTGAATTTAATTATATATACACATGATTCTAAATTATGGATTGTAAGTGGTTATTATAACTGTTGTATTAAAGTAATTACGGTGGAAATTCAAAAAGTGAAATCACATGAAATTTTATAAAGACAATCTCTATGATGTCCATCAGAATTAAAATATATACTTTCTTAATTAGTTTGATTTTAATATAAAAAAAATTTAAACTTTAATATACTATTTTAAGTGTCAATGAGCATAATTGTGTGAAGGTGAGAAGTATTTTGTGGCAATTTTTTGGGATAATTGGAGTAAAACAAGTGATAAGGTGACGTGAATAAGGTTAGAGTGTGTTGTTGTTTGAATAATGGTCTTTTAAGTAGTGGGTTGGGATAGGTTAACAAGGTTAGAGTATAATTAAAGAGGGTTGATATTGATTTCTTAAGATAACTGAGTTTAGGAAATGTTCATACAATGTTAATGTTTAAGTTAGATAAGTATTTGGTAAATGATGGATGATATTTTTGTAAAGATAATTTAATGTATAAATTAGATAAGTGTTTAGTAAGTGAATCGTAAATAAGTAGTCTCTAAAAGAAAATATATTTATTGTGTTCATATTTATTTATGGAAGAGAAAAGGATTTATACTTTTTATATATAATTTTGTATATATTATTTTTTGTCTATATTATTTTTTGTCGAGTATTATGTTAACGTAATTAAAGGTTAATTTTATTATTTTTTATAATTTTTTTAAAAATATTGATGATTTTTTGACGTGATATTTAAAATCATGTGTCACTTAAGTGATTGATTAAATATATCTAATGCATGTGTAATAATGATTTTATACCGAATTAGGCAATAATTATAAAATTTTTCTAATACTTAATTTAAGTGTATATTAATTTCACACCACTAACAACTATGATCCGTGTCTCACTAATCTTAATTTTTGTTTTGATGGATACAAGATTGAGCTAATTGAAATTATGAATGGGAAAGAGAGGAGGACTTGACTAGTTGATGGCATGGAAAATATTGAGAAGATGTGGTTGGGACTTGGGAGGTGAACCAAAGGGACAAAGACAATAATGCACTGACAAATGCACAGTGAAGGGGTGACATGTTATGGTTGAACTGCACTCTTTGCCTAAAACCCATGCTATTGGTAACTGAGTCATATATCAACCCCATGAAAGAAGCTTCCATTTCTCTCACAGTGGGGACTACACTTACCATTCATCAATTCAAACTTGTCATGCTAAGTAATCTCTCAGCCTTATTGCAGTACCTAACAGGCACCAACTGATTAACACACACCATCCATTTCTTCATTCATTCATTTCTGTGTCACATTAACTTGGAAAAGACAGGTATTAAAGTCTATCTATTTGGCCATCATCTCCTCAGAAAGTGAGGATAAATGAACCCTATTTTGATTATGATTTACTTGCCTGTTTAGTTATGACTCAAAGTTATTCAAAATGCATCATTTTCTTAAATAAAATTTAAAGCACAATGTGGGTGAATTAATAAAAAAAAATTATGAATTTATGTAATACTTTAAACTTATATCATGTGCTTGTAAGTACATAGTAGAAAATTTGTTATTTGTGAGATAAAATGTAAGATAGTTAAATCAAGATTAAATTAGGAGATTTTAGAAAAGGATGGTTCAAGTGAAACTTCAAATTTTGAAGATAAATATCTAATAAAAAAATTTTGAATGGTTAAAGATAAGCACTGTCGCATTGGTAATGAGTAGAAGTTGATGGAAGAATTGAGATGATGAGTTGTATTTTGTTTTTAAGTGAATGGAAAGCTTATAAAAATGGTAGTTTGTAGTATATTTGTAGCATAAGTTGATTAATACAAGTGAGTTTGTGTTAGAGTTTGTTGAGTTTGAAATCTTTCAATCCATTGCCATCATAAAATTTAATTTACTTAGTATTAAAAGATACTTTATTTTGATGATATTTTCAAATTAAAATTAAAATTTCATCTCAATAATTACATGATATATATGCAACTTGTAAAAAACTGTGTTTTATTGAAAAATAACTTTATAAGTAGTTAAATTGTTGCACCTAAATTTTATCTTTTATAATACACTAATATTTTATGAAATATATATTTATCATTGCAAGAGTGTTTTTGTTCTTCCAGATTATAATTATTCTTTCACAACATTACAGACATTAAAGGGGTACTTATTGATAAAGTAGAGTTTAAAATTGTTGTGTTTTTAATATACAGTTATTACCTTAACCTTAATTTCTTATGATGATTGTTATGAATAACATTAACATATATATATTCTTTAACATTTTCTACGACACTATTCATTCTTAGAAACTTCATGCATATTAGCTCAATGATCCATACAATGATACAAATAATTTTTAGTGTGAATGTGAAATGCGATTTTATAACAATGCGTAGAAAGGATTATTAAAAATATTTTATCAATGTCCCTCTTCACATCATTATATAAATTAAATGAGTAGTGATACATCATTAAAAAAAAAGTACACTTACACTAAAGTACTTTTTTCAATGGTGTTAGACAATATAACAAGATAATGTAAAAATAACTTCATACTTACAAATTGTATATAAAATTCAATCTTAAAATCATGATTTGAAAAATGTCATTACTTAATTAGCAAACAAACCCTTACTTACACGTAATAATTTAATCTTTTACCAAAGTTGAATTGCCTTTTCCTTTGTTTCTCCTTTGAAATCTCATTTTGCTATAAGTGTCTTGGGTCCTAACAAAACCCATGTGATCCATTGATAACAACTCTCTTTCATATTCCCATTTTAAAGGATAACTCACCCTCTTGACATTACCTTGTACAAATATTATACCATCTAGAATTAGTAGAAATTGGTTGGAATATATAAACTGAATTATGGGGGGGCAAGGGTTGGTTGAGAAAACCCCCTCCTAGGCTTTTTTTCTATTGTTTACAATATTCAAAAAGATTATATGCAAAGGTAGCAAATAGAAGTGATCAATGAAAAGGAAAGGGGTGACAAAAAGGTAATGTGTGTATATCTAAAAGAATATATAGATGAAGAAAGGGGCAAGAAGAAGAGTGAGAGAAAAAGGAGGAAGAACATTGGATTATTAATGTTGTCCCTCAATATTTCACATCAAACCCCTATCTTGTAACCATAGGGTCCCTTCTTGCACTACTTTGATATCTTTTTCACAAGATATTTAGCTAGCATAAGTTTCATTCTAATTATGTTAATTTCACATTTATTTAGAATGAATTTACTATAAAATTTCATTCTAATGAGGAATCTCTTGAATTAGTCTTGATGAAAAAATTATTTGATCTAATTTGGTCTTAATGGTAGAAATTTATTAAATATTCCTTTTGATTTTTGATATATGATTATTTCATCTAATTGATAGCCAAAATTACTTCCTAATAATGATAATTAAAATAAATGAAAAACTAAAACATCTTGTATTTATATTCTTAAAGAGATTGTTTAATTTTTTCTCTCATAAAAGAAATTAGGTCAAGTAATTTTTGAATGAAATATTTACTCCTAGTTTATTAATTAAACTTGTTATTTAACTACATTGAATTGATTTTTTTTTCATGCATAAGAAAGATTACAAATTTAGTATTTTGATCTTCAAACTCATGCTGTTGGAACCAACTTATAAAGAGCAAACTATGAAAATAATTTGAAAAAAAAAAGTTAGTTTTCGTTAACAGAAAAATATAAAGTTTTTTTAGAATGTCTTTTTTTCACCCCTCTTTTCTTTAAATAATAAATCTCTCAAATTTAGTGGAAAACATCATTAATTGACTTAAATCAACTTCGGCTTGGAATTAATTATGCATTTTTATTAAATTAGCAATGTTGCTACAATTTTTGTATATCAATTAAGTAACTTGGTCTTTAATTCTATATTTGGTTTGATACTCCTTGTATCACTTCCTAATATATTATTATGATTTTAGAGAGTTTGTTATTATGATTAATATACATACAACTTTTTCTCATCAATATAATTAACATAACTTTGTATATTTAGATTTTAATGGTTGGAGTCTAAGTTTTTTCTTTTCAACATAACTTTGATGATAGTTGGTAAATAATAGTGAAAGAGAAAAGCAATAGCAATTTAATAACATTGGAAAAATCATGGCACTACCATTTTCATCAACTTAAGTTTCCCATGCTTTCTTTTCCTCCTCCATTTGATGAGTGACAAGGAATCCGAGGACATTATAATACAAAATTAAACAAGATAATCATTTTGTAAATTAGCTACATCATGATTTTTCCAATTCATACAAAAATAAAAAGAAAACAAATACAAAATTAATTTAAAAAAAAAAAAAACTGATCCTGGATTCTTCTTCCTATCCAATTCCAATGATGCTTTTTCTATTGCTTTATGAACCTTCTTTTTGTGATGCTCCACCGTGGATGATGCCACATGTGAATCTTCTCTATCATCCATCATTAAATTTTTTTCTTCTTCTTTTTTTTCCATTTCACAACCCCAACAAGATGTAGTACACTAGAGTTATGGGCAAGGCAATCAACATTCCAAAAATAACCCTACATTGAGTTAAAGAAGATCCATTGGTTTGGATTAAAAAGAGAAAGAAATTGAATAGAGTGAAGAAAAAAAAATAAAGTTCTTAATTGAGATATAATTAACATTAACTTTTATTATACTATATACTCACCCTGTGCTGAGAATATCTGGATGTACATTATATTCCTTTGCAAAGACAAATGGGACAATTCCTTGGGGAAGAGCTGCCTATAATTTTTTTGACAATTAGATGCCAAACAATACAAGCAAACAAACATGTCAACTTCAGTTTCAAATCTTTGTTTTACAATCACAAACATTATATAAATCCTCACTAGTACTATTAATGTTTTAATACTAGGTTGTATCACATGATGAAAATTTAATTAATTTGTGATAAAATTATTATCATTTTTTTAAAAAAAAAATAGAACTTAAGGGTTTGTTAATTGTTTTTCATTCTTTGGGGTTGGATTGTGGAATTTCATTAGATCAATATATCTTAATTTCTATGCACTTTCAAGTGTAGTCTTTTTTTAATACATATTATCAACTAATAAAAAATCATTATTAATATGACTTTAATATAATTATCTAATGTATATCACAATTTATGATTAAATGACAAAGCTAAAGACTAATAAATGTTAGGATGATCATTCAAAAAATACTTAAATACTTTTGGGGGTAGGAGAATGTTGCTCTTTAAATTATTATTATTATTATTATTATTATTATTATTATTATTATTATTATTATTATTATTATTTACTTTCAATGTACTAGTGAAGAAAGTCAAACAGAAATTCAAACATGCCCCATGCTAAATAACTTATTTAATTTAGAGAGCAATAAAATATCTTATAATGGGTCCTTGGAACAGGTAGATACATATGAAAATTTAAGATAAAGTAGGTTTTGGAGCTTATGCAATGAATGTTATATTGTACTAGTGGCTAAGTGAAAAGGGAGAAAAAGAAAGAGAGAGAGAGACATACCTGAACGATGGCAACGTGAAGGAGAACACCTTTGAGTCCAACAGCAATGGAAGCAGCTGCCATGACAGCTGGACCTGTAAGGAATCTCACAGCCATTGAAAAAGCTGCTATGGAATTTCCACATGCTATGATCCTTGGTTGCAAAGCCATGAACAGACCTGTCATTCATTCATATCATATCACACTATATCATATGTCTATCACCACATAGATACAACACAAAATCTTGCACATTATGATATGGTTTCTTGCTTGGAAAATTTTGATTTTAAATAAATTTTAGTATATTTTATTTCATGTTAAAATTAATTTTAGATTCAAAATTCATGTTAAAAAAGCAATTTCAGATATCAATAATTCCTTATTTTTAATTTTTTATTGATATTTTTATCTAAATATAAATTAAAGTGCAATAAACAATAAAAATTAAGAATTGTAATAATAACATATTAAACATATTAAAAATTAAATAATAATAAATTATAAAATATTTTATAGTCAATCTATCTCAATTCACTGTGTATTTAATAACAGAACTTCTAAAAAAATTTGAAAATATAATTTATAATTATGTATTTAATAACAGAACCTCTAAAAAATGTAAAATATAGTTTCTAATTGAATAATTATGAAAAATAATCATCACCTTTAAATTTCTTATAAAAATTTCAAATTATATAAAAATAAGATTTAATTATCCATTTAGTTCTTATAGATTCACAAATTTTACATTTTACATTTTAATTTCTATAATTTAAAATGACTATTTTTGTCCTGCAACTTTAAAAAAAAAAATCTCTTTTATTCTCTGTATTTTATATGTCAAGGACTAAAATAAATCAAAATATAATTTATAAAAACTAAAAATATCACTTTAACTGCAACTGTCACTTTAAAACTATTTATGACACTATAAAAACAAAATAAACAATCAATCAAACCTTAAAATAAATAACTTATTGATTTTAAAATCAATTTTAACATGCCCTTGTTCAAAGAGACTCTCAGTCAATTACACACACAACTCTATGTGATGAATGAATGACCTTTCATCATCACCACCACCACCAACCCCACATCATCACAAACTTGGCAAAAAGTGATATCATAAAAGAGTGAAGGAGCCAGCACATTATCATAACATTATACTGTTTCTTTCCTTTCTTTGCTTTGCTTTTTTCTCTACTTATCACGCCTCATTCCATTGTTTGCTTAGTAATAATCATATTAATAATCAAAGTAAGCAAACAGCAGCAACATGGAATCAGAAAAGATTTTCTACTTTTTCTTTTTTCTTTCTCAAGCAAAGATGATGTCAGAACAAGTTTATTTCTTTGTTCAAATGTGTTTTTGTAAAAATAATAAAGAAAGAGAGAATTGTTCCTGACCAAGACTGAACATGGCCATGCCAAGTCCTGCATCTGACAATATGGAAATGGACTTTGCTATTATGGCAGGCATCTCAACATTCCACCTGCAATGAACAAACACAACACAACACAAAGTCACAAACCACAATCAATCAAAATGGAAAGGTAAAAGAAACAAGAATGAGTGGTACAACTACAAGTCTACAACTACATATGTAATGTGCATAGTCATAACTCATAAGATATGGTGAAAGATATTTTCCAAACCTGAATGAAACAAGAGACCAAGTGAGACCAATTAGGCTAGAGTAGGTGTTGGGGTTTCTGATAAGTTTTCTCCACACCATAATCAATATAAGCCTTGTCATCACACTTGCTGGAGGCATGGTTTTTGGCTTCACATCTCCAACTTTCTCACCCTCAAGCTGATTCATCTCCCTATCCATGCCTCTATTCCCAAAGCTGAACTCATCTCTCTCTAGGTAGTCCTCTTGATTGTCCCTATGATTTTCCACTGATTACCAAACATAAAGCAAACACTTACATGAGAAAAAGAACCAAACAAACCAAAAAAAATTAGTTAGACAAATAGTGTTTGGTTCCACATTTCATATATTGTTTTTCACATTTACTAAGTTAAAAATCATAACTTTCACATATTAGATGTAATTACTTACTTCCCAACAAATTTCTAAACACATTAAATTTAAAACTTATAAATCCAACTTGCAAGAAAAAAGAAGATAAGAAAACCTTTTCCTGGAGAAACAGTCAATTTGACTTCTTTCTGATCATGAGCGCCATACTCATGGCCACCAAAGACATCAGAAACTGGCGAAGCACTTGAACTCCAAACAAACATATGAAGGTCTCTATTCCCATCTTCAGGCTTCAGCTGAGTCTGTCCATTAGGCCTCTTGGCATTAGCATTTGCAGCAGCAGCAGCAGTCTTGGACCCATTAGAGGGAGAGAACATGCCAGGGTTTGGCGCAGGGTAGTGTCCTGCTCCACCACCAGCATGGTAATGAAACTTAGGCTTGTTGCCACCATCTTCATCATAGTTAGAAGGCCTTGGAGTTGGCCCTCTTGAAGCTGATAGGCCATAAACATCAGAGGCACCAAAGTTTGAGTTCCTGCCACCAGCAGCCATCATAGAGTAGAAATCAGTGTGATTGAAACTTGACCCTCTTGGTGTGGGGTTCCTAGAGGATTGCAAAGAGTATATCTCAGCATTTGTGAGGTTAGAAGGCCTTGGAGTTGTTGAAGAAAGACCTTGAGACCTTCTAGAGAAGATGTCTGATCTTGATGCATTGGATTTTCTCACAGTCACATGAAGCTTCCCATCTTCTTTGATCTCAGCTTCAGTCTCAAGTGCTTGCCTTCCATCCAATGACATAACATCAGAGTCAACATGGATTGAGACAATGGAACCAGCAGTGTCAGGAAACTGTTCAGAGATTAACATTCGAGCACCTCTAAACTCAAACAAGAAAAGCATCAAGGTGTACCAAATGATGCACTGAAGCACCACAATTTGCACCATGAGACTCCCTGAGAAGTCACCATACATCCCTTTGAGCAAAGGGATTCCCATAACTAAAGTGTTTGGGAGTGTGGAGAGAGAGAACAAGGTTATGCTCCATTCCAAGCTACCCCTTTTGGTTAAGTTACTCCAAATTGCAAGAAGGAAGAGTATGATGATCTTTTGAAGTGTGTCAGCTGCCAGGAACCTAATGTTCATTTGGTAAGGGTTATTGGAAGCTATGAAGTGGAAGGAAAGAAGAGGCACTGCAAAGAGTGCCACAAAACGGTTTATGCCAGAACATTGGTCAGGGGAGAAAATCTTCCACCACTTCACTGAGCCATAGGCTAGTATCATAGCCACATAAAGTGGCACCATTGCAGTCATCACATGGTAGAAGTCTAATAAAGTGATCATTTTTGCTTGTGTCTGTGTGTGTGGTTTGTGAAGTGTAAGAAAACTAGTAGAAGTGAAGAAAGAGAGTTAAGGAATATATAGGGAATTTTGGGAGAGTTGGAGTTGGCGGTGATGATGATTATGATTTTGATGAAAATTGAAAAGATATAGGGATATGGAAGAGCATGTGTTTTTGGGGCAGTGAGTGAGTGAGTAGTAATATGCAGCAGAATACAGCAAATATATTTTCAGCTTTGAGAGCTGCAAGTAAGAGTTGCACACTTGCACTTACTTGCAGTCTCTAAAGCACACACAAGGCAGAGTGGTGTGGTTTTCTTGTCTTTTTATTTTTATTTTTGTTTTTTCATTTTGTTGTTTTGCTTTTTGTTTTGAAGTGTGTTAGGATGATTTGGAGTTTGAGAGAGGGATGGGAGAGGTGCTTTGGAAACTATAGTGGGTGTGTGGCTCTTCTATTCTATGGGTCCAAAAATTGTCACTAAAAGCTTAGCAAAAGTGTTTTGGGTTGTGGTGGGGATGTCTCCAGGTACTTGTTTTAGGCACTGCTTTAAGCTTTGTAAAGAGGTTCTTTCTCTCTGGATCCACCTTTCTTTATGAAACAAAAAGAAAAAAAGATGACCTATGTGCTTATCACACTAATTAAAAAAGAAATTTTGTACTAATATATATAAAATTATGTTGTGTAAAATTTTTGTGTGTTTATTATTAATTTGCACTACCAATGTTTGCATTTGAGTATAATTACAAAAACTGTTTCTATCAAATTTTAGGTTAGAATTCTCGTCATAAAAGATTGTTGTTACAATCACAAAAAAATTGTGTGTTGTGTTGTTTAATCATACTAGTTGAGCATATTATGACTGCTGAATAGTGATGTCTAGTTGTTCAGTATTGTGTCTGTTGAAGAATCAAATGTGCTACTTTTTTCCCTTTATTTATCTAGTCGGGCAGTAACAATTTAAGTGAACAAGAATGAGAAACAAGAAAATATTTGAAAAACAATTATGATACAGTTAATAATAATAATAATGAAAAAAATATATACATAAAAAATTAAATAATTAATTATAAAATATAATATATATATATATATATATATATATATTATGAGTAAATTAGTCGATTAACTATGTATTAAAGTTAATCATTAACGCGTAAATTGATAAAAAAAAAGTCTAAATGACGATATTGAGATACTTATTTATCTCAGACAATTTTCACTTTATTCAACTTGCACATGGACTTAAACCAATTTTTGAGGTTCATGAGTGTACTACAGACCAGTGTTTATCATGCCACTAGTCCACTATAAATATAAACACAATGCTATTCAAAATAGTCTGAATCTTTATCAAGTCCTGATATTTTTTTTCATAAAATTAAGAATGTTATACATTCATAGTTATACTGTTATTTTAACTTTCTAAAGTCATATTTTTTATTTATATACAATTAAGAATTCCATGCATTCATAATTATAGTTTTAATGTCTTTTATTTATATTCTTAATAACATTATTGTGTTATATCTATTGCAATAAAAAATTATAAAAATAACAATGCTAATTTATAAAACTATTATTCTCTCTTATTTATTTTCTATTTTATATACAAATATTTTGGAATAAAAACTGCAAATAATGTTTATTAGCTGATGTAAATATTATTAAAACTACTCTAAAATCCAGATCAAATAATAAATATAAAATTAAAAAATATATATAAAAACCATAAAGTTATTTACTATTTCTAAATGATAAAAATTAGAATGATAATTCATTAAAAAAATTAAAGAATAAAACAATGATTTTTCAAAATCATAGAGATATTCCAACTAAAAGTCACATGAAAAAATATTGAATGAATGGTTAGAGAAACATTATGGAAAAGTGAGATGAATTAAGATGAGATAGTCTTTGATATAAGATAGATAATAAGGTCATGCATGACTTCCAAATAGTAAAGGGTAGACAAAAGAGAAGACAAATAGATGAATTTAAGAGGATAAAAACCTTCACGTGGACATAAATTGTCTTTTTCCCAACATTATCTAATTAGGTTTGCACTTCCAAGAGCTTGGGGTTCATTTTGTTAGGTGGGATAATATTAATAGATCATTCCACAATGCTATGTTTATTTATAATAAAATAATTGAAATAGAGATTAACACTGTTCCATGTTCTAAGAGAATGTATAGTGTGGAAAAAGAATAGTATGGAAAATAAAGCATGTGAAAGACAATGGCATCACTATCATCTTGATTGAGAAAATACAAAGAAAGAGACGAAGGTTTGTGTAGACTAATTCCCCAAAAAAATTTCACTTTTTATTTTTCAAAGTTTCTCATTTTTTTTATTATATATTCTTAAAATAATTTTAGCATAGGAGATGCTAATTAATCCAAATTTTATGAATAGTGCACAAGATGATATGAATAGTACTATTTAGGAATCTACAAACTATAATTTCATTGATTAAAGGCAGTGTTTCATTCAGAATCAAGGAATGGTCTAATTGAAAAAATGCAATACAATTTTCACTTATTCATAAAATAACTAATTCATAAAATGTAAATATTTATATATTTTTTATTTTATTTTTTTTATTTTATAAATAAATATCTAATGGTCTATATATTTAAATTGTCTATTAAACATTATTCGATAGAGAAAATATGTTGAGATTTATTGATTAAGGAGTTGAATTAACTCTCATTGATGATTCATTTTACAATCATGGTGAAATTTAATTTATCTACTCTATATAGTCACCTTAATATATCTATATATATATATATATAAATCTTATATTTAATTTTGTTGTTGTAAATAAAATAAAATAAAAACATTTAACTTTATAAGGTCAGCATTAATCTTCTCAGGCAGAACCATTCTATTAAATATAACAATTTTTTAGTAACATTTTTTAGACACTAAATACATACAAGTTATTATAAATAAATAACAAACTTATATAAACATAAAAATTTAACACGCATATAAATATGCACATGATGTGACATTATTTTTTTAAGAAAAAATCTGGTGACAAACTTTTTAATAGAATAATATTTGAGTATGGTACAAAGTTGAAGAACCGAAAAGTAAATGAGAGTTGTTTACTTGAACCAATAAAGCTGTGAACACTGAACCGAATAAACCTCTTTATCTTAGTTAATCAAAATGAAAATGGTTAAAATATGAAGAATCTGCAAATTGCAGAGCCTTGAAACCAGTAAATTGATTGTTACCTCTGCAACGGAGTCTTTAGGTGACGCAATACACAGCAGCAATTTTTTTATGTTTGTTTAACACATTCATATGCTCAAAAATCAATGTGATCAGATACTTCGGATAAATTAAGTAATAAATTTATTAAAACCCTTTATTTAGACAAATGTTCAAGTGGTAGTCATGCATATTATATATATATATATATTGCAAGATTAAAGTATGGTGAAGTGGTTATTATTTATATATATAATAAATTATATTTTCAGGTAACTTGTTTTTTTAAATTTATTTATAAATAATTTAATTATATAATTTTAATTAATCTATCCACATATGTGAGATTTCATATCCATAAAATTTCGTTTAATATTAGATTTTTAACATATTTTTCTTCCGCTGATGATTAGACTTCTCGAGTGTGAAAATTATTTAAATGAGTGATTAATAGTAGTCTGATAATAGGTGATCCAATATCTTCATCACTCCTAGGACAAACTCTGGTACCATGTTACAAATGTGGGTTTTCAGTCTAACTTAATCTTTTAAAATCGGCTCCGTAAAATGAGGTTTGCTCCTCATTTATACACATACAACAAGTCATATCTCTAGACAAAATATTAAATTTCTAACACACCACGTCAATGACTGAACTGCTCAAATATGAAGATTATTCAACAAATAGTCCAATATTAAATTTCAACACATTCCTCTCGCACTGATAATTCAAGATCGGTAGATTTAAAAGCAGAATATGTATTTGATTTCACTTAAATATATTTTACAGAAAGATAAAGAATTTTTAATTATAGTTAAATGTTAAACTGAAAGATTATAATAATGTTAATAAACTCTTCTTTTTTTTTTTATAAGGGATCATGGTTTTATAATTTTTTTTAAGATTCCCGTAATAAAGAAATTGTGTAAGATATGAAACAAGTGAGGCATTTTTGAAATGATAATGTTTAAGTACGGAAAGTGTTTGAGGGAAAATATTGGTGTGAAGCAGCATATGTTGAGTTAGCATCATTGTGTTTGGTGTCTTTCCACAAAGCATCATCACTGTAATTTTCTTTTAAAAGAGAACACATTAATTGATCACAATTCATGACCTGAATATTTACACAAAGATGCCACTGTGTAAAATTAGAATTATATGTTTCATTACATGTCTTAGGTTACACATGATGTTCTTGTCAAATATAATGGGATTTAGGATATGCTTGAAGCATGTAATTAAATAATATAAATTAAATATAGAGAGGGTAGCTTATTTGTTGAGTATGGTCCCATCAGTTATTGATAAAAAAATATAATTAATTCAATTTAAATTATTTAAATTTAAATTAATGACATAGATTGAAAACATTAATATGCCAAAAAATAAGGAACTAAAATAAAGTATAGTCAATGATAGGGAAATGATTATCTTGTATCAAATTTATTTTAATGAGTATTTATAAAAATATTTTTAAAAAAATTATTTCTCAAAATATTAAATTAATTTTTCAATAACTAAATTGTAAAAGTTATTTTTTAAACTTTTTCTATAAGATGCGAAACTTTCTGTAAATTAATTAATTAAGAATTAATTTTAATTTTTTTAAAATAAATATCATTTTTTATTTTTTTTCTTCCTATGAATTTTTCAAAAAAAAAAATCCCAAAACAGATCATTGTAATAATAATTTATTTTTCTTAGTCAACTAGTCTAGGAGTTTGAATACAAAATAGATTATATTAAAAAATAAATATTTATATTAATAAAAGTAATCATTATTTTCAACAATATATACTTCATTTCATTTCAATATTATAGTTATAAAATATAAACTAAGGCTGATGATATATTTGGACAATAAGTGTGTTTATTTTGTAGAGTGTTCATTTTATTTTTCCTTCTAATTTTTACTAGGAGTAGAAAATCTTGAATTCACCAGAAAAAGAAAAGGAATAATAATTCTTGAGATCCATTGTAATATTGAAAAATGTACCAAAGGTAGAATTAACATTTTGAGTTAGATGAAATATGACCAAGAACTAAAACAGAAATGCTCATAAATTCATAATAAAAAGTAACATTAGTTGTAAAAGGAAAATGGTACCCAAAAAGGGGCAATCTTCACTTTATTTTTCATTACTATGTTTTTTTACAAAGTATTCAAACAAATGAATCAGCATTAACTGAAAGAAAAATAACATAAAAAAGGAACTAGTACCTTTCATGGTGCTTATTAGGGTCTACCCTAACAAATTATAGTTACCATTCTTAGAACTTTGACCCCCTTTATTTATTATTCTGCTTTGCAATAACTTCTATATTAGAATAGCTATATGCATGACACACAATATTAAGAGAGCATAGGGTTGTGATAGAAATGGTAATGAAAAATTTATATTTTAATTTTGTGGGATTAAATCTATAGCAAAAAACCTATTAATTAACAATTGAAAGGCTTACACAATTTTAGTGTGATGAGGTGGGAGGAAAGAATAGCAAAACAAACAAGACATGAATGATGTTGTATTTGTTTTTTTTTTTTTTTTTGGAAAGAGAGTGAAATGAGAAAAAAAAAGAGAAAATTAAATTTAAAATTATAATTCAAAAATATTTTTTTTTCAATTTAATTGAAAATTTTGTTTTTTCCTTTTGCTTTTCATTCTACTAAATATAAATTAGTTTTTCACGTTTAAGAAAAATTTAAAAAAAAACAAATATTAACAAATTACTTTATCACTTAAATATCAGAAATATAATTTCTAAATTTATGTAAAAATAAATATTCAAAAGTAATTAACCCTTTGAAATAATATACTCTAAATCACTATTTTCAGCTTTCCTTGAGTTAATAAAAAAATCTAAATGATAAGAATTAACCTCAATCCAAGGAAGTCTGTTCAATAATAAAGTAATAAAGAATGAAAATATATTCTTTTCAACTTTTTCCTTAAACTTATGACATATCGTGTCAAATAAACTGTGTTTAACATGCATATCTTAAAATTGAAATGCAACTTTAATTTTGGATCTGATTAATTTTTTTTATATAAATAGTAAAAGAATGTAAAAAAAATATTAAAAAATATAATTTTATATATCTTAACAAAAAAAATTTCTTTCATAGTATTTGCAACAAATATATTAAATATATTTAGTAACACTTTCCCTTTTTGTTTTTATAGAAAAAGAAAAGAGTTAAAAATGAATAATTAGAGATAAGAAATGATAAAAAAAAGAAAGAAAGCATGCATGCATTGAAGTGAATGATGATGGAGGGCACTTAGAATGAAAATAGTAAAAGGAAACACTTATTGATTCATTTGAAACTCCAAACACCATGCTTAACTACACTCATTCCAATGACCTTAAATAGTTATATTCAATGCAATGCACATATTTTATAACCACTATTTGTTTATTTTAACCTAATTCTTTGTCTTATTATAGTTAAATGAATGTGTAATTAATTATACATAAATTCTCTTCTCTTTAATAAAAAAAAATATATGCACGTTTACGTTACAATAACGACATTCCTTATCCCTTCTTGGAGCTTGTGATGAACTCATGGGTGTTAAGAAATTAAGAGAAATATTTTGAAGGAAATAAAATGTGAAATATTAGTATAATACTAGTTAGTGAGATTGCAAGAAAACGAAATTATAGACATAAATATAATGTGAAAAATAAGAGATGGGAATATAATTTATATAATGAGAAAAATATTAGCCAATTGTGACAATTATGACATTTCCATTGTCTATGAATCTCAACAATTTTTGAAGTTAGATAAAGGAATTTACTTATCTTTATTTAAGGGCTGAGTCTTAAAACTTGTTAGAAACTCATATTTCCCATATATACATTCCAATAATATGAAATTATTGAGTAGTAATAACTCATGTATATATTAAGAAATGTAATTATGTTTATTAAATTTTATTATTTTATGTAAATATTAAATTGTATTTTTTGAATTATCCTAATTAATGTGTATTTAGAGATAATTTTAAAAAATTGAATTAATATAAAGATACTTTTAAAATAATGACATTAAATTAAATTTTATTTATATTGAAATTAAAAATAAAATTGTTTTCTTTTCATATATCAGTTGAGAGGGAAGATTGGTATCTGTTTACGTTCTTAATTAATTTTTATATAATATGTATTTCAAGTTTTTAATTTATTGGCATATTAAAACTGTGAATAGATTAGTAATCTTAAACTATACATCGTATAAAAAAATAATTTGCTGACACCAGTCAATATAAACAATATAAATATAATTATTAAGCAGAAAGTGATAAATTGAATGCGTATTTCGATAATCATTGCAAAAATAGATTTTGAATAGAATTAATTTTATAAAATTAACTCAATCAAAATTATTTTAAATTAATGTAATTTATATTTGGATATTGTGTTATAAAATTAAGTTCGTAATAAAATCCAATATAAAGTTTTAATCAAATAAAAAGTACACAAAATTATTTCAACTCAATTAATTCTAAATTTTTTCTGACGTGAAATTAAAGTATCAAATTTTATCTAGAATTAACTATTGACTGAAGATAATTATGAAAGTAAACACGCATCGAATCAATGATTTTTGCAGACATGTTTTTGGTGTGTGATTGTGATGAGTGCAATTTGGTTGTTCATTAGGAAACAAACTTTTGGGAAAGAGAAGCAAAGATAAAATGTTACACGTAAATTAAGTTCCTTTCATACGACTAAATTAAAGGTTTAAAATTAATAGATTTGTATGGATGGATGATAAAAGCATAATTGTGTGGATTCACAAAGGATTTCAAACACTTTATTCAATGTTGATTTTATCTAAGATTTTCTAAAAGATGCTTGCGAAAAACCAAGTAAATTTATAATTCTCATCAAAATTAATTATTGAGTTGCTTAAATATCATGGTTTTTTCTATAATTAGAAAAGATAAAAATAATAAATTAAAAGAGTAATTAAATATAAAATATTTAATAAACAATTATAATACACCGACAACCAGATAATCAATTATAAATTAATTTTTAAGTGTGATAGTTAGTTAATTGTATATTCCAGTTGATGGCTAAATAAAATCCAGTTAAATATGAGAACATGAGAGAGAAGAAAAATCAATTATACAGTTTTAAAGGCCAAAAACTATATAGGGGCATTTAAAAAATATTTTATGAAAGACTAATTTGAAAAAATCTAAAAGAGAGAAACCAACTAAAAATTCTAAACTTTTTAGAGAAAAAAAAGCTTAATTAGGTGTGATTAACAAAAACAATATAGTTAATTTAATGTTTATTGATAGTTTTTATTAAATAAGAGTTTATGTTTTTAATTTTTTAACCAGGTTGACATCACGTTCTAACTTATATTTTTAAATTCGATTATAAATTTTATTGAAATAAGTCAAAAAGAAATTATGAGGACCATAAATTATTTTAATAAAATTAAATAAATTATTTTATTATCTCAAAGGGTTATGCATTAGATATACACAAACAATAGTAGAAAAATAATAAAACAAATAATAGAGAAAGGGAGAGGCAAGAAAGGAAAGAAGAACAAAGTTTCAAATTATCTTGATATCTTTGGTTAATCACAAACTTTTGCTTTCTCATAATAGACATGATTACTTGATTTATTGCACTTTTACTTTAATTTTAACCCGAATTGAATAAATATGTGATAAGATTTGATAACATTTGAATTTTATGATAATCTTTCTTTGGTACCAACTAGCAAGTATATGTGATAAGATTTGAATCTTTTAATGAAGGAAATGCTATGAAAATATTGTTATCAACTAATTAGAATTTTTCCAAGATATTCTAAAACAGTTATTACAAAGTTAGTATTCTTTATTCTTTATTGATTATTTATTATATGTTTTAGTGATTTATTTTTAAAAAAATACAAAAAAAATACTATTTTATTTTTTTATTTTTAGATTCATCAATGTTTATTTTGTACAACTTCCTGTCTAAAACTCACTTATCATTATTTTAACGAGAGGCTATGCTATTATAAGATATTCTCCTATCCCACTAAGTTCTATTGGAAGATATTCTCCAAACTTGCTATTAATTCGCCCCTATTAACAATTTTTTTTTTATTATTATAATTGATTATTACATTTAAAAAAATGCACAATACGTGTAACTTATAATTTTGTAGTTTTTAACAAATTTTAACAGATAATAAATTTGTATATCCCAAAAAGCCCCTTCTCATTCATCCTAGCATATACTTGCCACATAATGGGCTTCAGTAGCTACTTCATAACAGCCCATTTAATGTCCACAACACATTTGGCCCTAACACTCACTCATAAAAATGATGTAAATTCAATTTTACCATACTGGTCAGAAGGATAGAAATAAGGGTGGGAATATGATAGATCAGACCAAATTTAAATACCATATTATGTTTGTTTTCTATTTTGTAGATTTGAATTTAACCGATAATATATATTGAAGTGTATTTTTTAATTTGGCCCTTGACTTAATATCAACCTATATTTCTAAGTTCATTTATAAAAGTTTATCTATAAAATCGATTAATGAGATCAATTTTCAAAGTTTATTTATTTTAAATATAAAAAAACATAATTTTTTATTTAAATTTTAATATATAAATTTTATTTTATTTTTATTATATTTTTAATATCAAACTCAACCGATTGAATATGTCAAAATAATAAACTAGGTCTCACTTGTTTACGAAACAAGTGAGGCTAAATCTAGATAAAAACTGATGAGGCCTGGCTATTTGGACTGTTCCACCTCCCATCTCCGCAGACAAAATGAAATTGAAGATTTGAGTAAGAAATGGTACATGGCAGACACAATTAAATGCAATACTCAATGGAACTCATTTATGACTCTTCTCTTTGAATTTATATTTCCTTTCACATGATTGCTTTATACAGTACTGCCTCCAAACTCTTGTGTATTAAAAAATATACAATTTCATATTGATTAAAAATGATAGTTAAATACATTTAATTTTCTTATTTCTAAATAAAAATTGACCTAAACTTCTTAAAATTTTTTTAATCATATTTATTAAAAACAATGTCTATTAAAACAATGTTCCATTAATTTAGAAATATTTTAGAATAAGGAGTTTCTTGTACACTTAATTTTTTTTAAAAAAAACCTGTAAACTATTCAAGAACAGTTCCCAGCTGATGAAACAAATTTACAATCTAATGATAGTAAAGATGCAATTACTCTTTGATCCGCAGAGTGAAAGTATGCAAAAGCTTTTTATCATCTAATGAAGCATTAGTGACATTCAAATTTCATATAGCATATAGGACCAAAATCAATGCCTCCATCCCCTTCCAAAAAAACAACTTTACTTCACAATAACTCCAATAAGCATTCAACCAGCCAACTCACTCTCGGAACATATATTACGTATACGTATACATATATTCTTCATAATTTATAACAAGTTGTCTAGTTGTCTATCAAATATTTTTCTTCCAAAAAACACACTTGAGGAAAAGATAGATAGATATTTAAACATGAAAGATTGAAAATTCTAAACTGTACTAATGCATATCACAAACCGGATACAAATACAAGTTCAGTTTGTTCCTCAACAGACAAGTCTTCAGATAAACCTGACCATACACCAATAGTCCAGTACAAGGAAAAAGCTAACTCATATGCATGAAGTTGTTAATAGTTAATACACAAACATGCCATAGGATCATAAACCCTTAGAACCAGGAAGTTCAATCCACTGCAATTGGATTTCAACTTCACCACATTCCACATTTTGCAATCTAAGGATCATATCTTGAATGATCTTACCATTGCTGTAAGTGATGCAGCTCTCTTCTGCCAGGAAGTTATTCTTGCTAGGTTGTATTCTTTTGATTACAGTACCATTTGAAATGCCAGTTGGTTTCATCTTCAAGGCTTCTATAAAGGGCAGAATCTCAAATTCTGCATCTCCCATTTTGTCATCTTTGCTAAATGTGTCATGATCATACACAGTCTGCAATCAGAATTGATGTATCAAACAATAAGCAGTCTAATTGTGATTCCCCAAAATTGATGTATCGGAAACCCAGAAGGATTCTAGCACATCACTGTATATTAGAGAACAAATTAAAGGTTGATAATGGGATTATACACGAAAAATTCTCGGTTGGATGGCTACGGTAGAATTGATTTTGATCTCAAATACATGTTTGACTACAATATTTGATATCAAGTTTTAGTACAAACTTGGTTTTGAAATAAAAGTTTCCAAACCTCACTTCAAACACACTATTAACCAAAATCAAAATCACCTAAAATCAAGTTTGCAAATGCTTAGGATAAAACTTATATGCAGTTTCGTAGGTGTTTTTGATATTATTATTTATTCAGAATTGGAGTTTCAAAGTTACAATAGTTTTAATGTAAACATTTATTATGCACTTTTACCTAATTGAAACTTCAATTCTGATTGAAAAACAATACTAAAAGCACCAAAGGAACAACATCTAAGTTTTGTAATAAAATTTATTCACTTTTCAAAGCATGACATATGAAATCATAAAATTGAATACAACAAAACAGAGCAATTTATGAAGTTGTATATACTACTATTCAATCATAGATAGTCCAAAAATGTTCAGATGTGCTGTTTAGATTATGAACTCATTCTCACTTCTGTTCTCATGAAAACAACTTGTGTTTACCCATTATAAATGCATGAAAACATAATTCACTTCTAATAGTAGCAACATGTCACACACACACAAAAACAGAAAAATCTACCCAAGCATCTTTCAACTGAACTGAATTTTACAAACTAGAAAAATACACTAACCAATTCAACCACTTACCAGTTGAACACGGTGATTCGGATTTATAATAGAAAGGGTAAGGTCTTCATTCCATTCAGGATTCACATCCTTTTTAATCACACGAGTCTTAAGTTTCTGCCAAAAAAAAGAAAAGAAGGGTACCATTAATCATCAATCATCATGGTACATAATCAAACAAGATCTACCTGAAATAAATATTGCAATTAAAATCCTTCAACCACTAGAATTAATAAATAACTAGTGATGAAAACAACACATACCCCATATCCATCAAACATCAATTAAGACATGACACAAATTCAGAATATTTTACCCATTCCAACCCTAGAAATTAAAACATGATATTCTTAAAAGTTAAGAAAAAGGAAGCAAAATTCTCCAAAATTTAACAAATGGGGCATCATGGATAAGGAAAAAGATTAAAATCCTTCAACCACTAGAATTAATAAAGAACTAGTGATGAAAACAACACATACTCCATATCCATCAAAAATCAATTAAGACATGACACAAATTCAGAACATTTCACTCATTCCAACCCTAGATACTAAAACATGATGTTCTTAAAAATTAAGAAAAAGGAAGCAAAATTCTCCAAAATTGAACAAATGGGGCATCATGGATAAGTAAAAAGATTAAATTTTTAACATAAAATTAGAAAAATTGAAGAAAAGAAAATTAACCTGATTATACATCTTGATGACAACATAAGGGTCACTACTTCGGACATCACGAACGGCAAGGTTGACACCACGTTTGATACGAACCCTCAAAAGGCCAAGAAGATTCTCCATCAGAGATTTTGTCGTTGGGTCTGAATCCTCCATTTTTCTTTTCTTTTATAATAATATAAGATGTAATAGTTTCTGTAGAATAATCAACACAATCCTAATTCCATGAATAAATAATGAGTTTTTGTAGTTATTATCACGAAATTAATTAATTAATGGTTGAATTTGTGATTATTCTGTTGTTAATTGAATTGTAGAATGAAATGAGATGGAAGTGGGACCCACCAGAAACAGAAACCTTAATCACATGAAACAAAAGGACAAAGAGAAAGTAATGTTGGATTTGTTGTTCTGTTTCTTTGTTGTGTAATGAGAATGAGAGGTGTGACAAGAGGTTTAGTTTTGGGGTTTTTTTTTCTTCACTTGGATAGAAACAATTGGATATTGCATCAACCAACGTGCCCTGCACTTTATACTTATTTTATTTTCTCCTAATATCAATTTTTTAATGTTAATTTCTTTTTTTTAAGTTAAAAGTGAACTAAGGAGTTAGAAAGAAGAAAGTATAATGTGTTGAAAAATGAGTAAGATTATTTCATATAAGATAAGATAATTACTTCGCAATTAATCAACTAACTCACTCTAAAATATATATATATATTTCTTTTTTCACATTATATATATATATAAAACTGATTATCTGTTTGTTTGTGTGCATATTTTATTTGTCTATCAAATATTTTTCGTAGAAGTTATTATTATGTTAATTTTTAATATTTAAAAATGGTAAATAAATTAATTTTTGTTGTATTTCTTAATTTTAAAATTTATTATTATTATTATAGTTTCAAATTTTATTTGTTATAATTTTAATCCATATTTAAATAAAATAATTAAGAAAACTAAAAATGAGAATTTTATTTACTATTTCTTAAACTTTAAGAATTAATATAATAAAGTCCTACAAATTAATACTTAAATAAAGAAAAAATTGCAAAAAAACGTCTCTCCCTTGTTGAGAGTTCCACCAACATTTTACAAAGATTTTATTACAGAGCAGGGGAGATACATAGCATAGTAGGAATTGCATCTCTGTTTGGAATTCATTAAACACTTTGCAGCATTGTCACAATGATTTGCATAATCATGAATAGTAATTCCAAACATAACCACACAATATCAAAGGAAAAGTACGAGGCATACTATTTTTTTTCACTGTTTCACTTTGCATTTCATCAATATTATTATTAAGAATTAAGAATTTAAGATTTTTGTTGAATGCAAAAAGGAAATTAGTAAATGATGTATGGTAATGAATTTATAGTATGTACAGTGTACAATGTCAGTTAAATGGCTGCAAAAGAGTTAAGTCTAATTAGTCACTAATCTTCTTATTAGTTAAATGGTTGCAAAAGTGCATCTGTGTTTTAAATCACTAAAGATGCAATAATCATTTCTAGTTTACAGTTTATTCATCCTTTAAATAAAATATTCAAAAGAGGTTATTGTGTATTTTTACTTTTCTTTGTAATCAATTTAAATATACAATAAGTCTCGGTGTTTTTAGAGTTATTTGTTATTGTATATTTCTACTTTTTTTTTCGTAGTCAATTTAAATACGCAACACAGAATATATATAAAACATGTTTCTCTTTCGGTGTTTTTGAGGATTATTTATTATTATATATTTCTACGTATACAGAACATATTTTTCTTTCTCCACAATTTATAAATAGTTTCCACTCTTTCTTTACAATTTATAAATAATTGTCTAATTCTTACTCTGTATATATTATAGTTATTTATCAATTATAGTTATTTATCAAATATTTTTCAGTTGATTAGTGTCTTGTATTCATGTTATTTTATTCAAAGGTAGAAGCAGAAATCATGAAAACTAAATTAATCTAATCGTAGATTATCTTTCACTACATTAATATGAATTGTAGTTTGGAAACATAAATAAAATTATGTTCCAAGGAAGTGCTAAAAGGAAAACTTTTTTGTAAGCATATTTTTTTTTTCTTTTTCTAGAAGCACAAATATACCAAATTACCCCACTATTCTTTTCTAATGAACTCTCTTGAATGAAGGTTGTATTTACAAGATACAAACTTCATACTAATTGTTTGTGGTTGCTACGGAAAAATTTAAACATAGTCAAATGGTCTTCACAAATTGCATGTATTATCCTTTTCATAATTGTACACAGTAAATGTGTAATCTTCTTGGTAGATTTGATATGGAAAGAACGAGTAAACTAATTTACAAAATTTATAGTCTCTGTTGGCAAACGTTTAATGTATCAAATTAATCAAAACCAAAGTTTCAAATATCACGGGCATGGCAGATGTTGCCCTTATTCTTTGATACACCTCAAAGATTTCTTTAATCTTTACAATAACAGCAGCTATAACAGAAGAATATTTTTGTAAAGAATCAACTGTTCAGCAAAATTTTGCCTATATATAACACTAATACCACATCATAGTATTGTTCTAAATAGCCAAATATGTTAATCTGAGAAACCCAATTGCTATCCTTCCAACCAGTGGAGGCAAAAGCCAAGAGAACAGTACCAGAAGCAAAAAATAATTGTCACTAGTTTGGACTCAAATGAATCCAATTTACGCCTTAATTCGAGAAGGTTCTCCCACAACACTCTCCATTCTTGCATACCAGTCACCAATACGAGTGTGCTCCACCATATCCTTACCAGACCTCAAATAGCGTATGGGTCTTAAAACCCCAAAGACAGCAAGGTCAGCTAAGTTAGGCTTAGACCCTCCTGAAAACACAGAAAAGTAGCAGTTGTATCATATCATATCCTAAGAATTCAAGATAATAATTCATCACAATTCACTAAGAAAATTTAAGTAATCTGATGAAAATGTTAGAGGATAGAGATTAAATAAGCTAAACTATCAGTCATACACTTCTTACGTTATGGTCACATGCAGGTACAGAACTAGGAATAATTTTTTGAGGTTTAGATCAAACAAATCCAGAGGAAAATTATAAGAGTGACCATCATTGAGAAAATAAAAGGTAGGTATGATAAATGGAGAGTTCATGATCAATATTTTGACTAGCCAAGAAAATGTGAAGTTGTTTTTTGTTATTCCTTTGTTTGGCAAAAAACAAAAATATCATAAAATAAAATTAAAATATTCGGTTCAACTTATTTTGGAGAATTAGTTGTTTTCTTTTAGGGCACCTTCAGGAGAGAATTTTGATAAAAAACAATTGTTTCTCTAGAAAAGAGTAGTTCTAAACATTTGCTAAAGAATTTGGATATATCTGAGGCCTCAGTTTTACACACAAACATGTGAATGAATGCTTTTGTGTTGATATCATAATCTCCTGAACACAGCAGTGGAGTACATAGTTGCATACCGAGGAAATCCCGGCCATTCAGAGCATTAACCCATGTTTCAGCTGCCTCATAAAGAGCAGCACGTTCATCAGTAATGTTGTATTTCTTCTTCAGATTCTTGGACACAAAATACATAGCTGCCGCTCCAGCAAACTTCACTGAAATTCTTTCTAAATAGCCGAAATTGCCTAAAAATATCAATACAAATGAAATACCACACGATTAGTTTTCAGGTTTAATAAAACATGGCCAAAGAAGTTTAATAAAGTAAATTAAGGGTTTGTAAGCAAGGTATGCATGGGCTGAATGTAGATAAAGCACAGTATGCAAGGAGAATTTTGAAAAAGGATGAATTCCATGCATATGTACTCTTTGTATGTACATTGGGTTAAAGAAAGGCATCGACACCGGTAATTTTCCCCATGAAAATGTAATTAAAACAGATTGAGTAAAGACGCAACAGATAGGAAAATGTTAAGTTTCTCAGTAAAAAAAATGATAATTCTTGATGTCTTAACTGTTGTACAAGTCACAATGGGAGGGAGAAAAGTAAACCTTGAAAGTTTGTGTTGTATTTTTACTATTAACAAGAATGTGTGAAGCTCAGGATTGAAACTATTATATGACCCTTTTCAGACCTAAAGTAAGATTAAAAAATAAAAGTATAAAAAGTTTATTTCTATAGCAAAGGCTAGCATCACTTACCATTGCTTGTAATATAGTCAAAAGATTCAAGAGCTTCAGATGTATTTCGATATATATTTGGTGATAGAACATGCACCAAATGATTATCAACCCACCTACACCAGAAGAGAAAGTTAAGTTAGCTTATTAGATATACATGAATACATGCTAAGCAAAAATGGATTCAATCACTTCCCCATATCTCTTGTTTGACTTAGCTCTAACAAGTACAAATTACTGACAGCAACTCTTGTCATATTGTATCTTGCAACCCAAGCCAATTGTCAAATCGTTTGGGCATACAAATTTAAGAATAAATAATGGATGCTAAACCAAACATCTTACTGAAAACAAGTGCTCCCCATACACAAGTTGGATGGTACTGATGTCCACAGTCTGTACCTAACCTATCCTACTCAAATGAATGGCATTGACTTTGATAAGGAGTGGAGGTAGAGTAAAAGAAAAAGAATGGCCAACAAAAATATTTATTGATAAATAATATTTAGATTGAAAAAATGGTCGGGGGGGGGGGGTGTTGCCTTAAAGATAATAACATAGTAACAATTGGAATATTGAATCAATAATACAAATCGAGGGAGTTAAAAGTAAACAATTAGAAGGTTGACCAAAATCTAACCCATTAAAGAGACATAAATAAGGTTCCTGACATTTTGTGTAGTAAAAGTAAGCCAAGAATTTAACAGCATCACACACAAAGGGAGAAGCAACTAAATTTATACTGTTTCAACATAATAAATGTCCAGTGATAAGTATGTTCTTTAGCACAATAGCACACTGCATTTATATGCTGAATCTTCATGTAAAATGATAAATGAAATGTTATAAAATCATCAGTACATATAGCTTCTTCAATCATAATGGCAAAGTAAAAACAAAAGGCAGAGTAATTGAGGAAGAGAGAAAGGTATCTCTTCCAGTCACACCCAGTAATATCTCTTTTTCAGTGGGTTCAAAGAAAGTTTGAAACTGAAAACAACTTCTTATCTTAAATTTGGAAAAAATGAAATTCAATTAAAATGTTAAAAATTTACGCCACTTCACCCTCTTAGATTTTTTTTAGGCACATGCTTGATTGAAAAATAAAAGAATACCGAAAAAAGAAAATCATACCGTCTCCATTTTGTCTCTTCATCCTCAGAAGTTGATTCTGCAATTTTCTTTGACAGGATCTTAAGTCCCAGCTTGTCAATTATAGCTGCCAAACAAACAATAGTGGGGAAAATTATAGTGGGGACAAGTCCAAGATAAAACTTTACAATCAATTTTCAAGGGAAGTGTAAAAACCTGATGAATCATTTAGCTGCTCGCCATCTACCATCAATATTGGCACCTTCTGATACTCAGACCATTTGATTTCTTTCTTACTGAGAGGATTGACCTCCACAACTTTGTAAGGTATATCATAGTAGTCCAAAAATGCTGGTAAAGAAAGTAAGAAATGCTATCAGTAAGAAAGAAATATATTATAGACAAATTCTGCAAAGTAATCTCCAATATCCTAGCCCATGCTCAGCATAAATATATTAGATAAATCAATAAGGTGAACACAGCCTCATTTGAAAGTGACAATTGACTACCAATCTGTCATTTTCCCATCCACTTTGTATTTCTATGACTCAATGCTTCTATTTAAAATCCTCCCACAATTCTAGAGGGATCCATTTCCTCCAAGAAATAATCATGTGTTTGGTTTGGCATCCCTTGTGAAGCCACAGGAAGTAGCTTCTGCGTTTGCATGTGGAATTTAATATAGACACATTTATCTAACACAGCCAAACATAAACTAACAGCCTATTTGAATAGACTCTATCATAAACACTTATAGAAAAAGAAAACAAGAACGAAAAATGAAATAGACTTTTTCCATAAGTCAAAACTAGCCTATGTGGAAGTTCTCTCATTTAACTTCTTCTAGAGCTTATTTTAACAAATGCATTAGCTAATTTTAGTATACAGAAGAAAGTTATTTCAATTTTTCTTCCTTTTTTTTTTATCCACTATAAGTGCGTATGTATAAGTGTATCCAATGTCCAAACAAGGCCTACATGTTGTCAATCTTGACCCGTTACATTGGATTCCATCAATCCAACCTTTACATTGAGACTTTATGTTAAGTTTATCATGTAATGTATAAAATAATCATATATAATTTAAGGTATCTCTTCATCCATCAACTTCATTTCTACATATATAAGTAAAATTTGAGTACAATATGGCATATCTATTGACATTTAACTAAGTTACCAAATTGATTCCAAGTCCAGAATTGAATCTAGATAAATTTTTACATATCTAGAGAAGAGTAATTCAGAGCCCAAAATTGATTTTAACTCAATGCAACTTCTGATAGGTACTCCCTTAGATCCAAAATTTATAATGGGTTTTACTACACAATTGGTTCCATGATAAAACATCCAAATATAAATCACATCACTTCAAAATCAAATCTACTCAACATCAATTTCGGCAACACTCATCCAAATACACACTTAATGTTTTAACATCTATGCCCAGTCTCACATACTTGCTATGCTATACATGTTCATTGGTGATTAGATCACAGTGAAAAATAGCTTCTTCACACTCACACTATTGTTATAGCCTTTTCTTCTCTTTAATTTATCTAAAATTCAACATAATATGAAACGGTACGATTCAACGGTTAATTTTTATTTATTTATTTTTTACCTTTGACTTTATTGCAGAAAGGGCAAGCCTCGTACTGGTAAAGAACGACGTCGCGAGGGAGAGCCTCGGGGGGCGGCGGCTCCTTGGCGAGGACTTCCTGCGATATAATCGCACCGGCGACGCCGAGAGACGCGGCGGCGAAGGTGCCGAGATGCGAAGAGAAACGGCCGCGGTGAGAGTGTGCGCCGGCGGCCGCGGTGCCGTAAAGTGCGGCCTGGATAAGGCGGTTGGGGACGGCGAAAGAGGTGGCGCGTGGAGCGGCGAGGGTTCTGAAGAGAATTGTAGGTAGCCTTCTCATAGCGTAAAATTTGAGATTCGAAATCAAAGTTGGAATCAAAATCGAAATCAGAACACAACGATGAAGAATAGATCGATGATGAAGATTTGCTTCGGTTTTTAAGAGTTGGAAGGGTTTATGTGGGTTTCGTAGATCCACACACACAAACGCAGGGTTTTAGCTTTTTTCCTTCTCTATTGTTATTTATTCACGTGAGAGAAAAACTATGTTAAGGTAAGTATTAATTATTTTTTATTTATATTCTTAATAATATTTCTTTCATTTCATTATATTTGTAGTGAAGAAGACAGAATAATTTTTAAAATGAGTGTCATTTTAGTTTTCTAACATGATTTTAATTTTTTTATATTTTAATAATATCATTTTGCTATATTAATTTTAACAAATTTTTTTTTTAAAATAATTTTATAAAATAATATTATAAGATTTTCTTTTAAAATAATTACACATCACATTTAGTTTTTACGTTATAGACTGCCTTCACCTGTATTTAATAAATAAAGAATAGTCGATTTTTAAAGATATAAATCTAGTTCAAAACTCTAATAATAAGAAGTGGTCAATTTATTAAGACATAGACCGATTTCACATGCAATGGTCGATTTCTTAAGATATAAATCTAGTTTAAATATCTGATGATAAAAAGTAGCCAATTTGTTAAAGCATAGATCAATTTTATCTTATTTTATAAAGAATGACAAATTTATTAAGACATAGACTTAATTTAAGTCTCTAATTAAAGATAAACATGTGTCCCCGAATCACCATAACTAAATTGAAGATTATAAACATTTTTATATTTTCGATAATATCATTTTGCCATATTAATTTTTAATAAAAATTTATTTTAAAAATATTAGATTAATCTTGTAAAAAGATATTATAAGACTGTTCTATTCTAGGACAATTCTACTTACCTTCCATTTAATACAATATTACATTACATTTGATTTGTTGAGATAATATGATAGATCATTTCGATAAAGAGTCACTGAATGACTTAAAAAGGCCTAAACCCAATCTAATAAGGAATGAATACTTATTCTCCCAAACAAAAACCCCTAAAACCATAATCCCACAACCTAAATAAATACTTGGGCTTGTCACGTACTAAACAGGTCAACATAATACGTGACTTATCACATCCTAAACATTTACCTCAACTTATCAAGTCAACTTTTGGTATTTGTCCATGTCACCTCTCAGTTTTTGAATATTATTATTATTATTATTAATATTATTATTATTATCTCCTTCTACCCTAGTCTAAAACCCTGGGAGACAATGTAGTGTGTTTCATTCAGAGTACAACTTGGACGGATAAAATTTCTAAAATGTTAGGTTCAAAGCTTTCACTGCACGGAATCGGAACCGCACTTTTCCGCACGAATCGAACTGCACCTGTTTTTCTTCCCTTTCTTTTCTTCAAACCACCCGTTACTCCATTTCTCCGGCGCGCTTCCTCTTCCGCCGCCGCCGAAAGCGTAGCCTCCGTGGACCACCACCCGTGGCCGGAATGGGTAACCTTCGTGGACCGGTTGAGCAGCAGAGGTTACCTCCCCAATCCTTCTTCTTCTTCTCCAGACGCTACGTTTTACACTGACATGAACCCTCTCAAAGACGCTTCTCTCTCATTCGCGCGTGACCGCTACGACCTCTTCAAGTTTGTTTCATCTTTTTGAATTTCGGAATTGAATGTTTAATTTGTTAATTTAGATTACTTAGGTCGTGTTTGGATAAAGCTGTTAATGAATATTTGTTCAATAAGAAATTAAGAACAGTAAAATAAATTAAACTTCTGGAAATGTTCTAATTAACTAATGAAATGTTTGCATTAATCACATATTTTGCTCGTTAGAGTTGCACAAACATTACTTTTTACTGTTTGTTAGGGTTGAGTTAAGTTCATCACCCACATTTCAGTCTAAAGGTATAACCCGTTACAACCTCCATCAACATGGGGTTTCTCTGGTACAGACCTCAGATCTAAATTTCACAAGAGTAGGTTTAATGTAACTTGAATTATGTTTGGAGCTGTCCACAATCAACTGAAAACCATGAGAGAGTAGTTCTAAGTTCAACCACGATTTAAATGAAAATCACAAGAAGAAAACAAATTTGCCAAACATTCAGGTGCTTTGTTCTAGGCAAAATGGAAGTGAGTTTAGAGATTCAACTACAAACAAAACATGCACTTAGTTTTGTTTTAGTTCATATGGTTTTTAATATGAGAGAAAACAGAGCTAAAAATGTTTTTACAGGGACTAAAACGGATAGTTTTTAAGGTTAATGATTGAAATGTCAACGTTGTGCAACTACAAGGATGAAAAGAGTAATTAAAACAAATTAAAATTTGTCTTTTGGAGAAGATAAACAAGAGTTTGATATAAATATTGAAGTGCATAAGTTGAATTTAAGTAACTCAATGGAGAAACTTTTTTATTTATTTATTTTTTTAATTTTCTGTTCCTATTGGTGTTTACTGTTTTTAAGAAGTTTATTCAATCACAACCTTACTTGGTTTGGCTGTTGATGAATGGAGGAGAAAACTGTTGTTTTTGTTTTTTTTTTTAACTCAAATTAGCTTTGTTAGAGTTCATGATTAGAAGGATATATGATACTGTATTTCTGAGGTTATTACGTGTGCAGTGGTAGTATTTGTTTAAATTTTGTTTTGTTATTCAGGTTGCTGCCGATGAATGATATCCAAGCAGTTGTTGAGCGAGGGTGCCCTAATCTTCTCCGTAAAGCTGTTAATTCGGCTAAGAGGCTGAGAGCACACCTGAAATTAGATGAAGGGGATGTATGTGTGTTAGTTAATATATTTATTTTTTAAAATTTTAATCAGAAGCATTTATGTTTTGAAGTTATTGGTTGCAACTTGCAAGCAATAGTTATCTAAGAGAAATGGTTAAACATGCTTTTGCTACCCTTTTTTAACACATTCTTTATTATTGAGTGAAATATCATGCTGATCTCAAAAATGTAATGGTGCTAGGTTTATTTTAGTGCAGAATTTCACTCAATAATGGAGTGTTAGAGAGTGTATTTTAAGTATTTCTTCTGGTTAACAAAGCAAGATGTTAAATATTGTTACTTGTTATAAGTCTATGAGATGGGCTTTTATTTTATTACTATTTCTATTTTTCTGGTTTGGTTTATTGGGGCGTTTTGATTCCCTATGGTCTGACAAGGTAAGTTTGCTTCCATCTAGGTCTGTAGTGCTTGCAATCTACGAAGCTCCTGTGATAGATCTTATGTGATTCTAAAGGATTTTGAAACTGATGCTCGAACTGTGGATATAGTTAGAATACTTTTATTCTATGCACTAGATCCTCTTGTCCTTTCTGGAGGAGACAAACCACCAGGCCGAGAAGTTATTGAATTATCTGCCAGAAAGCTTCTCTCTCAGCTGATTGAGTTGAGTGAGTCATCCCCTGCTCCCGCTCCCGCTCCTGCACCTGTTCGTTCAAAGCCTAGTGCACGGGATGCTGTGGGAGAAGGACAACCTCTAAGTGTTACAACTAATCAATGGTCTAAAGATGTTGAGATGAAGAAAGGTGACTGGATGTGTCCAAAGTGAGTTATTTCTGTTCATGGGATCATATTCTATGTGTGTTTAGTAACTTCTGCACATGAATTCACAAAATTTCAGCTTTTGCATTTTCACATAACATTTGAAAGGAATTGTTAATGCGGAAGTGACTTTTCTCCATCCACCAGGAATTTTACTTCTGAAATCAAGCCATTGATATATCAGTATAATCTATTGATTGCCTACAATTAGGATCATAGAAACTAGACATTATATAAATCTCTCTTAAAACATTCGGCGAGAGTTATACTTTGTTACTGCATAATAAAATTTATTTTTTGTTTGATTCTTTTTAATGGTAGTATTCTTTCAGAAGTATTTTGGGTTAGTGGATGAGTGGATTTGATTTATAATTATTGTATCCCTTTTGTCGTGATACAAAGTGTTTTTTTTTGTTCTTTCCGGCATGATAATCCACTGATAAGTGTTTCTTAGTGATACAAAGTTTTAGAATAATTGTTTACCGGTGGATGAATCATGAATGTAGTTGTTTTATATCTCTGTCAGTGTTAGGATTCAGGATCAAGATCCTGCTGCTGTTGTACAAAATGAATCAGACAAGGCTAAGCCTTGGTTGGTTTATTCTAGAAGGAAGAGAAATGTTAAGAGTTAGTTATGAGCCTTTCTTTTCTGTTGTACTAGGCACTATTAATAACCACGGAGAGAGTCACTTAGGGAGGCATATTTTTCCTGTTGGTTACATTTCAGTTAGACAGGGATCAATTCTCTTAGGAGCTTAGCTCCGGAACACTCAGTACATTCCTCATTCATTTCAATAAAATTTTCTTCTTCCCTAAATCTCTTGAGATCATAATAGTCAATGATTCAAGTTTATTTTCTGAATGATAGTTTTGAGTGATGGTATTTAATCAGAAGTATTTGATTAATGTTATATCCCTTTTGTCAGCATTACACTTCTTATCACGAATATTGGTGATTTAGCTTTCCACAATTGTTCATGTTAATAGAATGTTCCATGTCATTTGGCATCATGAATTAGATCTATTTATTGATACACTGATGAGAGTTTTTACCAAATTATTTTGCAGATGCAATTTCATGAACTTCTCTAGAAATATGCAATGCCTGAATTGTAGTGAAGATAGGCCTGAAGATATTAACCAGTCTACTGTTCAAATGAAGGAAGGAGATTGGACCTGTCCTGAGTAAGTCCTCTAGTTTTTTACTAGCTTTTCTTGTAAGTCATGGTCAATTTTCTTGCTAGCTTGCTTTTCAAAAAGAACCTGATAACATCAGTTAATAACAATAGAACTATATGAAGTGCCTTATTTGGAGTATTATGGTCTGCTGACAGTTGCTCTTTGGTTTTGCCACAGATGTAATTTTTTAAATTTTGCCAGAAACACACGGTGTCTAAAATGTAAAACAGACGGGCCGAAGAGGGAGGCCAATACTAAAGAAGTTGAAATTAAAAAAGGAGACTGGACTTGCCCACAGTGAGTCCCCTATTTTACTATCAAGGAAATCCCATTGATCACATTTTGTTTCTGCTTCCTATTATAGATGAATCAATTTCATGTCAATAATTAAAATTTTGATAATTGTCCATAAATTTAACCAACCATTTTTCTTACCCGATTCTATATTTTGATATCCAAGTACTAGATTTTAACAGTTATGATACAGTTTCACACTTTCACAAATGTTTTTGTTTATGTAGATGTGGGTTCATGAATTATGCTAAGAACACAAAATGTTTGCGCTGTCCAGAGTCAAGGCCAAAGAAACATCCCGGGGATTGGAATTGTCCCGGGTTAGTCATTTTTCTTCTCTTCCAACCTTGAAAACACCTTGTTTCCTGTCTTACGTCATGTATATCTTGTTACCCCCATTATGCAAGAATTATATAATCAACATGTTGTTAACATTGTTTGCTCTAAACAGTTAGTTCAATTTTTTCATGTATGTTCCTGAATGTAGGTGTGGGTTCATGAATTTTGCTAGTAAAATGAAGTGTTTGCATTGTCAAGAGCCAAACCCAGGTTCCAAGAAATATCCCGGGGATTGGAGTTGTCCCAAGTAAGTTTCATTGTTTTTTCTTCCTTCTCTTCTCTGCCTTTCCATGAAATGCTTAAAGTTTCTTATTTTCATATAGATGTGATTTCTACAATTACGCAAGAAATGTGGCTTGCCTGAGGTGCAATACTGAACGCCGTAGAGAACAACCAACTACTGGCTATGAGGACCATGAATGGAGAAGATCAAGCTGATAAAGAAAAACAAAGCCATTGGGTTTTTTCACAATAGGGTTACAATTTTGGTCTTGGCTGAAACAAATATTTTGTTATTTGATTGCATATGAATATGTTTTAATATAATCATGTGTAGATCTAAAGGCAAATTTACTGTGAGTTTGGATTTGTATTGGAGAAATAATTCATAGTCCAGGATTGATCCTGGATAAATTTTGACATATTTAATTTAATATGGGAAGAGTCTGAATTGATACTGCTACATGTTTGCAAAGGCGAACTTAGAACACACGAAGCAAAGCATTTTTTCGTTTCAACATACTAAGCATGACAACTAATAATACAAAAAAATAATAAAGACTCCTCTATCTATAACTCCATAAACTAATTTCTTCCAAACAAGTCATGAAATGTTTTGCACTTTGCCATGTAAGTGTAGTAGAGTCAAATCGTGTGAAAAGGGGGAGGCAGCAGCTACTATGTACTCCATGAACTTCCTCTGTTTCTATCCAAATAAAGTACCACCAACATCATATATAAAACTAATTATACTACCATCTATGACACTTGGTGAGCTAATTAGTAGCAAAAATCAAATCAAATCAAAGGCCATGTAATCCATCTAACAGAAAATACATCATATTTGTAGCCAAACTCTAATGTAGGCATAGGTAAGACACCCAACCATAAATAGAAAATAAAATCCAAACCACTTAAAATAGTTTAATGTAACCAGAAAACATCTCGACTGTTCTCACAACATGCCTCTTGCAACCATTTCTCGGACAAGTTTCTCTGCCTTATCATTCTCATCTTTTTCAAAGAAAACTTGGATCATTGTTTCAAAAGTTACTGCATCAGGCATGCAACCATTGTCTTCCATTCTTGCCAGCAAGGTCAGTGCTTCATCAAACAATCCCTCCTTACAAAGACCATTGATCATAATATTATATGTGTAGACATTCAGACAGTCGCCTTTAGCCAAATGATATTGAAAAAGTTGTAATGCAGTTTCAAGTCTACCACTTTTGCATAATCCGTCAAGAAGTATATTAAACGTGCGGATATCAGTCTTAACTACCTTATCTTTCATTTTGTTGAACAATGCAATTGCCTCCTCAAAATGATGATTTTTGAATAAACCGTCAATTAAGGAACTTAAGGTTATAACATCTGCTCCTTGACCTCTATCATGCATCTCCTGAGCAAAATCCCAAGCATTCGAAATTCTCCCAGATATGCACAAACCATCAATCAAAGCAGTGTAACTCACTGTATTAGGAACTATATATCTCTGATGCATTTCTCTAAAGAGATTAATGGCCTCATCCACCTTTTCATTCTTACATAATCCATCGATCATGATAGTGTAGCTGCAAAGATCAGGGATTACTCCCATCTGAGCCATAGCCTTGAATATATGTTTTGCATTCTTCACTTGTTTTACCAAGAAATAACCATCCAATAAAATGCTACAAGTATAAACATCAGGTTTCAGGCCTTCTTTCATCATCAGGTTCCATGATCGGGATTGATGCCTTTCGATGCCATTTCACTTAAAAAATACATTGCATCTACCAACCGACACATAATGCAGAAGCCATGAATGAGTGTGTTGTAGGTGATAATGTCAGGAGAAATTCCCTTACCAATCATTTCAGAATATAAATCATAAGCCTCACTAACAAGTTTATCTTTAAATAGAGTATCAATAATAATGTTATACATTACCGCATCAGGCTGAATCAATTTACCTTCAATCTTTCTCAACAACTGAATGGCTGATCTTGTTTCTCCTATCTTACATACCCCGTTGATTAAAGTCCAGTAAGTAACTTCATTCAGCTGAAATCCTTGTGTTAATAACTGTCATGAAATTGCAGTGCTTTCTTAACATGACCCTTGTCACATAGGCCTCTGATGAGTGTATTCAAGGTTATTATATCTGGCTGATAGCCCAGTTTGAGAATACTGGCCAATGTAGACAAAGCCAAGTGAATCTGACCCAAGTGGCAGAAACAGTTAAGGAGGATGTTCAAAGTAAAAAAGTCTGGTGAAACTACTTGGCGTTGCATTTGTTTAAAAAGGGAAATAGCAGTGGGGTAATGTTTCATCTTTCACAACGGATCCTAAAATCTTGTTAAATTCAATGATGGGTGGTTTATGACGGAGAGAGAGGATGCGATAGAATTGGGAAACAGCATCATCAACATTCTCAATGAATATTGGCTGAGAGTGAGAATGGATAGAAAGAAAGGAAGTGAGGTTTGAGAAAAGAGAAGGAATGAAAAGAGAGACAGAAAACCTAGACCTAAACCTTGACATCGTTGTTGTTTTGAAGCATAATATCTGTTGAAAGGAATTATATAATAACCGTCCAATATTTATTGTTGTGTCCCATTATTATTATTGTCAAATCAATTTTTTTGAGGTAAGTTGTAGCCACTGGGGGCAACTCGTCAAGGAATTAAACTACATCATATATTTGTTGGGCTCATTTAGGTATCAAATACTTCCTTTAATTAATATTTTTTTAAATAATTTGAGATCATTCATGCTGCACCAAAGATAAATTACTAAGTTAAATTTGTTGAATTGTTAAACTTTAAAGAATAATTTTGTAATGCAATAAGCCTTCTATTTCTGCATACCCTTTTCCTTCTTCTTTCTCAACTTCCCTTGATAGATCCAAATCAGATTTGTTTCCCACCAAAACAATCACTATGTCTTCTCCAAACTCTCTTAACTCATGTAACCATTTTCTTACATTCACAAAAGTTGTTCTCTTGATTATGTCATATACTAGCATTGCTCCCAAGACTCCTTTGTGGTATGAGCTTGTGATAGCCCTAAACCTATAAAATTTTACTTCGTCAACAACAACTGCTGCAATATGCAGCCACTTCTCTCTCTTCACATTTTATATATATACGTATTTTTCCTTTCACATTTTATAACTAACTGTTTGCGTAATCCAGTTGTCTACCAAATATTTTTCAAAGTTATACCACAAAATTATTCAAGTATGTTTGAGTTGAAAATGAAATATAAGATCAAAATTGACAACTGTAATACGCAGACATTCAGACTACTAGTTATAAAATCTGAAGAGAGAAAAATATTTATATATTCTTCAAGTGAATTAACTAGTTGACTGAGTATTACAATTAGCTGCGAAGTAAAGTTGGATAAAAATGTTTTCTTTCTGGTAGGTAACCAAAAATATCTAATTATATATATATAATAAAATAATCAAATGCATTTAATTTTCTTACTTTTGTAAATTACTTTTAATCATATTTATTAGAGATAGTAACCATCTTTATTTTCTAAACTTACGTATACTTTCAATCATGATACTTAAGTTTATTCAAAAAATTAACCTCTTTTTTCAATTTGTACTAACATAAAAAAATTGAATTTTTCTCTTATAGAAATCACTTGTGGGGTCAAAATTTCTTAAGAAACTAACTTCTTTCAACATATATCTTTACACAAACTTAAAAAATTGAATTTTTAGTTACATGAATAAGATATAAAATTGTCAACAAACCATATGTTAGTAATTTTCTAAGATCATGAAGACAAAGAAAAAAGGGGCAAACAAATTAGAAAAAGAAAACAAGACAAGAGAAAAAGTGATGAAAGGCAATTAATTGAAGACAGAGAAAGAGAGTGATTGCATGAAAGAGAGAAATTGTTAGGTTAGTTACCTCTCTTGGCCGGCAGTGTCCCATATCTGTGCTTTGATGAGTTTGTCTCTAACTTTGATGTTTCTGTAAGCAAATTCCACACCAATTGTTGGTTTTGAATCCAATCTGAATTCATCTTTTGCAAACCTTGATATCAAATTTGATTTCCCAACTCCAGAGTCTCCAATCAAAACAGCTTTGAACAAGTAATCACACTTCTCATCAAATGCATCAGCCACAGCCATATATATCTAACTATCTATCTATCAAATATGAATATGTGAAAAATGAAATTGACCCTTAATTTATCTTCAAGTGTCAACCCTTGTTCCTCCTCCTCCCTTTAAGAGGAGAAACTCAAATCAAAAGAAACAAAGGTTCAGATGGGTTTTAGAATACAGTATATACCAATCAATTTTTATTGCATCAAGCATGGCCTATATTCATAAATATTTGATTTCTAAATAAGTGGCATGATTAACTAAACACATTTTAAGTTAGGAATCCTGATTCCTGGCCTACATTCATAATTAATTTTCAGAAAACATAAAACTATTTTATGAAAAATCTTATTGCTTAACAAACACGAAACTCCTAACCATGTAAAGAAACAAAATTATTGTTAACTATGTTATACCGTATTAATACAACAACAATTGGTAATCTTATACAACATCTAATGATTCACCTTCACTCTTGTCCCATGTTATCTTAGCCAATTTTATTTCACTAACAACTACAATACGTAATACGCAGTTAATTAATATATACATATTTCTTTATATATTTACGTATTTCTCTCTCTTTAAATTTTATAATTGGTTATATGAAATTCTGTCCTTCAAATATTTTTGTTACACCAACACCTACCTCTCTCTCTCTCACACACACGCAGTCAACTCATTTTCAACGGCACCTTGTTGGTTTTGCTTTATTACCATCCATGATCCATCTATATACCATATATAAACTTTGTCTACTTTTCATTTGAAGTAGCTAAGGACTTGCCATATTCTATCTGGTCCACCCCCTCTTATTAACCTCTACACTTTCACACTACACACACTCTTACTTTATTTTCTTTGTTTTTGCTTTTTTCAACCTCAACACCATTCTAGCTAGTATACTCTATCATTTCAATTCCCATATTCCCAAAGTCACAAGGGAAGATAGAGACAGCAAAGAGATCCATTTAAAGCACTCTCACTTTAATAGCACACACACACCTTTCATTGTTTTACTGTACATTCTCTTTCATTAATTCTAATCCTATATGTATATATATAAGCTCATAAAGCTAGTAGTAGCTAGCTAGTAGCTTAATTCTGTGTTATTTATATATATGCAACCTTTTTCTACCATCATCACTTGTGACCACACAAAAAAGAAGAGACAAAAATCCTAGCCTTTTTGCTCTCGTTGGCTCAAAAATGTGGATGGTAGGTTACAATGAAGGTGGTGAATTCAACAATGTGGCTGATCATTCATTCAATGGAAGGAAACTCAAGCCTCTCATGCCTAGGCCAATGACTTCTCTTAACAATACACCAACCACAACAACTCCTCCTACATTAACACATGTCCATGCCAATGGTTTCCTATCACAATATCATTATCACCATCTAGGTAGTTACATGCACACATACATGCATACATGTTCAATTAAATGCTGTTTTGATTCTCTTTCCCTAGTTTCTCTGCCTTTTCTTTTTATTTCTAATGGCTTGGTTTTTAGTGACAGAACAAAACAATAGAGAACAGTTGAATGGTGCAGCACTACCAGTTGTGGTGAGCACAAGGTGGAATCCAACACCAGAACAACTAAGAGCCCTTGAAGAGTTGTATAGAAGAGGAACAAGGACACCATCTGCTGAACAAATCCAACACATCACTTCACAGCTTAGAAGGTTTGGTAACATTGAAGGAAAGAATGTGTTTTATTGGTTTCAGAATCACAAAGCCAGGGAAAGACAAAAGCGTCGCCGCCAGATGGATCAATCGGATATTTCTGAAACTCCAGAGAAGAAAGATTATGGTAACAGTACATAACAATTTTATGTGTGTTTAGAACATTGCTTATAGTAAAAATTAATTTAAAAGGACCTGATTTATATATGTTTAGATGTTTCTATCATAATAATAAGCTTGTGATAAAATTTAATGTGAAATTTTTTGTATACAATCCAAAACTATCATTACATCATTTATGATTATTGACAATATTTAAAAAAATATTGGAAAAACATTCAAAAAAATATTACTTATTACTTTTAGTAACATTTTAAAATTATGTCGTAAAATATTACTGATAACATTTTTATATCTTCAAAAATATTTTTAAATAATTATTATTAAATATAGTTATAGTAACATCTTTTCAAATGTCAATAACTTATTTGCAACAACCCAAAAATCAATTGAGTCTAAATACATTTTGAATTCTTTTTCAGCCAAATATGGGAATATTTATTTAGAATCAATTATACACTCAAGTTTAATTTTACTACATGAAATTACACAAACATCATCCTCAATTTTGTTGTTAGATATTTTTAGAATGACTATTATATGTTATATATGTATTATGAGTAGCTTTGTTTTTGTTTTTGTTTTTGTTTTTCTTTTTTAATTCTGTACTTATTTTCATTGTTGCTTGAGATGTCAAATTGTGCTGTTTTTGTTTTTCTTTTTGTTTACAGCAACAAGTAGGACAGTGTTTGAAGTTGAACGGACCAAGAACTGGACACACTCAACAAACCTCAGTACTATTGCAGAGGTCTAATAATATTCCATGTCTAGTATACATCTTGCTTCTGTATTTGTCCTTTGTTCATCTGTACTAATTAATAATATCTACATACCCTCTTTGTTTTTTTAACTTGGGATTGTTTATTAATAACTAAAAGTTCATAAGCACATCCATTAAGTGGTGATTATTGACATATGATTACTAGAGATCAAGTTGGTGTTGGAAACATGTATGTTATGGAAAGATCTGCACTAGGTATAGGAAAAAGACCAAACAAAAGCTTAGTTTGTTGGGAAATGTAAAGGGTATAAAAGCTGAATTCCTCCCTTTCTGTCGGCTCTGTTGTTAGGAGACTTAGCTTTGCTTCTTAGGTTTGTGCTTATGCATTTAATCCCATCCTTGTAAAAATACCTGCTAGATAACTGTAATATGTAGACATTTAGATAAATAGTTATAAAATGTGAAGAGAGAAAAATCATATATAAATACATGTTCTATCAGTGAAGTGGCCGATTAACTGCGTATTAAAGTGAGTTGCAAAATAAAGTTATATTCCATGCATTAGTGAAGTGGCCGATTAACTGCGTATTAAAGTGAGTTGCAAAATAAAGTTATATTCCATGCACTAGTAATCTTATGCAACTAGTGGTGAATAAAAAGACAACCTTCACCCTACTTTTATTTGACTTCTTTCCTCTTATTAGACCATGCATGCACATTTTAATTAAATGCATATAGGAATTTTAAATTTGAACAGTTTTTAATGATAAAGTTAAGATTAAAATAGAAAACAATTTTAAAATTATATAATTTTTTTTATAGTTTGTGTGCATATATACATTGTGTCTATAGTACAAGTTTTTTTCTAAGAACTTGTTATGCCTTAATGTGATGTCCAATATTCTCCTTTTATTTTTTGTATAATCAATCATTTATGCTTAATATGATTTTTGAAATATTTATATAAAATTTAATAAATAGTATATATATGTATGATGACATTTAACCAAACCATAGTGTATATCAATTAAATCCTTTAAGAGACATACATAATTATGTATTGGGTATGCATGTTTTCAATTTCATGGGTGTATGCATGCAAATCAAATTTCACAGGAATCTGTTTCAACACGAAGGACAGCAAGAGCAGTTACTGCAGAGAGTAGAACAGAGGGATGGATCCTACTTGATGAAGTGAAATTACAAGAAAGAAGAAACCTTTTGCAAGAAAGGAATGCAAGGTGGCATGTGATGCAGTTACCTTGTCCTTGTTCTGCATCTATCACCCACCACCACCTCATAAACACCCCTCCTAATGCGTCTGCACCTACTGGTATAGCTACTACTACAATAACAACAACAATAATGGACTCAAATCTTATTAAGACACATGATCTCAGCTTTTTCATTTCACCCCAGAGAGAAAACAGTGTTATCCACTTAAGTAGTAGCAGTAATAGTACCAGTGAAGATGATAACTGTGTTGTGGAATTTCAAACCCTTCAACTTTTCCCATTAAGGAGTGGTGGTGGTGATGGCACTAGTCACCACATTGAGGATAAAGACATAGAGATATCAGCTTCAGCAATGAATGCCAATAACTTTACCCCAAGCCAGTTTTTTGAGTTCCTTCCAATGAAGGACTAATATTAGAAACACATGCTATGTTTGTAAAATGATGAGAGTGTGTTTTGTTTGTTGAAAAAATGGCATTGCTTTTATATTGCTAGTTATTAGTGATGTTATGTTTCAAGGAATTGGATCTGTAATAGGACTCTCAAACACTGAGTTTGAAGGAAAGTATTTTACCTTAAAATGCATTTGGACTATGTTGGTTGAATCAAAAGGAGAATTTTTAAGATTTGAAATGGACCATATTATTTAAGTAATTTAATGGTTAATGGATTTATACATTTATACATTGCATGTAAGTTCTGATAACTGAGAAGAGTGAAATAAGAAAGAAATGAGGATAGGTGGACATTATTTAATGAAGACTGTATAAAGAATTTGATTATAAGATATGAAAATGGGAATAAGATGTGACAAGTTGAATGGTGGAAAAGCTATGAGTTTGGACTACAGTGTTCTATAATTCTTTTGGTTACATTCATGGAAATAGTGCCGTGGTATGCATATGCTCTGCATTAATTTAATTCCAGTGAAGATTGCAGTTTATGAAAATGAAGAAATCACATCAATGCTAGAGAAGGGAAAAGTGCCAGGCACATTTAAAGTAAAATTCATGTATTCAATTGAAAGATACGTGCTTTGAATTTGATTGAAGATGTTAGAATAAAGAAAATTTATGTATAATATCACATGAAAACTATTTCATGGTAAAAATGATTTTTGTAAAAATGATTTATATTCAATTCCCATGTAATATATTCTTAAAAACAGTGAAGAGTCTTAATTGTTAATAAAATAGTTATTTAATTACAAATCAAATTCTATCTCATTTACATGAATTTTATCATCAATTTCAACAAACTTCCCATAAAGTGTGAAATACATGACAGAATTCATCATCAATTTCAACAAACTTCCCATGAGATGTGAAATACATGACAAAAGTTACATATACTTTATAAATATTTAACGAGGGATATATGTGTTTTTTTAATATGAGTAATGTCACGCAATCAACTTTTAACATGCATTACTTTTTTAATCTAGTAATGTTATATTAACTTTAATATACAATCTATTAATTTATAAAATATATATTCTTATTTTTTTTCACATTTTATAAATAAATGTCATCTATTAAAGTTATTTACTGAACATTTTTATTTGAAAAATTGGTTAATGTATGCATCTGTTATGTTCTCTTCCTCTTTCCTCACTTAACTTTTATTTGTACAAAGTTTAGTCCATAGTCTACTGAATCTATTGCTCATATATATACTCAGTGTAGCAGAGACTGGTCGCTTTTAGAGGTAACTGAACAAAACAATAAGAGGAGAAATCATGTGCTACTTTTGGAAACTATGACCAAAAAGTTTTCACTTTTTTTCTTAGCCTCAAACATTGATAATAATACAACTTGAAACTTAAGGGTGAGCAAAAATATCCTATTTCGTTTTATAAAATCCAGTTTAATGAATTCCGTTTTCTTTTCTTAAAATTCAATTAACTGATTTATTTGAATTTGGATATCCACAAATTCCACACAGACGGATGAAATATAAAAATTGGTTTCTAACTTTTTTTTTTTTTAGAGGGAAAAATAGACAATTGATATATCATTTTTTTTAAAAAAAATAATATTTGTAAAGAGAAAAATATATTTATTTTTATTAATTTAATATTATTTATCAAATTATTATTATTATTTTGTTTAATTTATATAAAAAACTACTTTTAAAAATTATTTTTTAATTTAAATATTTAAAATTAGTTTTAAACTAAAAATTGATTTTAAAACCAATTTTAAAAAATATAAATTATTTTAAAATAAAAAATGGATTTAGATTTCAATCCAGTCCATAAAAATGGAAGCAGTTGAGATGAAGATTGGATTTTCAGCCTTATTGAAACTTGGGATACCTTTTCTGCATAATGTTTTTTTTTATGTCCAAGTCTTACCCATTTTTTGTGACACTGTGACGTTACATTAAGAGGAATTAAGGTAATGTATGGAGTTTTATTTTTATTTCTTTTTTCATCGAAACAATTTTAAATACAGTGTCTTTGGGCAGGGAAAAATACTTGGTGACTAACAATAATATAAATTAATAAGTCAATTTATCTTATAAAATCTTAATGTATACGTATTTTTTTAATTATTTTTTTTTTATTTTTTTATTCTTTATATTTTCTAAGATAGTTAACTAGTTAGTTTCCGTGGTCGTTGACTACTAAATATTTTTTCGCCAGGAACTAAAACAACTAGCACAAAGTTTTTTAGTTTAATAAGAGATTTCAAAGTTTATATATTTATGTAATGTTTTTATTTTATATATTATTTTCATGAATAAATGTAGATTATTGTTTAATTTTATGTCATTTTGATTTAAATTTATATGTGTTACATGATTAAAAAATATTATTTTGTTGGTCGTTATTTTTATCTGACATATATGTTGAATGGGTATATGTTATTGAGCATATGATGAATGATTTTCAATTTACTATGATATAACATATAATGCATTTATGATAATAGATTTAAGTTTTTTTTTATAAGAGAAGAAATATAAACTCATTTTATAAAGACATTCAAACTAAAAGTTAATGTATTAATAAAGAATAAAAATATGCATAAATTTTAATGTGAAATAATGATATTTTATAGATGATAAATAATACTAATAAAGTTATAACATTTTGTCTATGAAAGTTAAATATAAAAAATAAATTAAATTATAATTTAAAAACAATATACTAAAACTAATTAAAACTACATTTTTCATAATAATTAAAAAATATATCATAATAGTTATAAGGGTTTATTTTGTATGTGCTAGTTGTCAAGTTTTTATTTGAACCATTCATCAATGACCTCCAGATGAAATTCAACAATGAACTGTTTATCAATAATCTCTAGATAAAATTATAAGGTTGGTTTAGGAAAAGTGTCCGAAGGATTGAAAGTTAAAATAGAAAGAAATGGAGAAAATTATATCTTTGAACCCATACACTAAGAAGAAAAATTAACAATTAAAAATTAAAAAAAAAATATGAATCAACTCTAGATGAGTGGGTTTATGTTATACTTCACTACAATTATTTTATTCAGCACAACCAACATTCCTTCTTTCTTATTCCATTGGTTGAAAGTGCCTGTTTTGGTATGATACTTCCTACTTAATTATAACATGTATTAGTTTTTTTTTTTTTTCCTTGAAATCAAGTGTGTCTAGTTCTTGTAGTTTATTTAAATTTTTATATAACAATATAGTATGTTCTATGGTTGTTGTGCTTTAATTTGGTTCTTAATTTATTTGACCATATGTTGAAATATAATGTTAGTTTTGGTTTTGTGGTTGTTGTAGTTGTGATTGTGTCCCACCATTTGTAATGGATGATGTTAATTAATTCAGTTTGGCATAGTAATAAATTATTGTTGATCTCCCTTGATGTAATTGATGACTACGTTTAACAAATCATTTATTACTAATTGACTTAGTGAATTAATTGTACTTTATATGTTAAGTTAAGTCATTAATATGAATTAATACTTAGATTTTTTTTTTATAAATATTTAGCTGACAACTTCACAGACAATTCATTATATATATATATATATATATATAATAAATTTATCTAATGATTGTATTAAAATTAACCTGTAGTATTTTTTTCTTAAGCATCATGGTTTTATACTAATTTCGATTTCTCGTGACCAATGAAGTAACTAAACCATGAAGCAATAAACGTTTGGAATTGTAGGCATTTACGTGTATTAGACACTTTGAGAACTGAAATATTTAGTATCAAACTTAATTAGAATTTATTTATTTTTGACCATTTTAATTAATTGATTAAGGGTTATTTTGGATTTTGTTTGTCTCTATAAACAATTTTAAAAAAGAAAATAAAAATCATTAAAATTATTTCTGTAAAAATAAATATTAGTTTTTCTGCTCATTTTTTATAAGTCTCTTATTTTTTTAAAAAGTTAAAAAAAGAAATTTTTTGATAAAATAGCTAATGAAAAATTAATTTTAACTTTTTTAAAAAAGGTAAACTTAAAATTTTTCTATTTTCTTCCTCTAAAAAAATTCTAACAGAGAAACTCCAAAAAGAAACTTAAAAAAAAACATGTATTATCACTCAAGAAGTTACCATGTTTGTTTTAACTTTTTAAGCAGCCAGTTGCAATCACATTTACTTGCATATCGTGGTCTTAGAACTAGTATTTTTTATTAATTAAGATTTTTGTCTCCATTATTTTATATTATGAATTTTAACTTTACTAAAAAAAATTAATTTTTAGTTCTTTATATATTTTTTTATTCATGTTTTTAATTTCTACCACTTTTATGTGTTAAACTTATTATACCATTATATATTACTCTCGTATTTGTTTTTTTCATAATGATGTTGATGTGGATGACAATATAATAGATTAGATTGGCGTGTTATGTATAAGTTAAGATGACCTCATTTTTATGTCTCAACTCAATCTAAGTAGAAGGAGGAAAAATCATTTCTCTTTATTATACAATAATATTAAATAATGGTGACGCAGAAGGGTTAAGTAGCACGTCAACCAAAGTACATGTGTTGTATTTGAAAAGAGATTTTCTCTAAATTTAGTGTGTATTTCTAAAATTACCGTCAAATCTCTTTGATATCGGTAATATCTTTTGATTATAAGATTTGACACGTGGTAACATGACTTCCACGTGCAATGTCAATATTTAATAATCTAATTTAATTTAATTACAAAATTTTTATAAAAAATAGACAAGGAAAAAAATAAAGAAAATATTAAAATTTGAAATAATTAAAAAATATTAATTAACCCTGCTAATTTACTAAAATAGAACTCTTAATATCAAGTATACACACAAAAACTTGTAGCTATTAGTTTACCTAATCTAACTTATATATCTGTAAAATCTGCATACAAAATTTTTTAACTATTTTTCTCAGCCATTTTTATAATATTTTTGTACATATTTAATTACTCCTTTTATTCCGTCTCTCTTATATTATTTATTTATTTTATACACGTCTCTTTTTATATTTTTTTAATTATGAAAGTATGATGAAGAATAAATATAATTTTGCAAGGGTAAACCTGTATTTTAATTTTAACGGTAAAAGAAATCATTAAGTTTATTTGAAGTAGGATAAATTATTAATTTGATCTTAATTTACATTATTATCTATCTTACTGGTCTTAAAAATAATGAGATTATATAAATGACTTTTGAAATATTAAAAATTATGCCACATAATCTTTTATATATTAATTGAAAAACTCTTCAAATTAATTCTAAATCCTTTAATATTTTTATAATAAGGAGATAATATTGATAATTCTTCATAAATTTAATGATTATTTATATATTTTATTAGTTTAATTCAGAATTATTTGAAATAAAAATAATATTTAAAGGGCTAAATTAATAACTGATTTAATTATTTCATTTTGGATCACATCATATGTTACTTATGATCCCATTTATGTTTCTCTTTTTTCTATCTCTCTCTAAGTAACATGGGGGGTGGCGATGAAACATTTTTCTATTACAAAAATTCAATTCACGTGAACTCACGTTGAAAATTGTTGAATGATAAGCACATTTCTAGGGTATATTAAATCATTTGTAATACTATTTTTTATGTGGTAATTTGTCTAAATCTAAGTTAATTCATTGCACAACTTCCCTATATCCACATGTTAAAGGCTTGCATTGTAGGGTTAGCAACCTCAACTCACATGCATTCATGCAATATTTTAATTGATTACTTTCAATGGTGACACTCTAAATTCCAATATCCATTCCTCAAGCAAGGAATTCAACTTTTTGCTATGAGAAATGATTCATAGGGTGCCATTCTTGTTCTATCAGCAATCTCATCTTTTGGGTTACAAACTTGTCAAACACAACAACAATATTTTCATGCATCAATGGTGGTGTCATTGCATGTGCCTATTGCCCTTAACAGCCAAAAAGAGAAAGAGAAAATAAAAATAAATATTCTACACCATGTCGCCACATGAAGAAACCCAATAATTATACCTTATTTAATACAATATTTCATTTCAAATAGTGATTGTAATAATTATTTGTTTTATGATTAGCAATGTCCAATAATTAATTGACATTTTTTTTATATATAATAAGATGTTAGAAGTCAACAGGCAACAATATCAAACATTTTTTCATGAACAAATTAATACATAAAATACTTCCAACAGAAAATTATCTTATTGCCGCAAATTAATAAGATTACGTGACAATTCACATTATTCATCCTTTATATGTATTGCATAAATATACATAGATTATTTTCTACTTTTTAAGTTTATTATTTTTATCGGCGATATATTGATGATTCAATAAAAGTAATAAGCTCAAGTCTTAAGAATCTTATCAATAGAAAAATAAATAATCATAAGCAAAACATAGCTAGCTAATTTTTTTTTTTACAAATATTAATTATTAACAAAACGAATTAATTATTACATAATTAACACCAATTCCTACTTTTAAAAAACTAATAAATTACTATTTTGACCTTTAATTTTATGAAATATATTTTATCAATATAAAATATTTTACTTAATCAATGCATTTTCTATGTATTGATTTGATAACAAAAATATCTACAAATTCTTATAAATATATAATATCTTGATAATGTAAAATTGATTTACCCGAGGATAGTACAACATTCTAACATTTATCATATTAATTCTTAATATTTAAAAATATAAATAATTCTTAATATTTGTAAATACTTTTTTTACTTTTATCATAATTTCTAACATTTAGGATCTATACATGTTGGTATTTATGCAATTTACAGTAATTAATTCATTTATATATATATTAATTAAAGATCTCATATACATATTTACTTTATAAATCAATTTTGTAAAATTTATAAATATAAAATAAGATAAATATTTGATAAACAATAAATATAAATAAAAAATTAATTATAAAAATATAAAATATATATAGATATATATTCGTATATTCATTAAAATTAAGTGAGAATAGTTAAAGAGAAGAATGTATGTGCAAAGACCTCCATTAGTTAAAAAATATCGATTAAATCTGAAATGATTGTGTTCGATGTTAGAGTTAAATAATATTTAATTTAATTTAAAAAAGTTAAATTCAAAAGTAAGTGAATTAATTAATTAATCAAATATTAAAGTTGATTGTGAAATAAAACGGATAAAATATAACCAAATTTTCATCTATATATATTAAATTTTTTAAAATAAAGCACGTTGACCAATGACTTTCTCAGCTTATAAAACCGCATCCATCAAAACGCGATTAAGTTCTCTTTCAATAACCAAAACGAAAAAGAAAAAAAAGTTACAAAACCAATGGCAACAAACCAACCCGCGCCAACAGAATCCGACCCGAACTCGAAACCGGATCCGGATCCGTCACCAATACCATACTTCGAAGACATGAACGAACTCCAGAGAGTTTTCAACCGCTTCGACACCAACGCCGACGGCAAGATCTCCGTAGACGAACTCGACAGCGTTCTCCGAACTCTCGGTTCCGGCGTCCCGCGGGAGGAGCTGCGGCGAGTCATGGACGACCTCGACACCGACCGCGACGGTTTCATCAGTCTCCCGGAGTTCGCCGCCTTCTGCAGCAGCTCCGACGCCGCGGACGGCGGCTCCGACGAGTTCCGCGACGCGTTCGATCTGTACGACCGCGACCGGAACGGACTCATTTCCGCCGCGGAACTTCACTCCGCGCTTAACCGACTCGGCCTCAAATGCTCCGTCGATGAATGCCGCGACATGATCAAGTCCGTCGACGGCGACGGCGACGGATGCGTCAACTTCGACGAGTTCAAGACGATGATGATGACTAGCTCCAACAATCGCGCCGCCAATGCCTCGTAGCGTGTTCGGTTTTTCGTTTCGGATGTGATTTCTTCAACGATTTTACTCCGTCCGTTAGAAATTCCGACAAGTCTCCGGTGACTGAAACTTCGGAGTACGATTTCTCTCTTTCGCTTTTTTGTTCTCTTAGTATGATTAATCATTATGGAGAATTGCGTCGCTGAAACGTACGTTGAATTTGAATAGAAATGAAAATGAAATTGAAATTGAAAATTTACACATGATTCCTAAAATTTATGGTGTGCACTTTCTATTTACACATGCTTTGTAAAAATTTAGAATCAAAACTAAAAATAATTATATTTATTGATTTTATTTTCTCTGTTTTAGATAATTATTATTTTTTAATATAATATTGGTATTTTTATTTTATTGTTTTGTTTTTATTTTAGACAATTGTTTGTCTAGAAATATTAGAAATAAAATTTAGAAATTATTTTAGTTGATTAAATTTTTTTATATCGTAAGAAAATAATTTATCATTTAATTTTATAATATTGATTGTCTCTCAATTATGGCCATTGTTTAATTTTTAGACTTTGAATTCCAAAAAAGAGTACAAGTAGTAACAGAATCTCTAACATTTTTATTGGATTTTGAGAGTGAAATTACACCGTAATGTAATCCCTTAAATATAATAAAAAAGTTTAAAATTCTTAGACTCAAATATAAATAAAAATCAACTAAGTTTTGATGGAAAACGAAATTTGATTTGGATCAATCAAGAAAAGCTGAGAAAGAAGAAGAAAAAGGGTATGCAGAAATAGAAGGCTTGTGTTTCATGAAACCTCTACTTTTGAGGAAGCAATTTTAGAAATGATCACCAAAATTCATGATATTATAAGATGCGAAGAGTTTTACTCAGAGAAATAGAGGGAACGTGTATCATAAGCGCAAAATCAGAGACAATATCACACAATAGGTATTTAAGAATTAGTACATGAAATCTTAATAAATTTGAAAGAAATTGTATTGAAAAGTAATTTCTGTGTAACTAGAAATGCATTTATTTTTTTCAAAGGTCCTTGATATATAACTGCTCAAGACATCATTTTATCACCTTCCGTTGAAATTGTTGATAATACACAACATATAGCCAACATAACAGAACCGTTTAATTTGTGTATTGAATTACAAATTGAGAAGAGTCATGGATATCGTATAAAAACACTAAAAAACTCTCAAGACGGAAATTATTCTATAGATGTCGTATTCATGCCTGTTCGAAATGTAAATTATAGTATTCATTCTTATGTGAAACAAAATGAAAAGCAAGAGATACTAAAAGCCAAAGAGGGTTGGACATAACTCAACCCTTCAAAATCGGTTTGTAAGGTGAGATCTGTCCTATTTGTATACCAACAACAGGCTTTATAGATAGGTGACGTGAGACTTCACACTCTCAAAAATTCATCAATATTAGATTTCCAATACACTTCTCTCACGTTGAATATTAGACTTTTCGAGTATAGAGACTATTCGGTCTAATATTGGATTTTTGTGGTCTAATATAGGTTTTGAAAAAAAAAAATCTAGAAACCAAAATGAATGAAGCATCTTTGAATCTTTCAAATGGGAAAGAGATTCACATGGCTGATGAAGTGACTGCTACTAAACAAGCTAATTGTTGTTCATGATTAAATATAATTTGCTTGATGAATTTTTTCTATTTTGCATGTATCTTTGATTAGATGAGTTTTTGTTTCTTCCTATTTCACCACTTCTCTTTGCATTTCCCCCTTTAATTTCATTTGGGTTTTCTTTGATATATAATCTCGTGGCAATATTTTCCAGAAGTGATGAAATGATAATTCCCCTGTTTTATAATTACTAATAAGCACGTGTAAGGGAAAAAAGTTATAAAAAGACTAAAATAAATATTACTTTATTTGTTACAGTATTAATTATTTTTAATTATAAACTAATTAATATTTTTAAACCTAACTTTTTGTAAAAAGATTAATTTTCTTTAAAATAAAAATTTTACTTTTTGATCAATTGGAGAAAGTAATTCAGCAGTTGTATCTTTCGTATCTATATGTAAACTTAATTCATACAAATCATTGTTGACATTACCGGAGATTTGAAGAAATTGATTATGATTTTATGTCTCGATTACATGTTATGTATTATCGATCTTAGAGCTTGTTATTCCTAATCTTCTCCGCAAATAGAATCCAAGTCTTTCAGAAAGTAGAACAAATGTCATTTTGAGTTACACTTGAAAAAAAGTTCTATTTTGATAGGAATAACAATTGATCTAATCGTAATTTTTTTAATGAAATAATCATAATTTCAACACTAAAAAAAATATAATTGATTCTAATTAGTGAGCCAATTTCATAGAATTTTATCAAATTGTAGGCAAAGAAGTTTACATATTCAAATCTTCAATTTATTAACGAAAATGTCTAGCTAATGTTGTATGGTATATCCAAGTTGAAACTTTTTACATTTATTTATGCTGCAAGCAGTTAAGTAGAAATTGCCTCAACTTTTGGTAATAAAAGGTTCACAATTTAAAAAGTATATATAATTGGAAGTGTGTAACCAATTTTAAATGTGCAAGTTTAACGCATTTCACAATTCAAAAATAAGAAATAAAATAACAACTTCGAAGTAAAAAAAGAAAGAAAGAAGCAAACCACTGCAATCATGAATTAGAAGTTAATTTACTTAGAAAGAGTAAATGTGGTTACTATAATTTAGGAAATATATAATTAAAGAATATATAATTTAGAAAACATGTAATTTTAAAAAACATAATTTAGAAATATATAATCATGAAAATATATAATTTTGCATATTTTTTAAATTATATAATTCTTTAATTTATTTATTATTTTAACTTATTGCATTATAAAATTATTCTTTAAAGTTTAACAATTCAACAAATTTAACTTAGTAATTTATTATATGGAGCAGCATGAATGATCTCAAATTATTTTAAAAAATATTAATTAAAGGAAGTATTTGATGCCTAAATGAGCCCAACAAATATTTGATGTAGTTTAATTCCTTGATGAGTTGCCTCAAAAAAATTGATTTGACAATAATAATAATGGGACACAAACACAGAAATTTTGCTTCAAAACAACAACGATGTCAAGGTTTAGGTTTAGGTTTTCTGTCTCTCCTTTCATTCCTTCTCTTTTCTCAAATCTCACTTCCTTTCTTTCTATCCATTCTCACTCTCAGCCAACATTCATTGAGAATGTTGATGATGCTGTTTCCCAATTCTATCGCATCCTCTCTCTCCATCATAAACCACACGTCATTGAATTTAACAAGATTTTAGGATCCATTGTGAAGATGAAACATTACCCCACTGTTATTTCCCTTTTTAAACAAATGCAACACAGAGTAGTTTTGCCAGACCTTGTTACTTTGAACATCCTCCTTAACTGTTTCTGCCACTTGGGTCAGATTCACTTGGCTTTCTCTACATTGGCCAATATTCTCAAACTGGGTTATCAGCCGGACATAATAACCTTGACTACACTCATCAGAGGCCTATGTGACAAGGGCCATGTTAAGAAAGCACTGCAATTTCATGACAAGTTATTAGCACAGGGATTTCAGCTGGATGTAGTTGCTTACGGGACTTTGATCAAGGGGTTTTGTAAGATAGGAGAAACAAGAACTGCCATCCAATTGCTTAGAAAGATTGAAGGTAAATTGATTCAGTCTTATGTGGTAATGTACAACATTATTATTGATACTCTGTTTAAAGATAAACTTGCTAGTGAGGCTTATGATTTATATTGTGAAATGATTGTTAAGGGGATTTCTCCTAACATTATCACCTGCAACACACTCATTCATGGCTTCTGCATTATGGGTTGGTTGGGAGATGCAATGCATTTTTTAAGTGAAATGGCATCAAAAGGCATCAATCCAGATCATTATACCTACAATACATTGATAGATGCATTGTGTAAAGAAGGAAAGATGAGAGAAACCAAAAATATGTTAGCTGTGATGATGAAAGGTGTGAAACCTGATGTTGTTACTTATAACTGTTTAATGGATGGTTATTTCCTAGTAAAACAAGTGAAGAATGCAAAACATATATTTAAGGCTATGGCTGAGATGGGAGTAACTCCTAGTGTTCCCAGCTACACTATCATGATAGATGGATTATGTAAGAATGAAAAGGTGGATGAGGCCATTAATCTCTTTAGAGAAATGCATCAGAGATATATAGTTCCTGATACAGTGACTTACACTGCTTTGATAGATGGTTTGTGCAAATCTGGGAGAATTTCGAATGTTTGGGACTTTATTCAGGAGATGCATGATAGAGGTCAACCAGCAAATGTCATAACCTACAATTCCTTAATTGACGGTTTATTCAAAAATCATCATTTTGAGGAGGCAATTGCATTGTTCAACAAAATGGAAGATCAGGGAGTTAAGTCATATATATACACATCCAATATATTTCTTGATGGACTATGCAAAAGTGGTAGACTTGAAACTGCATTACAGGTTTTTCAATATCATTTGGCTAAAGGTGACTGTCCAGATGTTTACACATATAGTATTATGATCAATGGTCTTTGTAAGGAGGGATTGTTTGATGAGGCATTGACCATGCTGTCAAGAATGGAAGACAATGGTTGCATGCCTAATGCAGTAACTTTTGAAACAATGATCCATGCTTTCTTTGACAAAGATGAGAATGATAAGGCAGAGAAACTTGTTGGAGAAATGGTTGCAAGAGGCATGTTGTGAGAACAGTCGAGATGTTTTCTTGCTACATTAAACTATTTCAGGTGGTTTGGATTTTATTTTCTGCTTATGGTCGTGTGCCTAACCTATGCCTACATTAGAGCTTGGCCACATATATGATGTTCTTTTCACGTGCTGGTTTTGGTGGCTTTGACGTGATTTTTTGAAATGAGTTCCTGCTACTAATTACCTTACCAAGTGTCACAGATTGTAGTATAATTAGTTATATATCTGATGCTGGTGCTACTTTATTTGGATAGAAACAGAGGAAGGTCATGGAGTATCATAGTACTTGCTGTCTCCTCCTTTTCACATGAATATCCTTCCTGTTCTCTACTACAGTTACTTGGCAAAAAGCAAAACATTTCATGACTTGTTTGGAAGAAATTAGCTTCATGGAGTTATAGATAGAGGAGCCTTAATTATTTTTTGTATTATTAATTATTCAACTTTAATTTGCTAACAACTACATTATGCGCGGCCAATCAGTCAACTTATTCACATAATACATATGTATTTTTTTCTCTTCACATTTTATACATATATGTATTTCTCTCTGGTTGTGTCTGTATATTGCAGTTATCTACCAAATATTGATTGTTGAAAAGAAAAAATACTCTATGTGTTCTAAGTTCGCCTTTGCAAACATGTAGCAGTAATGTCCACATTGGTGTTTGCTTGTGTTTGGAATCTAAAATAAAATAAACTTATTTTATTGATAAAATATATTTGGATAACGATAAAATTGATTTTGAATAGAATTAATTTTATAAAACTAATTTGATCAAAATTAATTCTAGAGGTATCATTTATATGTGAATGTTTTGGTAAACGATATCTCTAAAAATTAATATTTGAATGTTTTTGTTATAAGACTAAGTCTGTAACAAAACTCTAAATTTTAATCAAATACAAAAACTATCCAATTTTTTTCAGTTTATAATCAACTTTTTATCCAAAATCAATTTAGTCTCTTCCCATGTCAAATTAAATGTCAAAAATTATCCAGAATCAATCCTGGACTTTGAATTTTTTCCCCAATACATATTCAAACACACAGTAAATTTGCCTTTAGATCATCTACACATGATTATATTAAAACACATTCAGCCAAGACCAAAATTGTGATCCCATTGTGAATTACATAGATTATAAATTGTTTAATATTTTTCAATATAGACCAGGTTATGCCGGTTATGATTCATCGGTTTGATCCCTAATTTAATAATTCAGTATTTGACTAAGTTATGGCTAAATCCAATCTTATAACATTATCTAATATGTAAACCCAAAGATCATTCATGTAATTCAAAATTTACACTGTATATGATTATGATTATGATTTTTTTTATCTTGTTATAAGTTTTCTTTTAACCTTGACTCATTAAATCCTCATTAAATGAACTAGACTGCAGATTTAGTCAATAATTTGCAAATGCCTTAATTAAAAAAAAATAGTGGTTTTAGTACGTTAGTAAAACTAAAATGTAAAATAAAAGTAAAAATTTAGAATCAAAACTAAAAATAATTATATATTTATTGAGTTTATTTCTTTTGTTTTAGATAATTATTATTTTTTAATATAGTATTGGTATTTTTTTTTATTTTTTGTTTTTATTTTAGACAGTTGTTTGTCCACTAATTTTTTTGCAATAGTTATTATACTTAATTTATTTTTTACAATTTTTTTAAAATAATTTAAAAATGGGTTAAATTTTAGGATAAAAATTTAAAACAAATAATAAATAGTACGGGTGTTTAGGGAAAAAATAGAGAAAAAAAAAAAAAGAGAGAGGAAGGGGGTATGTGTAACAAATAGGTGGTGTATATAGATCAATTACATATAATCACTACACTTATGATCCAGGTAACAAATTGTTGCTAAAACATTTTCTTTTTCCCTTAAAAGAGTGATAAAAGGGTTTTATGAAAAGAAAGGTATAGGTTTAACATGAAAGGTACTAAAAGATAACTGGTGTATGAAGAAAATGGTATAGTAGGAAAAAATCTATAATTTATTCGCAATGAGTTGCATAATTTAATTTTTAAAAAATAAAAATATTAAAATAGATTTTGAAAATATAATATATTATTTTAATCTTTAAAAGATATTTACTGTCATTTTAATTTTTGAATTTAACCATTTTTATCATTTTGCAAACATGACATTCTACATCCATCACTTTTCCTTAAAAAAAATATGATCATTGATTACTTATGATGGCTTAGATAGCAAGTTAGCCTACCATGTGATTAAATAATAAACTACTAATTTTTCAAAAGGATAATAATTTTAGGAATCATTATCCTTCTAAGTTCTACTATAATATGGCTGTCATATAATTATCTAGCATGAATTAATTAAATAATTTGTTGGCTAAGATAAATACAAATTGTTGTAATGCATTTTGTCAAAATTAGAAGATCTTGACGAGGGAGAATTATTCTAAAAAGTTAAAAAAATTTGTTGCGAGGAAGAATCGTTCCAGAAATTTTTTATTAATTTTGATGTAAAGAATCATATAGAAGTGTAAGACTTTAAAATAAAAGAAAATTTGTTATGTATTTTATTAATTTAAAATTACACATCAATTAACAGTCAGAGAAGAGTGTAAAACCTATATAAAATAGACGAATAAGTTTTATTTACTGCTACTATGTCATTCTTAAATCTAATAATAAAAGAATGCATTAGATGGTAAGCAGTGTGTTAAAAATATATAGGAAAATTTGTAATTTTTCCGTAAAAAGTTATGTTTGTAAGAGTTTATAATTTTTTCATGAAAAATTATATTTATGAGGGTTTATAATTTTTCCATACAAAAATTATAGATAATAAATTTTATGCTAACGAAAGTGTAAAATAAATCTTAAACACCAAATCTCTTAATTGTTTTTTGTGTATATTTTTTTTTCTCTCCTATATATATTTTTTTGGTTGAGTTGCCAACACAAATGAATGAAAAAAGCAATAAGGAAAGACCACGCAAGCATGAAAAAACACACTTTTATTGGTTGAAAAATGCAATAGGCCCTTCTTTGAGGATGGGGTGAACAAACCACATGGTTGGTTCTTTCACTATGTTGATGACATTCACGAGTCATAGCAATATTAAGGACCATTCTTCTTCATCATGTCTTTATCAATGGTTTCACATGTAACTCCAAAAGCAATTTTCTATTATAAAATATCAATTATAGCTTCTAATGGAGACCATGCCTCTTCATAGACATTCATTAATTTCTTTCCTTTCCTTTCTTAGTATAATAATAAACCCTTATCCTCAAAATCATCAATCTAATTATCTACTTCATTATCAATTTGCACCATTCATTATTTAAAATTAACCAAAATAAAATAAAGTTATATGTTTTTCTATTGATATTAACTTTTAGAAGACTAAATAGGTGCATAATATATTATGAATTACTTTTCAATGTGTGTGTCTATATATATATATATTGATATTTCTTGCACCTGAATATGATATCACTTCATTTTTTAGACTATGCACACTCACTATGTTATATAAATATACATAAATAAATTATTTTATAACAAAATAGTATGTAAAATAATATACAGAATTATCTCTAAAACGTATTAGTATTTTTGGAATATTTATTAAGTGTGAATAGTAAAAGAATGTTAAAATTAAATGAATATGCAGAATTTTCTGATATGTTTTTATGTTAAGCAGATATCTCAATTCAAATTATTGTTAACTTTTTACAATTTTTTTGTCAATTTAAATTATTAGAAAGGATGATATATTCTTCCACCTTAATAACGTTAAGATCTATATAAGATTAAGGTTCGAGTTATGAGAAATTTATTAAGAAAATAATATAACAAGTTATATATTATTTTTTTAAAAAAACATCATATAATTCATTTCTTGTTTTCTACTTTAAAATTTTACCAAATTCTTCAAAAGGGAACTTATTAATTTATATATTTTTCTATAAAAAAATGCTATATATTAGCAAATTTATTATTGTTATATTTTATCACTAAATTAGATGTAATTGAAGCCATTGGAATGGTGAACACATAGACCAATAATAAAGGAGAATTAGAGACTATTTTAATTTAATCAATGTTGCCGTATGCCTTGAATTGATCAAATATATCCAATGTATTGTCCGGATATGGACGGTTTTGGATAATGAAAACATGCATTCTTCTATGTTCTTAATTAATTATAATTAATGTGTTTTATTTTAATAAAAATCAAATTGAACCAAATTTTTAATCAAAAGTTCTCAATTGATATCAATAATTAACTTGTACATATATAATATAATATTAATTATATACTTACCAAAAAATATATAATAATAATTATAAAATTTACTTGTTATGCACCTTTAATATGAATTTAATTGTTATGGTAGAAATAAATTTTAAAGTAATTAAAGGAAAATTCAAATTTTGATTGTTATGGTAGTGAATATATAACAATAAAACCTTGATAGAACAATTTTTATACTATTTTGTTTATTGTAAGTATGTTGAGTTTTTTAATACCATATAATTGGAGAGTGCTCTCTTTTGCTTTCTAACCATGTATAAATAATACTTGATCATGACTTTGCACTACTGTTATTACCTTCTCCCCTAGTGAGTGCTATATAGTTTCATAGGCCAAAACTTTGTTTGGTTTCAAAGTGTTGTGTTTATTGATTCTCTCTCACCTCACCTCACATCCCCAAAAACCTTTGTTTCTTTTGATTTGAGTTTCTTCTCTTAAAGGGAGGAGGAGGAACAAGGGTTGACACTTGAAGATAAATTAAGGGTCAATTTCATTTTTCACATATTCATATTTGATAGATAGATAGATAGAGATATATGGCTGTGGCTGATGCATTTGATGAGGAGTGTGATTACTTGTTCAAAGCTGTTTTGATTGGAGACTCTGGAGTTGGGAAATCAAATTTGATATCAAGGTTTGCAAAAGATGAATTCAGATTGGATTCAAAACCAACAATTGGTGTGGAATTTGCTTACAGAAACATCAAAGTTAGAGACAAACTCATCAAAGCACAGATATGGGACACTGCCGGCCAAGAGAGGTAACTAACCTAACAATTTCTCTCTTTCATTCAATCACTCTCTTTCTCTGTCTTCAATTAATTGCCTTTCATCACTTTTTCTCTTGTCTTGTTTTCTTTTTCTAATTTGTTTGCCCCTTTTTTCTTTGTCTTCATGATCTTAGAAAATTACTAACATATGGTTTGTTGACAATTTTATATCTTATTCATGTAACTAAAAATTCAATTTTTTAAGTTTGTGTAAAGATATATATTGAAAGAAGTTAGTTTCTTAAGAAATTTTGACCCCACAAGTGATTTCTATTAGAGAAAAATTCAATTTTTGTATGTTAGTACAAATTGAAAAAAGAGGTTAAATTCTTAAGAAATTTTGACCCCACAATTGATTTCTATTAGAGAAAAATTCAATTTTTTTATGTCAGTACAAATTGGAAAAAGAGGTTAAATTCTTAAGAAATTTTGACCCCACAATTGATTTCTATTAGAGAAAAATTCAATTTTTTTATGTCAGTACAAATTGGAAAAAGAGGTTAAATTCTTAAGAAATTTTGACCCCACAATTGATTTCTATCAGAGAAAAATTCAATTTTTTTATGTCAGTACAAATTGAAAAAAGAGGTTAAATTCTTAAGAAATCTTGACCCCACAATTGATTTCTATTGGAGAAAAATTCAAACTTTTTATGTTAGAACAAATTGAAAAAAGAGGTTAATTTTTTAAATAAACTTAGGTATCATGATTGACTTTTAGCTAATAGATATCTTGAAGTTAAAAGATAAATGATGTTTACATATTAAAACTAGCTAATTTGTGTTTAAGTGGTTAACCAGATTACAAATTACCAAATTCTTGAGCTTAGAAATTACTATAAAAGAAAACCATTTTGAATTATGCAGAGCAGAATTTAGTTGCATGGTATTTTACTTTTGGTATTTTGTCTTGTTGTTGGCACTGTTGGTGTCATTTTATTTTATTTTTTCAATGAAAAATTATGAGCTTTTGCAAATGTCAATTTTCAATTTCAAAGTCAGTGTCTTTTGGTTTTGGGTTTGCTTAGTCTAGAAGAAATTAACAAATTAAATTAATCTTGACTTTATAATTATTAAACTTCAATATTGTACCACTTTTATTTTTCATCCCTTATCCATTTTCCATGATATCATTATCATGGGGCCACCCACTTTTCCTTTTTGATTCATTTTTGTTAGTTTGCTATAACTTTTTGCCTTTTGTTTGGTGATAAAAGGTGAAGAGAAATATAAAGTGACAAAAATATTTATAACATTTTCTTTTGGAGAATAATTACATGCTTTTACAAAATTTCTCAAAAAACTTACAAAGATATGTGATGATCTTTTCACAGATAATATTTTTTTCTCTTCTATTTTTTTTAAATTACTTAAAAATAATTATATTCAATTAAAACAACTTATGGTGTAGAATTTGAATGAAATTTGTAGACTTGGTATGGTACACTGAGTTTATCATGCATTGAATTCAAAGCATGACATAAGATTTATATTAGTTTTATAAAATGAATTGAACACTGTAGATCATTGAGTTGTGTAAGACTTGGTTTCCTCTTTCTATAAAGTAAACTTTGGTTGGAGGAATAGATTTTAAGACAATTTAAAGTTCATAAAGTGTCTTAAATAGATCTAAGAAAATTTAAGGTTTGAATTAAGGCTATAGAAAAGTGTGGAACAGGTTGGTTAGAAAATTGTTCAACTCTTATCTTTTTTTGTAAGTGTATAATCAATAATGATAGCAATAAATTAGAATACATGGAGTAAACGTTGTTGTTATTATATATATTAATTACATATTTTAATGGGTGTATGTTTTGTAACATGTCCTTATTATATATATTAACTATTTTTTAATAGGTGTATGTAATATTTATATTTTTAATTTTTTTAAAAAATAACTAAAAAAATAAAATAATATGGTAAAGATATCATAATACACACTCTCTATATATACTTACTATCTACACATTCAGTAGTAATATAGGTCATTTGGTGGATTAAACTTTATGAACATTTTGAGAAAATTTAATATTTTGTATTTCTTTTATTAATGAGAATTAAACATAAGTATTTTTGATAAAAAAAAAAAAAGTGAAAGATTTATAATGTTTCCTTCCTCTCCTCTCTTCCACCCAAAACACCCTAAAAGTTTTAGTTTGTTTTACTTTATTTACTAGTTTAAAAGAATTAAAAAATAAATTTAATTGTTATTTATATCTTTTAGAATTGTTGGTAACTTTAGCCTTTTATTTTTTCATCAGTCATTTCTATTAAAAAATGTAAACATTTTGGAAAAATTCTCATTCTTATAAACTAAATTTATTAAATTATTTTATATTCAAATTTCATTAACAAAAATATCAAAATTCCCTCAAAATAAAATTTTCCTCTTTTCAAATCTTAATCTCATGTTATTTAACATTCAAATTCCATAATAAATCTCAAATATTTGAATTGAAAATGAGAATTTGAATATCTTAGATATAACAAAAATACACAGCAGAGTACATAAAAAAAATAACTCACAGCAGATTAAGTTTCATAAATTTTGGAAACTGAGGTATATAATTAACTTGAAAATGTATTAGAGCCTAAAATTCTATGCAATCCAAATTTGAGAAATCAAAGAGGCAAATCATGAAATTAAATTTTTAATTATTTTTCAATTTTTTTATTTTTTAGTTTTTCAATTTAAAAATATTATATCAAAGAAAAACAGTAATTAAACTAAATATAATCATATTTTTGTTAATTTTTAAGAACACATTAAGCAAAAATAACTATCAATATTTAACCACACACAAAAAAGAAAAAACGAAATAAAAACTGGTCTAATTCTTACCAACTTTCTTGATTTTATGCTCTTAAAGAAAAAAAAAAAGAGTTTTAGGATATGTTGCCATGTACTTTGGCTCACTTAATGTGTTACTTTAATATTTGAATAGACTATTACCAAACCTCCACGTGACTTGGAAAAAGACACTTGCATCAAATTTTGGATAGTGATTTGAAAACTTAAGGAAACTTGAGAAATACTTAAGGATCTTATGATTAATTATGACTAAGTAGACTAGATTAATTCTTTTTCTTTAGGAAATTAAGTATACTAGCTAAAAATGTTTTATATTCTCTGTTGCACAATTGAGAATTGACTTTTCCACTTACCAGTGTAGTGTATGGGAATGAAAAATGTAAAGAACAATGACATTATACATTCAAAAATTATTTTTACCTTCATATTTACTTTTAACATTTTCTCTTCAATTTTGTTATTTTACCCATGGTTGTCTCATTCACTTTTTTAAGATTTTCTCTTATGTTATGTTATTTTCTCTTAAAATGTACATGTGCTAACGTTATTTTTCTAAATGGTTATGATTAGCCTAATAGTAATGAATTGAGGTAGTATATATTAAATCTTAGATTTGATTATGTGTTATCATTGTACATAAAAAATATTAAACATCATTTTTCAAAATATAATCACTGAATTTAACAGTATGGCTCATTTTTAAGTGAAATAAAAAGTAGAAACCAAATTTTTTTTTGGAATATATTGATAAATAATTTTATTACATAATTAACTGAAATACGCAGTTAATTAACCAACTCTTTCACATATATATTTATATATTTATATATTTTTCTTTTCATATTTTATAACTAATTTTTTTTAAATATTTTCAATTAATAAAATAATGGAAGGTTATTGGATGAGGGGGAAAGGGGAGAGGTCCATGACAAGGATTGGACAAGTTCAGCATTAGCTTAATAAACATTAGATGAAAATGATGATAAGTAAGAACAAAATTAAAGTGGCAAATTGACAATCAATGGGTCCAAGAAATGCATGTGAGAAGGTGAAGATTTTGGTCACCAACCCCATGATCAATATTTTGTTTCTAAGTGTGTCCTGCCTCACAAAAAGTCCCTCACCTAACCAAATTCAACATTCACATAGAAAATTCTTGTAAGGTTCATACTGTAAAATTCAAAACAAATGATTTTCCTTCAAGAGAATATCATTCAACCACAAATTGTCTTGCTTAGCTAAAGAAAGGACTAGCAAATGTTATATTATGTATGCTAATCTATATTTTGTTTCAATTAATATACATGGTCTGCAAATAGTTACATATAATATTCTTTATTAAAGTTCCAACACTGAAGAATTTTTTTTTATAAATTATGCTTTTGGGTTGACCTAGTTTAGTAATACTAACAATGCATAAAATTTTTCACTAAATCAATTTTAAATTATAATACGTGTTTTTGACTTTCTAGTGGAAGCTGTTCAATTTTAATAAGAAAGAAAGACATGTGATTTTCTTTTTTTCTTTCCAAAGGGATAAAGTTTGGAATGACTGTTTTATAATGTTAAGCTCCCATCAAATAACATCTTATTTAACTATTTCATTTTATAATATTGATTGTCTCTCAATTGTGGCCATTGTTTATAAAAATCAATTAACTCAACTCTATTTAATATCTTTATTCTAAAATTATTATTAAACTAATTTGACTTTTTTAATATGGTTACTATCTCTAATAAATATAACTAAAAGTAATTTAGAAAATATACGTAGTTAATATACAAAAGCAAGAAAATTAAATGCATTTTGATTATATACATACATATATATATATATATAATTAGATATTTTTATTTACATACCAGGAAGAAAATATAATAAAGAATTTTTATCTAACTTTAATTAACAATACACAGTCAATTAGTCAACTCACCCATAAAATATATATTTATACATACATATACACGTATTTCTCTCCTTACATTTTAAAATTATCTAATTATTTACATATTACAATTACTAAATATTTTATATTTTGATCTTATATTTCATTCTCGAACCCAAACATACGTGAATAATTTTATTGTATAGGTTTAGGGCTATCACAAGCTCATACTACAGAGGAGCCCTGGGAGCAATGCTAGTGTATGATATAACCAAGAGAACAACTTTTATGAATGTAAGAAAATGGTTACATGAGTTAAGAGAGTTTGGAGGAGAAGACATGGTGATTGTTTTGGTTGGAAACAAATCTGATTTGGATCAATCAAGGGAAGTTGAGAAAGAAGAAGGTAAAGGGTATGCAGAAATAGAAGGCTTGTGTTTCATGGAAACCTCTGCTTTGCAAAATCTTAATGTTGAGGAAGCATTTTTAGAAATGATCACTAAGATTCATGATATTATAAGCCAAAAAAGTTTAGAAACCAAAATGAATGGAGCATCTTTGAATCTTCCAAATGGGAAAGAGATTCACATAGCTGATGAAGTTACTGCTACTAAACAAGCTAATTGTTGTTCATGATTAAATATAATTTCTTGATGATTTTTTTCTATTTTGCATGTATCTTTGATCAGATGAGTTTTTGTTTCTTCCTATTTCACCACTTCTCTTTGCATTTCCCCCTTTAATTTCATTTGGGTTTTCTTTGATGTATAATCTCATGGCAATATTTTTCAGAAGTGGTGAAATGATAATTCCCCTGTTCTATAATTACTAATAAGCACGTGTAAGGAAAAAATTAAGTTCTAAGAGACTAAAATAAATATTATCTTATTTTTTAATACAATATTAATTATAAACTAATTAATATTTTTAAATGTACTTTTTCAGTAGAAAGATTAATTTTCTCTATAATAAAAATGTTACTTGTGTAAATATTACTCTTTTTATCAATTTTTTTACATTTTTATTTATGTATAAAAACAAAAAAAAAATACTTATTATAAGAGGAAGGTGCATTATATTTGCTCTCTTTTTATTGAAAATGATTAATTAGCTCCACATTTTCATTAAAATAAAGAATGTAAGCATTCTTAAAACTCTTTTATGTACAGTAAATTGTTTAAACTTATTTAATATGAATTATATTTTAAAATCATTTATTCTAGTATAAGTATGTGTAACAAAATTATATTTTTTAGTCTACATATACCTCTAAATACATATAGGTGTGGAAAACTATTTCCTATACTCACTTCGGCCCATTATCATCCCTGCTCAAGAATTACCATAAATGTTCCTAAGACCCAAAAATAAACATCAGTAATTTACATATTTTCAGTGAAAAGAAGTGAAAAAATCCGAATATTTGTTGAAGAAATCATGTTTATAAAGATATTAATTCAATAATTAGAAGTAAAAAAAGGTTAATTCACCGTATTAGTTATGTAAGAATCAATCAAATGTAGACTACTACAGCTTAAGATACCATTAAAATTTTAATATATTAAGAGTACTTTCCTAAGTATGAAATAATTAGTTTAAAATAAATTTAAATTGCCAATAATAAAAAGGTGAAACTCATAGCAGCATACTATGAAATAAAGTACAGCAATAAAAAAAAAGTGTATAAAATATGAAGGTCAACCCTTTGTAATGGAGTGATACTTCTATTTAAATTCTAATCCTATCTTATTCGTGTATATTAGTGTCATGTTAGTGTCAGATAACAACTTTAATACCCAACCAACTCCCTCCTATAACATATACATATAAGTATTTTTCTCTTTACACATTTTATAACTAATCGTTTAATTTTCTGTTTATTATAATTATCTACGAAATATTTTTGTAGATAATTCTGCTACTTCAGCTTGCCCCTTTATTACTTCCTCCCAACATGTCAAATCAAATTCTGTCTTCAACTTCATTGTGCATGGAGGATGACATGCTAGGATCTTGGTAGGGAATAATGGTAACCACATCTTATATATGAGAAGAACATGTTATGTATACTGCATAAAATTCCATGCATGTTACCCTCATTAGTCAATATACATGTAGAATATTTCATGAGCTTTCAGATGTTACACTTACCTTCACTTTATCTAATGTTACCAACTTTATGTCCCTTTGTAGTTTAATTAGAAAATTGACCATAGTAAAATGAAATGTGGGACTGATGCTTGATTTCATTGCATATGACAGCCAATAACATTTGTTGCAGTATATGTTGGCAAAACCTTTAAGGGTCTTTCAGAGATTACACATGAATGGGAAGAAGTTTCAACATTTCAATGGGTAACTAGAACTCCTGAAGCCTTCTATTTTCATTTTTTATTATCCCTTATCAGATTATATTGCAAGAAAATTCAATATACAAGAAAATTTCAAATACCGAATGTTAAGAGATTTACAAGATTTACTCACTTTACTTGTTAAACAAAGTACATTTTCTTTAATGATGGAATAAAATTTTCAACTCCTGATTTTTTCACATTAATATCAAAATTTTGTTAATGATAGTCTTAGTTGCATTCATCAATATTTAATGTGGTTTCATCTTTTCTCTTGTCTATATGAAGTGGCTCAGTTGACTTTCATCACCAGAATTTCCAAAGCCTCCCAAATAAACAGCAATTTAGTTACTGAAATGCTACCTCTTGTAGAAAGCAAAGACTCCAAGGCTGTCATAGTCCAAATAGATTCAATGAGAGAGAATCTTCAAAGAAAAATGACAGTTACTGTGTGAGGTATATGTGACGTTTTGATCAAATTCCAATTGTGAATATGTATAGTGTAAAATTAATGTATCAATTGTGTATTTATATATAAAGAAATGTGTTTGCTTTTGTAACAAAAGGGAATGTATATGGGTCCAGAGAGATACAAACAAAAGGATTACAAAACAAATAATAAAAGGAATACATATATCCAAAGGAAACAACACAAAAAAGGGTGCAAATAATACAGATTAAATAATGCATCTTAATGTTGCTCGTCATTAATTTAGAGGGTTAATGAAGTTAAAATTAACAAGGACTATAATTAAGAAAAAAGATAAGTAACTATTTATGTTATTCAATTAAAGACAAGTAATAGTGATCAGTAACAAATGTTAGACGGTCAACTACTCAATAGATTTTTGTTGACTAAAGATGAAACACAATCATTTACCTTGAGGAAATCATCAAACTGATTTTTAAATTAATCATCAAACTGTTTCATTCCAATTAATGGTCCAAACCCAAATGAAAAACAATCACCAGATAATTAGGGATATTCAAGCACGAGAGAAACAAAATGGGAGAATTTGGAAGATATTGAAGAAGGATGAAAAGGGAAAAAATCATCTTCAGTTCATGAAGACGTAATCCCCGTTCTGGTGATTGAAGCCATGGTGCATTAGGATTCTTCAATTTCAGTGGAGAAATGGATTCTGGTTTTGATATGGTTTGTGCGTTTTTCGGCAAAGTGAAAACTGGATATCCAGAGGAAGAAGTAAAGTGGAAACTGAATTATACGATGGGTTTAAAATTTGAACTACATGAAAACCAATTTTTTTAAAAACAATAAAATACAGAGTGGGCTGGATATAAAAATGGGTCAGTTATGGTTATTGGAATTTTTTTGCTTAGCCCTATCTAGAAGAAAGTAATGTGTTGTGCTTCATCCGTGATAAGCCAAAATCACATACCTATTGAACAGACAGAAAAAATGTCATCATGTGACACATAACATCCTTCATGCAATAAAAAACTTTGTATGATGAGATCAGACTGCACCTTCACAACCCAATTTTTGTCAACAAGAAGATTTGGGGACTTCAAATCATGATGCACTATCACTGGAGTGCAGTTGTGCAAATAGTTCATTCCTCGAGCCTGAGATTCAAATGAAACAAGTTATATCATATGGGATTTCAGTGGTTAGTTCTAGAAATTACTGTCTAAACAAAGCAGTGCTCCATTAAAAGACAACAGAATCTTACAGCATCAAGAGCCATCTTGAAACATTTGCTTTGATACATCTCTACTATTTTCTCTACTATCCTCTCAACAGACCTCTGCGAATCATTTCACGGAGAAGTTTCTCTGCCATATCATTATCATTTTTTTCGAGGAGAGCACGGATGATTGTTTCAAAAGTTACAGCATCAGGGTCACAACCATTGTCTTCCATCTTTGTGCGCAAGGCCAATGCTTCATCAAGCATGCCCTTTTTACAAAATCCATTGATCATAACATTATATGTAATGACACCAGGACAATAACCTTCAACAAAAAGATTTTGAAAAATCTGTCGCGCATTCTCAAGTCTTCCACTCTTGCACAGTCCATCAAGCATAACAGTGCATGTGTGTAGATTTGGTTGAATTCTGCGGTCTTTCATTATGTTGAACACATCAATTGCCTTGTCAAGATGGTGGTTTTTGCATAAACCATCTATCAAGGAAGTGTAGGTGATAACATCTGCTGTTTGACCTCTATCATGCATCTCATAAATAAGATGCGAGGCAGACCAGATTCTCCCAGATTTACACAGACCATCAATCAAAGTATTGTAAATCACCGTATCGTGAATCATATTTTTCTTGTGCATTTTTTTACAGAGATGAATGGCCTCACCCAATTCTTTATTCTTACATAAACCATTAATCATGATACCGTAGGTGTGGACATCATGAGTTACTCCCATCCAACCCATAACCTTGAATAAATGTCTTGCATTCTTCACTTGTTTCACCAAGTAATAACCATACATTAAAGCATTATAAGTAATAACATTAGGTTCCACACCTTCTTTGATCATCAGAGCTAAGAAACTTTCGGCTCCTCTTATCTTCCCTTGTTTACATAGTTCATCTATCAATACACTGTAGGTATAATCATTAGGATCGATGCCTTTTGATTTCATTTCACTAAAGAAACTTATTGCATCTTCCAACCGACCCACAATGCACAAGCCATGAATTAGGGTGGTGTAGGTGATAATGTTAGGAGAAATTTTCTTAACAATCATTTCAGAATATAAATCATAAGCCTCCCTAACAAGTCTATCTTTACAAAGACAGTGGAAAATTATGCTATACATTACCACGTTAGGCTGAATGGATATTTACCTTCAATCACTCTCAGAATCTGGATGGCAGCTCTTGTTTCTCCCATCTTGCATACCCCATTTATCAAAGTCCCATAACTAACTTGGTCCAGATAAAATCCTTGTGCTAATAGCTGGTCATGAAAGCTGAGTGCTTTCTTGACATGGCGCTTATCACATAGACCTCTGATGAGTGTTGTCAATGTTATTGAATTTGGTTGATAACCCAATTTGAGAATATTGGCCAATACAGAAAAAGCCATGTTGACTTGACCCAAGTGACAGAAACAGTTAACGAGTATGTTTAAAGTAACAAGGTTTGGCAAAACACCCTTGAGTTGCATTTGTTTAGAAAGGAAAATAACAGTTGGGTAATGCTTCATCTTAACAAGGGATCCTAAAATCTGACCAAATTCAATGATGGGAGGTGTACGAGGCATAGAGAGCATCCGATGGAATTGGGAAACGGCATCATCAACATTGTGAAAGGAAGGTGGCTGAGAGTGAAAATGAAAAGAAAGAAGAAAAGTGGGGTTATGAAAGAAAGAAGGAACGACAGAAAACCTAAACCTAAACCTTGTGCACAGAGACAGAGACATTGTTGTGTATTGCGTTGGAATGGTAGTGTTGCTTCGTTTCTGAGGCTCTGATGATGGACTACGCTTTCTTGTTTTAAAAGATAACTTTTTATTTGAAAATATACAATTTATCCGGTTTTTTAAGGGAGAAATATAAATATAATACATTTTATTCTAAGATATTTAAATTAAAATAAAATTTTATTATTAAAGTATTTTATACATTATCCTATCATAACAGAAGGTTCACATTTTTTTATTTTTGAAATATAACTTTTTATTTTAAAACACACTATTTATCTTTTTTTTATATGTTTTTCTCCCCTGTCAAATATAAATGCAATACATCTTATTCTAGAATTTTTTAATTAAAAATAATTTATAATTAAATATTTCATATATTATTCTATTATAAGATATTTAAATATTATATTTTTTAATTTTAAATATTAAAATAAAAATAAAATAATATAATACTTATTTTAATATTTTTGTTTTTTATTTTTCTATCTTTTATAAATTTTTGCGATGATTATCCATTCAAAATATTGTTTACTTTTAGTTTTTAAATAAAATTTAATTTTTTAATTAGTTTAAGAAATAAAAATTGTTAAATTCATCTGATTTTAATTGTTGAAAAGAACCACTTTTCACATAATAGACCGTACCCGTCATCTATAAAAAGAATGTAACCAGATCTTGCAGAACAAAGTGCAGTTAGTACCTATTTTCTCCAAAGTCTACCAAATAGTCTGTCAGGAAATATACTGGAGATGTACTAATCAGACTTAACTATCTGATCTTGCATTTCTTTTAACACAGTAATTATCTTGTCAAGAAGGTCATTTTCACATGAACCGTCACTTGCATTTGCTGGTTGACCTCTATCATGCATCTCATGAATAGAATTAAAAAGAGGCAAGATTCTCCCAGATTTGCTCAAACCATCAATCAAAGTATTGTAAATCACCTTAGTAGGAACCATACCTTTCTGGTGCATTTCTTTGAAGATATTAATGGCCTCATCTACCTTTTCATTCTTGCACAAACCATTTATCATGATATTGTAGCTGTGAACATCATGAGTTACTCCCATCTGAGCCATAACCTTGAATGAATATATTGCATTCTCCACTTGTTTTATTAAGAAATAACCATTCATTATAGTGTTATAAGTAATAACATCGGGTTTCACACCTTTTTTCATCATTACAGCTACCACATTTTTTGCTTCTTTCACCTTTCCTTTTTTATATAATGCATCTATCAATATATTATAGGTACAGACATTTGGGTTGATGCCTTTGGATGACATTTCATTTAGAAAACCCATTGCTCCTCCCAACTGACCCACAGTGCAGAAGCCACGGATTAGAGTGGTGTAGGTAATAATGTTAGGAGAAATTTTCTTGACAAGCATTTCAGAATATAAATCATAAGCCTCAATGACAAGTTTCTCTTTAAATAGAGAGTCAATAACTATGTTGTGCATTACCACATCAGGTTGAGTCAATTTACCTTCAATCATTCTCATAAACTGGATGGCAGCTCTTGCTTCTCCCATCTTACATGCCCCATTGATCAAAGTCCCATAAGTAAATTGATCCAGCTGAAATCCGTGGGCTTTTAGCTCGTCATGAAAGTGGAATGCTTTCCTGACATGACCCTTGTCACAGAGACCTCGGATAAGTGTATTCAAGGTTATTGTATTTGGCTGATAACCCAATTTGAGAATATTGGACAATACAGAGAAAGCCAAGTTGACATGACCCAAGTGGCAAAAACAGTTAAGGAGAATGTTTAAAGTAATAAGGTTTAGCAAAACACCCTTGAGTTGCATTTGTTTAGAAAGAGAAATAACAGTTGGGTAATGCTTCATCTTCACAAGGGATCCTAAAATCTGACCAAATTCAACTATGGAAGGTATATGAGGCATAGAGAGCATCCCATGGAATTGGGAAACGGCATCATCAACACTGTGAATGGAAGGTGAATGGGAGTGAGAATGGAAAGAAAGAAGAGAAGTAGGGTTCCGAAAGAAAGAAAGAACGCAAGGGAGAGACAGAAAACCTAAACCTAAACCTTGTGGACAGCGACAGAAACATTGTTGTTGTTGTTGTGTATTGTGTTGGGTGTTGGTTCGTTCTGAGGCTCCGAATGAAGGACTATGCTTTCTTAATTTAAAAGAAATAAAAATTTACAATTTATCCTCTCTTTTTTTTAAGTGAGAAATATAAATATAATATATTTTATTCTAAAATATTTAAATTAAAATAAAATTTTATACGTCATCTAATTCTTAACTCTGTCTCCTAATGTTTCCTGTATACATTTGCAGTATAAGCATGTTAACAGATACCCTTTTTTTTATCAAACTTCAAATATCAATCTAATAAAATATATATGGATCCAATTTTATTGTTGTATATATATTTTACACAACTTGGCGGCAAGATCACAGTGATAGAGATTTGCATATGGAATAATACCTGCAATACTGTCAGACAATCAAGAGTTATTAACACTACATTTCAGATAAGAGTTTAGATATAAATGTCAAAATACTTATAATAAAGGTCTTCAACTCCAACTATGACTCAAAGTTCAAGAAAAAGTCTTCAACTCTCTAACAATTATCACTCAATTTCAAGAAAAGTTGTTGTTCAAGAACACATTGAACAACCATGCGTCTATAAAAGGGTGCGTGGAGTAAAATTATTTTTTTTAGTGTTATATGTAGATCACGTCATTTTAATTTAAAATGATATATTAATATTGTAAGGTATAAATATTTAGTTGTTAGAATAGTTCTCCACGACGGATTTGGAAGAAAAAATTTATATTTTAAGAATAAAGATTTATAAAGATAAATTTAAAACATTGTTTGAACTCTCTCAATACATCTACGTTGACATCATTTTAATGAGGTATAATATGGGATATTACAAACGAAGTTATTTATCAATAGGTGTTGGAATTGTTCTTAGTTGGGAGGATTGTCCAAAGACTCATGAAGAAAGAGAACGTGCAACAATAAAGTACCATATACTAGTTAGTGAGAGCTGTCATGTACATCATGACTTGTACACGTCTTGATATTGCGTATGCTCTAGGTGTAATTAGTCGATATCAAGTAAACTCTGGTAAGGAACATTGTAAAGTGGTTAAGAGCATGCTTAAGTAGACTCTGAATTGAAACTAAAAGGTTAGATTGGTTTATGTAAAATACGAAACATAAGAAGGGGTTGAATTGTGTTAATTTAAAAATAATTTTAGGATGATGCAAGTTTGCGTATGTAATCTTAGAACAAAGGCAGACGCAAAAGGTTTTCTATATAAAGATTGATTTTAATAAGAACTTATTTAAAGTATTTATCCCCAGTTGGTAAATAATCAAAACAGATAAGACCTAAAGATTTTTATATTGGTTCGTCCAGAAAGATTGCGTCTAGTTACTTAGTAACTTGTTAAGTTTTCACTGTACTAATGAAACAACAACCCTTACAAGTATTATTTGCACTCAACCACTTCTGGCTTATTCACGATGTTTTTTGAATTCAGTCTTCTCAAACTAAAACCAGGTATTCTTTAGAACACAGTCTCCTCAGGCTAAAAACAATGTATTCTTTGGAACGCACCTCCTTAGGCTAAAGCACCACATCAATGGATTTATACGAAAGGTTTGAATTAGAAGATGATCATCTATGCAGAGAAGGTTTTACAATTAAGGTTCAGACCGAAATTTAAGTAGATAGCTTGATAGCGTAATTTCGTCAACTTGAAACATTGAGGATAAAGTCCTTTTATAAACAAGCTCCTTGAAGCGTTAGACAAATGATTTGAGCGTTATCCTTTTCTTGGCCTCTTCATAAATGACAGAGTAAGCAATCAGAACATTTAATGCATTTGTCAGCGTGACATAGGCTTTGACGGATCTGCTCAGAGATTTTACTGAAAAAGTATTGTTTACGTTGTAGAGGTTAAGTACAAAGTCTCTTTCTACCTTTAGAAGCTCCTTCCTGAATAACGACTTGACTTGAAATGATCACGTGTTACTCCGTCTTAAAAAGAACTTAGACTTCAATAGAGGAATGAACTTGACTAAGTTCATATTGATTCATTCGTTTGTCCTCGTCTTCTTCATAAACCCAAGTTGAATCTGACCTTCTTGACTTTGTCTTGAGTCTTCACTTAAAAATTCTTCATCTGATAGCTTATGCGTCTTTAGCTTGATGTCTTGAGAACACTTTGTCTTGTGATTCTGATGTTGTTGTGTCTGTTGTAGGTAGAGCTTATTCGTCTGGGCTTGCATCATTCGTCTGTGTTTACTTTATACTTTATCTAAACTTTCTATCTTGACTTAACAGTTTATTTACAAAGAGAGAATGATGTTATATATCTCACATAATAATAAGGTCTTGTATATCCCTAAAATAGTATTCATGATAATATTATAAAGATGAGAAAGAATATTATTTTCATAAGCAAGAATCAAATATCGAACATAAGAGATTTACAAGATTTACTCACTTTACTTATTAAACAAAGTACATTTTCTCTAATGATAGAATAAAATTTTCAACTCCTGATTTTTTATCATTAATATCAAGATTTTGGTTCATATATAAAAATTAATATCCAATTGCAATGATCCTTATTTTTTTCACAATTAAAATAGTTACATGTCTTAATATCAACATTTGCTTAAAGTGTCTTTAGGGCTAATGATATAGCGTCATTTGTGTCTTTTCCCCGTTGCCTATTTATATGTTCAATGATGCAATTGTTAATGACAGTCTTAGTTGTATTCATCAATATTTAATGTGGTTTCATCTTTTCTCTTGTCTGTATATGAAGTGCTTCTATTGACTTTCATCACCAGAATTGACAAAGCCTCCCAAATAAACAGCAATTCAGTTACTGAAATACTACCTCTTGTACCTGTCATATTCCAAATAGATTCAATGAGAGAGAATCTTCAAAGAAAAATGGCAGTTACTGTGTGAGGTATATGTGAAGTTTTGATCAAATTCCAGTTGTGAATATGTATAGTGTAAAATTAATGTATCAATTGTGTATTTATATATAAAGAAATGTGCATTGCTTTTGTAACAAAAGGGAATGTATATGGGTCCAAAGAGATACAAACAAAAGGATAACAAAACAAATAATAAAAGGAACACATATATCCAAAGGAAACAACACAAAAAAGGTGCAAATAATGCATCTTAATGTCATAAATTTTTAATATTTTAAGAAATACTTATTCAATAAGATAGTTTAAGGAATAATTGGAGAAAAGGGTTGATGATTTTTTATGTAATATTAATCAAATACTATTATTGACCAATCACAGGTGAACAATTCTAACGGAATCTAAAATAGTTTCCTGCAGTGTATAAGAAAAAGAATACTAAAAAAGCAAAACTCATGAAAGAAACTAATCTTCAACTATCAACTAATGCATATCAAAGAAAAATGAAAATGGGTTGTTGACAACAAATTCTATGATCAACCAAGTAGCTATGATTAACCAAACATATTATTGTCAACAAATACTAATTAATTAAAACTGAATGATAATCATTTTTGCCACTAAATGACAACTACTAACGAATGATAATAGTCTCTGACAAAAGCACCGATAATGCTATAAGTCCAAAACATTATAATTTATTTGATTCGTAAAAATTGAATACAAATGTTAAAAAATTTATAATAATTCATGCATGATGTTCAACCAACAGCACTAAACAAATAAGTGTTTGAGAGTGAACTTTTTGCACAGTACAAGGCACATAAAATTTATTTAACACATTTGCACAACTTAAATGGTCAATATTTACAGCAACAAACATTTTTCACTCATTGTCCATCTTTCTTTCTTCAACTGTTCAAGTTACAGCTGCAAAATTTCATAACTATTTATGGACATCAAAATTTAGAATTGATATTACAACAATTACAAAAGAATTGTGTACAAAACAAATGGTACAACCTGACAATGAGTCCACTGCAGATTGCAAAAGGAAAACCACCAACAAAAGAGAACAAAGAAAGTAAAAGGAAAAGAACAAAAGGGTGAAAAGAATCACAACTTGGATGAGAATGTAAGTTAGGTGATGGCTTCAACCACTAACATTTTTCATTCCAAAAATTCTATACAACTTGACAACTTGTTCTTCACTTTTCAGCAGCAAAATGAACTAAGATTTGGTTAGTTGTATGATTGTTTCCTATCTTGCCGAGTCTTCTACAACACGCGATGGCTGAGCTTTCTCATGCTTCCCCGATGCACTTGGTCGAGGCACTTGAGAACCAATAACCGCCTTCTGTAATGGTTTCAGAGCCGCCAATATTTCAGCAAATGTAGGTCTCAACTTTGGATCTCTATAATACAAAAGAGAAATATCTAGTTAGCATATTGGAAGTGCTACTTTTTATATAAATAGTAAAAGCTCATTGATAAACAAGATTAATAGCTTACACTTCTACAGTCATACAATTCAACTTAATTTTTTAGTTCATTAAGGATATATATACTGCTCATGTTTTTCTTTTACCCCCATTTTTCAGTAAAGGTTTATGTTAAAGTCAAGCAAGAGTAATAAGGGTTTGTGACTACTAAGTAAGACAATGAACCATGATAATGCATTATGCATAAAAAGAGAACTTTAATGATTCCCACATCAGCCAGTTGAAGTCACATGTAATTAAAGTTATTAAGAACCATATTCAATTTCATGAGTATGCCACTAGAAACAAATTTTCCTACTAGGATGATCAGACTATTTTATTTCAGACAAAGACCTTTTGGCAATCCAAAATATGTTGCAAATGATATCATGAAAAAAATGCAACAAAATAAACATAATTATAAACATTTTAGAATGAAACAATAAAATAATGAAGAAGTATACTCACGTTTGCCAGCATTTCCTGATAATATCAGCAATGGCAGGGTCCATGTCATCAGGAATGTCAAGACGGCGATGCTGGAAGCCTACAGCACCAACAACTTGCATTGGATTCATTCCTCCCCAAGGTTGTTGCAAAGTGTTGAGCTCCCATAATATGACCCCAAAACTATAAACATCACACCTAGATATTGAATCATAACTTATTAGCATCATAAAACCATGAAGGGTTGAAACAGTGGCAAAGGCAATGAGAACAGAAGTATGAAATGGGGGACCAAGTTAAAGAACAACTTTCACACAAAAACAAAATCCTGATTCGTTTTATTTTCCCTGAAACTGCAGATGATTCAGCAAGTAAATAGGCTTCAAAGTTGATAAAAGAAGATTTTATTAGAGGGAGAAGGCAACTACAACAATTTCCAGGGGAAAGGAAACTAAGAAAACTTTAGTCACATTCTATTTTTAATTTGCAATTTTAATCCTCCAATTTTAGTCTCCTATTTTCTTAAAAGTAAGTAATTTTTGTCTACCCATAAAATATTCATTTGTTGACAATGAATTCTTGAATGTTAATTATGACATGATAAAATTGGACATTAATAGCTAATGTCGAATTTTGTTATATGGCAGTGAACATTGAGGCATTCATGATCAACAAATGAACACTTAACTGTTAAATTAGAATTGTGTATTTTTAAAGTATAAAGACTATAATTGTGAAATTAAATTAGGGGACTAAAATTGTAGTTCCTTAGAAAGCTAAGACTAAAATCACAGAATTAAAAATATGGGGACCAAAGTTGCGGATTAAAAATTAGTCCAATAATTATTATCATACATATGAAGATAAAAGTGTAATATAATTCATCAAATAAACTACATACCAACAAAAAATTTGAAATAGACTAGCAATGATATAAAACTAGAGAATACAAATTATAAAAGGTTACGTGTATGTAAACCCCTACTCCAAAATATATCAGAGTAAAAAGATTACTTCTCATTTGAAGGTTCATTTCTCAACACCTCAGGAGCCATCCACTCAGCCTGAAACATAATATACAAAATGAATTAACTAATACATTTTGCTGCAGTATTTATGCACACTTTTCACTAAAGATTATCAACACACATTTCTTTGGACCATATTTGAAATTGATACTCACAAAATAATCCTTGGCCTGAAGATAGGCAATATCAGCACCAAAGGCTCAACATACTACACCAAGTATATACTAAATAGAATGTCTACATTTGTATGTGTACACATGTGCATATACAGCATGACTTTAATTTAAGATGTAACACTGTGAACAACCATGCAAAGAAGATGGAAGAGTAAAGAAGCTGAAATGTACAAGGTTTTAAGATAACTTACTGTCCCTGCAGTTGATCTAGAAGAAAGGAATGTGCTGTGCTTCATCCGTGATAAGCCAAAATCACATACCTATTGAACAGACAGGAAAAATGTCATCATGTCAACACATAACATCCTTCATGCAATCAAAAACTTTGTATCATGAGATTAGATTGCACCTTCACAACCCAATTTTTGTCAACAAGAAGATTTGGGGACTTCAAATCACGATGCACTATCACTGGAGTGCAGTTGTGCAAATAGTTCATTCCTCGAGCCTGAGATTCAAATGAAACAAGTTATATCAAATGGGATTTCAGTGGTTAGTTCTAGAAATTACATTCTAAACACAGCAGTGCTCCATTAAAAGACAACAGAATCTTACAGCATCAAGGGCCATCTTCAAACGTCTTCGCTCATCTAATTGATTGTTTGGTCTATGAAGTAATCTATACAAACTTCCTCTGCATAAGATGATCTACATCTCAGTATTTGAAGCATCAAAAAGGAAAAACAAAAAGCTCTCCAAAAGATATTAAATTATCATGTTAAATAAGTACCATAAAGAATGGGACCTAAATTAATAAGTATGTACACAAAGTATAGCAACATATTTTAAATTCTTCATTTGTTTAATCATACAAGCACCACAAACAAATTACGTTTAATCAATGAGATGTAAAATTTCAGGTGAAACGTTTGAAAATGCATGCCTATAGTTATTTCCAATTTTCTATTTTATAGTCTACAATATTCATCTGTTAGAACTTGCAATTGATAACTGGTTGAATCATGGTCTCAAATCCGGAAACAATCCCTTAGCATATGTAGAGGAATAACAACTTTTTCATACACTAGAATATCAATGGTAGGAAATATCAACTTCTGGAAAAACTGCCAATTTCACAATAAACAATCTCCCAACTCATGAATCATGGAAAATGAAAGATTTTGAGTTACCTAGGAAGAAATTCAGTAACAATTGAAAGATTTGGAGGTCGAGTTACAGCTCCCATGAAAAGAACAACATTTGGATGCCTCAATCTTTTCATTATTTTGACCTGTTGAAATTAATATCATAAGTTTCTGGTCTTTAATTATAAAAAACAAACCACAAGATCACACTGCAATACCGAGTAAATTTTGCAAAAAGAAATACAGTTGGGAAGAAGAGATGGCCTGTACCTCGGTTTTGAATTCCTCAAGTGATTCACCAGATATATCTTGATCTAGAAACCTCTTTACAGCAACTTCCTACAAATCAAAGAGCAGAAATGTTTGGTAAATGAAAGAGTTCTATAATCTATAATTTAACAGAAAATTACCCTTAACATGGATGGCTATTTTGTTCAAATCAAATTGAAATTAAAGGCCAAGAATTCTTTGGACACATTCAATTAATAAAAAAATTACATTATAATTTGTACCAAATACGTTGGTGGAATTGCAGCAGTAATAAAGTCTTGAACATTACATTTCATTTCAACAAAAAGATAATAAGAAAATAAAGTTGCATAACATATGCTTCACTGAGAATAACATGGTCAATTAGGTTCTAGAATGTAAGTAACTCACAGTTCCACGCCATTCACCACGGTACACCTCCCCATATGATCCTGCATGTCAAACATGAGCAAAACCAGATAAATAGTACCCATCATCTATAAAAAAGAATGTAACGAAATCTTGTAGAACAAAGTGCAGTTAATACCAAGTCCGATACGCTCACCGACCGTGATTTCCTCCCATGGAATGTCAACCTCAGCAACATCATGATCATCTAATGCAGAATCAGATTTTGTGCTAGCATTACTTACTACTGATCTATCAGATCTTCTGTCACCTTCTGAATTTGCTCCTAAAACTATATGCTCTCCATCACCACTACCCTTCAGCTCATAACCGGCACTGTCTGTATCTCCATCACTTCGACTCCCCTGTTCATACTGTCTAGTGACAGCAGCAGTGGTTGCTACTACAGCCGCAGCAGTAGCAGTAGCAGCTGCTGCAACTGGAAGCTCTATGTTTGAGTCAATGCTAGATTTTGCCACTGCAACTACCATAGAAGATGCAACGACAGCAGCGGCAGCAGCTGCAGCCGCAGCCATTGGGACATTTTGCCCATATTTAACCTGTGTTGGTACATGTGGTCCAGCTGCTTCCCTTGTATGAAGAGGAAGGTTGATTCCTAAACCTTCTACATGTTTAGAATGCTCCAGCTGATTGCTAGAACATGCTTTTGTATGAACTTTGTGGTGAGTCACAGGAGGCAAAATTTGAGCAGCAGCAGCACTAAGATTACCATCAACCTCAGCTTCTTGCCGTCCACTTCCGTGTTTATGTTCATCTTTTTCTTCAGTTGAGGAACCTGACTCATCATCATAAATTTCAGAAAATAGATTTGGCGGAGCAACCACACCACTTTCAAGTAAAACATCATGAATTTTCTGAGCTAAGTTAGGGTTTTCCTTGGCAGCATCAATCACGTATAGAGAAACATCTTTGACTTTCATTCTACGCACTGCAGGAGAACTGATCCCTTCAGTCCAAGAAGGGGATCTTGCATGTACATGTGGATGATTAGGTCTGCCAGGAGCTTCCTTCCCTGTGATCATCTCAACATTGTGAGGACTTTTAAATTCATTCAAGGGTCTTGCTAATTCTTCCTTTCCTGTGGAGGGTCTGCTTCCATCAGATTCCTTCCCTGTATGGGAAAAATGTGTTGATCTGTTTCCTTTTTCCATCATCCCCAAATCTGATGCTTCTTCATATGAACTTCCAACACCACTGCTGGATGATGCTACATGAGAGGAATCAAGGTCTCTTGATGAAGGACTGGCAACATACGAAGATTCATCATACTCTATGTGTGATCCAGTTGCATCAGATGGAATAAGTGTTCCAGGATCTGCCATTAGGTCAACAATGTACTCCCTGAAATTCAAATCAATCACATCTTATAGATACTGAACAAGCTTGAAACTCTTAAATTAAAAAAAGATGCAACAAGAATAGGATAGTGTTTAACTAGTAGCACTTTTGGAAGTATTTGAAAGTTCAACAAGAAGCTACAACAGCAAAGACAAACCAATAACAAAGGCACAGTAAAATACAGCTTCTATCCTGGGAAGTATGACACAAAAGAAGTAAAGAGAAACACCAATTCATGCGAACTTTACCCATTAGAGAATTAATGACAACAAACAAGTAAAGCAGTTAACATCTCAAAAGCAATGCTCAGAGAACTATTAAGAAAGAAATTCTGCCTACTTGCCAATGTTATTACAATAGAGAAGAAAATAATTTTATTTTCCTTATTCTTTTCAAATAATATATCCACTAGTCCCATAACGAAACTAAATCTGCCATAATCAGGAAATAGCCTATCACCTATGATCTGATCATAGTTCAGATTATATTAAAATCTGACTCTGAACAGATTTATTACAACATCAAATCAATCCATAAATTAGAAAATAAGGACAACTTGTGATAAATATCTTTAAAAAAAAAGAAAGGAAACTCCAATGGAAATTACCTTCCATCATCAATCTTGACAAAGTTTATTGCCACGTCATCAGAACCTGTATATTGTAGCCCCTTCACCAACCGACATGGGATGCCCAAACTATCAGCTAGAACCTACATTGATTTTAAAAATTATTTTCATTGCATACCAGGACTTCTTGGAAATTAAATGTTATCTTGCATACAATAGCGTGCTTGATCCATGAACACAACCCAACCCAACAGAAAAAAAAAAGGCTTTTGTTTCTATATCTTAAATGCATAGTAAAGTTTTGAAGTGCTAAGAATTAAGAGAATACAATAAAAATATCAGAGCTTGTAGTAGTTCACCCGGAATTGATCTTTCTCTTGAATCTTGATATATTCTAACAAAAAAATTTGGGTGTAAGCCTAACAACAATTTTCCATTATAGCCTTCTATCAACTGGACACATTCTTAATTGAAATTTAGACCACAAAAGAAAATGGTGGGATAAATACCTTAAATAACAAAGCACGATGCCGGGCCAATCCTATAGTTAGAGAACCAAGTGGCAGAATCATGCTACCAAGGGTTGCTTTCAGACTGTAACTAAGACTCCTCCATGCTCTTGTCATGCTTTCAGGATCTCCAACCGGTCCACCCATATAGTCAGACACAAATAGCGCAAGCTTGCGCACCAAATTTCTATCTATAACTACTTCAAAATCAGGACTTGATTTGCCAGTCAACTCCTGTGCCTTGTGCACAAGTTTCAACAAATTAGAATCAGCAACCCTATTGACCAAGATAGCTTCCCATGTGCCACTACCTGAGATTGATGTTCCGTGCAGTTGCAGATCTACAAGGGAAGGCATTCTTCCAGGGGTTGACTCAGTTAAGTTCCCATACAGATCATAGAAATCGTCCAAGATCTTGTCATCATAACCAAGAGCATTGTAATTCTGTGAAGCACGGATAAATCTACGATATGAGATAAGTTAGAAAGGAATATAAGCAGGACAAAATATGATCAAGTAACCAGATGACATTCACGAATAAGTTCATCCTATGCATCATTGGCATTTGGCCAGAGCACAAAATAAGTTCATCTTATATCAGAACCATTTAATACATGCATCATCTAATACAATCCAAACCATTCATAGCAATCTAAAAGTGAATGCTAAAGCCCAATCCCTCTATGTATAAAACCAAAACCAGCATTTGAAGCCAAACATAGAAAAGCAAAAAGATAAAAAAGATCCACGGTTATCTCTATAAAGGGAAAATCATGACTACAACAAGCCTATAACCAAAGATCTCATAACAAGGTTGCATTACGCTTGAATAATGATTTCAAAAGCATATGCTCTAAGGAAACCAGCCAGTAAAGTATACGAGGCTAGCAACATCATATTCTAGCATTTCATATGACCAAATGATTAAAACTTAGTCCTATAAAAAAATTATTAAACATTAGCCACAAACCAAGAGAAATTTAGGAGGCCTTTTGAAGAAGAGAAGAGCTACGTACATGTTATATATATTAAGGGAGAAAAGCTACAACAAGGAAATCCCCAGTGATACACAAATCTCCTTAGAGCAAGATAAAACCAACATAGAAAAGTCCATGACCTAATTCTAACATATGTATCATGATTCATGACCCAATTATCCTAAAAGCTTAACTTATTATGTGAAGACACATAAATGGTAATAACATATATATCAGGCCCCACACAGGCGAACACATTGGGCTTGATGCATTGATAATGCACAAGCAAACCTACTTAGTGCTGAAATTCATCTGGGGGTAGGAAATCAAACTCTAGAGTCTAGACAAAACAAATATAAGCTTTGAGACTATGTCATGAACCAATTATTTCAAAAGCTTAAGTTGTTAGGTGAAGACCCATAACTACTTTATATTACACATATAACATAATCTCCCATCGTTATATCCAGGAAATTTCAGAATCTCAAAAGAATTAAGTTTTCCCTTTATTAAAACAAACATTTAAGGGCCAAAGACCTTCATCCATTCAAAGAAAGGACCAAATTTTGGTCTAAGTATTTAAATGTAACCTGAACTGTGAAGTCCAAGGGATAATTTCTGTAATGTTCATATCAAGATGCCAATCAATTTGCTATATTCTAAACCATTAATATCCAGGATGTACACCAGATTAGTCCAAATTCCAAAATGCAAGAATGCATTGCATCTAGCCATGACTTCAACATCACTTCTCAAGAAATACAGCTGATGGTGAACGATACTGGAATTTCCACCCCAAAAGCATTATTCAGAATGCTATTAATATATTTAACAATGTCCAAATTCTACCAACTACCATGACATGCTATCCCCGTCATTCCACAAGAGTATGAAAGGTCAAAGGAAAAAATCAGATGAATAAGGGCACATCACATGTGTAATATCAATAAAATCCTATACCCTTCCTTCCATTTTTCTTTTCCCTTCATCATCAAGCTAAGATCTATATACCCTTACTTAAAACTCCATGTTCCAAATAATGCCAATGAAGAATGAAGTACCAGACTACACCTCTGAAATGCTTTACAAAATTCTCGAAGCATCATATATTCATATCCCTCTACGAATGACCTGATTATCAAACTCATGAGTTCCATTCCAGTATCTTTTTCTTCCAGCAGAACCATGATAACAAGAAGAATGTGAATAAAGTGACTTACCCAATAGCGGTAGGCCACGACTTCAGCTGGTGTATAGCCAGGGTCACAAGATCCCAAACTGATCTGCTTAACAGCTTCAATCTGCACAGCCTCAGGATCCTCCTTTGCACTCAGCTCTAAAGCAAGCTGTATCTGATACTCTTCCTCCACTTCAGGATCCCTTGAAGCACTAGACCCTGAATCAATCCTAGCTGAATCTGACACAACATCCAAACCACCACAACTCACTGCATCAGAAGGCTCCATTACCCTTGCCTGCCCCAAAGATAGAGGAAGACTAGGACTCTGCTGCCTATTGCCAACTGAATGCAACCAACTTGAGAGACCAGAAAAAGGTCTTCGCTCAGAATTTTGAGGGGACTTAACCTTCTTAGAAGAAGAAGATGAAGATGAACCAAGTTTTGACTTGTTTCCCTTCGATGAAGAAGAAGAAGAAGACCTTTGTTCATTCTCTGATCGGTTAGACATGATATGAAGCTTCTTAAGAATGTTCTTCATATCTTTTCAGTAGTATTGAATGCTAGAGAAGTGGAAACACCTCCATTTAATGATCTTGAACCAAGCATCAAATCCAAATTACTTGCTCATAGACGAAGAAGGGTAGCTAAAATAACCATTCAAAAAACCTTCTTCTTTTTTTTTTTTGGTTTCTTAAAACCCAAATAAATTCCAAAAGATTCAAGTTTGAATAAACCAACAATACCCTTTTCAAGCTTTGCCCAATCAAGACGATCCAGAAGTCTTGGATTGAAATGGAGAAGTTTCCTTTACCCGAGACAGCAACAGATAGACAGTGTTGGGAGACAACACAGAAAACACAACAACAGAAACAAACATGTGCAACCTCAAATAGACCAACTTGAGATGTTGTGTAAGAGTATTACTATAACACTCCACACATGTTCATGGTCAAGTTTAAGAAGCAGAAGGAGGTAAAAACGAGAGCCAGATTAAGAAAGAGGGATCTTTCTAAGCTGAACACAGAAATAGAAGGAGCTTAGAGAGAGTGCTTAAGAGAACATTCAAGGGTAAATTTTTATGCAAATAGAGGAGAGAGAGAGAGAAGCTACAAGTGGAAGAAGTAGTAGGGGCCACAAAGGATGACCCAGTTGAGTAGAGAGGGAGAAGGATTTCAAGGTCCCAGAAAAAGGTGAACTTGGTGGGAAACACAACAACCAATGAAACACCCCACTATATGTTTTTTTTTTCTTTCTTGACAAAATGTTGAGTTAAACTTATCAGAATCCAGATTACGTTGAATTGACAACTTTGTTAAGGATGTTATCTATAGTTAAATCAGTAATTTTATATCAAAAATATTTATAAAAAATTGCTATACACAAAGAATTAATTATTATAAAATATTACAAAAGACAATTAATTAGATAGATATACCTGTGTTATATAAACGAGTTTATTGGTTAATTATATATTATAGTTAGTTGTGAAATAAAAAAATTTTATGTTATATATATAATTTTATTGAATTATTAAATAATTAAATTTATGTATTTAAATATTTAATATAATTATATATCTAAACTTGAGATCATTTATTAATTCTAATAAATAAAGTATATAAATTATTAAAAAAAATAAGATTTATGTTCAATTCTCGTAAATAAAAAATTAATTTAAATATATTCGAATCATGAAAAATTTTACATTATGGTTCTGTCATTTATGGTTATATATTTATAGATTGTTATTCTTGATAAAATTTTTATTTTTTTCTTATAAGTTTTTATATATATATATATATATATATATATATATATATATATATAATAATTACTTAAAAGGTTTGCCTCGATTTTACATTATAAGTATCTTTTAATTAGTGATTAGAGACTTGTTAATGGATATATTGAGATTTCTTAAAGAGTTGACTTTTTTTAATAAATAATATTTTGTATATATTAATTAAAAAATTAAAATTCTAATCATATATTTAGAAGATGTAAGTAATTAATAATAATATTATATTATATTGATGCCATTAAGAAATTAGGACATCTAATTTATAGATAATATAAAGGTCTATAAAAATTGAACTCAAAAATAAAAACTAAATCTTGTGAACATCTTATATTATGGATTGATAACAACCATTTTAGATATATGAGTGGAGTAGTTATTAGGTAACAAATGTACTGCATATAATAATTTATATATAAATCACAATGTACAAAATATTTACATAATATATTTTAATTAAATCAAAAAATAAAAACAAAAACCATTCATGTTGAGTTGCACAACCTTTGGAAATTTCAAGCAAACCCCATTTTTGTCCTTGGTGATAAATTCCACTCTCTTTTTTTCCAACTAGAGGACAAATTGCTTTAAAGTGGAAGTGGCAGAAACTCACTTTCATGCTCAAGAACTATCTCACTCACCAACTATAATAATTCCCAATTTGTAGCCACCACCTTTCTTTCATGTTCTATACCATATTCAATTCAATTCAATTCAAAGCTACTCTATTTGGCCAAGTAAATCATTTACTAAAATTTCCAATTTAAGTGTCAATGAGTTAAAAGTAGTAAGTCTTTTACTTTTGAGACACAACTAATTGAAAATTTTCAAAGTATATGAACTTTAGTTGTTATTTTAATATATTTTAAGATTTTATTAATTATAGATAATAAGTATTATGTTTGTAATAAAGTTGTCCAAAAACTTAGTACAAAATTTGACCAATTTGATTTTTCTCCAAATGCTTTTTCTTTTTATGTATATCTTTGTTGTCAATATGAAAAAATAAACATTACTACACAAAGAGACTTTAACATTTCATAGTTTTTCACACATTTTTTTGAGAGACTAATTTATGGTGTTGTTCTAAATTCTAATCATTAAAACTTGCCCATTAGAAATTATTCGTTTCAGGCTTGAATTTCTCATATTGCCAAATTGTTTATGTCACTTCTTACAAGTATCAAATTATTTCATGAAGTTGAATTAAGAAGGATTTGTTATGTTGATTTGTCTTTTACCAAATTATGAAGTTACACAAGAATAAAAAAAAAATTGCCTTTTTTAAATGAATAAAGTTTCAATTTACAACCTACCCACCCAAAAGAAAAGGTTTCAATGTTAAAAGTAAAAAAAAAAGCAGGAATTCCAATTATGGGTATTAATATAAAAAGGTTTTATTCTTTTTACCAAACAAATACATAAATATCTAAAGTTGAATCAGAATCCATAACTTCTGATACAAAGATATTTTATCCAAAAACTACGATACAAAGAATTTGATCAACTAAATTAGGAATTCAATACAAACAATACTAAATTAGTTTTTGCTAAAAAAAATTGTAATATTAATACTAATTCTAGAAATAAGTCATCTTAATTTATTTTTTAAATAAATCTTTTCTTTGGACACCCTTAACCCTTGGAAAGCTTCATATCAAGTAACCCCACAGCAAAGGGCAACAAAAAGTGCATTAACTTAAAGAGAAAGGAAAAACTTGAGTTGGAGATTGAAAGAAAAAAAAAAGTCATATATATATATATATATATATATTGCTGCTTCAATGTTGACCATTGATTCTATTGGCCATAGCATGGCATGTCAACATCTAACAAGTCTTTACTCATGAAGGGGAAAATGACTTGTTGTAATGCTTGCCCCATATTTTTATTATAAATAAAATTGATAGGGACCCATATGCATAACTTTTTCTAGGGTTTACATGTCATGGATCACTAAAATTTATAACTTTTTTCTACTCATCTCCCAAAATTCTTGAACCTTTGCAACAAGTTTTAGTTTGAGATGATGCATCATCCTTTTTATCCAAAATCAAGTTGAGATGGAAAAGGTAGTTGATGAGGATCACACCATTAAATATAAAAGTGTGCCTTCTTTTGTCTATGGTTCCCTAGTTAAGAGGGTTTACGAGGGGACTTTCTCATCCTCTTAAACTATTTTTTTTATCAAAATAATAATTTGAGTCATGTATTTGACCTAAATTTGATCACATGTTGAAAAAAAATTTCCAACAAAAAACAAATATCATTTAACAAATGTTCTCTCTTGATATATATTAAAATAGTAATCTTAAATGAAAAATAAATTGAAAACTATTCTTTAATAAGATTTTTTTGTTCAAACAATTTCTTTTAATGTATCATTCTCATCTTTAATTAAAATTTATTTTGTAAAAATATTATTGATTGAAAATAATATTGTATTCTAAATTAATATAAATCTAAACTATAGTTTTTGCATAAAAATATTTATTTATTATAAATTATAATAAAAATATAATTAATATCTATTTAAAAAAAATATCATAAATTTAATTATATAAAATAAACATATTATCAATGCAAAAATACAAATATTCATTATCTTTTCCTTATCTTGGGAATTCAATCAAATCAACATTTGAGTGTTTTTGGAAAGTCAAACTAGGCAACATGCTATTGTATACTCTTTCTACAATTCAAGCAATAATTAAATATACAAATCCAAACCCATGAATTTGGCTGCTTTTTCTTCTATGGATTTGATTCTTTTAACAATGAAATCCTAAACTCTTTTTTTTTTTTTTCTCTTTTCCTTTTCAATTTGAGCATAACAAGTTGATAGAAGTTTTCTTTTTCAGAAAAAGATTCATGTCCTTAACAAATGCTACGCTTTTGATGATTTTGTTATACCCTAAAATTTAACATTACGTGACCATTCATCCAAACATTTGAAATATTCAACTATGCATGTATATTTTTCATAGTTATCTTCATAATTATTGTATAATATAGCTTCATAATTAAGTTTTAGTATAACTTCATTTTATATACATCATTAAACGACTAATAATAGTAAATTTGACGATAAGGGATAATAAACAATAAATTATTTTCCCTATGTATCAGCCTTCATAAAATACTTTTTATCGGTACAAAGTGTCTTAGTTGCCACTTTTTTTAGGGTTCAATAATTTAATCGATAAAAAATAGAGTAGTTTATAAATATATTTATTATTATTTTATTTTTTAAATTTAATTATTTATCATTATTATAATTTTTTAACTTAATTATTTATTTTTATTTTAATCCTAGAATCATGGATTAAAATGGTAATAAATTATAACATTTAAAAACTAAAATAATAATAAATAGTTTTCCAACACTAAAATATAAATATGTTATAACTTTAAGATTATTTTATTATTTTTATCTTGTAAAAACTAAATTATCTAATCTAATATTTCTCACATAGACAAAATGATGAATATTTTATATTTATATTTAAATATATTATATAATTCCTTTTTGGTAGAAATCCCAGTTCTTGAAAAAAAAAACCCTAATTCTAGAAATTATCATGGCAAATGTGTTTTTTCAAGCCAAATATGATAAGGGTGGGCAATTTTTTATTTGAATTTAATCTCTAATAATTTGCCCACAAGAGAAACCTAGATAAATTAAAGCATCCATGTTGACTTTTGAATTCATCAATATATATTTTGGTACAATTAATTAAATAGGTGATCTTCCCTATCTACTCAAACTGATTAGTAATTATTCTTCCAAAATTAATAGGTGATCACTCCTTATATTCCTTGATCAAATATGAACAACAAGAATTTTAGAAATTGAATTAAGAGCTTTGAATAGTATTTCAAACCCACAACATATATTTTTTTCTTAATTCCTTTTCTTGTGGATGGAAGATTGGTTTGACCCGTTTTTGCCTTTCATAAAGAGTTTGCTTTTTTCTTGGAGAATATGTTTTAGGTGTATTTTGAACGGTGTACAAGTGCTATAAATTTCTTAAATTAGTTTTTTATAATTCTTTTATGAATTGCACCATGGCATATCTTCTTTTTTCTCACCTTTTATAATTTATCTAATTTTACTATTCAATGACACAACTTAGAAGAAAAAAGAGGTTATACAAATTATCCTACTTTCTTGCTTCTTCTTTTTTTCACAATATACAAAACAATCTATAAAAGCCATGTTTAGTTTAGGGGGTGAATATAAAACGAAAAAAAAAAAGGAGACAAGAAAGGGGAAAAAATTAGATAATTTTGCATTTATTTAGTCAAAAAAAATAAATTTTCATTTATTTTTTCTTATTTTTTTGGTTTAATTCTTTTCTCTTATTTATTTGTGTAAAAAAATTGTCTAAAGTAATATGATTGTTTCTAACATTAAATAAGAACATTTCAATATTTTTACCATACAAAAGCATATTCCTTTCTTCCTTCTCTTAATCATTCCTCCTCTTTTGAATGGTAGAATCATAATAATTATTAGATTTTTCTGTATTTCATCCCTCTATTTGTTCATCCCTTTCCTTTCTGCCATTCCAAACTAATCTTAAACATATGTGTTGTTCAATTATTTTGCTACTTTGAAGCACTCTAATACTTATTTACTTACAAAGGCTCTCTTTATCTCCAATGGTTTTTTTTTTTTTTTTACAAAATCCCCTTCTAATATGTTCAATATTCCTTTTTGTTTTTATTTTCAGTGACATTATTAGTGATGTGTACTTCTCAAGTAGCTTTCAATTCCTATACAAAACACCCAAAACTAAGTCAAGATTCAATCAACCACGTGTTTTTTATTTTATGAATCCTAATTAATGACTTTTGTAATTGTGACATCAACTTGATCCCAATACTTGTTATTTCAAGATGTTTCACTTAACTTCTTTTGTTTATTTATTTGGGTAAAATAACTCGACCCATATAATCAAATTGAATGTGTTGTACTTGTATCTGAATAAAAGAGAAAAAAAAATTGAAGAGTGAATTAAAAAAAAAAAAAATCAATGTGTTGAGTTACTCTCCTTTCTTGAATTTTCATTTTTTTTGGCTTAAAATCCATGCTATAGTGTGAAGAATTTCACAGATTATTTGTTCCATGAGAAAATAAAGAAGAACCAAAATAAAATTTAAAATAAAAAAATCCATAAAAATGTTGAATTACTCAATTGAAAACACTATTATTAATGCAAATCTGCAATATTTATCTTGATAATATAATTTCTATCAAGACTATATCAACCAAAGAAAGCCTAATAAATTTGACAATTGATTAAAATTTAATTTTAATTAAAAGTTATACCCTTTCTTTATCTTCAACACCAAACCACACAAAGTTAAATTTGTACTCTAAGCAATTGAAGAGGTTAACTCCACAAATTGATAGTTACATTCTACACGCAAATGATTAGAAAATTTCTTCATGACATTTTTGTTTGTTTGTTAATAGTAGACTTTTAGAGTGCACCATTAAATGCAATTAAAATAAAACAACACAATCAAGGAGTTATTTGGTTAGTTCCCATCACCACCACAAGTGCAAAGAAAGCACAAAGACTTTGTCGACATTTCCAATTTTCTTCAATTGTGAAACTTTTTGTGTCATTCTCAAAAGGGAAAATATTTTATTATTTTTGAAAAAAATTATAAAAATACAAAGATTGTATCAACTATAATCTCATAAAAATACAGGGACTTGTAATTTGTTTTTCTTATTATTAGAAATGTCCATCTCATGTGTTTTTTTTTTAAGCCATGGCTTTCTCATTGGATTCACCAGAAATACCATTTATAGAAATACCATTTATACTTGTTTTGAATTTTATTTCTGCTAGTTTTGTTTTTTTTTTTCAGCCACAAATATTTGATAATAACTTTTTATATTTATGTCACTATTAACTATTAACAACAAGATAAGTGACTTGACCATATATCAAGTGGTTTAGGAAGTCATATGATCAAACCAACCCAATATTCAAATTATGCAATTAAGTGACAAAGAGCATGTATCTTGCAATGAATATCTCTAAATATGTATTATGCATAATTGGTTCCTTGGTCATGAAAGTGAAGAATGTTGTGTGTGTATTGTGAAATTTATTGTTTATGCTTTTTAAAAAATGGTATTCTGGATCTTTGAATCCAATTGTGTAAAATCATTTATTCTTTTCTAAAAATGAGTATTCCAGAATCTCTTTTGGATTATGGAAAATACCAACTTAACAGCTGCAATGCACATGGGAAATTCACAATTTAATAGTCTGCACAAAGAAATTAGAGGGGTGCAATGAAAAACTAGCTACTGGGCTTATAGACTAGCTCATGGGCCCAAAGATAATATAAAAATAGTAAAATTGTAAAAAAAAAAATTATAAGAATTATAAATAGAGTAAATCATACTCTCCTCTTATATTAAGATGTACACCTTCTTTCTTGATAAATTTTAGTGTGTATGACAATTTACCATTTTTTAATTTTTTATTGAATTTCTATTGCAAATAATATTATAAAAATATCATTTACATTATCATTCCTGACAAATAGAAGCTCCTATTCTTATATTAAACTATTTATTTCATTCCCTTGTCAAATAAAAATATTCTACATTTACTCTTATCTATACTTTATTAACTAAAAATAATTCTATAATTAAAATATTTTTTAAATTATCCAAGATATTTACTCTTATCTATACTGTATTAATATAATAATAAATATCACAATAATTACATTTATTAGAGACGGTAATACAGAAAGTCCTTTCGTAATATTTAAAAAAAAATGGTGAAAAGGAATGATATAATATTTCTTAAACTAGGCTTGAAACCACAAGACTAGTAAAAATAGGTAGATTAGACTTTACATTCATTCAATATCTAATTATTTTACACAATTATAGTGTACTTTTAAGAACATTATAATTTATTTTAAAATCAATTTTGTAATAAAATCTCTAAATAAAAAACAAATTTTTTTTTTCAATAAACTTAGAAATTCATGTATGTCTAACAAATTTATTTATTTAAATACATTGTTCTATTAAATTCAAAGACTTATATATTATATATACACTGAATTGCCCAAAACAAGAGAAAACATATTAACTAAACAGGAAGTAAAAACTTCAAAAGCATCAGAAAATAACATTTATATTTATTTAAATAAACTTCTCTACTAAATTTAGAAGAATCCTTAAATAATCTAAAGTCTGATTTTTTAACTACCAATCAGCTTAAAAATTTAGGTTATTCCAATCTCTAGTCCATATGCCAAATTAACCCAAAATTTTCAAATTGTGAATGAGTTTACTAACATGAACTTCATTAAATTCATTATCTTTCCCTTTCAGTTTTTTTTTTAAAAAAATCAAACCATAACATTGACAAATCCGATTTTTCTCAAAAGTATATTTTGGGTATAGAAATAAGATCTTTAAATAACAAAGATAAGAGGAGGAAAAACTTTAAAGATAGCAACATGGACAATGTGACCAATAATAGTCTAAAGCCAAAGTCAAATATTACTTGAACAACAGAATCATCAGTACTTTTAAAATCTAAAATTACTTGAGAGGTCAATCTAAAACAGTGCACAACAACAAGCTAAATGAACAATCAATTCGCTAAATGAAAAATCAGTTCTGCTACTGCCTACTCGCTTTACAAATCTGTTACCTCATGTGCCTTGTTAAAACACTTGTTCAGATTGTACATAACCAAATTGAGGACCATGTAATTGTTCCTAGCTCCATGACCATATTGAGGACCACGAAATTCTTCCTAGCCTGGGCCTGATGATTCCTAAGGATGAAACTGTTGGTGGTGTGGAGGCTGTGCCTGGAAGAGCGAATGAGTCTGCGGCTGTGGCTGTGGTTGCTGCGGCTGCTGGAACTGCAGTTGCTGGAATGGTGCCGGTTGCTGGTACTGCGGCGGCTGCTGGTGGAACTGGGGAAAGTTTTGATGGAATGGCTGTGGCGGTTGCAGGAGTTGTTGTGTGACAGGTTGCTGTGGTGGCTGCTGCTGCTGTGGCAGCGGTTGTTGTGGTTGTGGAGGAATCACTTGCAATGGCGACGATGGCTGTGGCTTCACTACTGGTGGTTGTGGTGGTGGAACCTCCTCTTGCTGTGGAGGTGCTTCATCCCTTAGTGGCTCATTGAGATTCATAGTTCCTAGTTCTTCCAAGTCCTGAATAGCAGCAATTGCAGTGACTGGACTTTCATGGTTAAAGTGAGGCTTAAGCACTGCAAGAGATTCCTTGACTTTTGATTGCTGCAAATTAATGAATGTAGTAGGATCAAATATAACTAGTTCAAAAATATCATACATAAATAATTGACAATTCAAACAAGAACTAGTTCAACTTACAAAGTGTTCAAGTTTCCTTCTGAGATCAGCAGCAGCTTTTTTAGAAGAATTAGCAGAAGTTGATCCCTATCCACCAAAAACCAATGCAATAGAATATGCAAATAAGAACAGAGTATATAAATTTAGAAGGGAAAAAATGATTAAAAGTATATTTTTTATTCTTATTTGCCAAGCTCATTTTCAATTTGATTTTTATACATGACAGTCATTTTCAATTTGGTCCCTATCATTCATAGTAACCCAACTAATCTAAATGTATCTAATAATATTACAACAGGACACGGTTAAGTGGTTAAAATCTCTCTTCAGAACAATCTGAAAATGGGTGTTACTTCTAGAGACCAAGAATGATGCAGGCCCAAAATAGTAAGAAATCTAAAACTAATAAAGAAATTCAAATACTTTTTTAACTCGAAATACAAAAGTAGTACCATAATTAGTATATTGGGAATAAAAAAGAAAACTATAAATCATACAAAACTTTTGTTTGATATAAAACTCTTCTCTATAAAACTTCCAAAACAAAACAGAAAAGGTAGGGCATCTAACAATAATAAACCAATTCAAACATTTACATTATAAAATAATTCAAAACTTGTAAACACTAAAGCCTAAACACAGTCGTAACAGCATAAAGTATATACTATATATTTGAGAATAAAATCAATTTTAGACATAAACTCGTATAACTTCCACACGCCTTTGTAGAAATAAAAGCTCTGTAATTAAATCAGAAAAAACTCTGGCACATAAAACCAGAAGGTGTTAATCACATTTGGTCCACGGTAATGCAGAGAGCAATATTACAGCAGACAAGGAGGATCCAATAAAAGATTATGGAAAAAAAGATAAAATAGTAAATTTCATTTTTATAAAACTTTTGGTGCATAAAGCTACTCTGTTTCAATCATATGATCCATTAAAAAAGCATAAGAGCAATTACCAACAGGTCCAAAACAGTTATAAAAATGTAAATAAGAGCTATTCCCATAAAATAAAAATGCCAAAAAAAAAGTAAGACATCTAATAATAAAAACACAATTTCAAATTCGATCAAAAACACAGATATAGACATCTGTAAGACTTTCAGTTATTAACTTACAGCTGCCTCAAAACAAATACACAAAATGAAATAAGATCATTTTCTTTGAAAAAACTCTGCCCCTTAAAATGCCACAATGTTTTAATCACATATTGTTCAAAGTAATGCAGTAAGCAGTATTAAAACAGACAAATGAAACAATATAAAAATTTTAGAAGATTAAAACAAGAGGGAAAAAACATTCTTATTTACATAAGACATATTTTTTGAATACTTATAATCTAATATATTTAAATATCCCCCAACTAAAATGGTGAAAAAGGGATTTATTGAAGTTAAAGGCGATAACACAATAATAAATACAATTTTCACAATCAATGTAGTATATATATTAAAGTATTCCATGTACAATAGATTATATTCACACACACCACAGAGAAACTTTACTATTACTACCAATAAGTTCAAAAACCAGACCATAAAATTGCAAAAAAGAAAAACAAAGAACATAATTCATGCCTCTTAGAAACCAAGAGAATTTTAAAATAGACCCTGATAAAATTACTGCCAAATAAGTTGATAAATCAGATCATAAACTTGCAAACATGAAAAACAAATCACATAATCCATGCCTCTTAGGAACCAAAACAAATTAAACCATGAACAGATTTTAAAATAGACCCTGTGATAAAGTTTTATACAATCCATAAAATTTTAAACAGAAACTCATATTTAACGGACATTATTTCCACAAAAGTTCCTGTTTTCAAAGAGCATAATCCACTCGTGTCAAATTCCATACGTCACTGTAGTTCCACAAAATTAAACTTTTTAAACATTAAAAAAAAAACATGTTTTCAACAGAAATTACCACAAAATACTCCTTTATTTAATTTAAACATTAAAAAACCACATTTTTGATAGAATTACCACAAAACACTCAGTTAATAACTTATCACAACATCAAAACAAAGACACACCGAAAATTAAAACAAAACCATTTTCCTTCGGAAAAAAAAATAAAAATAAAAAAACTCTTGACATAGTAAGACACAATGTTTCAATCACATCATCCGATCTCATGCAATAAGAAACGTAACAACAAACAAAAATCACCCAATTAAAGCTCCTAAAAAATGCATTAACAAAACAAAAACATTTGTAAATTACACAGCCCAAAAACATTTCTGAAAACATAAATATTTACAAAGTATCATAATTCAATTCCAGACAAAATTCCCAAAATATAAAGTAATTTAAAAACTCAAAAAAGATACCGCAGTAAATACTACTTATTCAATCAATCTAGTACAGAATACAAAACATAAAACATAGAATACATACACATTTCATAAATCACAACATCATAAACAGTTAACCATACAAACAATAAAAACAACCCCACATCATAACAACACTATTAACTAAACAGGACAAAAAAAATGAATCACCTTTGGACGACCCAATGGTTTTCTGGGAAGAACAGGCACAAGCATTAATCCTCCTCTGCGTCCTCTTCCTCTTCCACGACCACCACCACCACCACGGCCTCGTCCACGTCCCCTTCCTCTACCAGAAGCAAATCCTTCTTCAGAAAACTTCTTCGGCCGTCCGCGAGACCTAGGTCCCAGAACCGCCGTAGCACCGGCACCAGCATTACCATCTGGTTCAGCAACAGGCTCTGCACCGGCAGCGGCGGCGCCAGCCGCCGCTGCAACCGGAGCAAAGGGAATAGGAGTTGCTTGTGTAGCATTCTTCGGTGGACGACCGGGTCCTCTCTTGGGCCCGGAAAACACCGCAGAACCACCGTCGGTGTCAATGGGTTTTTTCACAGAGCCCGGAGGACGTCCTCTTCGGCCCGAACCAGAACCGGCTTTGTCACTCTTCTTGGGCCGGCCACGGCGCTTTATACTACCCTCAACTTGCACGGGCTCATCGGTGAGCCCAAGTGCAGCCCAGACAGGCTCAGCATTCTGCTGTATAGGTAAATTAGCAACGTCCTGGGCCGGGAGAGGTACGTCCTGGGCCGAGAGAGGCGCGTCCTGGGCCGAGAGCGGTATGTCCTGAGTTGAGACAGGTAGGGTTTGGGCTTTACGAGGACGGCCTCTGGGCCTGGGAGACTGAGAATCAGAAGGAGGAACAGCAGGCCCAGGCCCAAGCCCAAGCCCAGTACCAGGCACAGGCACAGGAGCAGATCTAGGGATTATGTAAGAGTTTTTGTTCATTTGAAGAATTCCGTCACTCTTCAAACGAGTCAAGTGCTGAGTCAACAAGGTCGAGTGATTCGGTGGAAGCTGTTCCTTGTAAACTTGTTCTATGTACTTCGATATGGCTCTTTTGCTTGAACCGTTCTTCTCCTTCAACGCTTCAATTGCTGTGTATATCATCTGCATCGAAAATAACAGAGTTTTCGATTAGTAAAACACACACACACACACACAAAAATTAAGGGTTTGTTGTTTTTTCTTCGTTTCGTTTTACCTGCGCGTACGGTGGGTGGTTTGCGGGTGGTGGCTCCGGAATGGGCTCGGCCGGGAACGGCACGGCGGCGGTCGGCGGAGCTGGCGGTGGAGGAGGAGCGATCGAAGATGACTCCATGAGAGAGAGAGAGAGAGAGAGAAAGGGTAGATTCGAAAATTGAAAAATGAAGTGAGAGAAAGAGAAAGAGAGAGAGAAGAGAGAGTGTTATAAACTTATAATAACTGCGGTTTTTGTGTGTGGTGAATTTTGGAACATTCAAGGTTTGAATTTTGAACTCTTTTTTTGATCGGACGGTTGTGGATGCACCATGATGCTTATCATTCAGGGATTCAGTTTCATTAGAGATATCTTGACCGTTCATTTTGTACATACGTGGATCAAATCCGGTTTTAAACTATTTGCTTCACTGTCCTCCATTTCCTGTTTCTTGTGTTTTTTGTCCTTTGGTTTTTTTTTTTTTTTCTCTCTTCTACTTTGTTTATTATTATCTGTTTTTAATATTTCCAAGAAAGAAAATTATTTTAGGGAAAAATAATCAGATGATTTTGTTTATGACAAAAATTATTGTTTGTGGATTTTCATAAAAAATTATTTTGAGGATAAATATTAACTTTTTTAGGGGGGAATTCAGAAAAAACTATTTAAGAAAAAATTGTTTATTAACTGTTTTTAATGTTCTCTAGAAAGAAAATTATTTTCAGCAATAATTTTAGGGGAAAATAATCAGATGATGTTGTTTATGAAAAAAAATATTGTTTGTAGATTTTCATAAAAAAAATTATTTTGAGGATAAATATTTAAATTTTTTAGGGGAGAAATTCAGACAAAATTATTTAAGAAAAAAAATTTGTTTCTTGACATTTTTAAGCAAAATTTTAACTGTTTTTGGAAGGGGAAAATTCAGCAAAACTATTTAAACAAAACAAGATTTTTTTTCTTCACTATTTTATTTAACGTTTTTGTTTTTCAATATAGAGTAGGAAATATAATTAATTTAATTAATATTTTGGATTTTATTAATTACTATGTCATTTTTAATATTTTTTGCATGAGCTAATTTTTTCTCGTTTGTACTTTTAAAGTATTTTCCTGTATAGATTAAATGATGATTGAGAATATTATAACAGTTATAGATAATAAGAAAAACGTGTGTATATATATAAATACTTTATTAATATTATAAAATTAAAGTTAAATTGAATTGAGAAATCATTTGTTCTGACCAATTTTGGTATATATATTTTAGGTTTGAAAATGTGATTATTAGATATAAGTAAAATAATTAATGTTTTAGATTTTATAAAACTGTTATTCATTTTTTTAATATGTAATTATTTTGATTATATTAGTTTATTCTTTCATATTTATTATTTATTTATTATTTTGTTCATAATAAACTATTAAAATACAACGGAAAATTAAAAATAATAATTAAAACTTTGAATGAAATGAGAAAATATCTTTTAAGAATGTAGGATTTTGACATTTCTCTGTGCTTACTTTCTATTGCAATATTTTTTAAAAATAAAAAAATAAAAAAATTGGTGTTGCATCATTTGGTTGGAATACAAGCTGAACTATTAGAAATAAGCAAGAGCCATATCACTGTAATTTAGAAAGTATTTTATATAAATAACTGATCATAATTTATATACATATAATAATTTTATTAATTTAATAATAAATATTTCAAAATTTAATATTAACATTTTTTTTGAAAAATATTAACAAATATAAGTAAAGTTATAATTTTTATATTCAAAATTTTTAATCAAATAATTATAATATAATTTACATTAAAAAATATTTATATATTAATAAAAATATAGGTGTTGTAACACACATTTCAATATAATTAAATTTTAGTTAAAGAGATAAAAAATACAAATAAAAAATATTATTAAAAAATACGAGAGAATAATAAGAGAAGTAAATAATAGATGCGCATTAAATTTAAAATAAATATACACAAATTATGAAAAATAAAATATTCTATAAACATAATATGAAATTGAATTAATTTTCAAATGTTACTGAAAATAAAATATTTTATAAATATAATATGAAATTGAATTAATTTTTAAATTTTATTAAAGATAATATGAAGAAAAAATAATAATTAAATTGTGTAAACATATCAAATAATTTTGTAAGCTTAAAAGAATAATATTATTAAATAAAATAAAGATCAAAACTTTAAGAATTATATTGCAGTATAGTTCAAAAATTTTAATTAAATAATTATACAACAATTATATTATTTTTATAATATTTATATATTATTATAAAATTTTCATTTTTATATGATTAAATTCTGCTTGTAGAGATAACAAATGCAAAAATAAAAAAATGTGATTAAAAAGGATTGCGGAGAAGAGAATAGAGAAAGTGGACAGTAAATATGTGTTTCGTGTTCAATATAAAATAAATCGACTAGAGATAATATATTTTAAAGTTTTATTTTTTTTAATAAACTAAAAAATTATAATGAAAGAATGAAATATTTTATAAAAATATGCATAAAATTAAATTATTTTTAAAATTTTCTTAAAATTATTGTGAATATAAAAACAATGATTAAGATATAAAAGTATAACAAATAATTTTATAATTTTTAAAAATATAAAATTATTTAATATAAATCAAAAATAAAAACAATTAAAAAAAGAAATATTCTATTTACTAATAATTGTACATTAATTTTAATTATATAAAACAAAATTTTATTCTATATTAGACAATAACCTGTACTAAAGTAGGTATGAGAACCGAATTTATTATGAGTGGTATGGTTACACATTTTAACTTTTGACTTAAAATCATCGTTTAGAGATTGCGAAATTTTTTTAGTTTTTCATTTATTCTTAAGTTAAACGAGTTAGATTTTTATATTGGTATGACTTAAATAAAATTTTTATGAGGAGTTAATATTTTATAAATGTGTTAGTTAGTCAATTAAACTTATCCTGTATTTTTTATGATTTTTTAACATATTAAATATATTTATAATAATTTCAACAATGGTTAGAAAAATAATTTTAAAATAATATAATTCTTAAAACACGTGTATATTAAATATTTTTTGTATTAAATATTTTTTGTATTAAATACTTTTTGTATTAAATACTTTTATATTATTTCATCATAAATGATAATTAATTTTGATGGTCAAATAATCACATCTCTGGTTTTAGGGTGGTTAAACAACTTGTCAAATAACATTTATCAATCTAATGAAGATGTGTCTTTTGTTATTTGGGAATAGTCAAACATTCCAAATATCATTACTTATATCCTTGTCTGAGTTGCCCAACTTTATCAATTATCTCTGCTGCAAAAGGATACATACATACTTTTGCATAACCTTGATAAATTACATTTGTCAATCTAATGAGGATATGTTTTTTGTTATTTGGGAATAGTCAAACATTTCAAATATCATTACTTATATGTTTGTCTGAGTTTCTCAACTTTGTCAATTGTCTCTGCTACAAAAAGATACATACATACTTCTCTGAGTTGTCCAACCTTATCATAATTGTCCCAGTTGCAGAAAGACATGTCTGTTATTATATAATTTTGGCAGCCATCTGTGTGTGTCACTTGACTATGTTAGGGTGATCAAACAACTTGTCAAATTACATTTGTCAATCTAATGAAGATGTGTCTTTTGTTATTTGGGAATGGTCAAACATTCCAAATATCATTATTTATATGCTTGTCTAAGTTGCCCAACCTTATCATGATTGCCCCTACTGCAGAAGGATACATACACACTTGTCTAAGTTGTCTAACCCTGTCATAATTGTCCCAGCAGCAGAAGGACATGTCTGTTACTATATAAATTTGGCAACCATCTGTGTGTGTCACTTGACTATGTTAGGGTGGTCAAATAACTTGTCAAATTACAGTTGTCAATCTAATGAAGATGTGTCTTTTGTTATTTGGGAATGGTTGAATATTCCAAATATCATTGCTTATATGCTTGTCTGAGTTAACTAAACTTGTCATGATTACCCTTACTACAGAAGGATATTTACATACTTGCCTAAGTTACCCAACCTTGTCATAATTGTCCCAGCAGCAGAAGGACATGTCTGTTACTATATAATTTTGGCAACCATCTGTGTGTGTCACTTGACTATGTTAGGGTGGTCAAACAACTTGTCAAATTACATTTGTCAATCTAATGAAGATGTGTCTTTTGTTTTTGGGAATGGTTGAACATCCCAAATATCATTACCTATATGCTTGTCTGAGTTATCCAAACTTGTCATGATTGTCTATTACAAAAGGATATTTACATACTTGCCTAAGTTATCCAACCTTGTCATAATTGTCCCAACTGGAGAAGAATATGTCTGTTACTATATAATTTTGGCAATCATTTGTGTGTGTTACTTGACCATGTTAGGTGACAACACTTTACTTAAACATTACCTCTCACACTCCAAGGAATATCATTTAAATTTTTACTCTCAAATCACTCATTCTTCTCTCTAAAAATCTTTTACTGACTTGAGCGTTGAAAATCTTTTACAGGTACATTTTCTCACCATCAGAGCAACCTAAAGATTGTTCAAGCACTTCCACGGTCAATGTAGAACCTTTAAAATTCATCACTAATTTGGTCAAATTCATCCAAATTCACCTCTAAATACTCAAACTCATACCATGATAAGAACAACTCTTTTTTATGAATAAAAATCATCATTTAATAACAAAATTAATTATCAATCCATTAGTTAAAAAATGAAAATCATAACTTTATTATTAAATAAATAAATTACAATTAAAATAATCATTATCATTAAGCAATGGTATTCTTATGTAACTGCTAGCTCACTTTGAAGCAAAGGGAATGGAAGTTGCTTCTCTAGAAACATTGGTAGTGATAGCCTCAGGTGCAAACTAAAAAAAATGTAACAATATAATTAATGTTTCATGGTTTATTAATTAATTATTTTTTAACATATTTCTTCTTAGATACATTTTGTTCATTTATACATTTTTTAAAAGACCAATATACACTAAATGATTAGGAATAATATGAAAAAAATTTATTATTATTGTCAACTTAAAATATAATTAATATGTTTGAAAATTGTATTTAAATTATAAATAAATAATTATAATATGTATTTGAAAAATATTTAATGATTATAAATTAAAATTATATAAAAATTATTATTCACATTGTACATTAATGCACGCACAGAAGGTTAGTAAGAGTCTAATTTATTATTTAGAAATATTTAAACTTTAAATTTTAATAAATCATTTAGTGAGTCTTTCATAGTGAAATTTTTTAAATTTTTCATTAAGTCTTAAGCTGAGAAGTTTGATTTTATTTTTTAATATTTATGTGAAGTCGATATTTCAAACTTTTTAGTTATATTGCTTATTAAAACATAGTCACAGAGAGCATAAGGATTTAAGATTTCATGAACTTGACTAAATTTTAACTAAATTTATGATGAAATTTTCATGATTTTTTTTTTCAAAATATACCAAACACATTTATATTTTTTTCAACAATAACAACTTTAAAAAACACAATTCTAGATAAGATAATTCATAAAATATACACACATGTACTAAACAGCAAATTTTAAATTATAAACATACAATATTTTGTTTTCTTAAAATTATTATAACCATTAAATAAGTACTAAATAAATGATCAAATCTAATTCTTGTATCCAAATCTAGTTCTTGTGTCTTAGAATCTGAATATAATATTCATTATATCACACAAAAATCATCACTATATCTACATATTATATTTTTTTAAGTAGAGTTAATAGTTCTGTTCTATTTTCACGTGCTCTTTGTCTCTTGCTATTGGGATCTCAGCTTTCTGACACTAAATTATCAACAAAATAAAATCCACCTTATTTCATATTGCTGTTCAGTCCATTTCATTTCCTACTTTTATGTTAGGGTTTATGCTTCCTTTTTCCCACCCAATCTACCTCATAATTTTGAATTCTTAATTATATACTTCTCTTTGATTTGTTTGGTTTCAATTTGTTATTGCCATGGAGAAATAGCTTCAACTGCCGCAACTTGAGACCACAATCACTGTAATGTCATAAATTTTTAATTGATTTTGTTGATTATTTTCAAAAATATCTTTTCAGAAAGTAATTAAACTTTTTTTTTTCAATATCATAGAAATAAAATGAAAAAAGTGCGAAGAACAAAAAGAAAATAAAAGAAAAAAATAGTAAAAGTTATTATTGTTCTGTTAAAAAAAAAGTGCAAAAAGAAAAGAAAGTGTGATAATTACTAAAACAACACACCAAATTCATAATTTGTTTCTCATATAAAAATGACAATATTAAAATATAATTTTTTTAATATTTTCTTAATTTTTTATGATTATGAAGAAAAGAAAGATAAACACTCAAGTTTCTACTAACAATATAAGTTTTAGTATATTCTCAATCACAACAATAATTTTAATATCATTATTAATAATCACATATTTATTAAGACTGTTTAGGTTAATAAAAATATTAGAATTAAACTTAATATTTATGATTTAAATATTAATTTTCAATCATCTTAAAGGATTCTAAGTCATATTATTGTACCAACTTACAAGAAAGAGAGAGACAGGATTAAGTTTCAAATCATATTTAGCCATTTCTTTTTTAAAATCTTTAAGATTTTTTTGAAAATTAGACAAAGTCTTTTCTATAATTTAAATCTTTCACAATAATCTTATAATATCTAGACTACAGCCCATCCAAACATTCCATGGATCAATAATATAATCAATTACTATCCATTCACATCTCATTAGTTAAAATAATAATAAGTATTATTTCTTTTATTTTTATCTTTTGTTTGGTTAAAATAGACTAAAATTAATTTATATAAGTCATATAGAAAGTTTCATTTTTATAAATATAACCACATTTTTATGACCTTTGTTAAACATTGGTCATGAATATGAAGTTAGATTTTGCTTACATGAATTTGACTTATTTACTTGAGCAAATTGAATTGGCATATAATGATTCTTGAAGAGATTCTTACTATAAATGAAATCAAACTTCAATTTATATTATCTTGATATCCACATCAATTACCTCTCATCCTTACGTGAACAAAGAAGAAAATTGTAGGGTTCTAAAGTTTATAATTTTGAGGGTGTTAAAAGTTCAATTCAAATGTCTTCAACTATCTAATCATTTCTTAAATTTAAGTTACTTTGACCATATTTTATTGAGAAGATTATAAAGTTGGCATTAAGGAGAATTTTGGATATGGTTGATGTTTATGATATATTTTTGTGGAGAATTGAATAATTGTTTTTAATATTCAAGTCATTTAATATTACTTAAACTTGCCAATTTTTGAAAGAAAAATTACTTTCGATGCTCACTTAAACAATTTAAACTATTTAACCAAGAATGTACATACTTAAATTACCTGATTCTATTTTGAGTATGACCGACCATCTTCAAAGAATAATTACTTCAGACACTTACTTAAACAAGAACCTCGTCAAATTAAAAATAAGTCATATCATATTTATTTATTTTAAGAAAAAAACATCTAAAGCATTATTAGATAAAACACAAAAACTTAAGAATAAAAGAAAGAGCACCGGAAACTTAGAAGAACTCCATCCGATAATTATTGAATTGATTTTAGAGATTTTACATGTGTAATTAATTTTTTTTGTTAAGGTTAAATGTGGTAATAATAAGATTTAATTAAATTTGAGAAAAATTCTTTCAATTCTTAAATGAGAAGGAAACACTTAATTAGAGGTAACATCTAACATAATTCTTTACATTAATGTTCAAAAATTTGTTATAAATTCACTAAAGGATTAAGAAGGTAAGCAAACAACTTATGTTATTCTATACAATGTATTATAATTGATCAAATTAAATATTTTAGAATTAACAAAACAACATAAGCTTAACCCGGTAACGGTAGAGTGAAAAATAAGGTTAAACATAATTTAATCCTAACACATTCTTTACATAAAATTTATTCTAAGTTTCTGCCTAAACCAATTTTTTTTAATTAAATATTTATAATTTTCTTAATTCTATACTTCAAACATCACCTTAAAGAATGTTCATGGACGAAAGTGACGTTGTGAAACGGAAACGTGGCCTTCACACGAAGCGAGTTCCCAAGAAGTTACACCTTTGATGAGGCATAAGAAAAATGAAAACAAATGATGAACCTCTACGGAATTTAATGAAGCAGTAACATGACACATGAATCACTCTATGTCCACTCTTTGAAAATTCAAACATTTACTCACAAAAAATTCATCAAATTTTAAAAGATAACCAAATTTTCCCGCCCTCACTGAAGCACGTTTAGTCATTACTGCTTCCACACGCCACCTATGGACCACAAAGACAAGAGTACAAACAAAAAATATATATTTTTTAATTTATTATTATGAAAAACAGTAAAACACTCTGTAGTCTATTGGGGGTATCTCATGTTTGGATTGGGTTTGATTTTACTCTGATCTAAAATAATTTTTTAATTAGGTTAATTGATTAATTTAAATTTAACTTGATTATCGCCTTACTTTATAATAAATTGAGATAATTTTTTTTAATAATTTTATTTCACATCAACTATAATACATAACTATAATTAGTTAATCATTGTCTCATTTTATAACAAAATTAATATAATTTTTTAATAATTTTACTCTACATTTAATTATAACATATAATCATAAAACATATACTAACTCAATATATAATCAATTTATTCACAAAATTTAATTATGATACATAATCACAGTCATGAAATATGTACCAACTCAATATATAATCAATTTACTCATAAAATATAAAATATATTTATATAATTAACTCATTCATAAAATACTTTTATATATATATATATATATTTTTTTTCTGAGCACACATATTATATTATATATATATATATTATTTTTATATTTAATAACTAATTATCTAATTAGTTGTGTGCAGTTATCTAATTTATTTTTTTTAATGTAATGATAAGATTGAGATGTTAAGTTGAAGAGTATTTTAAAATGAATCCTTGTGAAAATGATTAGACTATCAGCATTCATAATAAGCATTGTGCTCAAAACTCAAAAAGTGTGGACAGTGAGAAAGTCAGAGAAAAGAGTTTATATTTTATAGTAGAGTCAGTCAAATGACTCACTTTAGTGAAGCAGTGTAACTCAGTTTAGTAATGGAAGGTGAGTACGTGGGAATGATGTATGTTTAATTTCTATGTAATATATTTTTAAAGAGGAATAATGACCTTATGACTTAAACTCTTAACTGTATCAGGATTTTGTTATCATGTTGGTTGTTTATTATGCTGTCGTTTTCTATTAGTAGTTTATATTTTTCAAAGTTTAAGATTTTTTAAAAATATTAAAATTATATATTATTATTAATATAAATATGGTGTCATCAATTGAAAATGGTAGAATAATTATAATATTGTTAATAAAAAATATGTTAATGTAGAACATATATAGATCTTAAAGTTCTGCTGAGTGAAAGTTTAATCAAAAGAACGATAATAATATAACTTCATTGATAGTAAAAAAAAATTTATCACGTAAGAAATAAAAAATATATGTAATTAAAAGTTGTAAGTGTGAAAAGAAAGTACGATTGTGTTGTTGTTAATAAGTTAAATTATACATATTAATTAAGCAATCTTTATTAAATTATTGACCGAAGAATTTAATATGATATATATCCATCTATTACTTTTAAATATCACATACTTATATTTTTCTCAACAAGAGAAAAGAATTAACGTATAACAAAGATAATTTTTATATAATTTTTATATGTATTAATTTATATAAAATTTTAATATCAATCTTAACTTCTTATATATATATATATATATATTATTTCCTTTCATTTTTCTATCATTAAATATTTTCATTTACTCACTTATAAAATTTTTTCAAAACTCTATGCTTACTAATTAGATATCAAAATATCCTTACGCATATTTTTTTTTTTCATATGTGAAGGTCAAAGGTTAACTATATATAATTAAATATCAGATTATCCTCACGCATATATATTTCTCCTTTTGAAAGTCAAGATTAACTGTAAATATCCAATAACTTTTTGACCGAATTCTTCAAAAACACCTTTAATAACTGACCATACTATCCAAATATGCTCCAAAACTCATCTCTTAAAAGATAATATAAACAAATATGAAAAAAATAAAGAAAATATATTACTTGGACAAGTGTTATTAAAAATATTCATTTTCTTTTACATTATATGTGTTAAATCATCATGTAATATTGGAGTTATTTACTCCTGTAATATATATATATATATATATATATATATATATGTATATAATATTGTAAGATTTTACTATTTTTAAATGAAAGATGTAAACCGGATAAAGTTATCACATCAAAATTCAAGATACGTGCTGAGTTTAATTGTATCTTTTTATTAATCATTAATTTATATAAAATGAGTTTAAGAGTTATATAATAATAATGATATAAAATAATTTTATACTGTTATAATTATATAAAATTTTATATAATTCTTGAAAATTAAAATTTTATCATAAAAGTGGATAAACTTAAATCTAAGAAACTGATTACGTCAAAAAAAATTATAATTAAGTTTATATAGAATAATCAATGGAGGGGTTCAACTAATTAAGTAGTCAAAATGAGATGCATTTATAGTTGAAAGTAAGTAAATGTAACTGATTGTTTAAGTATAATTATTCAGAGTTTCCAGATATTTTTTGTAAGATTTGTTGTAAAACCTGTCATCAGATTTGATTAATCATTTTTTATAATTCAGAATCAATGACTTCGTTTGGGCAATTTTCTAATTGTTAGAAAGTGGGAAAAAATAGCAAGAATAGGTAGACATGTTTAATAATTATATATTCATACAAATTATTTAAACCACATGGTGAAATGACATATTATTTTATCTTTTGATTATTTTCTCTTTTCACACTTATCAAATGGATGTCAAATTGTCAAATATCTTTTCTTCTCAAACATCAATTTTCAACATTATTTTTAATAAAGTCTGATTGACACAACAAGACATGAAGCTGAAGAGAAAAATAAAATGATTCCAGTGTTCACTTTTTAATCTTTGGCATTTTCACTCATGGCTATTATAGGAAATATTTATTATTTATTTATATTTTTCTTTTGTCAATTTCAACAAACAACTTAGTTAAAGAATTGAATGAATTAATGCACTATTAATTTATATTTTTACAATTGCTGAATGCACTGATATCATAGTAATTAAAATAATACTATTCCTTCTGTAAAAAAAATATTGCCGGTCCATTTTATAAAAAATAAACAATAGTATAAGTTATACTATCATATTTTTTTAAATAAAAAATATTATCATAAAATCTAATAGAAAAATACAAAAAAGAATTCAAGATGACTAAATACATTTTAGATTTAAAATATAATAGAAAAAGTCTTCCATAAAAAATAATTTTTAGTTTATATAGTAAATTTATAACTCTACTAAGAGAATCACAAACATTTTCATTCTATTATTTTAACGGTCAATTTCACAAAGAAATCAAACAAAGGGAAGAAATGGAAGAAAATCTGTCTTCATTCATGTGAATAAAACATGTCCTAGCCAATACTAGGGACCACCACCATAACAATTAACTCAGAGGACATTGTGATGGGAGAAACTAAAAAGGAAACAAGTATGAGAACAAACTCCATATGAGACAAAAGTTTAGACAGAGACACCATGGTAAGGAAGGTTAAAAGTGTTCATGAGCGAGATGCTAGAACACCAACAATGGTACAATAGAAGTTATTCGTCCCGAGGATTTAGAAAAATAGTTGGTAGACAATTGTAATACACAGATATTCAGTTAAAAATTTTGAAGAGAGAGAAATGTATATATCTACACGTACACGTTCATGTTGTGTGAGTGAATTGGTTGATTAATTGTAAAAAATATGAAAAGAGAGAAATACGTATGTTTATACATATATGTTTTGTAAGTGAGTTGATTGATTAATTACATTATAATTAACCACGACATAAAGTTAGATTGAAAATCATGCTCAACTTAGTTACATGGAAAAGCTTAGGACCTCCATGATGGAGCTTGCAAACTCACAAATTGAGACACTTACCTTCAGCAGATGAAATCAATTACATTCAACTTCATCTCCCTAAATTTTTCATGGTTTTAGTATCCCAAATCACCTATCTTATTCGGAGGTTTTTTTCTTTTCTATAACATTTTATTTTAAAATATTATATAACCATAATGGATCAATTATGGTGTAAGTCTCCCATGCACTTTTTCTTTTTAAATAGCATTATTATTTATTAGTTATTAATCATGAACATTAATCATATTGAGTCAGATTATTCTTAACATGCTCCATTTATTTTAAAAGTACAGGCTTGGATGAGATTCAATGTTCACCAATAATGCTTGCACTAAATCTGATCTTTCATAAGTACAACTATTATGACATTCTTTTCATTCACAGTGAAAAATTACCTAATAAAAGGATTTTGTACACAAAAATTCAATGATTGTTGTTGCCTTCCAGATGATATATAATGCCATAGAAGCTTTGGACAAGGATGGTGGATCACATTGATTCTAGATTACTGTACATTGTGTCTCATTATCCAGATATGCCATGGGCACATAAAATTTTCTTTATACACATCTTTGAAAATCAGTTGTACATAGGAAGGACTTCTCCCTCATATTTCTGCACGTAAGATATTGTGCATTTTATGTCTAAATTTTTGTAGTTTTATTTTTAAACTTCCTCTAAAAGACTTCTTACAAGTATTATGCGTGTTTATAATTCATGTTACATCCATTGTTCTTTTTGTATGAGACATTGTTTACGTCCTGACAAAATCGGTGAGATTTTTGAAAATTCTAATGGTTCCTATTCATTCCAAACAAACATGAAAACCCCATTATTGCTTTTGGAATATTCATGTCTTAGTGCAGATGTGATCGACCCTAACGCCAATTCTTTAGCCATAAAGCTAGAGATGATGTAGATAGACATGGATCACTTTGTAAAGGAAAAAAGACTAATAGATTGAAGAATTGGAGGAAAATATTAGAAGCACAGAGAAGAGACAGAGTCAAGAGAATGAAGGGAGGACAAAGGGACAAAAACAAGTACATTAAAGAGGAAGAGTAAGGCCACCAAAGATGAAGAATGTGACGTGACAGTAACATAAAGTACCAAATAGTTTGCCCATGATTTTGGTTTTAAAAAATACATAATAGACAATGCAATACTATGTAGTCAACTAAATGTGAAAAGAGAGAAATACACTGCGGATTTTTAAGAAAAAGAATCTTATGATATGTTGGGAATCTTTTATGATAATCATCCGCGTCTAAGACGTATTTAGTCAACTAAATGTGAAAAAAGAGAAATACGTTGTGAATTTTTAAGAAAAGGAATCTTATAATATGTTGGGAATCTCTTATAATAATCATCCGCGACTAAGATATATTTTAATGCCTGAAAATTGGATAAGATAACCTTTGCGTAAAGATTATATCGTCCCAAATTTTTATGAAATACAAGATGCTCACTATATGATATAAATAAAAAACTAATCCTCATTTTCACAACTCTCTCTATATATATATTTATGTATATTATGTTAGTGAGTTGAAGTTAACTGATTAATTATTTATTGCGATTAATTACGAAATAAATTTGTTTGATTTTGTGGCTTAGTTCTTGTTATGCTCATCTAGCAATTGCTTATGGTTATTCTCCCCATTGTCAGCTATTTTAAATGTTTAAGAGATGGAAAGACACACTGTTTCACATGGACACACAAAATTTTGATTACTAAGTTGAAAGGGGAAGGTAAGGTTGGATAGTAATTATCCTTCAAGCTAATTTGCAAATTGATATGATATTTATTTCTCACTTGCTCTTTTCTAAATTAATTCACAGTATTTAAATCATTCTGAATTTTTTTTTCTCATAATTCATGTGAAGTACATGTTTCACTACATAAACTTGTAAGGCTTCATATTATAGCATCCAGTGCATCCTCACACAAAACATTTGAATGTCTTTTTACAAGACAACAATGGCCAGTTTTATTTCTAAAAGATAAAAATGTCGATAAATCAGTATTTTTTAAGACTAAATTAATTGATTTTTTAAATTTTTCTAGAATTAAATTCTCATGAACTAGTATGATCAATTTCAAAAAAATTTCTACAGATCAAAATTATATTTTTCTCTGCCTTTTGGTTATGGGTGGATTGTTATAGTAGCCACCACTTTAGTAATTCATTGTTTTTGTAGTCAAAATATATTTTTGCAACTTTTAACATTTACTAGAAAGGAAACATATTTAAACATGAAAAAAGGAAAACATTTTTTGGTCATCCTCATGTCATCATTTGAAGACTCACAAAAAGATGTTGAAAATAAAAGATACAAGAGAATTTTTTTCTTACAAAAAATATTTGTCACCCTCCAATATAATTATAACAAAACTTCAGGAAGAAGGGTCCAAGTATACATAAAAAGAAAGTAGGTTTGTAATTTAAAACAATTTACTAACTATTAGTTGGTGGGTCACAACATTTTGATAACTTTGTTTTGGTGGAACAATCAATTATAATAAAACATGGTCCAAGTAAAAAGTATATTCAAGGGGATTCAATGATGAGGAAGGAGTTGCATGCCAAAAGTCACTTCCATTTTATGACAAGTGGAATTAATGTTGAACTTTATGGATTAAATTATTTTTTAACTTTTTTTTCTTTACAATAACATGTTTGTTGAACTTAAACAAACATGCTTTAATCAAACTCGTGGCATGAAATCAAGGGTGATGGCATGGAAAAAATCTAAAAGGTGGAAGGTGGTTTGAATGTGACAGATGAAACTTTAAAGAAGAAAGACAAACTTTGAGAAAGATCATTGAGGCTTTTGTAACTGGTTACTTGCAGAGAATTGGAATTTTGGAATATGGTAAACACTTGGAACTTGGAAGTATTAAAAGTAAAATTAACCACTTGATTAATAATTAATTTGAAGCTTATTTATTAAACATGAATTTGTTTTTCATATCTCATCTATATAAAGATTTTTATATTAATTAAAAATTACTCTTAAAGTTATTAGAATAAATTATATGAAGATTTTATGAGATTGTACAGATGATGTTTTTTAATCTCATATTATATTATATTGATTTTTTAATTATTTAAAAATATTATAAAGTAAGAACCTGTGTAAGAATTTATTGGAAATGTTAAAATAATAAAGAATAATTTATATACAATCTGGCAAAATATCATAAAATGTTAGTGTAATTTTTATTAAATTATTATAAAAGTCAATAGTTTTAACATATATAATATGATCATGATTAAATGAAAATAAATAAAATATTTATATATTTTTTAAAAATACTTATACGGTAAGTTACAGCATTTTGACCAAATTATTATGTTATTAAGTAAATTTATGAGAAATTATATTACTGATATATCTTTATTGTGATTCTTAATAAAAAGCTTAGTGTTATTTTATCTATTATTTTTTTATCACAGTATATTAAATTTAAAATTTTGATATTTTTTATTATTTTACTGAATCTTATTTGGTTAACAGTTTTTTTTTAGAACATGTTTAGTTTAAATGGATAAATATTAATCAATCATAGTAGAAGACAGTGTAATTAATGACAAAATATGGATGGTGACGGTTGAATGTCAAGAATGGTAATGTAATGACAACGAAAGTAATGGAGAGTGACATGCAGTTTTCACTTCAGAATTTTGCTACAAAAGTTTCATAATTAATAAATAATCAACTCCTAATTATTTTTAAAGGATTTATTGCCACTTATAAATTAATTACTTCTTCCTTTAATTCAAGATTTAAATCATTAATTATATGTTCAAGAAACTTAATTTATTATTACTCGGACCTATTAATTATCTTTGAAAAATTACGTGTGTTAAGATTTTATAAATCACTTGGTATTTTGAGTTTTGAGCTCACAAACAATTAAATAAAAATTAATGTTTTGATAAAGTACAAATATGGCAATGTTTGTTAATCTAATGTGAAGTCATACATCCCAAACTTTTATGTAAGATTCAAGGTATTTCCCTTTTAAGATTTGCTTTCTCTAAGCTATTACAATCAATTTTTAAATTTTATTATCTAATTTTTTATATTTTATAACTAATTATCTAATTATAATTAACTCATTCACAAAAACATATAATTTCTTTTATATTTTATAACTAATTCAATATTCCAGTAAAGAAAGTTTCATCTAATTATCAATTGAAATGCAGGAGTTGTTATCACAAATATTCTTATATCTTATAGGCTTTTTATCAAGGAGCTTTTTTTTTATATTTTTTCTTTTTTCATTTCAACATTTTTATCATATGATATTGGAATCTTTTACCAAGTTTCTCAATTGATGTGTGCTAAGATCCAATTATAAATAAGATGTGAATCTCGCATTAAAAATATCTCATTCTAAATTTCTGATATAAAATTTACAAACCCTTAACCTCACCAATCAAATAGCTAGTATTTTAAACATAGTACTCTCAAAATTCAGATTGGAAACACTAAAAAAAGGCAAAATTGATAAGAACAATGTAAAGCCAAGTTTTTTTAAGAAACGGATAAAATTGACTTATTTAAAAATAGATAATTAATATTTTAAGAAGAAACAATTTCAATAAACATATTAAAAAAAGTAATCTTTTGCATTAAAAATACTTTCTCAACAAATAAACATAAGTCAACAGATTTTACTTGTAAGCACAACTATGGAAATGGACCTTGAAAGCCATAATACTAAATAAAGTGACCTAAACAAGTTGATTTCACAGGCTACAATGCTTAAAGAATTAAAATATGTAAGTTAGATTATAGTGTTAAAATTTGTTAATCATATTTTTATTTTTTTAAAAATTTAAATAATAATAAAAATAAAATAAAATATGTTCTTTATGTCATTGACTCATTTATTTACTTCAACGGAACAAGTCACAGTTCCATATTAAGTTAAATAAAAACAATTAATTTTAAAACTGTCTAATCTAACATGATATATATATATATATATATATATATATATATATATATATATTATCTATTGACAGATGAATCCGTTATAATTTAACAGTTATATTTTTCTAAAAAAATAATATTAATAAGAATAATATAATCCCAAGTTTCTTTGTAAGGAGCAGATAAAATTGACTTCTTAAAAAGTAGATGATTAATATTAGTATTTAATTATAAATTATTGAATTTTATTATATTTAATCATATGAATATTACATTCAATTCTAATATGCAGTCAACTATTATATTTACTCACATAATTTTTTTTTTCAAATTGTTTTTCAAATTTTACTACTAATTGATCAAATATTTTTGCTTGTTTTTGTCTGATTATTCGCTAATCGATCAAATATTTTTCGTTTGTGCGAAAGTTTTCTAAAATTTTGATGAAAGAAAAAGAATTTGAGGCTAATTTACTGTAATAATTAATATAAATTTATTTTTTAAAATCTAAATTTTGTCATGAAGTGAGTGCAAATTTTCTTTGCACATTTTGAGGTGGAATGGGGGAGAGAAAGTTCCAAAAAAAGAAAGGATAGAGTCTCAAAAAAGAGAGAAGAAAGAAGAAAGAAGAAGAAGAAAGATATATAGAGAGAGAAAGAATGGTGTATATTGGAGTGGCGCAGATTGAGGAGTAATGAGTTTATATGGGTGGTGGAGGAGGAACACTCGTGGATGGCATTCGTCGTTTCTTCCATTGTCGTAAATCTATTAACTCTCATTTTCATCTTCGCAATCGCAAACATAACAACAACAACGACAACAATGATCATAACAATAACAACAACAACAATGATGATGATCATAACAATGCCAACAACAATGATCATAACAATGCCAACAATATTGTCCTTTTGAGAGATTTGCGTCCTCACCAAACCTCTTCCTTCAAACTTCTCAAAGTACCCAAACGTTCCCACTTCAAATCTTCTTCCATGGATCGTAACAAAAAGGTCCCTTTTAAAAAAAAATCACTTTTTTCTTAAGATCCTTCCTTTGTTTTTTTAGTTTAGCTTATTTGGGTAATGGGTGTTGTTCAAATTTCAATTTTTTTTGCAATACTTTTGTTGTTGTTGTTGAATCTGTGTTGGGTGTCATTTTTTTTTTTTAGAATTCATGGCGTAGTGCTATGTTTGGTGTCACATGGAATCTATAAGTTTTGTCTGGGAATATGCATTGGCAAAGCAATTATTAAGATATGCCGAGATTGTAATTGATTTCATTTGGTGTTTCTCTCTGGTTATGGTTAGAAACTAAGAGGTAGTAGCATTGGAAAATTATTAAGTTAGCTTGATCATGGTGAACTTTTCTTTTCTCGCTGTGCTTCCTCTAATAAATGGGAATTGAAGAGAAACAAGCATAGTTTGTTATTAGCATGGTTTTGATATGATTTACCCCCTATGTACACTTGTTTATGTTCGTTAAATCTTGTATTCGTGTGTGTTCATGTGAATTACTTTGATCCTTTAGAATGCTGGTTGCTATTGCTAACACTTATCTTAAAGCAGGAATTTAATGTGCATGTGCTATTTACCAATCGTGTATAAAATGAATCCAGTGCCAACTTTATATGAAATAAGAGATTATCTGTTATTTGATTGTGCCTTGTACAATTGTGTGTGTGTATATATATATATTCTAGCTATGCTTTTTGATGCTTCCTTTATGTATCTGTGTTTAGGTTGTAATAGGTTGAAAGACAAAATGATAGAACTTGCAATAGGTTGAAAGACAAAATGATATTAAGTTGTAGTACTCAAATAGTTTTTATATGTTATTTGCCTCTTTCTACATAATGGTTTTTGGTTTATCAAACAGGGTGCAGGGGAGATAGAGTTTTTTACTGAGTATGGAGAGGCTAGTAGGTTTGAGGTCCTTGAAGTTATTGGAAAAGGGAGTTATGGTGTTGTCTGTTCTGCTATTGACAATCATACAGGGGAAAAAGTTGCAATTAAGAAAATCAATGATGTTTTTGAGCATGTGTCAGATGCCACACGGATCCTAAGAGAAATTAAACTCCTTCGTTTGCTTCGACATCCTGACATTGTTGAAATTAAGCATATAATGCTTCCTCCCTCAAGACGAGAGTTCAGGGATGTGTATGTTGTGTTTGAGTTGATGGAGTCTGATCTTCATCAAGTAATCAAAGCAAATGATGATCTTACTCCTGAGCACTACCAATTTTTCTTGTACCAACTTCTTAGAGGCCTGAAATTTATACATACAGGTATCCTTGTGATTATGTAATTGACTTTGCAGATAGTGGTATTCAACTAAAACTATATTTATCTTGCAGCAAATGTGTTTCATCGTGACTTGAAGCCAAAAAATATTCTAGCTAATGCTGATTGCAAACTAAAAATATGTGATTTCGGGCTTGCTCGAGTTTCATTTAATGAGGCTGCTCCATCAGCTATATTCTGGACCGTAAGTATTCTAGCAAATTGTAGCACTTACTGATTCTGTTCTGCTTCTGCATTTTAAGGTTTTCAGCAAGAGAAAGCAATCCAATTCATTATTTCTGTTCCACAAATTATCCTTCTGTGCATTTTGCTGACTGATCTTACCTACTCTTACTAAGGACTATGTTGCAACTCGGTGGTATCGTGCACCTGAACTATGTGGTTCTTTTTTCTCAAAAGTAAGCTCCTTGTATTCTTTGCACCTTGCATCCCCACTTTTCTATAGTTTTTGACGTTTTAACCTTAACTGCTATTGCTCCAAATCTGATTATGCTTAATTATCTGACACAGTCCAGTTCTCTTCTTATACCTTTCAATTGTGAATACTAGCTTGATATGCATATATAGTACTCTCCACATAGAGATACTTCTTCAATTTAGAGTCCATGTTCTAATTTCCTTGTATACTGAGTATGTTTTCCTTTATATATATATATATATATATATATATATATATATAGATATCAATTACTAAATTTTGATAAATTTGTTATTCTGTTTTAGATATTCATTATCCTTTTGTAAAAGCCTTTTATGCACTAGATTATTTATCTCTTCAATCCTTCTCCACCTAGGTTCTATATGATGTATGAAGTTGAATATACTTAAGGATTGAAGTACATGCGTAATTTTAAATCCCTGTCTTTTGCAGTATACGCCTGCAATTGATATTTGGAGCATTGGATGCATATTTGCAGAAATGCTCAGTGGGAAGCCATTGTTTCCTGGAAAAAATGTGGTGCATCAATTGGATCTCATAACTGACTTGCTTGGTACTCCTGCTACTGAAACCATTTCGAAGGTCAGTTTATCCAAATCTAGTCTACATTTTTTAGCATCAATAAGCAAACACATGCTGTAATGGGGTAATGGCTAATTATATTATTCCTAAACTTCTATTATCCTGTTCTAAAATATTGCATGTTTCATGTTTTAAAGATCTACCTTATAACTTAGTGTAACAAATGTCTTTTGAGCTTACTTTACTTCTTCCCCCATGTCCTCATGCAAATAATTTTTAATTTTAATTTTACAGATTCGAAATGAGAAGGCTAGAAGGTACCTTAGTAGCATGAGGAAAAAACAACCAATTCCATTCTCCAAAAAATTTTCAAATGCAGATCCATTGGCTCTTGAGTTGCTGGAGCGGTTACTTGCATTTGATCCTAAAGATCGTCCAGCAGCTGAAGAGGTTGATCTTCAGTTACCTAGATAGCTATGAAAGAGGAAATTTTGTTGAATGTTCCAAATGAAACATATTTAATATAGTTATGCAAATAATTCCCAGTTTCCTTACTTTGTTATGCTAGTGATTGCAGGCACTAAGTGTTCCTTATTTCTATGGTTTGTCAAATGTGGACCGTGAGCCAACCACTCAACCCATTTCAAAGCTTGAGTTTGAGTTTGAGAGGAGAAAATTGACCAAAGATGATGTTAGAGAGTTGATTTATCGAGAGGTATGGCCTTACATTTCAATGGCCTTTCTTAATTTTTTGTCTTCTCCTCTATGCCTTGGTAATGATGAGTCATACATTTGTACTGAACAGATTTTAGAGTATCACCCTCAGATGCTCCAAGAATATCTTATTGGTGGAGAACAAACAAGCTTCATGTATCCAAGGTAGGGCAGTAATGATGACAATTGGCTAGTCCAGTCTAGGTCTTTCTAATTTCAATAACTTGATTGGTTTTCAGATTTCTGATAGTGCTATTACATGATGGATTTTAGTATTTCTTGTCTTGATTTCGGAACTTGTCCTATTATTGTTCATAATGTAAATAAATTTTCTTGATTTTATACTTCATTTGCACGACGTAAAATCAAATTTTCACATCATGCATGTTGAAAAACATATCTATGTTATTTCTGTATCTTATTCAAAGAATGATTACAATCTGAATTTATAGATTAAGTACAACCTAATTAAAGAAACAAGTAATTAAGGCTATACAAATCAAATCACCACAAAATCTGTCCTAATAAGTAGAAAACAGAATCTGCACTAATTATGAAATAATGATCTTCAACAATGCACATGTTTCAATGTAAAATATGTGGTTGAACTTGAAAATTTTTGGGGTGAACATCTCAATTACATTCAATAGTTCAAAATCATTCAATTCAATATTATACCTATCAGACATTGATGGTTGATTGTCTTTATTTCTGAATGTCATCTAGAAACTGTGTCATGTGGAATCTGTAAAATAATTGCCTTCTTGGGATTTTAATCATAATTGTGTTATATTGTTGCAGTGGGGTTGATCGATTCAAGCGACAGTTTGCACATCTCGAGGAGCATCAGGGCAAAGGTGAACGAGGCACTCCATTGTTGAGGCAACATGCCTCCTTACCTAGGTAAGTTTTGGTTAAGCATCTAGGATCCTTGACACTTTGTAGATCCAAACTTGTTCATAGATCAGGCTGGTACTTATGCTTGCTATCTTTGTCTTGGTATCATCCAAGAGTCATGCATTGACTATTTCAATTAACATATTCCAGAGAGCGAGTTCCTGTTCCCAAGGATGAAAATGATCAAAACAACGATGCTGAAAATCCAACTGGAGGAAACCTTCAAAATTCTCCAGGGTCTGAAGTGACAGATTCTGGAAACTTAGATGCACAAACTGCACACTCCAGGCCAAACTGCAGTGCACGCAGCCTGTTGAAGAGTGCCAGCATTAGTGGTTCAAGGTGTATAGAAGTGAAAAAAAATAAAAATTCAGAGGTAGTTAACTTTCCCTTCAAGTGCTTCCCTGTATTGTGTGAAATGGAATGGTACTAGATGGAGAGTTTGACATCATTAGAATATCTAATAATCAATCAAGTACTGATTCTTTCATTTGCTTCACATATCCATGTTTGATACCTATGCTTTTGCATACTTCACTGATATGTGCCATTAATGTGTCGAAGCCTTAACAAAAAGTTATGAAAATCTAATACAACCATATACCAGTCAGAGAAGCATGTATTATATAGAAATATAGAAGCATTGTCCCCTGGTGAACCAGGAATGGAAATTGTTATCTCTAGGAATGATTTCAAGAAAAGAATAAGATTGCTATTATTCCTGTTTGTAGACAACAGGAAGTTATTGATTCATGATGACAATGATTTGTTATTTTTATTGGTTTTTAGCAAGAAAAATATTTGGTAGAAGACTGCAATAGACAGACAACCAGACAATTAGTTATAAAATGTGAAGAGAGAAATTATATGTAGACATATATATTATGTGAGTGAGTTGGCTAATTGGTTGCGTATTGCAGTTGACTGCGAAATTGTTTTAGCAATGTCTAGGAAGTATGTTCATGAATCATGATATTGTGTCCTATTTTCTCAGAATAATCTACTAATCGTATTGCCATATCCTATACTTGATTCATCAATCTCTTTGATTATGTAAACCATATTTTTGTTTCCACAGGAGGAGCCACTTACAGAGGTCAGTGATGAGACTCTGGAGGAGTTGTCAGAGAAGGTTGCTTCCCTCCATTGATTCATGATTTTGGTCTAACTTTCCTACACTCCTTTCCACAAGAGAGAAAATGAGTTTTTGCATAGAAACCCTTCACATTTTTTTGGGGGGTAGAAACTAGTTGTAGGATTCTGTTGTATTGAACTACCATTTTGTATTACCACTGCTAGTCATGCAAGTATATATTTGTGTAATAGTACTCATTTCAACACAATGTATTATAGTACTTGTTTTTGCAGGAGGTAGGAATGGTGCCAATTACCCTTATTTCTTATGAGAATATTAGCTGAAATTGTTGTCTTAGAAGGCATCAAGTTCATGCATAAGCCTTTGAAGTTGAATGTCCATGTGTAATTAGAAATGGATGGATAGAGTGTAGATATGGAATTATGGTATCCATTCTTAGATCCATATTTGTGGGCAACAATTTAAGTGCCTATTCCCATACTTTATAGATATTTTGATGTATATATATACATTATGCATTTAATTAAATTTAAATTCCGGTCATAAATTAATTACAGAAAGGTACATCTATTGTTTATAACAAATAAAAAATTTAGATAAATTAAAATAAAAACATAATGAATTTATGCAAAAAGGAATTTATAAACTTGAAGTCTATTGCTTATACTCTTCAAGAGATATCCAAAAATCAGATGTTAATATTAACACTAATTAATGTAATGAACTTTTGTTATATAGTGATTTGGATATTATTTATTACAATATCTATTCCGGTGTTTACCTCTTTAATTTTTAATCACAACTCAAAAAGCTACATGCAAATAGTTATAATTGAATTTGAACCTGTTTAACGAATTATTCCTCTTCAGTTGCATATATCATATAATTTATTTCAAAAAACATTTGCTTCAAAACAACAACAATGTCGCTCTCCACTAGGTTTTGGTTTTCTGTCTCTCATTTCATTCATTCTTTGTTTCATAACCCCACTTCTCTTCTTTCTTTCCATTCGCACTCTCAGCCACCTTCCATTCAGTATGTTGATGATGCCGTTTCCCAATTCCATCTCATGCTCTCTATGCTTCATACACCACCCATGATTGAATTTGGCAAGATTTTAGGATCCCTTGCAAAGATGAAGCATTACTCTACTGTTATTTCCCTTTCTAAACAAATGCAACTTAAGGGTGTTTTGCCAGACCTTGTTAATTTGAACATCCTCGTTAACTGTTCTGCCACTTGGGTCATGTCAATTTGGCTTTCTCCGTTTTGGCCAGTATTTTCAAATTGGGTTATCTGCAAATTCAATAACCTTGGCAACACTCATCAGAGGTTTTTGTGATAAGGGTCATGTCAGGGAAGCACTTCTATTTCATGATAAGCTATTAGCTCAAGGATTTCAGCTCAATCATCAAGTTTGTTACGGGACTTTGATCTATGGGTTTTGTAAGATAGGAGAAACAAGAGCTGCCATCCAATTGCTTAGAAAGATTGAAGCTAAATTTATTCAGTCTGATGTGGCAATGTACAACATTATTATTGATACTCTGTTTAGAGATAAACTTGTTAGTGAGGCTTGTGATTTATATTCTGAAATGATTGTTAAGAGAATTTCCCCTGACATTATCACCTACAACACACTCATTAATGGCTTTTGCATTATGGGTCGGTTGGTAGATGCAATGTGTTTCTTGAGTGAAATGACATCAAAAGACATCAATCCCGATCATTATACCTACAGTACATTGATGGATGCACTGTGTAAAGAAGGAAAGGTGAAAGAAGCAAAAAATGTGTTAGCTGTGATGATGAAAGAAGGTCTGAAACCTAATGTTTGTACTTATAACATTTTAATAGATGGTTATTTCTCAGTAAAACAAGTGAATAATGCAAAACATATATTCAAGTTTATGACTCATATGGGAGTAACCCCTGATCTCCGTAGTTACAATATCATTATCAATGGATTATTTAAGAATAAAGAGGTAGATGAGGCCATTAATCTCCTTGAAGAAATGAATCAGAAAAATAATATTGTTTCTGATACGGTGACTTACAATACTTTGATTGATGGTTTGTGTAAATCTGGGAGAATTTCGAATGCTTGGGATTTTACTCAGGAGATGCATGATAGAGGTCAACCAGCAGATGTCATTACCTTCAATTCTCTAATGGACGGTTTATGCAAAAACCATCATTTTGAGGAGGCAATTGCATTGTTCAACAAAATGGAAGAGCAGGGAGTTAAGTCAGATATATACACATCCAATATATTTCTTGACGGACTATGCAAAAGTGGTAGACTTGAAACTGCATTACAACATTTTCAATATCACTTGGCTAAAGTTGACTGTCTAGATGTCTACACATATGGTATTATGATCAATGGTCTTTGTAAGGAGGGATTGTTTGATGAGGCACTGACCTTGCTGGCAAGAATGGAAGACAATGGTTGCATTCCTGATGCAATAATTTTTGAAACAATGATCCATGCTTTCTTTGAAAAAGATGAGAATGATAAGGCAGAGAAACTTCTTCAAGAAATGGTTGCAAGAGGCATGCTGTGAGAATAATCGAGATGTTTTCTTGCTACATTAAACTATTTTAGGTGGTTTGGATTTTATTTTCTACTTATGGTCGTGAGTACAAAATGTTTGAATGAGTTCTTGCTACTAACTAGCTTACCAAGTATCACAGATTGTAGTATAGTTAGTTTTATATCTGATGATGGTGCTACTTTATTTGGATAGAAACAGAGGAAGGTCAGGGTGTATCATAGTACCTGCTGCCTCCTCCTTTTCACACGATTTTCCTTCCCGTTGACTCTATTACACTTTACATGGCAAAGTGCAAAAACTTTTCATGACTTGTTTGGAAGAAATTAGTTTTATGGAGTTATAGATAGAGTAGTCTTTATTATTTTTATTATTAATATTATTAATTGTTATGCTTCGTATGTTGAAAAGAAAAATGGACTTTACTAGCAAAATTCATGAACCCACACCTACATTCACGAACATAAATGAAAAAATTGAACTAACTGTTTAGAGCAAACAATATTAACAACATATTGATTATATAAGACAGGAGACAAGGTGTTTTCATGGTTGGAAGTGAAGAAAGATGACTAACTCGGGACAATTCCAATCCCCAGGACGGTTCTTTGGCCTTGACTCTGGACAACGTCAAACATTTTGTGTTCTTTGCATAATTCATGAACCCACTTCTACATAAACAAAAAATTTGTGAAAGTGTGAAACTGTATTGTAACTGGTAAAATCTAGTACTTGGATATCAAAATATAGAAATGGGTTGTAAAATGGTTACCATAATGATTTCTGAAAGTTATCATTAATGTTTATATGTGTCTCACCTCGTGTCATTTTACTTTCCTTGAACATTATGCTACGTCAGTGATAAATTTATCATTGTTATACTCTTTGTCATGTTAGAGGTCAACATATTCTTAGTGTCTTTAGTTAATTATGGACAAACAGGTGATATCAGAAAGTTATCATTAATGTTTAAATTTATGGATGATTATTGTACTGTGAGGTGACATGTGTCTCAACCTCATGTCATTTTGATAAATTTATCGTTGTTACACTTCATGTCACGTTAGAGGCTAACATACTCTCAATGTCCTCGGTTAATTATGGATAAACATATGTTTTTGAGCTTGTAATGTCACCAATTCCTTTGAAGCAATTATTACCTGATGTAATTATTACCTAATGTCAGCAATTTCAAAAATCAGCATAATTGCTCTGCTAATCTGAGTGTACACGTTACCTCCTCATATCCTATAATTAGGGAAACAATTCCTCATATCCTATAATTAGGGAAACAACGTTCAGGAAGTATCTTTAGACTTTTATCTATTCTTACTCTCACAAATTACCCATACTGACTTAAGCATAGGATGGTCGTTACAAATACACCCCCTCCACAAGAAACTACTCAAACATCTCGGACTTACCACGCCATCAAAAGACAACACCTCGACTCAATCCACCTCAATCTCATGTTCACTTCCACTTCAGCACTAGTTCTTGGAAAGAATAATTATAAAAATTTTAATTATTGACATGAAATAGATTCATCTATAATCGGAAGCAGAAACAAAATGTGATCAATGGGATTTCCTTGATAGTAAAATAGGGGACTCAGTCTCCTTCTTGATCTCAACTTTTTTAGTATTGACCTCCCTCTTCGGCCCGTCTGTTTTACATTTCAGACACTGTGTTTCTGGAAAATTTTTAAAAATTACATCTGTAGCAAAACCAAAGAGCAACTGTCAGGAGGCCATAATACTCCAAATAAGGCACTTCATATAGTTCTATTGTTATTAACTGATGTTATCAGGTTCTTTTTGAAAAGCAAGCTAGCAAGAAAATTGACCATGACTTACAAGAAAAGCTAGTAAGAAACTATAGGACTTACTCAGGACAGGTCCAATCTCCTTCCTTCATTTGAACAGTAGACTGGTTAATATCTTTTGGCCTATCTTCACTACAGTTCCAGGATGATAGGCAGAACTCATTTTCAGCCTTGTTCTCTGTCATTAACTAAAGAAGAGGGAATGCCATGAAGATGAACAATCTCTTATGCAAAAAGCTCTGCCACAGTCCTAGCAGTGTAAGGGTGTTTTACCAGGATAAAGTGCCCATACTTAGACAATCTATCAACAACAACTAGAATGGCCTCAAACCTTCAAGACTTAGGTAAACCTGTGATAAAGTCAAGAGAGATGTCATCCCAAACCAAAGAAGAAATAGACAAAGGCTGAACTCAAGTAGCAGCATATTTTTGTCTCTGACAGATATCATAATCTCTAATGAACTCAAGCACCCTCTTCTTCATACCCATCCAGAAAATGTTCCTAGCAAGTCTTCTATATGTCTGTAGAAACCCTGAATGGCTACCCTCAGGAGTAGCATGGAATTCCTCTAACAACTGAGGAATAATTCCTCTGAAAGTCGCAATCTTCTGATTTAACAATTCCTTCAAACTTTTCTGGTCTGAAAAGATAGTAAATTTTCTTCCAATCGGTTGCTTCTGCTGCATGAGGACAGCTCCAATCCCACTACGCGAGGCGTCACACTCAATCAGGTAATCTCAACACTGGATTCTCAATCAGGCCATTCTAACACACTGTTCACCTTGGTAGGATCCGTGGTAACACCTTCTTTAGAAATTATATGGCCAAGGTATTCAATCTGGTCCTTACCAAAACCACATTCTTAAGGTTAGCTGCAAACTAATGTGATTTAAGAACCTCCAACACCTCAGATAAGTGTATCAAGTGAGTGGACCAATCCTTACTATAGACTAATATATCGTCCAAAAAAACTAGGACAAATTGCCGTAAAAACCTGGTTCATAGTGGATTGGAATGTGGCTGGTGCATTCATTAGTCCAAAAGACATGACCAAAGACTCATAGTGACGCTCGTGAGTTCTAAAAGCTGTTTTGCCAATGTCCTCTCACACGTATCTGATGGTAACCAGAATGTAAATCCAATCTAGAAAAGAAGTTCATGCCATGCAGCTCATCCAATAATTCATCCATCACAGGGATTGGGAATTTATCTGGCACTGTAACTTTATTTAATTCCCTTAGTCCACGCACATACGCCATGACAAGTCCTTTTTCTTGACCAAAATAACTGGGCTAGAGAATGCACTGGCACTGTGCCTTATAATTCCTGGTTTCAACCATTCCCCTACTTCCCTTTCTATTTCATCTTTGTGATGGTAAGGGAACCTATATGGCCTCACACTCACTGGAACACTTCCAGGATACAACACAATAGAGTGTTCATTAGCCCTCCTGGTAAGGAGGGACTGTTTGATGAGGCATTCACCTTGCTGTCAAGAATGGAAGACAATGGTTGCATCCCTAATGCAATAACTTTTGAAACAATGATCCATGCTTTCTTTGGAAAAGATGAGAATGATAAGGCAAAGAAATTTCTTCGAGAAATGGTTGCAAGAGGCATGTTGTGAGAATAGTTTTTCTTGCTTAGTTAAACTATTGTTTGGATTTTATTGTCGTGTGCCTAACCTCTGTGATGTTCTATATAACTTGAATGATGGTTGTTTGGTTTATCCTAGGATTGATGATGAACTTGATTTTCCCGTGTATCTTTACCATGAAAGTTTGATTTCGCCACAATGTTAAAATCACCCTATCATCTATTGTTATGTATGTTTACGTAATTCTTTCTTGGACCATAATACACCAAGGCACTTCATATAGTTCTATTGTTATTAACTGATGTTATCAGATTCTTTTTGAAAAGGAAGCTAGCAAGAAAGTTGATCATGGCTTACAAGAAAAGCTAGTAAGCAACTGGAGGACTTTACTCTGAACAGGTCCAATTTCCTTCCTAACGGGTTGGCCTTGTTTGGACTTCGGATAAATTTCACCATATCCACTTGTTTCATTTAAGTGCTTATGAAAATTTTATTCAAATACCGTGGTACTGTATGTTTGGCTGTGCGTTAGGTAAATTTATTCTTAAAAAATATGCATGCTATTTAGTGTATGCGTGGTTGAAGAACCAAGGACTTGGAAAATGAGGGTTACGGAAGCATGATAACTTCATTTATGTGCCTTGTTGTGCTGGTGACTTTTGTTGAACAAGAGTCCTAAACATATGTTGATTTGAAGCTAACATGTGTGTGTTGGGAAAATACCGGCACAATTTCCCTCTTCTGTGTACTCAAAATTAGGCATTATGCGGAAGCGAAAATTATAATAACAACGCCAGAAAATTTTAGCGTGGAAAACCTTCTCAATAAGGTAAAAACCACGGGACCCATAGGCCTCTTAAATCTCCACTATAACAATAATGGGAATACAAATACAATAACAATTGTATCTTCAATTTGTGGATAACACTCACAAATTGGCTTACTAATTTTTCTCTCTTAGAAAACACACTCTCTAAGGATCTCCTTATTTTTCTCTCACTCTCTTGTGAGGATTGCCTAACACAATATTTGCTGTGTTGCTTGTGTGATCCCCGTGGGATGAATTGTTGCAGCAAGCCTTCTCCTTTTATAGGAGAAGGAAATTGGAACTGTTCATCAAATTGGCACTATTCATCAATTTGATACTGTTCATCAATTTGCCATCGAAAGTTTCTGCCAATTTTGACTATGCTGCCAACTATGCTGCCAATTTTGACATTGTGCTGCCAATTTTGATTTCTGCCAATTTACTATGCAGCCAATTTTGACATTCTGCCAATTTACTATGCTGCATGTTTGGCTGGACCTCACAGGGAAATATATATGGATTAATTTGGGGTTAATGCTAAGCCTGCAATTTCTTTACAGACTTCTATCTTCTCTCTTGGTAGAGGTTTTGTCATTGTTTGCATTCCTTCCCTATTGTCAATGATGGCCTTTAGAGCTTCCATCGCCATGACAAGTTTTGAACTTCACATTGTCGTCGATATGCTCTAGTCTTTGTACCGCCGTTTCTGATAGCTCACATCAACGGAACACGCAGCCTAGCCAAACTTGCTAGGGAGACTTTCGATACAAGGGATCTCAAAATGAGATCCACCTGACATTCACTTAGATCCACTCCGATCATTGCATCACTCTGAGCTGGTCATCGGCTCTGCTACCACTTGCTAGGTAACTCGGGGTTTGGGTTGTTCTCTTCAGTCTTGAGTTTGAATACCCACTTATTTTTTAATACATTTCCTGACTTTGTTCTGACTTGTCAGGTTGTTCCATCTCATCCGGTTGCTCTACCTGATGAGGCTGTAATATCTGATCAGGTTGCTCATTCCTTTGAGGAATCTCTCCCCCTGACTTGTGTACCACCAAGGTCTTTCTCCAAGAATCTACACTCAGACCTTATGTGGTCTGGTTTTCCACAATAATAACAACTTAGTCTAGTGTGAGATTTGGATCTACCTTGTGTCTTTCCACAACCTCCTTTTTCACTATTCTTACTCCTTCCTCTGTTGTCAACAATGTTGGCTTCAAACTGATTGTTCAAGCCCCTTTCTCTCCGTCTTGATTCTTCATTAAGCAAACTGTCTGCGACAGAATCCATGCTTAGCTTTCCATCTGGAGCAGAGTTGCTAAGAGTGACAACTAGGGTGTCCCAACTCTCAGGCAAAGAGCTAAGGAGTAGAAGAGTTTGCAGTTCATCATCTAGCTTCAGATCTGTCTTTGCTAGTTGGTTCACAATACCTTTGAAGGTATTCAAATGTTCGATCATATTTTGATCGTTCGAGTACTCCAACTTCACCAGTCGTCTGACAAGGTGAGCTTTGTTTCTGGGCGTCTTCTTTTGAATCAAGGATTCAAGTTTTGTCCACAACTCATACGCGTTGGTATAAGTTGATACATGCTCAAACAAACTTCTGTCAATATGTTTTCGAATCACAGCTACTGCTTTCCGATTTTGGAGCTCCCATTCTTTGTCCTTCATCTCCTCCGGTTTATTCTGGTGAGTGATTGGCTCATGTAAATCTTTACAGTATAAATGGTCTTCCATCATCGGCTTCCAATAGGAGTAGTTATCTGCAGTTAGCTTGAACATATCTCCAACATGAATGACAGCTTCTTCCATCTTGAGTTACACAGGAAATACCGTACGTATGAATAGTGTTATACTGTACGTATGAATAGTGCTATACCGTACGTATGAATAGTACCGTATGCCGTATGAACAAGCATCGTATGTCATTATACCGTATGCCGTAGTATAATAACCGTAGTATGCAAACGAGGTCTCGGATATGTTCCCAGGAAAGAGAGGTGGGTCACAAATGGACACGCTTAAATACCAAGTCTTTCCTTAGCCAGAACTTTCTTGGACAACACTTTCACACCACCACACGTTATTTATTTTCAGCAATAAGAATTATTCTTTTCTGATGTGGAAGATCAGACAATGCTGCAACCACAGAGCATACTAAGAATTTTTCTTTATAAATCTGGCACCTAGTATCCCAGAACTCTAATGAGCTCTGATATCACTGTTGGGAAAATACCGGCACAATTTCCCTCCTCTGTGTACTCAAAATTAGGCACTATGCGGAAGCGAAAATTATAATAACAACGCCAGAAAATTTTAGCGTGGAAAACCTTCTCAATAAGGTAAAAACCACGGGACCCATAGGCCTCTTAAATCTCCACTATAACAATAATGGGAATACAAATACAATAACAATTGTATCTTCAATTTGTGGATAACACTCACAAATTGGCTTACTAATTTTTCTCTCTTAGAAAACACACTCTCTAAGGATCTCCTTATTTTTCTCTCACTCTCTTGTGAGGATTGCCTAACACAATATTTGCTGTGTTGCTTGTGTGATCCCCGTGGGATGAATTGTTGCAGCAAGTCTTCTCCTTTTATAGGAGAAGGAAATTGGAACTGTTCATCAAATTGACACTATTCATCAATTTGATACTGTTCATCAATTTGCCACCGAAAGTTTCTGTCAATTTTGACTATGCTGCCAACTGTGCTGCCAATTTTGACATTGTGCTGCCAATTTTGACATTGTGCTGCCAATTTTGATTTCTGCCAATTTACTATGCAGCCAATTTTGACATTCTGCCAATTTACTATGCTGCATGTTTGGCTGGACCTCACAGTGTGAATACATGTACATTTATGGATGTATATGTATGTGTGAGGTGCTGGGAAATGGTTGTATGTTTGTGATTTCTGTATGATGTACCAAAACTTCGTGAATGTGATAAGGCTGAAGCTAGAGTTTCAATGTTAGAATGAGCTCTTAAGTGCAAGAGTGTTATAGAGATTGTGTTAAATCCTCTTTAAAAGAATTAATAATTGTTTTTACTTGGAGTCACATGTCTGTCCTAACAAGTGAAATAAATGAGAGACGAATATAGGTCGATTTGAATGGTTTGGATGGGTAATCTTCATTTGAATGTGTGAGAGATGGTGTGTACATGGAAAGATACTTTGATGTTTAAGTTAGTATAAGATCGAATTGTTCAAGATAGTGAGTAGAGAAAATATGAATGTAAAGAAAATGAAAGGTAAAAGTTATAAAGAAACTTCCTATAGTATTTATAAAGTGAAGGAAAATCTTAGGATAATATGCCGTCATTAATAAGAGGATTTTCTATGTCAGGCCGCCGCTGATCTATTATGTCATAATGATCCTTAAAATATTAACATTTTAGATTAATTTCATGACACATGTTATTCTCTGTGAACCCAATCTGAATAATAAAAGATTAACGTGATCATTTTAACATAAGACAATTAATACAACATTAAATATTATATTAATTACACTCGTAAGGTACAACAATTACTAATAGTTAATATTAATCAATAAAAATTCCAATTAATATTCTCCTTAATATATTTAAAAAATCTAAAACTATACTTAATTATTACTATGAAGTTACCTAAGACAAATACATGTACATAGATGAATATTTCAAAATTAAAACACGTGAAGCATGCCATTTCCTCCTTTCTCTTCATTGTACAAATGTTTGGATGAAATAATGGTCAAGTAATGTCAAATTTTAGAGAACAAAAAATCATCAAAAGCTGAACATTCGTTAAGCATGAGATCTTATCTTTACCAAAAACTAAATGTGTCTCCCTTTGTTTTATTGAATATCCAGAAAAGTGTTTCACATGACATAACATAACCACTAGCTTGTTGATGAAAGAAAAGTTTCATTAAGAGAAAGAGAGTGAAACTTTTTGCTTTGCAATTAAAGTTTCCTTAGCAGCTTTAGACTACAAAGCGTGCTAGTCTTCCAACACAGCTCGGAGCTCAAAGCCTGCTAAAGAAAAAGTTAGGTGAATTTGCATAGAGATTCTTAGAATGTTATGTAACCTTTTTCCATTGAAATATTTAAAATATAAGACTTTGCATTACATCTCTATTCTCATGTTATTCATATTGAATTTTACTTATACTTTTTTTGAATTTTTCTTTTTAGTATTGCATATAATTCCTATTTTTTTAAGTTTATAGAACAGATTTTTCTCATATGATATCCGATGTAATATTTTTTAAATAATTAAAAAAATTGTACAAAGTAGTATAAAAAATCTAATAAAACTTCTGGAGATAATAGTGCAATTTACTACATTAATGTGCCCTTCAGATTGCATGTGGTCTACCATCTTACATCCTTGGAAATAAAAAAATTTGAAAAATCTTGGAGAACATTTAGAAGGGTCAAAAAAATATATAAAAATATGAAGAATGGTCAAAACACTTTCTTATATAAAGTTTCAGAGCTTATATATATATTTTACAGCTTGAGTCTGTGGGGGACAGTTATACATGCATAAAAAAACTCAATCAAACATAAAATATTTAGGGCAAGTTGAGTATTGCTGCATTAAAATGATGATATTTGAATATATCATTTTAAAAAAAAAAATTGGTACATTTTATTTTTCTCTGTCTTATTCTTTTTATATGAAATATTATATTTTACATGTATGATCTCATTGATAAAAATATTAAAATTAATTGTATCATTTAAATCTAATTTATATTTAAAAATTATTAAAAAAAATATAAACCAACACATCTCCTTACAAAAATGAAAACAATGAATCCTATGGAAATTATTCAATGATAAAAACAAAAATGCCTCATGACCCCTATACATCCCTAAAAGAAAAGGTGTAAATAGCATATGATTCATTTCCATGATTAGGGTTTAGGAGGAACTAGTAAGAGAAGAATAAAGGTTGCAACAACTGCTGGTGGAAATAATTAAGATATGGCCACTTCTGCATTACACATTGAATAAGAACCCTCCCAATCATGTGAAATTTCTAACCATCCCCTACACTCTCAATGCCATGTAATAAATACATTTTACCTACTCATCTTCCTACATGCTAATCCAAACATCACACAACAACAAAATAATAATCTTGAAAATAAAAACACAGAATCAAAATTTAACAAGATTAACTGTGTATTTCACCAATCATTTACAAAATTAATTTTGAGTAAAAGTAACTGTATATAGTTAAAATTAGCATTCAAAGATGTGATTTATGCTTAAATGTATTTTCAACATAGAATATACCTAAAATCATTTCAACTCATAATCAGTTCTAAAACAAAACTTAAGTCATCAATGTTTTGATTTTCATTACAAAAATACATTAACATAAAAGTAATTTTATCAATGTCTCAAGATCTGTATTATATTCATTTGTTACATTTACATTAAAATATACAAACGACATTTCTAACTCCATTAATAAGTATTTAACTAAAACATACTAACTTATATTTTAATATAAATCTGGATTATAAAAAATGAATCCAAACATGCTAACACCACACAAAACAAAACTACATCCTAAATCAAATGTGATTCTTCCATGAATGATTTGGTCATGATACAAAATGCTAATCCCTTCAGATAACTTCACTGAAGGGACAGTACTTTAGATCTAATCTAAGTAGCATACTGCCAAACTTTCCACAACCCCACCACTTTTCTTTTCTATTTTCTTTTAATCTTTTCATAGTATATTTATACCATGTATAAGAACCCCACTAACTTTTAGACTTTTACCCTTTATTTTTCTTAGCCTTTCCCTTTGGTTCATACACATATAACCTATGCTAACATCACATTCTCTTCTTTTTGGTTAGAGAAACAAGACACCTTTCTGCCATTCTCCTTACCTTAGACTCTTTCAATCTCAACTTAACAACACCATCATGTCATTGCAATTCACACTGCCATTGGCACTTTTTTTGTTCTTGTGCATTCTCTTCTTTCCTTGCTACTTTGGTCTCTCTAACTCTACAACAACAGCAACAACCACCCTTAACCCCATTTTGCTAACCCCATCAAAGCCTAGAAGCTCAATCCCTGCATTCCCTGAACAATCTGATGTTGCAGGGTGCCCTCTAAGCCTCTCAGATGAACTCTTTGATGGTATAAAAAGTGCATGTGGTGCCACCAAAAGTGGTGTGATCACAAACATGGAGCTTCACCACAGTAGGTGCTGTCCTGTGCTTGCAGCATGGTTATATTCTGCATATTCTGCCACTGCATTAGGTGTGACAGGCCATGGTTATGATGGCCATGGCCATGGCCATGCCACATCATCATCATCATCATCATATGACATGATGATGCCTTTGCTGCCAGATGACTCAGAAACATGTGTGGGTGAGCTGGGAAAGGCCTTGGAAGTGAGGGGAATTCAGCTGGCAAAGCCTAATGAGACTTGTGATGTTGTGTATTGCTTCTGTGGCATTAGGCTCCACCACTTGACATGTTCTGATGCATTTTCTGTTGGACAAAGTGGTGAACTTGTTGGAGATGCAAGTGTGAGAAGGTTGGAGAAGAATTGCTTGAGTAGTACAACAAATGTTAATGGCTTACCAGGCCTTGGAGGGTGCTCAAAGTGCTTAAATAGTCTCTACTTGGTGAGTTTTCCTTATGTTTATATTAAAAAAATGATCTTTTTCTCTAGGGTTTGGTCTCATGTTTTGGTGTTCTATTAAGTGTAGTTTTGTTTAGTTCATTGTGACTTGTTGAATTTGATGAATTTTTGGTTGGAAAAATTGACGAAGATCAAGATGGTTTGTGTTTCATCTTTATCTTCTTCACTCATGCTTGGTACTTGGTAAAGTTGTGTCTTTGCTTTTGTTTACTTGTGATGTTGGTTGCTTTCTAAGCTTTTGCACACTTCCTCACGCGCCTTTGGAGCTTTTGTATTTCACGAACCAATGATGGAAATGCAATAGTGGTACACTTTGTAGGGAAGCAACTATTTTTTTCCTGTGACATGTGAGAATTTAGGGTAAAAAACAGTCTCAACTATAATGTCTTAAAATTAAATAAACCTTGATATAGCTGGGAAATATTAAGTTTAATGTCTCTATCTTGGTGCTTCAAATTAAGTTGCAGTTTTTGATTCTTGGTATTAAGAGGATAGTTAAGTTAGCAAGCAATGCTTTTTGCTAATTCTCTTTTGGATTAAGCAGGAAAACGACTCAAAGAATTTGGTCTTGTGTGAAACAAGCTTTCTTTATTATGCCAAGTAGTGTCATTTGTTGAATGTTAAAGACCCCATAGAATTTGTCCATTTGAATGTTCTTATTATTAGCCTGTCCCAGCCATAAATGATTGTTTCTTAACATAGAATTTTTATTTTATTCTTTTTCTCTCTCTCATATGTATTGATGTAACATACAATTTTCAACTTAGCAACATACATTTTTGAGGATTAGATTACAACATCATTTGTGGCTTCTTTGGTATTTTTCGTTTTTGTTTCTGATTCATAGTTAGCAGTTTGCAGAATTGTTGTTGTTCCTTGTTCTTAAAATCCTTATAATCGTTTAGAATCTTAAACTACAACTGAAGTCTAATGTTAGGTGTAACAAATGTTTTTTTGTTGCATTTAAGAATGTTAATTAAGGTTGTTCTTACATTAGAAACATATCAATAATTGCATATTGTTACACTAACTAAAACTTCAATTAGGTAGTGTATTAGCCTTGATGTGCATCTGAGACCATTTCTCTATGAGTAGATGTTACACCAACCAAGATGTTATTTAAGAATCTTTGATGCACCAAATCCTTTTTGTGTAATCATTCATATCATATGCAACATCTTTTGATATTCTCATTGAAATATTACTTCTAAGCAGCTTAACAAGAAGACTTCAGGTTCAAGCAAAGCAGAAAACAGGACCACCAAGATCCACAACAAAGATTGTGAGCTAATGGGCTTGACATGGCTTCTGGCTAAAAACAGAACAGCTTATATGCACACGGTTTCTGCTGTTCTTCGCGCTTTGATGTTGAACAATGACGGTTCGAACCCTCGATCTTGCTCTCTAAACAGTGATGGAATGCCTCTTGCTGTGGACTCATCTGAAATCTCTGATCACTCTTCATCAACCAAACTCCATTTTTCTTTGTTATTGCTTTGTTTGTCAATACTAGCTATAAAGTTTAACATGTTATCCTCTTAGCTCTGATATGAAACAAAAGAGGGTCTCAAAGATGACATTTTGTAGATTTGGTTGAATTTCTATTTTGTTGCTTAGGATTTTTTTTTTTGGGTAACCAGTCATTTTTCGTCCTGAAAGTATAAAGTATTGTCATTTTAATCTTCAACTTTACTTCACAGTCAACTCCAATACGCAGCCAACCAGCCAACTCACTTGCAAAACATATACGTATTTCTCTCTTCACATTTTATAACTGGTTGTCTGCGAATTGCAGTTGTCTACCAAATATTTTTCTTTAATCTCTAAATGTGCAATCAATTATTCAATTTAATCTCTAAAAATGTTTACGTTTGGTGTATTTTAGTTCCTGAAAAGTATCTGCTTCATGTCATTCCAGTCATAAACTCTGAGAGCTAAAATGATAGTAAGTGATTAAATGACTGAAAATGACAATAAGTAGTGGAGATCATAGACAAAAATTATGGTAAGCACTTTTAGGGACTAAATTTAATTGCACTTTTAGGGGCTTTCTTTGAAATTTTATTCCTTTCAGATGCTAAAATGACATCCTTTTACACTTTCAGGATCAAAGTAATGATTTACCTAATTTTTTTCTCAGTTATTAATATCAATAGGGTGAGGTTTAATATTTGTCAAGGTTTTTATTTTGGTGTGGACCACCATAACAGAGACTAGTGGATTGTTTTTGGGGACAACATTTGGAAGCAGAGTCATTTATTAGTGTGGCATTTTTCATGACAGTTATGTGCTTCACAGGCAATTTATGCATTATGGAATGTCAACTTCCACACCAGAACACTTATCTTTTCTGTTGTCTACACTTAATGTGGTGAAGTTATGTTGCTAGCTAAATTATTCCAAGGACACTGACTTGTCAAGTTCAGTTGGAGAGAACTAAAATTCAACATTTTCATACTGATAAATTAAACACATCATAAAAACAGTTAAGGGCAACATGTTAATACATTCAACTGTTGAAAGTAAAAGAAAAAAATTTGCTGCTAAGGAAAGAAAAATATTTGATAGATAATTGAAATACGCAAATAATCAGACAACCAGTTATAAAATGTGAAAAGAGAGAAATATATATATGTGTATACGAGTGAGTTGGCCACTTAATAAAAAAAAATTGTTTTAATTCCTTAACTTAAAGGGAACTAATTATCATTTGCCACAAAATAATAGGTCTATAAAAAGTATGACGTAAAAATATTTTTGTTGATAGCCATTAGCCATGTCCAGGTTTATAGATTATGCTTTGTTCATTATAAATGTTGAGAATAATAGCACAAGAAAGGATTGGTTAAACAGATGAATGTTATTTAGTTTCTTTGATTTTTATCTTTCCAAATCTAAAATTTATGGTCTCTAACATTTATTTTTAAGTAAATAAATGAAATTTATTTTAAGATTATATAACTTTTTTTTTAGAAATATTGTATACTAACACACTATGCCATCTAGAAAGGTCAACTGATCCTATATTAAACATATAAGTACTTAATTAGTTTTTTCATCTATGAAAATCAAATATGGTGTCAATGACTTTATAATAATTCGTACATTCAATTCAATCAATTGAGTTAGGTTCTATTCACAAGTAATTAACTAATTTGCATAATTAATAGTAGAGAGGAAAATGAAGAATATAAATATGAGAGATAAAAATCACTCAAAGGTTCCAGCTTTTGGCACCACTTTTTCTATTTTCACTCCCCAATTATTTTGGGCCTTTTTGGAAACTATTTTGGGCACTATATGAACTATGAAGAATTTGGGCCTTTGGACACTATTTTGGGCCATAAAGAGTTATAACAATAACAAGTTATCTACATTATTGTATGTATATATAAGTTAATATCAGAAAAATAGAAAAAAAAGAAAACGCCCACCGTGGGGCTCGAACCCACGACCACAAGGTTAAGAGCCTTGCGCTCTACCAACTGAGCTAGACGGGCTTATTGTTAACAATTGAATTAAATTATTTGTATTACAAAATATTACTGACCCTTTGTTTGCTTGCAACTTATCTTTAAATTATTATTTTTCAAATTTATTACTAACTTTAATATTTCATACTGATAAATTACTTTATAATAACTTTAGTATTCTTTGGCATATTCAATTATATTTACTTATCATATTTTTATTTGCAACTATTTTCTTTATGGACCTTCAACAAAATTTATCATCAATCAAATTTTTATTATTCTAAATTTATTTATTTGTTTACTCTTGACATATAAACTTCAATTATGATGATATAAATAAATTAATAATATAATATTGAGATTAAAAAAATCTGCAGCAAACAAAATAAAAGCATCACGAATAATGTTAGCTGGTTTTTTTTATTTATATTTTCAAATCAGAATTAATAACATATGCATACTCTGTCGTAAACCATGCATGTATCTTTATTTGTTACATGAACTTGATTATAATATTCTTTAATTCTTTTATAACATTGCAATAACTTGTTTCTTTTAAGTACAAATTTGTGAATTTTTATATTGTAATGAGATTTAGTTACTGGACAACTTTGAAATATTTAAACAACCCATTATTGTTACTGATTTAAGGGGTTATTTTAGTTAGAGAAAAAAATCATATTATTATTACTTATTTTTTATTTTCAAAGATTCACACGTGAATATCAAAATATATATAAAATAATTAAAAAGGGTTAAATTGGTTAAAATGACTTCTTTAAAATCTATATAAAAAAAATCCTCCTTAACATTTTAGAAAATCTTTTAAAATTCTTTTGAAACACCCTGAACTTTTAAATTATCTCAATATGTCAATAACAATTCTTTCAAAAGTAAGTTAGAGTATAATGTAGAAATTAATTCAAACTATTTAGAGTACTTCTTCACCTTTGATTTAAGGACTATATCCATAGTACTTTCTAAATTACCTTAGGGTGGAGTTCTATTATTGCATAAATGTTTTACAAATAATTTAGACCACTATTTTTTAACCCTAAAAAAAGAATTAGTTGTATAAACACTATAAATACTATGATCAAGATTACAAGAAAACACCTATTTCTTTAATCTATCTTATCTAGAAAAAATCTATTCTAGATTTGCTAGTTAACACATTTACAACTTAACCTAAAAGATATTTAAAGAGTATAAAAAATAAGAAAGATATCATTTGATAATCCTTATATATAAACACAAATGCTTGATTGATTTGAAAGGATTTAAGAAAGATTATTTAATTTTTATTAAACAAAACTATTTTTCAATTATGATTTTTAAAGTCATGAAAATCGTGTTTCAATTATTTAAGTATAAAGAGTTTTAAAATTTTGAAATATGAGACATGTTATTATATGATGTAATTAATTATTTTAAAGTTTCGAAAACTTTGCTTCAACAAGGTGTAATCAATTATTTTTAATGCTAATTCAATTATCCCAAACAATTTTAACATATTTAACAAAATAGAATATATATTTCTTAAGCTAAAGCTTAAATTATGTTGACACATGTTATGTAAAATTACTTTAAAATATATTAAAAGAAGACATAACAGAAGTATTAAACTTTATAGAAAACATTACAATAAAGATAAAAAATATTGTAAAGATTTATCAATGTCTCGATATTTTAAATATAATACTACAAAAATATTTAGTAGATAATTAAAATATGTAAAAAAAATAAATTAATAAGAAAAATATGTATATGTATATATTTTATAAGTAAGTTGACCGATTAACTAAGTATTAAAATTTATTGCAAAATAAAGTTGCTAGTACTACGATTTAAAACACTTAAACAGTTATTTCATACATTATATTAACTATCTAATATATAATTTTTATATTAAATCTAAATAAATGATCTCTTAACTATTGTACTCAAACATCAAATTAATTTTCAAAAATCTATTCATACACATGCTTAATGATTAAAAAGAAATTATTCCAAACACTCATGAATGAATGGGCCAAAATAAATCTCAAATTGAAAGGCATTAGAAATGACACAGAGTTGTATGGTAGGTACGTTGAACTAGAGGTGTTGCATGATGATAACGAAAAGAAAGGATATGATTTTGTGGATATACAATTGGCCAAACATTCAAATTGAGGCTATCAAGTTTGAAATAGTGTTCAAGTTGAACAAAGTTTGATAATGAAAAGATTTGATTGAAGTTGTTGACTATACTAGGCTAGTTGTGTTGAAAATGATGTTGATCCTAATAAAGAGACACTGACTATGTGATATTTTGAGTTATTTTCAACAAATTCGTGGGGTGTTGTGGGCACTGTGAGTCACCATCTTACACTACATGCTCAAATACATTGACTAGCAAGTGGCAAGTTTTCAAAGATTCCTATAGAGACTAAGAACAATGCATTGATCAGTGTGTTTGTTTGTTTGCATGCATGAGTGCATGATTTCTTGTTTCTAGGGTGTGAAGTATTTCTCGATTTTGTGGATTTTTGTGTATGACCATGTGTGAGTTTATTTATTTATTTTTTTAATGTAGGAGTGGAATGTGTGTTCATTAATTTAATCTCTATTACAAAATTTATTGATGGATTTTAGTGATGTATCTTCTCTTAAACCTTGTTTATTCTATCTGCAAGACTTGAATGTTAAATGTTGTTTGAGAAATTCAACCAGCTATGCTTCATTGGGATCAATATAATATTGGTATATGGTTGATTATTCTTTGAGTTTAGGTGATTTCAAGATCATTTTTATAAATATATTTGATTATATATCTAGATCTAGCACGTTATGTAGACAGTTAAGTTATTTAAACATATTTTAAAAGATTCTTGTATTGATAGTGTGAATTTTTTAATACTATAACAGCCAATTACAAAATAACATATGTTAAAATAGTTAAGTGTTATTTTAAACGTTACACATGTGAAATTTGATTTATTCTCTGCTGTCTAGGTAAAAAATAGAATATTTAGTACACAATTTTATAAATTGTGAAGAAGAAAAAAATTAATAAAAAATACATATACTTATATATATTGAAGTTGAAAAATGTTTGATAGACAATTTTAATACAAGGTTAATCAATTAATTACTTGCAAAATAAAGAATAAAAAATTAATAAAAATACACGTATATTTGTAAATAAATGAGCGTTTGTTTATTAAATATTTCTAGAATCATGTACCAAACATTCCTCTAAAAAAATAATGTTAGCAATTAAATCCATTTAAAAATAGTAAAAGTATGAACTAACACATATACAAGAATGTGTTGAACTACTACACTTAGCCGGTTGATAGAAGTTGAAATAATATACATGAAATTTTAAGATCAATTTTTATCATCATTAACTAAAATAAAAATTAAAAAATATGCTTAAAATGGTAGATATTCATTAGTAGTACACATAATTTCACATTCCCAAGTAAAAGAATCTAGTTTAGTTAATCTAGAAGAGTGTATAAATTGTTACAAAATTTTAATTTAATATACTTATATTTTATTCTTCCGTTTAAAAAAAATCTAAATTTCAGACATATTTAAAAAATTAATAATAATCTCCTTTAATTTATGAGCACTTTCACTAAGACTTGGCAACCTTGTTTTTCATAGAAAACAAATTAAAAAATTTCGTGACACAGAACGACGACGCCGTTCACCACATAAACGGTGAGTTAAGGTTTTTAGTGACGGATGTGGAGCACCGTAGCCAATGCAATATGACATTTTAACCCTTCAATTATTGCAAAATGACAAATATGGTGACTTTTCTTGCCCCTAAAAAATGATCCAGTTTCTTCCATGCATGTCAATGCTGACAACAATAATATAGTCAACTTGAAACTTGTAATGATAAGATCAAACTCTTTTGAATTATATTTTCTAATTCAATTTTTATTCTTAGATTTTTCTTGGTAAATATATCTGATTGAAATGGTAAGGATTTTCTATAGTTTATGTTTTTAATTATGTTCTTGATGTGAAGTATTTATTAATGTCTTTTCCTATTCTTATAAATGTTTATTTAGAAGATAAATTTATTAATACTTTTTCTTGTATATTCATATTTTATATATCTTTTATTTTCATGATAGGAGGATAAGAATATGGTATATTGTTTTAAATTTTAAAATATACTTCTAAAAATATTAAAATATTATTTTAAAAATATCCAAGAAGATTTTTTCCATATTATATTTTTAAAGACATTACTCAAAATTATAAAAAAAATTCTCGAAAGAGGGAAGTTGGACTCATTTATAATTGAATCAACATTATATTGATTAGACATTGATATTTCATCATAAATATTTCTGTAATTAGCTTAGTAATTTTTTTATAAGTCATATTTATTTTAATTTTTAATTGATTGGCAGTGAAATTTTTTTATATCAATAATTTATAAAAATTATATTATTTTAACTTTAAAATAAATATAATTATGATTTGATTATTTAGTTTTAATTAAAGTTATAATAATCGTGTAAGTATAAATATATAACTAAATTAAGTATAAACTAACATGATTTTTTTTAAAAAAAAGATAAAAGTAAACATTGAAATATTATGCTACTTATATTTTTAGTCGTGATATTTAAAATAGTATAAAAACATTAAAAAAAACAATAGTAAAATAATATAAACTTTTCTTTCCTTTATTATTTCTAAACACTGATAAATAAAAATCATTAAAAATAAATCTTATATACAGTAAATATATATAATACATAAGATTAATTTCAATAATTTTTATTTCTTAGTTTTTCCCTTTGAAGCTTCACACAATTAATATATACAACTATTTGTTATATATATATTAAAAAAATTATTATATATTATCTACTATGGTCAAACTTAGAAAACGAATAATTTCAAAAGCATCTTTAATCTTCAATCTCAATCATTGTTTTAGAATAATAATATATCTATAATTGTAGTTTTTTTATGCATCGATGGACAAAAGATATTCTGATAAATTATAAACAATTTCTTTTCATCCTTCATATTTCCATAAAAGTATCAAGTTATAATGATTGTGTCTTCAGTCAGATCAGATCCTCTCCTGATTGATTTTTTAATCAATACTTTAATTTCATTCATAAAATTGTCTATGAAAATTTTCAAATTTAATGGATAAGGAAGAATGATTATTTTGCTCGAAAAGATCACTTATAAGGTTAGTATATTATTATATATTGATTTGAATATATCATAACAATATTAGCTATCATGTAACTATTTATAACTAAATTAGCATTTTATTCATAGTCTTATCAAGAGTTTTTGTTACGTGTACAATGGTCATGTTTATTACCTAATTAATTATATATTTATATATTTCTATAATATTAAATTGTTGTATATAATAGTGTTTTTTAGAAGAGTAATATTATTGAGAAAATATATAATTATCTCAAAAAAATGTTTTTTTCGGTGACTATTTAGCTAGTATTAGAATTGATGACCAAATAATTTTGTAATAATAAATTATATTCAAAATTTGAGCTAAAAATTAATAGAAAAAACCTATATCTAAAAGAAATTACAAACCATACTTTAAAAAATTACATTTTGTTTTCTCAATGAATATCTTAGAAACATTTGTTAACACTTTTTGCATATAATAGGTAAATCCCATTTCACTTTGAAATTACATTTATCATTTCTTATTATGTTAACATCACTTTTATACTTTGTTAAAGAAGTTTTAATGTAAGATAACATTAATGTAATATTTATACATTAATCCTCTTATCTTTGTTAATGTGGATTAGTGAGATTGAAGTAAAAATACATAATTTTGGTTTCACAATGGTAACAAAAGAAGACTTGGCCCACCACCCAATCAACAATGGTCCCATTGATCATGATGTGTTGCCAAAGAGAAATTTAAAAATTTATTTCCCAATTTATCTTTTTCATGTGACAAATCTGCCATGTCCACAAACGTGGCCTATAAATGGAGCTTCAATGAAGTGATCACTAACACACTTCATAGAATCTTGGTGAGTTGTGTATGTGAGTGAGTGAGAGAGAGAGGTTAAACAATGGTGTCTCTAACACCAACATTAAGGTTCCTATGTTGTATATTGTTGGTTATCCAGTGTGTTGCGGGTGCAGGTGGGACAGCAAAGCCTGAAACGGTGCGTTTTGACACAGGAGGGTTGAGTAGAGATGTGTTTCCCAAAGGGTTTATTTTCGGAACAGCAACTTCTGCTTATCAAGTTGAAGGCATGGCTGACAAAGACGGTCGAGGCCCTAGCATTTGGGATGCTTTCATCAAAAAACCCGGTTCGATTCTCAAAACTTTCTCCCTTTTACTTTTATCATTTTCAATCTAATCTTTTATTAGTTCGAGAAAAATATTCGGTAAATAATTACATACGATAAATGAAAATTTATCAAATAGAAAAAAAATAGAAAAAATTAACAAAAGAAACGGTAAATGTAATAAATGAGTTAGTTAACTGGTTTAGTGCGTGTTAGTTACCGCATATTTCTCTATTTTATTTTAGTAGACTATTTCAATATACAAACAATCATGCAATAACATGAGAAATGGAAAAAAAGAAAGAGAAAAAATTATCAAAAAAATCAGTATATTTTGTGAGTTAATTAACTAGTTTACTATGCCTTGATTTGCCGCATATTTTTCTATTTTATATTAGAATGTACATATAATTATTTAAAAAAGAAAATTACTTTAGAATTTTTCTTAGTAGAATTTTTTTTATATGTTCAAATCTTGCTGAATGATTAATACATAGAGACTATTATTTTTATGTGTGATTGGATGTAAATGAATTTCGATAATTCATTATCAATTAATCTTTTTAATATTTTAAAAAATAGTATTTTTTAACGTTAAATCTTTAAAAGAATCAGATTGAATTGATGTTTTTTAACTTTAATATAGTAAAGTAGAAAAATATTGAAATCTAAAAGTCACAAATAGATATGAAGTGTTATCAATTATTGAAAAATTGCATTTGTATATAAATTTATTTAAGTTTTTGTGTGATAATAAAAAATTATATTCAAAGAGAAAAAAATGTTATTAATTTTTTTTATACCTATAGCTTAATGTAAATTTGAAAAGGATTTTTTTTAAATATGAAATGTTGTTTGTTTCAATTCAAAACAGGTATTGTCGCAAATAATGGCACGGGAGAAGTTTCAGTTGATCAGTACCATCGTTACAAAGTAAGTGAATTTAATTTTTTAAATATGAAGATTTAATATTTTCCCTTTTGGAGAATTTTCAAATATTGATTTCTTTCTATGATTAGTTGAATAATGAAGTTAAATTGTAAATCAAAACTCTAATAAAATAAAATTTATTTATGAATGTCCTCTTTCCAATAGTAAAATAGATTTTAAAAAATATTTATTGTCATTTTATTCCATGAATTTAACTATTTATAAGAAATTCATATGTAACTAACTAACTTGGGTTGTGTATGTATTGAGATTGATTTATACCTCAAAGTATGTTTAATTTGACAGGAAGATATAGATCTCATGGCCAAGCTGAATTTTGATGCCTACCGGTTCTCAATCTCATGGTCCAGAATTTTTCCAAGTAATTTAACAATATTTGTTTTACATGTTGCAGAATTTTGCCAAGTAATTTAACAATATTTGTTTGACATTTTTACTTTCACCAATTCTGCAGATGGAACTGGCCAAGTAAATTGGAAAGGTGTAGCATACTACAATAGGTTGATCAATTACTTACTAGAAAAAGGTACCTTTTGTTGTAGTATACATAATGTTTCAAAGAGAAAATATCATTAGCATTAAGTAAAAGAAATTTATATCTAATCACAAACAGTCATATATGATAAGTATGTATATATTTTGACTTTTATATCTAATCACAAACTCTTATTTGAAATGTAGTGTTAATAACTCATTGATTTTCTGACACTATTGCAGGTATTACTCCATATGCAAATCTCTATCACTATGATCTTCCTTTAGCACTTGAGGAGAGGTACACCGGATTATTGAGCCGCCAAGTTGTGTAAGTACCAATATATATACAACAATAGAATTGGATTGATACATATTTTAGAGAAATGTTTGATAGACAACTCCAAAACGAGACAACTCAACAACTACTTATCAGATATATACGTTTTATCAGTTAGTTGGCTGGTTGACTGTTTGATTGCGTAACATTACTCCATATTTTATCAGATTGATATTTTAGATGTATATGTTTTATTAGTTAGTTGGCTGGTTGGCTGCTGTATTAGAGTTGGTGGCGTAACATCATTCCATATTTTATCAGATTGATATTTGAAGTTTGATAAAAAAAAAGTATCTGTTTACATGTTTATACTGCAATTGTATACAGGAAAGATTTTGCCGATTATGCAGAATTTTGTTTCAAGACATTTGGAGACAGAGTTAAGAATTGGATGACATTTAACGAACCACGTGTGGTGGCTGCTCTAGGCTATGATAATGGTTTCTTTGCCCCTGGAAGATGCTCAAAAGCATATGGGAATTGTTCAGCTGGTAACTCAGGCACTGAGCCTTACATTGTTGCCCACAATTTGATATTATCACATGCAGCTGCTGTTCAAAGATACCGAGAGAAGTACCAAGTAAGTATTATTAGTATATCTAGTCTTTCTGTTTAAGGATCTAATTGGTATGCATGGATAGTGTGAAAGAGTTTTACTTAGTCAATTAGTCATTCAACCATGATTCACACTTTATAGTATGTTTGTTGACTTTTATATAAATACCTTAAGAATTATACTAATCATAAAATTCTAATTGAATGACAGGATAAAAAGTTTTATACCGTGTATAGCAATTAGACTATTTGTTTAATGGATTCACTTAAGGTGCTAAATTGTTATTTTGTGGTGATGAATGTGCTTGGTTTAGGAAAAGCAAAAGGGAAGAATTGGAATCCTATTGGATTTTGTTTGGTACGAGCCTCTTACAAGATCAAAGGCTGACAATTTAGCAGCTCAAAGAGCCAGAGACTTCCATGTTGGATGGTAAAAATATTTGAATCACTGGAAAAACTTTTACACTGACAATGCATAGAAATTAATCTCTTTGTATATTTTGGATCCTATGAAAAATATTTGGTAGACAACTGCAATACGCAGACAACTAGACAACTAGTTATAAAATGTGAAAAAATTAATAAAAAAAAATATATATATATATATATATATATATATATATATATATATATATATATATATATATATATATATATATATATATATATATATATATATGATCTATGAGTGAGTTTGCTGTATATTGGAGTTGATTACGAAATAAAGATGGGATTCTACATTACATGTTCAAGTATTTAGTTATGAATGTAGATTTTTTGCCTTTGAAGACTTTCACACACACACTAACAATATTAGTGTTTGATTTCACTAGGTTCATTCATCCCCTTGTTTATGGAGAGTATCCAAAAACTATCCAAAACATTGTTGGGGAAAGACTTCCCAAATTCACTAAGGAAGAAGTTAAAATTGTGAAGGGTTCAATTGACTTTGTTGGAATCAACCAATATACTACATACTACATGTATGATCCTCATCAATCAAAACCTAAAGTCCCGGGATACCAAATGGACTGGAATGCAGGGTTTGCTTGTAAGACAATGCTTCCTTTAACCATGGATTAAAATACTTTCTGTGAATTTCCATAACTAACTCTTTTTTTCTGTTAATATGAACATTGAAGATTCCAAGAATGGAGTGCCTGTTGGTCCAAGAGTAAGTTTGAACGTAGTGAAAGATATTCATTATATAGATATACAAGTGCAACAACCATGCATTGACTAATTTATAATTTGAATTTTTTCAGGCTTATTCTTATTGGCTTTACAACGTACCATGGGGCATGTACAAAGCATTGATTTACATAAAGGAACGTTATGGAAACCCAACTGTGATCTTATCAGAAAATGGTAACATTATATATTAAGGCCAACTTTAAGAAAATGTCATGTATTTTCATTTTCCATTTTTATTCTTAGTTACAATACTGTTACATTATTTTCATTCTGATTATTGTTTCCAAGATTTGTACAAGAAACAGAGAAAATGACTTTTTGTTTTCTCTATTTCTTGTTGAAAACAAGATGACAGATTTGTAATTAAATTTTTAAAATAAAATATAAAATACAAACAAAAAGTGTTTCTCAGAATAGACCATTAACTTCTTACTTTGTCCTTTTCCATTTTTTGGCTTGGTGGCAATTAGTATTATGTTTATCCAATGTCATGTGACATATTGATGACATGTAGGCATGGATGATCCTGGTAATGTGACACTTCCCAAGGGTTTGCATGACACCACAAGAATAAACTATTACAAAGGCTATTTGACTCAACTAAAGAAAGCAGTTGATGAAGGAGCAAATGTGGCTGGATACTTTGCATGGTCATTACTAGATAACTTTGAATGGAGGTTGGGTTACACATCAAGGTTTGGCATAGTCTATGTTGATTTCAAAACCCTCAAGAGATACCCCAAGATGTCAGCATACTGGTTCAAGCAACTCAATGCCAAAAAGAAGTATTAATAATAGCTGAGTTGAACATGCATTTTCTTTGTTTCTAGTTGCTTCAGAGAATCATGTTTAAGTGGTTTTGGTTTAGTCAAGTGCTTTTGTAATTGTACTCATGTGACTTGATTAATGCAAGTCTTGGAATAAAATGGTCTCTTATGGCAATAAGTTACTTTATCTTAAAGCATCATATTGCTCAATGTTTTGCTTGTTTATGTAATTTCTTTAAAACATAGCTGGGTGGATGAAGCAGGTGACATGACTGTGTTTGTAGTTCTTCGTTTTGGCTTTGAAAGAGAAAGATGTTTATGAATCTTAACTTTTGAATAAATTAGCTTATAAGTAAATTCAATTCATTTTATCTTATTCTTTTCTCCCAAGTATTATTTAAATAAAAAAAATTTATCCAAATAAGACCAATAATGCAACCATCTGTTTAATGGTACTTGTTTAAAAGGGATTGAATAATTTAAAATCAAATTTGAAATAATTCCTAATTGATTAACTAGTCAAAATCAAACTAAAGAAATAAACTCAAAATTGCCGGAAAAGAAAGAAGGGCATGTACATAAATAATAATGAATGATTACACTCTAGAAAAGAAATTCAACAGAGTCTTGTTATTCCCAGTTTTCTTGCTGTTGCTTTTATTGGATCTCCTTTTACTTTCACTTCTTCCTTTCAAATCAGCAATTTTCTTACTCTCAGAATTTATACTTTCTTGGGATTCCATCATGCATATAGTATCAGATTTTTCTACTTCAGTGACTCCTGAAACCAGTTCAGTGACCTCAACTTTATCAAAGCTAATGTTCTGAAATTTCCTTTTCCTTGAAAGATTCTCAGACTCCTCTTCTTCAAATTTATCTGGAGACATGCATAAGTCAGTATATTCCATGTTGCTGGCAACACAAACTTTTTCAACAGTGTCTTTTGTCTGATATGTTTCCTCATTTTTCCTTATCTTGAATGGATTGTTGTCAGGAACCTTCAATGGAGTGTCATAAGATATAATGGCCTTTTCTTCAGTTCCGTTTTTTCCAAATGGCATGATTAGTTTTTGAAATATCAATGCTTCATTCGAATACTTATCTTTATCTGAGAGCTTTGCCACTGTAGATAGAGAGAAAGTGTTTATGACATGTTAAACATCAAAGATATAAACCATGCTAGTAAACATCTTCAATTTATATCACTTGCCTGTACTAATTTCTTTGGAGTAATTGGAGGCAATGATTGAAAAGCTATGCACTTTCTCCTTCTTAGAAGGTGCAGGAACTTCAGTTTTCTGGACTTCATCTATGTTTTGGAGATTAATGGGACTTAGAGGAAGTCTAGAACATTCAGACTTATCAAAGCCTTCCTTAGTTGATGGATTCAAGTATCCTTCAGCTATTGCAGAGACTATAGATGGAGGAATTTCTCTATTTGCATTTGGAATTGGTCAAGGAAAAAATGATACATTTCAACAAGCATAGATGTTAAAATTGACAATATATTTTTTTGGAAAGGCTAAAATAAAAAATATAAGACGCAATAAAGGATACGGTCCCAAGAAATCAAGTTTTCCATCAAGTGACTGGAGAAGATTTTGTGGAAGAGGCTTCATGTGCTTGAGTTCTTTAGCATTGGTATCATATCTACATAGATATTCCAGAAACAAATATGGTCATTGCTGAAAATTAACAAATAATCATTCTAAAATGAAGAAAGATCCTAAAACAAAGAGAGTTTTAGTATTGGCACATTCGAGCATGCTGAAAAACTGCTACAGCCTCTTGAAAGGATTTGGCATAATCTTTAGGCATTTGGTCTCCTTTCTCATGCTTAAGAACAGACAAGGCCTGTTGAAGAACTGATATATTAGCCACAGTGAAACTGAATATGAACCTTAATTCAGCTATCTCTATGAAGCTATATGAATACATTAGCAAACACGTGTATCTCAGCAAATCAGGTTGAAAATCTACGTAGAAATAGCCATTCAATTATTTTATATTCATCATCGGTGGATGTAATCTAAGAAATGATGATCCTGTAATCCTTTTGGTTTAGTGATGAATTCATGATATTTGAAACTCAGTTAGCATGAAGACAAAGGACATATATGTCTTTGAAGCAAATCAAAATAAAGAACAATGAACATATTTCATCTGAGAAATCCTCATGATCACAAACAAGCCAGTAATAATAGGAGACGAGAGCTTCTAAAATTCTATCAATGTTCTCTCTAGATTTCTGTTCAATTTCCCTTTAACAAGCAATCAAGCCTAATGTTCTTTAGCAGATGAGAACATACTTACGCGATCTAGGTTTCGATACTTTGAAACTAAAGCATGAGCCCGGACAATACCAATTCCAGGAACAGATGGAAGAAAATCACAGCCAGCTAAGACACACATACCTGGAGAGGAGAAATGAAAAGCATTTTTTAGTCTGTCAAACCAAAAAGTATACAGTTCTTTTCTATGACACAAACAACAAAGATCTCTTCGGAAATTAGTAGAATGTCCTGGTTTTATCCTAAATTACTAGTCATCTCAAGTTAGTGTATCCAAAGCACACAGATTCAGAAAAAGATCCTTTAGGCAAGGTCCTAGTTTCTTTTCTTTCTTCCTGGTTGATAAGACATTTGTGTATCAAGAACTCTATACATAGCCTGTAGTTATATGAAGGCACATCCACATATTGGTCAATTCAGAACATGGCATATGAGCATATATTTTTGAACTCAACAAACAACAAAATTTACCAGTTAAGAGTTCCATATTGAAACTCGAGAATGAAGGCCGACCAGACTTAGCAGAAAAAATTTTCTTTAACTCTATTCTTTCACCATTCCCATGACGGTCCATCTTAAAAATAATCTGTTCAAAACCACTGAATTAGAATCCAAAAACACAAGACTTCTTTGGAACTGAATAGTGAATCAGTAAATAAATCATATTAAAAAAAAACCAGTAAACCTCCACGCACAATATCATAGTACTGGAGAAGTTCTTACAGCTGGACAGCCATATGCTATCAGATCACTATCTTCTGTGATCACTGCTGCAACTCCTCCATTTTCTACTCCAAGGTGAGACAAATATGCTAACTGAGCATCTGCTTCATATGGAGCTACAACAAACTCAACATTCTCCGATTTCAGGGTCTGCAAGGTGATTAGATGAAACAGTTACCCTAGCATGTAAATTAAGTAAAGATCATCATTCCGGAGTATCAATAGTATTTCTAAAAATTTGTAACAAGGGGAAGGGGGCATGGTGGGGGTATTCTCAACACTACCAGTCTGAACTCACAAAACTCACAAGTATGTACCACAGGATTTGTTTACACCATACCTGAATCAACTTATGTGCAATAAGGGGCGTAATATTCACTGCTCGCTGCACACAAAAGAAAGGAAAATCCTTGAGTTGTTTTGGCCTCATAAGCACAAACATTAGCATAAAGTAAAATATGAAAAACTTCTGTCACCATAAATTGTGAGCATTACACATTGCTTAATTTTTCACTTTTTCCACTTTCAACAAGCCAATGACTACTATGAGGAACTCAGTATTCATCTAATCAAGACAGAATGTAGTGACATGTTAAAGACAAATCATTGTAGCAATCAGCAACATTCTCCAAAAAGAAATTTGATATTTCTTTATTTGGTTTGTCTAAATTCTATTACAATGTCAATCAATGAAAATCAAATTGTAAAAGTTGGTCAACAAACTTAACATATACAACAACTTGTAATTGAATGACAATGTAAGTGCATAGACAATTTTTTCTTCTAAAAACTGAAACAATGCTCCAACCTGAAAGAGCTCTGTAGCTGCACTGAAATTCCCTTCTTTGAGTTTTGCCATAGCCAAGTCACGATTAGCCCTTCTTTTCCTAAAACAACCGAATCACACACTAAGAAACGACATTCAACTCATCCAAAGGACAAGAAACAGAAGAAACAAAAGATTAAAAATTCAATTCAAAACCTAAGATATTAAGAAACAAAACCATGCCTGTTCCTCTCTTCCTCAGTTGCAGCTTTGCAAGGAACATTGTCACCATCAAAAACAACAACCGGGGTTATTTTATAGAAGCGAAGCAAGTTGATTCTATGCATAAAATACTCAATATACCGCAACTTCCTTTCACTATCAGAATCCAAACAAAGCTCCATACTACACGAATAAGCTGAAAAATAAAAATGCCAACTTCAACTTCAAGTTCCCACCATTAAAATTCAAAAACCATTCACACAATTTCATTCCTTAGTACTCACCCCCTTTGTGAAGCCACGAATACGCGTCAATACCCACCTGCAGATTTCACAAAGTGAGTGAAAACAAACACACCCCAGATAAAATTTTGCGGAAAAATCGAAACTTGGAGTAATGGGGTTGATTCTTACGCGTTTCCCGGCGTAGTTTTTTATGTGGACAGGTTCAATGTAAGGTTTCATGAACCTCAGAAGATCCTTGATACCCATCTGCAATGTCCTAGGTTCTCTTGTTCTGGGTTTTAGGGTTTTTCGATTTTCCTTCGCTTTTTCTTTTATATTTCTGGATTTGGAAAAAAATTTGTGCATAAATAAGGAGACAGAAATTGGCGGGAAGAGTGTAAAGTGGCGAAAAATAAAGAGGTTACTAATTACGAATACGAGGAAAACTATTATATTGTGTTACACGTCGGTGACGGAAGGTTGAGTACAGACCAATGGGAAATAGTTCAGAAGTGACAATGATGACGTGTTGTATAATGATTGGTTACTCGGGAGAGGTTATTTTTATGATATTCACTGAAAATAGTTTTGGCGGGAAAGAGTACGAAATTTGTTTTAAATAATTTAGTATTAATCAATTCATAAATATATTGGTTTTTATTTCCTAATTAAAATTCAAAAATTTATATCATTATGCTCAATCTATTACTCTTAAATCTTTTTAACAAAATTAGAAATACATTAATAAGTATTAATAATTATTTTTTAAGGGATAAATTCACCTCAATTAATAATATAGTATAACTTTAAGCTTTGTTAGAAGGGCAGTGGGCTTAGAAGCCCAAAATGATTAACGGGCCGAAGCCCAGCCCAAAATGAAAGCTTTCCATGGTAAACTCGGCATGAAAGAAAAAGAAGAGAAGCAGAAACGCCGTCGTCTCGAGCTTCTCTCAGTATTTTCATTATTTCCGTTTCTACAAAACCACGCGGCAATGCAAACTAATCACCACCGCATTCAAAAACAAAAACAAAAACACAAACTTTCTTTCACACACACTTTCTGTGAAACCCTAACAATCCCAATCCAATGACTCCTCGCGTCGATGATTACGTAAACGACAATATCTCCGATGACGATGACGATGACGACGGTCTCAAGGAGGACATGGCTGCCCTCGCCCGAGCCTGCATGATCTCCGTTCCCGGAAATTCAGCCTCCGGCGACGAAATTCCGGTTGAGGACCCGCTCCTCGACGCCGATAACGCCATCGTTCCCGCCGTCACCGATGATTCTGACTCCGACGACGATAATCGCGACGATTTCGAATGTCTCAAACGAATTCAGAGCCTCTACACGCCTCTGGCCACTCTTCCGCCGCTGTCGCCGGCTGCCGACGACGACGACGATGATGATGTCGACGACCTCGAAACGGTGCGCGCCATTATGAGACGGTTTAGTGCCTACGGCGAAGGTATTATTTATTTGCGTTTCTCTGTTCCGCTTTCGAAATTTTCCGATATTTTATTGTAGTTTAGAAATAATGGAACTCATGAGTAGCGGATATAGAATTTAAATAGGGATATTCAAGTAAGTGGTGGTTGGAGCTGAATGTTATATGATTATGGTATTCTGTTATTGTGTGCTTTGTGCTGTGACGTGGATATTGTCACATGTGTTTTTATGCAAACAGAAGGGTTTTAGATTGCACAATTAATTGAAGTAATTGTTGATTTTTGTGTTTAGGAGCTGACTTTAATGGTTAGGGGTGTGTAAGCATTATAACCTCTTGTTAAACACCATCGCTATTCAATGTGGGACTTGAGATTTTTTCTTTTCTACAATGGTGTTTATCTATTCTCTTAGTAGTAGTCTTGTTGTCAGTTATCGTTTTTTTGGTTCTGTATTATTAACAATAGGTTGGCATGCTGACAATTTAAGGTGGAGTAGAAAGATTGACTGAGGGGGATCAGACCTCCGGCATGGGCTTTGAGGGTGACATTGCTAACAGCTCACCCCATTGCAAATCAGATGGTGGAGAATTATGCGTTGTTTCTCCTGATGAGATTGATACCAAGGAGTTGGCCGAGAACATTGAAATGCTGGTTAATGAATTTGTTGAGAATGGTGAACCTGATGCATGTGAATCATCACAACTACCACACAAAAGATCGAGCACTCCTCCTGTAGTTCAGTATTTTGTTGATGCCATCAACAAAAATAGAGATATGCAGAGATTTATTAGAAGTAAGTTACTTACACTTGAGGCTAAAATTGAGGAAAACAAACGGATAAGGAACAAAATTAAAATTCTTAAGGACTTCCAGGCTTCATGTACTAGAAGAACAGGGATTGCATTATCACTGAAAAAGGATGCACTCGTTCAGTTAATATCAGCAAAAAAGTCTTCTGCTCCAAAGAAATCTAAGGTTAGTTGGGTGATGCTTTAATAGTTCACTGAAGTCTGAATTATTATTGTCTGTTCTATTTCATGGTGAAATCATGTAGTGGTTATATATTGTATATTTATCATGCGTTAGATTACTGGATATTATTTAAGATTCTCGTTCCCTTGAAACATAAATTTTTGAATTACAATTTGCTATCTGTTTCACACAGTTAATGGATTTGAATGGGTAATTTTAAATAGTTATGGAGAGGAAGGGTTCTCTTCTATAAAAGTATGGATACTTGAAACCACATGGGTATGACATGACACAGATAAGAAAATGTCTTAAAATTCAAGATGTGATGCAGCCTAGATATGCTCATATGAATTAAAAAGAATATTGTACATCATACTTACTACAATTCTTTACATTAATGTACTGTCTATAAACTGACATAACTATTTTATTATATCAGTGGGTGATGATTGCAGTACACAAAAACAATACTTGTGATCAAAGCCTTTTATTAGAAGTGTGGAATGTACAGTCTTTGTTGATTGATTCTCGTATTGTACCTTAATTTGGGGGATTGGGGATATTGAAGGGTTCAAATATATTGTTTAACTATCTTGTGCAGTAGTTACTTTTGCCTAACAAATGAATGCAAAGATTTCAGTAATTTAGTTATCTATTTACTGGCCGGTAGCATAGCATTTGTGGCATTCTTAGTATTGTCACTGATTAATTTTGGTAATCTTTGATTTGCCTTTTTTCGCAGAGGAAACATAAGAAAGTATCTGCAATATGTTTTGGCCCAGAAGAGAATTCTCGTGTTGCTAATTATAGGATGGTGTTGGAAAGATTTCCACTTTCATTGGATCGGAAAAAATGGTCTAATGTTGAAAGGCAAAATCTTTTGAAGGGAATTAAGCAACAATTCCAAGAAATGGTGCTTCAAGCTTCAGTTGATAGGATGAGGTAATATCAGCTATGTTTTGTTGTATATTACTAATGACTGAGTAACTGTGCTATTTGACCTATGTGGCCCTTCCTCTATTGTGTTGTGGTTTTTCACTTGATGTACCTCCTTTACAGTTCAGAGGGCTTGTCTGGAGATGCAAATGACATGGATAGAATAATTGCATCAGTTAAAGATCTTGAAATGACACCAGAAATGATTAGAGAATTTTCACCTAAAGTTAATTGGGATCAGTTAGCTTCCATGTATGTTGCTGGTCGTACAGGTGCTGAATGCGAATCAAGGTATAATTTCCTAATTGTTGAATGTAAACTTTTCTTTAATGTGCTTGTATGAATGAAGAGAGTGTTCTTGGTTATAAATTATGATAAAGTGATTTGTGTTTCTGACATTGGTGAACTGGTGCTGAATGTGAATCAAGGTATGGATTGTTTCATGTTTATCTGTTTCATTGTCACCAAGTGCCATATTCTTAGTCTTGTCCTCACAATTCTTTGACTATTGTTTCATGTTTATTGCCTTCCCATGAAGAATATCTTTCCCCTGCATTGCGGACATTTATGATGATCACCATCACAGACAGTTTTACCATTTTGGGATTTCAATAAGGGTTTCCAGATCAATGCATAATGCAGGTGGGGCTTTACATGACATGGTTTTAACATGGTGCTTAATATGTCTGTGATAGTTTTCATCAGAGATGTCTGTTATGTAGACCGTTGAATAATGTCTAAATGTATGGATTGATGGGTTCCATACTTATGATTCACTATTTTTTGACGGTTTACAACCACAGGTGGTTAAATTGTGAAGATCCTTTGATCAACCAAGGTGCTTGGACTAATGAAGAGGACAGGTCTCTTTTACTTGTCGTCCAAGATATGGGTATCAGGAACTGGTTTGATATTGCTGCATCATTGGGCACAAGCAGGACTCCATTTCAATGTTTGGCAAGATTCCAGAGGAGCTTAAATCCTTCCATGCTAAATAGTGAATGGACTGAGGTAGAAGATGCTCAACTCTGTTCTGCTGTGGAATATTTTGGTGATAAGGATTGGCAGTCTGTTGCTTCTATTTTAGAACGGCGGACAGGAACCCAGTGCTCAAATAGGTTGGTTAACTATTCTATACTATATTTGTGATTTCATTTTGCATACAGTACAAGTCCATTATCTGAAATCAAATATTGTTTAATGGTAGCTCTTCACCATTATTAAGATAACAAGGAACATCTGTGTGTAGTTCACCATTGCTGATTTGCTGGTGACTTGAAATCATCTTTTTTAAGGGAATATCACGTGGTCTTGTCAACTTCTAGTGATTGTTAAATTCAAGAATTTGATTTCAGCACAGTGTAGTTTGAACCTCAAGTGCTTAACTTAGTACTGTAGCGATATGAAAAGTTGAAGGTTGAGAACGGTTGACTCATTTCTTTATATAGTATTGTAGCAAAATGAATAGTTGAAGGATGAGAATGGAAGTATTTATTCCGCTATAAGATGACTGTAAAGCACCTGTCATTCTTTTAGTGTCACAAAACAATGATATACTACCTGGTAATTTAGTTAGTACTTGGTAATTTACTACATGCTTTCAACTGGGATGGAATCTCTGGTTAGTAGTTACATCTTTAGGATGGTGATTTCTGGTGGTTGAATTGTTTTATGTACAAATACAAATAACGGTGTCTTCCCATAGGGTTACCTTTGAAGAAGTACACTACTCTCCTAGCTTGTCTCTCACAGTGCATCATAAGCCCCATGTGGATTTTGAAAGTGATTTTTGCTTTCATATCTTCAATTCTTCATGATGGGAAAACAAGAATATATCCATTCAGAAAAGTGTTCAAGACTCTGTTTCTGTATTTCCTTTGTTTCTTTAAGGTTGCCTTATGTTAAAAACAGAAGAAAATGATATGCGTATCTTTGAAAATGAAATGACGCTGTTACAAAAAAACATGGTTTCTGATATTAAATGTCTGTAAATGTCTCTGGTTGCATAAATTGATATTAATTTAAGTTTATTGGAGAACTGGAGAGTTTATTGGTCGCTGCATTTGTTTTTCCTGATGCAGATGGAAAAAATCCCTTTGTCCTGAGAAGAAAGGGATATTTACACAAGAAGAAGATATACGCTTAACCGTGGCAGTCATGCTTTTTGGACGGAAATGGAATCTAATAGCTAAATATGTTCCTGGCCGGATCCAATCACAGTGTAGGGACAGGTAATGCATTTTATTCAGAAATTTTAGTGACATAATTATTTATGGCCTAAGTTTCTTGTTGAAGTTCTTGAATATTCTTATGACAGATACCTCAATAGTCTGGATCCTTCTTTGAAATGGGGCGGATGGACTGAGGAAGAGGATTTAAGATTAGAAGCTGCAATTGCCAAGCATGGATTCTGTTGGTCTAAGATTTCTGAAGAAGTGCCTCCCCGTACTGATTCTCAATGTCGGAAGTATGAATTCAAATTAACTTTATAGATGAGAGAAATCTGTTTGAAAAATCTTCATTAATTTCTATGGTCTTATATGTATTTTTTCTTTCATCAGGAGATGGAAGGTGTTATGTCCTGCACAAGTTCCTTTGCTTCAAGAAGCAAAAAAGAGGCGAAGGTCTATTATTTGTAGTAACTTTGTTGATAGAGAATCTGAACGCCCAACCATTACACTAGATGAGTTTCTACCTTTACATGCATTAGCTCCAAAATCAGATGCCGGTGCTTCAGGTCTTCTCAAGAAGGGCAAATCAAGGTAAGCTTTTATCTCTCATCCATTTTCCACTTGATTTGTAACACTTATGATACCAGCTTTGTTAGGAATATTACGCTGGCCATATAATGTTTGAAATTGAATATTGCTTCAGGTATACCTTTGTTTTCTAATTCTCTTTAGTTGATGCAGCAATGTTCGTGAGAAAAGAAGTTCTAGAAAACTTGCAAAAAGAACTCGACTTCATTCCAAGGAAGTAAAAGATTCACAGGCATGTAGCGAGACTTGTGGAGAAGAACTCCCAGTCTCTTCATGCAGCAATGTCCCCAGGAAGTTGAAGCCCAGAAGGCATGCAAAAAACACTCGAAGATATCCTGAGGATATGTCATGTAGTAACAAGGTCAAAACTTACATTGAGAGTTCGGAAAGTCCATCTACCTTTATTGAGAGTTCTGAAAGTCAAGATTTGGACAACTTAACTCTTGCATGCTTTTTACACAACAAGCCAAAGAAAAGATCATCTAGATGTACCAAAAATTTGACTCAGGCTTCCCTCTCCAGGATTACAGATGTTTCTAAGCAGTTTGAAAGTCGAGAGCAATTTGATGAGCAAAGTGGCATGTCTCAGTCATGTGATACTGTTGGGAATAAAGACCTGTCCTTGTGGCAAAATGTTGCTTGTGACAGACAAGTGGGAAAAGCAGAGGATGCAGACACCTTGACTAATGGTGATGGTGATATGACCATTGCATGCTTTCTGAGGAACAAACCAAAAAAAGTGATTCAAGCTTCTAAACAATGTGGTGCACTGGGAAACAAACCAATAAAAGAGAGTCATTCTGCTAAACAACATGGTGCATGCTCTTCTTCCAAATTGAGAAAGGGATTCTCATCACAGCCTCAAGGGTGTTGTGCAAGCAAACCAACCATCGAATATGATGGCAGTGGACCGTCGATGTCAAACCATGTTGAAGAGGAGACTGTTTTGCAAGATGGTGTTGCTGAACCCATGGACATCATCGTGGAAGAAAAAGATGACTACCTGCTTTCTTCCTTCTTGCAAAACAAGCCTAAGAGACAGCGAAAACGACCCAGTAGGTTTTCATAAAGGTGATGTTGATTATCCAAATCATGTGGATTAGTATACTTTGTTTTCCCATTCCTAGGTATGATTAGAAGACAATCGATCAAAATTTATGTCCTGAAATTGGGTAGTGGCTAAGCTATATATACACAAAAGCTTAAGTGGGTAATTGAAAGCCCACTTTGCCATGATCATAACTTTTGAAGTAGTTTTAGGTACAGTGAGTTCTGAATTCATTATTCCTAGCTCTTGGCCTGTATACTGATTTTCGGCCTGGTGCATTTTGTAAACTGATAAACTGCAAGAATTCTTTTCCCATTTTATATTTTTTTCCTCTTAAGATCTCTGTATTGGTTTTGGTCCAGTGTAAAACAATTGTCTGCTGTCTGCTGTGTATCTGTCTGCTGTCTAGTTTTTCTGAAAACTGATTGATCTCAGAATCAATGAAGAAGCATACAAAGTTATTCCAAAACCCTTGATAGAGTACGGGTTTGAACTTTTACTATTGCAATTTAAAATTTATTAGCTAAATTTTTTAAGGAAATATAGATCTGATACTCTGATGTTAAGGTAGAAAAGTGATTGGATTTTATTTGAAACATCAAGCATAGAGCTAGTCTAGTTCTATAGACTAATTTACTTTAGTGTGGCTGATTTGAGAAGGTTTGGAATAAAACTTTATATTGTTAATTAATTATAAATTAATATATATAGAGAATAAGTTTTTTATTATGCAAAAGTTTTATATTAATAATATATAATCATTAAATTCATTTTTAAATAATATAATTATATTAGATAAAAATTATATTTGTTCTATAAATTATAGGTTGGTCTTATCTCAAAATTGAATTATTCTTATTTAATTTAGTTTACATATATCTTACAATCGAATAATAGGTGGGGAAAAAAGAAAGCAACAAATGTTAGGAATTTCTTACTCAGGACGATTGAAAAGACTAAAACAATATGATTTTCTTGTTTTTGTTATTTTCTTCGAGAATAGGGTAGAATTTGAGAATAAAATTGTTCAAATTTATTATTTTAATCTTTTTACTATTTGTATAAAATTTGTGGGATTTGCTTCATGGAAGAAGTATTATAATTGATTATGTTTTTCTACAATATTTATTATGTGAGTATTAGTAAGATGATTTGATTGTATGGCTTCTGGATGAGTTAAATTCCATGGGATATGATTTTATTCATCATGCAGCATTTTAGGTAATTTTTACTGAATTTGACCTTTTGAGTTTCATGTGATGTAACTCAACATTTACACTTCCAACATTTCAATGTGACAACATTAGAGGGAAAAAATAGAAAAGCACACAAAAATATTAACAAATGACTTAATTTGGAGTTCTTTTGTGTTATTTATAATGTACTTTGTCTTGTCGAATTCTCCATATGTAAAAAGAAGTCATATAAATATAGTAAAATTACGTGAAAAGTGATTCTTTCAACGATTAAAATCAGATAAATTTAATAAATTTTATTTCTAAATTAATTAAAAATAAATTGTATTTAAAAACTATAAAAATAAACAATATTTTGAATGGATAATCGTCGCTCAAATATATATTAATAACGCGGTAAAGTTTAACAGTAAGTTATATCTCTTTCCATTGATAATTTAAATATAATATTTAAAATTATTTTATATTATAATACTTAAATATCTTATAATAGAATAATATATGAAACATTTTAATTATAAAAATATTTTTAATTAAGAAATTCTAGAATAAGATGTATTCCATTTATATTTGACGGAAGAAAAATATATAAAATAAATAAATAGTATATTTTAAAATAAAAATTTATATTTCAAAATAAGAAAACGTGACGCTTCTGTTATGATATGATAATGTATAAAATATATTATATTTTTATTTCTCTCTTGAAAAAGGATCAATTGTATATTTTAAAATAAAAAATTATCTTTTAAAATAAAAAAGCATAACCCTTCTTTCAAAACCTCATGACGAACCAACACGACCATTCCAACAAAATACAACAACAATGTCACTCTCCACAAGGTTTAAGTTTTCTGTCTCTTCTTTCATTCCTTCTTTCTTTCAGAACCCCACTTCTCTTCTTGCTTTCCATTCTCACTCTCATTCACCTTCCATTCACAATGTTGATGACGCCGTTTCCCAATTCCATCGCATGCTCTCTGTGCCTCATACACCACCATCATTGAATTTGGCAAGATTTTAGGGTCCCTTGTGAAGATGAAGCATTACCCCACTGTTATTTATCTTTCTAAACAAATGCAACTCAAGGGTGTTTTGCCAAACCTTGTTACTCTGAGCATTCTCGTTAGCCAAATACAATAACCTTGAATACACTTATCCGAGGTCTCTGTGATAAGGGCCATGTCGGGAAAGCATTTCATTTCCATGACCAGCTAAAAGCTCAAGGATTTCAGCTAGATCAATTTACTTACGGGACTTTGATCAATGGAGCATGTAAGATAGGAGAAACAAAAGCTGCTATCCAGTTTCTGAGAATGATTGAAGGTAAATTGACTCAGCCTGATGTGGCAATGTACAACATAGTTATTGTGGGGCCAATTTCCAGCCTAAAAGGAATTGGTTTTTTCAGTGATTAAATGTGGGACCAATCCAGCATGCAAGGGAATAAATGTTTTTCGGTGGAATTACAAATAGGAGCAAATGGGAAAGGTGCAATTCCACCGTAAAACATTTATTCCCTTGCATGCTGGATTGGTCCCACATTTAATCCACTGAAAAAACCAATTCCTTTTTTAAATTTGGAAATTGGTCCACGCTTCTCCCTCCATTTAAAAAGGGAATATATTTAGATTAGTTTGGGTTTAATGCTAAGCTTGCAATTTCTTTACAGACTTCTATCTTCTCTTTCGGTAGAGGTTTTGTCATCGTTTGCATTCCTTCCCTATTGTCAATGATGGCCTTTAGAGCTTTCATTGCCACGACAATTCTTGAGCTTCACATTGTCGTCGATATGCTCTAGTCTTATACCGCCGTTTCTGATAGCTCACATCCACGGAACACGCAGCCTAGCCAAACTTGCTAGGGAGACTTTCGACACAAGGGATCTCAAGATGAGGTCCACCTGACCTTCACTTAGATCCACTCCGATCATTGCATCACTCGAGCGGTCATCGCTCGATACCACTTGGGTAACCCAGGGTTTGGGTTGTTCTCTTCATTCTTGAGCTTGAACACCCACTTATTTTTCAATACATTTCCTGACTTTGTTCTGACTTGTCAGGTTGTTCCATCTCATCCGGTTGCTCATTCCTTTGAGGAATCTCTCCCCTGACTTGTGTACCACCAAGGTCTTTCTCCAAGAATCTACACTCAGACCTTATGTGGCTTGGTTTTCCACAATAATAACAACTTAGTCTAGTGCGAGATTTGGATCTACCTTGTGTCTTTCCACAACCTCCTTTTTCACGATTCTTACTCCTTCCTCTGTTGTCAACAACGTTGGCTTCAAACTGATTGTTCAAGCCCCTTTCTCTCCGTCTTGATTCTTCATTAAGCAAATTGTCTGCGACAGAATCCATGCTTAGCTTTCCATCTGGAGCAGAGTTGCTAAGAGTGACAACTAGGGTGTCCCAACTCTCAGGCAAAGAGCTAAAGAGTAGAAGAGTTTGCAGTTCATCATCTAGCTTCAGATCTGTCTTTGCTAGTTGGTTCACATGATCGTTCGAGTACTCCAACTTCACTAGTCGTCTGACAAGGTGAGCTTTGTTTCTGGGCGTCTTCTTTTGAATCAAGGATTCAAGTTTTGTCCACAACTCATACGCGTTGGTATAAGTTGATACATGCTCAAACAAACTTCTGTCAATATGTTTTCGAATCACAGCTACTGCTTTCCGATTTTGGAGCTCTCATTCTTTGTCCTTCATCTCCTCCGGTTTATTCTAGTGAGTGATTGGCTCATGTAAATCTTTACAGTATAAATGGTCTTCCATCATCGACTTCCAATAGGAGTAGTTATCTGCAGTTAGCTTGAACATATCTCCAACATGAATGACAGCTTCTTCCATCTTGAGTTACGCAGGAAATACCGTACGTATGAACATTGTTATACCGTACGTATGAATAGTGCTATAATGTACGTATGAATAGTACCGTATGCCGTATAATAACTGTAGTATGCAAACAGTGCTCCAGATATGTTCCCAGGAAAGAGAGGTGGGTCACAAATGGACACGCTTAAATACCAAGTCTTTCCTTAGCCAGAACTTTCTTGGACAACACTTTCACACCACCACACATTATTTTCAGCAATAAGAATTATTCTTTTCTGATGTGGAAGATCAGACAATGCTACAACCACAGAGCATACTAAGAATTTTTCTTTATAAATCTGGCACCTAGTATCCCAGAACTCTAATGAGCTCTGATACCACTGTTGGGAAATATCGGCACAATTTCCCTCTTCTGTGTACTCAAAATTAGGCACTATGCGGAAGCGAAAAATATAATAACAATGTCAGAAAATTTTAGCGTGGAAAAACCTTCTCAATAAGGTAAAAACCACGGGACCCGTAGGCCTCTTAAATCTCCACTATAACAATAATGGGAATACAAATACAATAACAATTGTATCTTCAATTTGTGGATAACACTCACAAATTGGCTTACTAATTTTTCTCTCTTAGAAATCACTCTCTAAGGATCTCCCTATTTTTCTCTCACACTCTCTTGTGAGGATTGCTGAACATTTTTTTTTTTTCCTAGCAACACAACACAAAACAGCAAGAGCTGTTCAGCAATCCTCACAAGAGAGTGTGAGAGAAAAATAGGGAGATCCTTAGAGAGTGATTTCTAAGAGAGAAAAATTAGTAAGCCAATTTGTGAGTGTTATCCACAAATTGAAGATACAATTGTTATTGTATTTGTATTCCCATTATTGTTATAGTGGAGATTTAAGAGGCCTACGGGTCCCGTGGTTTTTACCTTATTGAGAAGGTTTTTCCACGCTAAAATTTTCTGACATTGTTATTATATTTTTCGCTTCCGCATAGTGCCTAATTTTGAGTACACAGAAGAAGGAAATTGTGCCGATATTTCCCAACAGTTATTGACAGTCTATTTAAAGAAAAACTTGTCAGTGAGGCTTATGATTTATATTCTGAAATGATTGTTAAGAAAATTTCTCCTGACATTATCACCTACACTACTCTAATATGTGGCTTCTGCATGGTGGGTCAGTTGAGAGAGGCAATAGGTTTTCTAAATGAAATGTCATCGAAAGGCATAAACCCAAATGTTCATACCTATAGTATATTGATAGATGCATTATGTAAAGAAGGAAAGGTGAAAGAAGCAAAAAATGTGTTAGCTGTGATGACGAAAGAAGGTGTGAAACCTAATGTTATTACTTATAACACTTTAATGAATGGTTATTTCTTAGTAAAACAAGTGAAGAATGCAAAATATTTATTTAAGGTTATGGCTCAGATGGGAGTAACTCGTGATGTTCACAGTTACAGTATCATGATTAATGGTTTGTGTAAGAATGAAAAAGTAGATGAGGCAGTTAAACTCTTTAAAGAAATGCATCAGAAAGGTATGGTTCATAATACCGTGATTTACAATACTTTGATTGATTGTTTGGGAAAATCTGGGAGAATCTTGCCTCTTTATGATTTTATTCATGAGACTCGTAATAGAGGTCAACCAGCAAATGTCATCATCTACAATGACGGTTTATGCAAAAATGATCTTGACACGGTAATTGCATTGTTCAAAGAAATACAAGATCAGAGAGTTAACTCAGATAAGTACATCTCCAGTATATTTCCTGACAGACTATATGGTAGACTTTGAAGAAAATTGGTATTAACTGCACTTTGTTCTACAAGATTTGGTTACATTTTTTTATAGATGATGGGTACTATTTATCTGGTTCTGCTCATGTTTGACTTGCAGGATCATATGGGGAGGTGTACCGTGTTGAATGGCGTGGAACTGTGAGTTACTTATATTCTAGAACCTAATTGACCATGTTATTCTCAATGAGGCATATGTTATGCAACTTTATTTTCTTATTATCTTTCTGTTGAAATGAAATGTAATGTTAAAGACTTTATTACTGCAATTCCACCAATGTATTTGGTACAAATTATAATGTAATTATTTTATTAATTGAGTGTGTGCAAAGAATTCTTGGCCTTTAATTTCAATTTGATTTGAACATAATAGTCATCCATGTTAAGGGTAATTTTCTGTTACATTATAGATTATAGAACTCTTTCATTTACCAAACATTTCTGCTCTTTGATTTGTAGGAAGTTGCTGTAAAGAGGTTTCTAGATCAAGATATATCTGGTGAATCACTAGAGGAATTCAAAACTGAGGTACAGGCCATCTCTACTTCCCAAGTTTATTTCTTTTGCAAAAATTTACTCAGTATTGCAGTGTAATCTTGTGGTTTGTTTTTTACAATTAAAGACCAGAAAACTTATGATATTAACTTCAATAGGTCAAAATAATGAAAAGGTTGAGGCATCCAAATGTTGTTCTTTTCATGGAAGTTGTAACTCGACCTCCAAATTGTTACTGAATTTCTTCCTAGATAACTCAAAATCTTTCATTTTCCATGATTCATGAGTGGGAGATTGTTTATTGTGAAATTGGCAGTTTTTCCAGAAGTTGATATTTCCTACCATTGATATTCTAGTGTATGAAAAAGTTGTTATTCCTCTTTTTATGCTAAGGGATTGTTTCCGGATTTGAGACCATGATTCAACCAGTTATCAATTGCAAGTTCTAACAGATGAATATTGTAGACATAAAATAGAAAGTTGGAAATAACTATAGGCATGCATTTTCAAACGTTTCATCTGAAATTTTACATCTCATTGATTCAAATGTAATTTGTTTGTGGTTCTTGTATGATTAAACAGATGAAGAATTTAAAATATGTTGCCATACTTTCTGTTCATACTTATTAATTTAGGTCCCCATTCACTATGGTACTTATTTAACATGATAATTTAATATCTTTTGGAGAGCACACCAATTATTGTAGGTGAATTATTGAAATGATTAAGAATTATTGAAATGATTAACTGCAGAATATGATATAGTAGCTTTACAGTGGAGAACTATTCTTTTAATAGGTGTTGTAATGACTTTATTTGCGATATTTTTATTATTATTTTGGAGATTTATAATTCATCTATTTTCCTAGACGACATTTCTATTAATTAAATTTATAAGAACAGAGTAATTAAGTTTTCGTAGAACGACATTTCTATTAATTAAATTTATGAAAATAGAATAATTAGTCTTTTTTGTAGAATGACATTTCTGTTAATTAAATTTATGAGAATAGAGTAATTAGTTTTTTATTTGAAATAAAATTTAAGCATTTATGGTTTTTCATATTTTGTGACTAAACTATTTTATATACAAATTTTCATAACTCAATTTTAAAAGTGTTGCAAAAATTATTAGGGACTAAGTAATAAATAATGCTAAAGTGAAGCGACAAAATTTATTATATAATTCCAAATTTTATTACTAATTTACCTTTTTCATTCCCTTAATTTATTGTCAAATTCGACAACAAGCATCTCAACTCTTTTGACGAATCAAATATAACTTCTAATAAAAAATATTTAATTTTATAAACATTTCCAAAATAAAGTTGAAATTTAATTATGATACTGTTAATTAAAATAACTAATTTATTTTGCGAGTATATACTAAATAATTGACGTGAATCCATTCATTGTATTTTAATTTCCAAGTGATTTAATTCTGACAAAATCAACTATTGAAACACAGTCACTCCATTAAATGTATCGATTAATACCGTGAATTAAGTTATACAATAAGATAGGATAATACATAAAATCTAAAATATTTTACTTAATTTAAAAAATTATATAACAACAACAAAAACGTAAAATTGTAGACCTTTAAAAACTTTTTTACCAAAAATTGTTAAAATTCTTACATATGCAATACACAAATCCTGATGAAGGAAAAACTTGAATCTTAATCCTATCATCTTCACATCGCATTTTTCTATACACATTTCATAATATTATTATCAACTATATACCTATTTTCATTATGCTCCAAAAATTCGCTGGTTTCCATTTCTATGGAAGACAAAAAAAATTCACCTACAAGTTAAGAATACACTCGATTCATATGGTAAAAACAAACAACTGTTCGTCAAAAAATAACATCAATCCCATCGTGATATCGAGTTAAACAAATATTTCTAAATCAAAAATGGTTTTAATCATTAATCTATCAACAATTCAACGTATAAATGCAAAAGAATCATGAAGAAAAGAGATAAATTCACTTAATCTTTACAAGTAATATTATCAAAAGAAACATCACAATATACAAATAACCTAGTTTTAGCGGTTGTGTAATAAGCAAAACTTAATCATCTTTAGTTAATATACATAAAAGTGATATAAAACTAGATTTTCGAATCGATCTTCATCGTGTTGAACTCTTTCTCAAAGATAGAGATGGCATCTAGTAGTAAGATAAACTCAAGATTAGTTGCATGTTTCTTCTATCAATCAATAAATATATGATGTAGACAACTCAACGCCACAACAAGAATGGCCAAGAGCATAGATCTGAAAAATTAAAAGCTGAAGATAAGATATTCCAATAATATATGCACTCAATTCATCTTTAAAACTTGTAAAATTGAAATATAGAGATTCCACAACTACATCATATATAATTGTCAAGCAACAACTCTAGATCTAATATATAAAGCAAGAAGAAAAAAAATTGTAACAATATAGCTGGATTGGTACATAATATGAAGTTTAAAAAGGATTGTAAAGGAAAGTTAGTATCAACTTTACCTATGAACACAAATTCGGCATGGATCTAACCATATACATAGCTTTGACCAAATTATTACGTCACAAAATCTAGGCAAAGAGGGAAATGGAAAAATTACAAAACATATAAAAAAGTCAAGTGAGGTATGGAAGAGATATAGATTTGGATTATTACATGAAAAAAGATGAGAGAAAGGTGTAGAGCTCCCTTCAATCCAAAGAAGGATAATACTATAGAGGCAAATGAAGCTCCAAAGATATGGAAGCCACAAGACTACCACAAATGTATTTTATGGGTAGAACTGTGGGATCCATAGCTAAGCAGCTTAATCCACCAAGTAAGATCCTCAATTGGACTTCAAGGAGCTCCACTCCATAACTCCCCTTTTGTGTTCAACCATGAACTCATGTTAAGGTCAAACCCTAACCCAAAACTTTTCAACTTTCTTCAACTTACCTCAAACCCTAATCACTTCACCCCTACAACAACCCCAACAAATGAAAAAACACCAAAATTCAAGATCATGAAACAACCACAAACCAAAAGATACTACAAACCTGACTTGAAATATAACTCCATAAAAAAATGAAACTCCAAAACCATAACATCTTTGGATAAATCAAAAGAAAAAGGAAAACATAACCCTAAAGAGCTGGTTGAAAATATTAAACTCCAAGGGGAAACTATCACAACCAACCTTAGATATATTTTTCTTAGGTGAAAGAAAAGGAACACCCCCAGACAAAACCTTAGATCTAAGATCTAGTATCCTCCACAAAGTTGATAACAAAACGTTCTCTCTATATATATACATGGCTTCATAGACCATGAGTCACCTACTCCAAATAGAAAAAACAGTGTTATATCTACCCTCAACAACCCCAACGCTATTCAAAAGGTTAAAGGGTCCATTCCATTATTCCATAACCCTTGACCATAATGAAAACCCTAGCTACCAATCCATCCTATTCCTAGCTACACTCTCATTCACTTCCATAAATAAGACACATGATGGAAGGGAGCTCATGGAATTTTAACCACCACACTTGAGCTTTTTTATCCCTTTGAGAAGTGGAAAAAATAAATAAAATAATATTTGGTGGTGTAAATGTGAAATGTGAATGATGATAGTAACGTGGTGGACCATGGTGACAGTGGTGCTAGCTGTTATCATTATTTAACTTTTGTTGGATACTTTAACACCATATGTCTCGGGAACCGTCTTCCTTAGATTCCCTCTGAAACCTCATCACGTGCCCTTCTGCTCAATCCTCGAAAAATACCCACATTTACTCACCTCACTACTTACTTAATATACTCGTATGTAATTACTTTTTTAACGTTCTATTCTATTTCAATTTTAATAAATAATTATATATATGATTTTGATGATAATGATTTTTATTTTATTTTATAAATTAATTTTATATTATTAATTAATTTTATATTATTGAATGGATTTCATAATTTATTTTTTAATATAATATTAGTATTTATCTTAATTAAATTACTTATTTAAATAATTTTTATATTCATGAAATTTTTTTTGAGAATATACTAAAATTACACATTGTACTTAAAAATATAATCTATTATATAGAAATATAGAAATAATTTTCACCGTAAAAACATAATTATAAGATTGAGTGAGGTAAATAATAACTCATGTATATAACATTTCCAACACCTTCATTCTATTATAATTTATTTATTCTCTTAAACTTTCTTTTACTTTTCTAATATTTATTTAATTTTCTTTCTTTATTTGTTTTTCTCTCTTCGCTCCAATCTACTCCAAAATGGGAAACAACATGTCATGAAGTTGATTTAGTTATTTATCTTTTATTATTATCATGGTTAAATTCATAAATAAATAAAATTATATTTTAAAAATAAAAAAAAAAGTTAAAATCATTAAAATTACCAATATTGAAAATCACTTAATTCATTTTCAAAATGAGATCAACGTGACCAGATTTTTTAAAATTTTATTATATTTCATTTACTTCTAGTTTAATAATTGATCGAGCCTAAATAAAATTAAGAAAATAATTTTATAACTATTACACGATTAATTAATGGAAAATAGATAAAAAAAATATATATAAATTACTGCATAGGATAATTTCGTAAAATAATAAAATTTTAATAATAAATGAAAAAAATCAAATTTTATTTTATATATCTAAGAAGAAATTTTTACACTTACTATATGTAAATTAAAGTCTAAAAATAATTTATATTTAGCTAAAAATATGAAATCGTATAAAAAATTATCATTCAGAAAGTTAAAAATTGAATTCATATTTATTATTAATCTAAAATATATTTCCATATATATAGTAATTGTTCTTACTGGGTTTTTGGGGTGTCCGAGCATAAATCTCCGAATATCAGGGAATGGGTATTGTTGATGGGATAGGTAGGTTGAATCCGTGTCAATTGTCCCATCCTGACCGGGGTTAGTGAAATGAGTCCGGCATCAACTGGGATGAGCTCGGCAACTCACCCCTGCCCGGTACCTCTTCATCCAGCCCGGTACACTAATAATTATCAATATTATGAAATCTTATTATATTAATAATAAAATAATTGAATTTTATTTAAAACTTGTAATAGTATTTAAGTAATATATCACATGTCCAAATCTAACGCTAGATCTGAAACTGCAAAGAGACGTTGAAGGTTGATAGGTTCACCTAGTGGGGAATGTGTTAATTATGAACTACAGCGTTGTTTTGCGCGACACGTTGGTGTTTGAGAAAGGATAGGGCAGGTGACAATATCAAAACTCTGAAACCCTTGACCGCGTGCTCTATCTCTGTACTGTGCGGTGACTTGTGTTACGTGGCCCACTTTCTCATCGCACAAACCTTTCACCTTTTACACCAAATGATAAGACTTTACATCCTTATTTTAATTTTAAAACAGAAAATACATTATTCTTTTTAAAATTGAGTATTTCACTGTAAGAAAATTTCTAGACACAGTGAATCAATCAATTATTTAAAATAAAATATATGATATATTATTTGTGAACTAATTAATTAGTTAATTATACGTTGAAGTTATTTATTATCGTTTTCTATCTTTAAATGTAATTCGGGTTAATCTAGTCTCGTCTAAAAATAGTGTTGATTGGGCCTAAAATAAGAGAACAAAATTTAAAAAATATATTTTTGATTTGATCTGTTTAGTCCAAAAAGATATTGTGTTTGTGTCGGGCCGTTACGGCCTAGCCCATTTACTATTTAAGGTAGAAAATTATAACTACTGAGGCTTTTGTCAAAATTTTAGAGTTATAGTGTTGAAAGGCACAAACCCGAAAACCTAACCTAAATAACTAAAACACAGTGCAGCCCATGTCTTCTTCCAACATCAACCATCCCACATTCTTCTTCTTTTTTTTTTTTCTCAACCACACAAGCACACACGACCACCCACACCAATTAAAGACATGTGACTACAACCACCTAAATATTCTTCATATTACAACAATAATCATGCACCCACCCACAGAAAAAATGGATATTTTTTATGGATTCATTGAAAATAATTTTGATCTAGTTCATAGTCTATTAAAAGTATAAAATATTTTCATGAGATCCTTACGAACAGAAAAAGATAGAGCAGTCAGCTTAATAATTGCTTCTTTAGTCCAAATAAAAAAATCTCTTCAACATTATTCAAGATGTATCTAATTCTATTGTTAATCAGAGATTTCTCCATGGAAAATATACATAATAAGATTGTACTTGATTGCAACAACAACCACCTCTCACCTGACTAAGATTCATCTATTAGTATTGAAATAGTAATTAAAACCACCATCACATATTCTTTTTTTCTTCTTATTAACATTTAAGTGAAATTAAAATTGATTTTGATTTTAGGTAAAACCTAGTTCGAAACTAATTATGAAACTATAGTGCTGAATTTTAGATTAAAACTTGTGTGAAGATAACAATATAATAAGGATATTGAATTGTGTTTCAAGATGTTAAAATCAGTCTAATAAATTTCTACCTAGATAATATAAAATATTTTTCACCAAAATAAGATTCACATAGCAACCTTAATTAGCAAAAGAACATTTCTCATAATTTGGTTTGAAAGAGGTAGACATTTTGGTGATGGGTTTTGAAGCGAGAACCCTTGATTATAAATTGATATTATATTTCATTGAGATATATGTGTTTATGATGTATGTTGATGGTGTTCGCCTTAGAAGTTGTCAAGGTCAAATTATTTTGATTAGGACATACATTAGATGTGTAATGTTGTCAGCACCTGGTTTAGAAGTGTAATGTTTGAGATATTTTGATGAGGAAATACAAGATTCAGGTCCATGAGGTACATATCTAGATTATATGTCCTTTTGGACGACACTACAAGTAGGCATGAAACTAGGGCTGACTTGATATAAAATCAAAAGGTGCCTTAATCAATGTTGGAGTTGATTTGCAGGAATTTAGATAAAGCTTTGACATAGGTAGATAAGTGAACTCCAAATTAAGGTTAAGAATGTTATCATGAGCCTTGTGTTATGGTAAAGTCTTACTCATGTATACTTATCTTAACAAAACCATACTGTATACTATGCAAAACTAGGTATAAGCTTCCCCAATGACCTCTAAAAATGGATCCGAGAGATCTAATAAAAAGTAAAAGTTACGTTCGAGAATGTCTCATAACAATTACTTGTAATAAATTAAAATCTTCATAGAATTAAGTGTGTAAAAATCGCATAGGTTATGAGTGATTGATTTTTGATGCAAGCATAAGAAAAGTTATGTAAATAAATTGGTATGTGTTAGATTGAATGGATTAATAGATTGGATAAATGTTGATTATTTGTAACAGTGAATTATTTTTTTTTGGATATCTACTATAACCGTGTTACATTATTTTTATTTGACAAGCTCACATTTGAATTATTTGCAACATGGATGTACCTACGATAATCCCAAATGACAAATTCGGAGGAGCAGATAGCGAAGTGGATGGAAATAGGATTCAATCTCAAGAGTGGTCGAACCAATTCTTGTTGGCCAATAGAGATTTAATAGAATCCTTTATGTATTGGTTAATATTTCTTTCTTTGTTATATTAACTCTAAAGTCTCTGTGTCCCATGTTTAAATTATGATATTTTGACATAAGACTATGACGTTAGATGATATGAAAACAAATGTTTTACTTTTATACATGACCATTACACATGTATATTCTACATTGTTCATCAAATATCCATTCCGTATATTATTATATAAAAGTCTTTTAAATTTTATAGAATTATCTTTAACAATAAAGTAAAGAAAATCATCTTATAATATGCTATGAAAATATAATCACAGAAGATGATGTAAAAATCTTTTAAACAACTTACACAACATTACCTATTTTAAAATAATCAATATTGAGATAACCAAAATATGCCTACCTTTATTTTTTATTTTTAACTACAAAACTATTCATTATCATAAAATTTTAAACACTATCAGTATACTAATGGAAAGTAAAAACTTTGTAAGTTTAATTTTCTGTTTCCCCGTTAATACATTTGCAATGTTTGGAATTTTAATTTTTATATATTTAGTTTAAATATATTTGTTTAATCCTGTTTTAATTTATAACTATTGTCATCTTGACTCTTATTTTTTAATTCATAAACTTTTATATTTTTTTTCTGTAAAAGTATATTACACTCATATCCTTATATTTTCGTAAGTATCCATCTATTTTTCAACATTATTTTTTAGCATAATATTTTCTAAAATTAAAAGGAAGTTAATTATTGACATAAAAGAAGTATTAATGTAATATTTTTCAAACAATTAAAAGGTTCCGTGTAGAAATAAAAAACCAAAAAATATTCATAAAATCTCACACAAATAAATGAGAATGTCAGTATAATTTACTCTTTATCATTTTAGTCCCTCCATTTGACATGATTAGGTTATTAAAGAAAAATTAAGCTAAGATTCTGCACATGAAAAGAAAAACTCAATGGAACAACATGATGAACCAAAAAATAAACAAAAACACATGCAATTAGCCAAAATCAACATCCATGTCTGCAAAAATAATTTTGCTCAGTACATAATCTATTTGAGACCCACAAGAAAATACATATTATACACTTAGAAGTGTAAACAATAATTTCTCTTTATGTTCAATAACGAATCAATGTTAAAATCCACTTTTCCCCAATCAATAACTACTTTCTCAAGAGTCAGATGTACAGCAGGGGCTTAAGAAAATGCCCTTACTCAATGCTTCCTGTGTACAGATACAAGTTCTCTTGAATGTGAACAACAAATATTAAGAATCCAGACAGTATGGTTACTTATTTTGTTTTAATCTATGATGATGATAGTTACCGTTGGCTCTCTGAACTAATGTTCAAGTTAGATGCTAAGTTGCTGTCACTGCTACTTGTTCCTTTAAATATCTTTATAGTCATAGTAGCTTCATGCAGAGAGACAAAGATAAGGAATGACATACAAGTGAAGCTGATTCGCAGCGCTTCTCAAATGTATCAGACCACCCCTCATACTGATGCAACAATCATAGAAATAATATTCGTTCTGGCTGCTAGAATTCTAGATCTAATTTTCTTTTTAAATGTGATCTGTCAGCACTGCAGAACAAAAAGAAGGAATCAATTGACTATGTTCGAAAAGGCTTCCATTTTCTCCATTAATCTTCTCTCTCTCTATAAGTCATGTGTGAGTAGTTTACTTTTGTGTCTTCCTAGATGCCTTAGACAATTCATATACGGTATGCGAATATGATTTAGAAATAAGAATTTTACTAAGAAGATTTTAGAACTTGGAAATAGGTATGTATCTAATAATGAAAGGGCATGCTGGTGGGATTGATCAAACCAGACAATTGTAAGTCCTCAAAGAAGAGGCAAAGTAAGACCTAAAGGTATCTCCCTTAAAATCCAGAAGACTTTCATAGTAAGATATCCTTCATTTTCCAAGTTTTAACAGTTGTTAGTAAGATTTTTATTTCATCTTATTCTATATTACTTTATATGAATTTGCCTTACAGTGTATTCTAGGAAGATACTATTTTCTATTTTGGATTAAACCCGATCCTCATTTTTATTGCTCATAATTTTGCTTTGTAATTTGGTTTTAGTTTTATAATTCTGCTTCCGCTGTATTTATCTTGTTTAAATTCACTTTATTAACTGCATTTATAAAATTTTGAGAAATTTATAATTTCCTAACTAGGAGGCTTTGCCACCTTTCCTGGTTATTATAAATTTTATAAATTTATCTAATTAATATTAGTCTGATACCTTATTGGTATCAGAGCCTATATGTCCATAGAAAATGAGAAAGGTAAACTTATAATAAACTGTTCTGAAGAATTAACTGAACATATACAAAGTATTTTGCACACATAAAAGCTCATATTAAATAAACTAACCAAGCTTGAAGAGCGATTGGATAATTTACAAACTATAAAACCAATAAACGGAAATTTAGAACAAATTTGTATCCAACTAGATAAACTAAAACTTGGATCTACCTCTGCTATTTCTCCTATCCATAACAAATACATTCTAGCTAAACCTAGAAAATGAATAGGACACAAAATAATACTGTTCCTTTCCTTTTTCTTTCTTTCTGGAACTGTTGGACAAGTTTATTTCCATTTTCAATTGGGAAAGGAATGAACATTTTCCCATTATAAGATGGGAGATATAATTTTGCATTATGGGTTTCTTTTATTAGATTGAATTCTCTCTCATAATTTTTTGAGAAGAACCAATTATATCCCATTACTTGTGTCCTTAGAAGGCTAATTGGGTAATTAATATTTCCTTGGACATCCCAAGATTCATATTCTTCATTGAAAAGTGTTGTATATTGGGGACTGTCTTCAAAGAAGATTTTTATGACATGTGTTGAAATACTTGAAGGTATTTTAGGGTTGGCTGAACAGGATTCGATCTTAAGAGTCATATAACTCATAGTCTCAGCCTGGAGTATATTTATGGTGTCATTTATAAAAGGGCAGGGTGCCTCAAATTTCTCAGATGGAGATATCCAAATAGAGCTAAGAATACCATAATCAAGTAAAATTTTTGGTTGAATTGGAAGATCTTCAAACGGGACAGTTTTATATTCTTCCAGATCAATTTTGGCCATTCTAAATAAAAATTTTATATTGCAGGGGCAATTTTTATCAAGGATTTGCTTGCAGATTTCAGATGAATTTATGCAAGGAGATTTTGAATTGAAATAATGGTGGGTTTTTATGAAAAGTCCAGGGACTGGGTTTTTTGAATGAGCATTTAGCAAGAATTTTTGTAAGGTTATAAACCTTTTTATACTGATCTCATTTTCAATAACTAGAGACTGAGAAATGATATCTTTATAACTCTTTTGAGTTTCTTTTTCATTTATAATCACAACTTCAGGGCTCAAAGCTTCTTTCATAGCTTTTGCATTTGTTGTGTTTAATTCCAAAGCCTTTTTCGGCTCGGCTGCGGAATAAAATCCCTTATAGATGGGATCTTGAATCCCTTCTTTTGCAACACAAAGGTCTTTAAAATTTGTAAAAGTTCCTTTGTGAGGACCTGATAGTAGTACAAAATTTGTAAAACATTTTCTAGAAGGAGAAGCTTTAGATAATAGATGTACTCCTTTGTTATCTGCATTGCAGAAATTATAGAAGGCACAAATGATACCTCGTTTTATAGAAACAATGAAGTTTTCATTGTTGTTTGTTGCTTTGGGGATATTCCATATATGATCCACTAAAACATTAAATTTATCATTCGTTTGTTCTCTTCCATGATAAAGGAACTTATTTGTAAGAATGGACAATTCTTGATCACCGAACTTCATTTTTTCTTTTGTATTGGGATAGTGAAACTTTGAGGGTTTCATTGTTTCCTGCAAATCGAGATAAAATATCAGCAGCAACATTCCTAGTCCCTTTTATATGTTCAAAATTTATTTTTATTCCATTATGAAATACCATTTCTTGAAATAATATCCATCTTCGGTGAAGTTTTTTATCAGTAAAAATTTGTGAGTTTGCATAAGCAACAATTGCTTCACAATCAGTTCTCAAGGTGATTTCAATTTTATTTATTAGAAATAACTTGAAACTATTTATAGCATTTATAGCAGCGTTTACTTCATAGTCAGTAGACGTAGAGTAAACTTGAGGTTTTGTATGATATTTACCTGATGCATACCTGCATACTTCTTCATCAGAAATATTACAATATTTATTTTTCTTTTTCTTTAGGATAGATCCCCATCCTAATTCACACCCATCACATTCTATTATCAAGTAATCAGAATCTAATGGTAAGCTTAATTTAGGTAGTTTTAATACTAGTTCTTTTATTTCTTTGACCAATTTAACGTCTTCTTCGTTGAATTCCTTTGTCCTGTGATACGAGGTCGCACTCGCACAAATTAATACAATTAAATATGTAGTACTAGGAAGTGACTCCTAGGTCGTCTCTCAAGGACCATCACTCAAGTTTCTATCAAACACAAGCCACAAGACACAAACACAAGACACAAACACAATACACATAAAGGGGGGGTTGTTTGTTTGATTTTTGAAAACAGAATTGTAAAAACAGAATTTCTAAACAAGATGAAATAATAAACTAAAATAGATTAACCTCTTGATTAGATTGCAACTCACTTATCCTTGATAACCAGATTAATTAACTAAGCGAAAATCAATCACATCAAATGTTCAATTTACTCAACTCTTAATCCAACTTCAATCAATTAACTAAGCGATAATTAATCTTAGTTTTCCTTATGTGAATTAAGCAAAAACACATACATCATTCATTCTAATTCTAGCAACTTATACTTCATTCCATTAAGCATGAGAACAAGATATAAGTTAATATTATTGATAGCAAGATCAATTGACTAAGCAAAAATTAATCTTGGTTCTCTTTATGTGAATTAAGCAAACACATAGTCATTAAGAGCTAGAATGAATGATGAGAGTCTATAGCAAATTGAACAAGCAATCATGAACATAATCTCAAAGTATCATTGTAATCTAATTCAAGAGATTAATCCTTAAACTTAGCCTTCCATTTAAATCTAATTCAAGAAACTAATTGAATTGAAAGTGCATATAAACTAAATTGCAAGTACACTTAAATTTAGAACGAATTGAAGAAATTAATGGCGAAGAATGGACTTTCACAACTTGAATTCGAAATTGTAGTGCAAGTAAAATTAAAAATGTAATGAAATTGAAAGTGCAAGTAAAATGGAATTGCAAGTAGAAGAGATAAAGAAATCAAACCGAAATATAATTGTATTGATTGAAAAGCAAGTCTGGACCATCCAACCAAAAAGAAGAAAAGCAGAAAAAGAAAAACACAATACGAAGAAGAGCCCCCTCCTTCATGGTGGAATGGTTTTTATGGAGAAGAAAAAGAGAAAAGAAAGAAAAAAAAACAAAGACCCCTAAACTAAGGACCCAAAACGTGAAATGAGGGAGTGCATGTTTTTCGGCATGTTTCCGGCCGTCTCCAAAGTGCATTTTTTTCAATTCAATTTGGTGGTCCCTCATGCCTTGCACATGCCAAAATTAAGTGAAAAAGGGTCTCATGTTCGATTCCCACATACAGCAAAACAAGAAAAAGAATTAATTGCATGATTTACATAGCCTAATTGCTGAAATTCCCGTCCAGACTTCGTGGTCCAACTTCAAGGCCAAATTCACCCAAGATCCAATCCGAATTGGCTCTTCATGTCTTCATGACTTTTGTAGCTCTGTCAATCCTTTTTAATTCGATATAAAGTGGAGCTCAAACGGAGATCTGTAGAGGGAGTTATGCCTATTTTACCGAGACTTGTCAAATCCTTAAATGCTGGAATTTTCATAACAGTTCATATGCTGCATTCAAAGACATTTTTACACCAGATACACTCCGACTGGGAACTTTATGTCTTCATAAATGTTGTAGATCTTTGAGTCCTCTTTAATTTGATATAAAATTCAGCTCAATCAGAGGTCTGTGGTGAAAGTTATGCTCAGTTTTGTAAACCTTGTCAAATCTGAATAACAATAACGAATTAGACCAAATTTATCAATTAAAGCCAAAATGAGTCTAAACTCATAAATACATTAAATCATACTAATTGATTCTTAATCGTGCTGTATTAGGATATAATAAATGCAGAGAAAATGATCAAAATAACGACTCATCATCCTGTTAAAGAGGTTTTATTATACAGTGGAGTAGTATATTTATATAAGTCTTTTATAAAATTCCTTGCATAATTTAATAATCCTAAGAATGCTCTCAGGGTCTTAGTATCTTCCATTTCATCTGGAAATTCTCTAATCTTTGTGGCAATATGGGGTTGTAATTTTATTTTCCCATTACCTATTTCTGTTCTTAAAAATGATATATGCTGTTTGCATATTTCTATTTTAGATTTTGATATGATTAATATGTTTTTTTCAAATACATGGAGTATTTGTTTTAAGTGTAAATAATGTTCTTCCTTTGTTTTTGAAAAGACTAGAATATCATCTATGTATGTGCATGTAAAGTTTTTGTATTCTCCAAAAATATTGTCCATTTTTCTTTGGAATATTTGAGGAGCATTTTTCAATCCAAATGACATTACTCGTCATTCGAATAGTCCTTCTGAACAAGAGAAGACTATCCATTTTATTGAATCTGGATCCATTTTTACTTGGTGGAATCCAGATTTTAGATCAAATTTTAAAAACCATTTGGTTTTCTAAATTCTGTTTATTAAGACATCTTTTGAGGGTATAATGTACCCATCTATGTTTGTATTATCATTGAGCCTTTTGTAATTGTATACCATTCTACTTTTTCCACGTTTCTGCTCACTATGTTTATTTACAATGAAGACTGGGCTTCTATGTGGGCTTGTACTTGGAACTATTACTTTTAAATCCAATAGGATTTTTATATGTGCTTAACATTCTTCTTGTTCAAAATTACTATAGAGAATGTCTTTTGTTTTTATTATTAAATCTGGATTTATAATATCTAATTTGCAAATTACTAGATCTTTTTCCCAGTATTTTGTAGGATCTTCTCCTATTATGCTAATTCTATTTAATCTGTCATTTATTTCTTGTATGCTATCAAAGGTTATAGCTCTATTGATCCTAACTGAATCATAGTTTTCTTTAGTGTTTTGTAAAGAAATATTATAATTAAATTCTATTTCTTCTTCTTGATTTTTATTAATTTCTCTAACTAAGAAATTTTTACATTTATCACAATCTTCACAATTTTTTTCACAATTTTTCATAGGGGTCTCACCACGGTTCTCTCGCAACTCTGATGAGATTTCATTTATGATTAGTGACATTTGTATATTATTTGATATAAGCAAATAATCTTTTGTTATGATAATTGACCTATTTTCTGCTAAGATAAAATCTAATCCTAAAATTAGTTGTTCTTTAGCAGACTTTAAATCAATTATTTCCAATTTAGGGATAGTTATTTTTTTTCCAAATAGGTCACAATTTGTAGATAATTGTATAGTTATTTTTTTTTCTTCTAGGTTATGAACCATAATGTCTCCTGATATGGTTCTGATTTTTGTGATCTTCTCACTTTGAGAGACGTTCTGTGTTGGAACCAATGTTTTACAAATTATGGAGTTTGTACTTCCTGTATCAATTAGAGTATTGAATATTTTTTCAATTTGCTCTGTTTTGTTTATTCTAAGGAAATTTATTTTTACTAATATATGCAAGCTATGACTCTTAAGTCTGTTGCATATTATTGGTATGTTGTTATTTTGTAATCCCATTAGCTTTGTTTCTTCTTCCGTTTCTTCTTGGTTTTTATTTTGGCAGAATGTATTAAATTCTTCTTCTAATTTATTTAGTCTTATTTCTAAATTTGATATTCTGCTAAGGGTGATCTTATCGTTAGAATTTTCTTTTTCTTTATTTGGAAAGTATATTTTTAGTTTTATTTCCAAACATTGTTTGCAAAAAATTTTATAACACAAAGGATAATGTGCTCTTAGATTTTTTGAAGGATATCTTTTACATTCTGAACATTCTATATGTTCAGGTCCTGTAAAGAAATGGATTTTATGAATACATGGGTATTCTGTTATGTTCATTAAACAATAACCTAAGTTGTCTAATATTTCTCCATACTCATTATATTTTTTACTTATTGGAAAAATTTCTTATTTTGTAAAATCATTTATTAATTTTTAATCTTTTTCTATTTCGTCTTCCGAAGTATTATCGGACCAACTTATGATGGAATAAATTTCAGAATTCGTAGAGACTGTTTCGTCTATAGGGATTAAATTTATTCTACAATTTTTTATAAGTTCAGCTTCTTTTGTGAAAAGATTTGCCTGATTGGGACAATCTCTCGAATAATGTCCTGTTTTCCCGCATGCAAAACACTCTAATTGTTTGGAATATGTTTTATCATTTTTTATTTTTCTGACATGACAGTCTTTATTAAGGGTTGGTTTTCTAGCATTAGAGCTTCTGATTGAATACCTACGGGTAGGTTTTTTCTTAGGTTGGGGTTTGTATTTGGGTTTATTTCTCCTAACCTGTCTATGGTATTATTGAGGTGTATATATTTGTTTACAGATATCAGTATCTGCCAATTTTAGTTGTTTATTCATGGCTATGTTTGTACATGTTTCTTCCATAACATTCATAATGTGTTGGATTCTTCCTATCAAGTTATTCATTACTGGATCAACCTGATCATCTTTCCAACTTTCTCTAATTTTTTGTCCAAATTTTCCTGGGAGTTTAAGGAAAAATTTTTCTCCTAAGGTTCTATCCATAAAGCCTCCTGCTATGGAAGGATACATCAGATAGTCTTGTGTAAATTCTTTTACTTTTCCAAAGTAACTTATAGACAGTCTTTCTAGATTTCCTAAATAAATCTTTTGTCTTATAGTGTTACCATCATTTACTGACTGGGCAGTAAAGATTCTTTGTATAAGACTACAAAAATTATAAATGTTAGGACCAGGTTCAATTAAATTAACCTGTAATATTTTTGGGTGTGTTTGTTTAAAAGTCTCCCAACATGCTCGGGCTATGTCTCCTAAATATGTTTCTGCAATAGCTATCATTTCATTGCTATTTGTTATGTATTTTTCATGGTTTATCTTATAATCTCTTATAATGGATGCAGTCCATTGTTCTATATAATTTGGCAGTAATTGTGGATCTATACTACCAATATTTAGTAAAAGGGAGGGCATATTAAATGCTGGTTCTATAGGTAACCTTTTACCTTTAGATTTTATATTATCTCCTATTGATGGATTAAAAGGAGAAAGTATTTGTGATCTTGGTAGAAATCCTAGATCATAGTTTTCTGTAGAATATTCAAAATTCTGGTCATTTATACTTGGTCCAGACTCATTAGCCATAAAACCTTCTTGTGTTTGTAAGGATATTACTGACATATTTTCTAAAAGATAATCTTCAAGAGTTAATCCTAAATTTCTGTTATTTTTTTCAGCATGTATTTAATCTTCTAATTTTATGTTATCTAATAGATCTTCTTTATTTTTGGTTTGGAAGAAATTCTGTGAGAATAGAAATTCCTCATTTTCTTCATCTTCACTATCATATTCCTCATTAGTGAACATAAAGGAGTTTCTAGGAGGTTCACTTTCTTCGTCCTCCACTAAGGAAGGATTTATATTTTCATAATCAGAAAATCTGACAGAAAGATTATTTCTGCGATTTGTAATTATTGCAGTTTGTGGATTTGTGATAGCCGTGTTAGATGGCTGGGAGTTTATGTGAGTTTGCCATTCATGACCTTGGTTTCTAGTTGACTCAAAAACCTGAGGTGGCAAGAATTGTATACTAGTAGATCCTAAAAAGGTTACTATTGGATTTGTGTTTATACGATATCCTGGGTAATATCGATCACTTATTCTTCCTATGAAGGTAATGTCTAAGTGTAAATTATTACCTTGAAAATTTTCTCCAAAGCCTTGAGTTTGTACTTCTCCAAAACTGCAGGACCAAATCAATCTCGTGATCTGGAATACATCTCCTAATTACCTGGTCACTGCACAACTTCCATAAATAGGGGTCATCCCAAATATAATGCTTAGCATCACTCTTAATTTTATCAATCTGAGCTCTAGATGCTAAGGGAGGAAAAACAGAAGCAACTAAGAAATTAACAATATTCGCAAACCAAGGGGTGGTGGGGTAAGAAGCTGATATAGATAATAAACTTTCATCTGGAAAGTTATCTCTGATGGGGTAAGAAGCAGATATAGATAATAAACCCAGCCTTCTTCAACAGGTATTTCAGAGCTGCATGATCAGTATTCATAATAACACGAGAACCAAGCAAATATGATCTAAACTTATCAAGAGCAAAAACAATGGCTAGAAGCTCTTTCTCTGCAGTAGTGTAATTTGCTTGGGCAGCATCCAAAGTCCTGGAAGCATAATATATCACCCGAGGTAGCTTATCTACTCTTTGTGCAAGGACAGCTCCCAATGCATTATTTGATGCATCACACATAAGCTCAAAAGGAACTGTCCAATCGGGTGCTTGGATGATAGGGGTGGTGGTTAGTGCTTTCTTGAGGCAGTCAAAAGCCTCTTTGCATTGATCATTAAAATCAAAGTTGACATCCTTTTGAAGTAATTTGGATAGTGGAAGGACCTTCTTGCTGAAGTCTTTGATAAAGCGCTTGTAGAAACTTGCATGTCCAAGAAAAGATCGAACCTCTCGCATGCAAGAGGGGTAAGGCAATTGTGAAATAACAAAAATTTTCGCAGGATCTACCTCAATGCCCTTTGTAGAAATGATATGCCCCAAAACTATACCTTGTTCTACCATGAAGTGACATTTTTCAAAATTAAGAACAAGGTTAGTTTCAATGCATCTACTAAACACTCTGTCCAAGCTATCCAAACATGTATCAAAGGAGGATTCGTATACGGTAAAATCATCCATAAACACCTCTATGTAATTTTCTAGAAAATCACTAAAGATACTAATCATGCACCGCTGGAAAGTACCAGGGGCATTGCATAGGCCAAAAGCCATCCTCCTATAGGCAAAAGTGCCAAAAGGCTAGGTGAATGTGGTTTTTTCTTGATCCTCAGGAGCAATATGGACTTGAAAATAACCAGAAAATCCATCAAGGAAACAATAATGGGATTTTCCTGCCAGACGTTCCAACAGCTGATCAATGAAAGGCAATGGGAAATGATCTTTCCTTGTTGCTAAATTAAGCTTTCGATAATCTATACAAACCCTCCAACTGTTCTACACTCTAGTTGGGAGAAGCTCGTCCCTCTCATTCTTAACAAAAGTCAGGCTTGTCTTCTTAGGGACTACTTGGACTGGACTAACCCACTTACTGTCAGAGATAGGATAGATGATCCCAGCTTGTAGAAGCTTGGTCACCTCCTTCTTCACTACATCCCAAATCACCGGATTCAGTCTCCTTTGTGGCTGTCTCACTGGTTTGGCACCATCCTCTATGCATACATGTGGATGGGCTGATACCAGGAATATCCGCCAAAGTCCAACCGATGGTTTTCTTATGTCTTCTTAATATTTGCAACAACTTCTCCTCTTGAACAACATCAAGGGAGGTGGAAATAATCACTAGAAACTTTTCATTATCCTCCAAGTAAGCATACTTGAGGTTTTCTGGCAGGGGTTTAAGTTCTGGAGTGGGTGTTGGTTGAACAGTAGGAACCAAAGAAGGAAGAAGAACAGGTTCCACAGCTTGTACCTCAACTTGTAAGTCATATTCAGATGTACTGTCTGTGACATGGTTAGTGTAATCTGACTTTAAGAATTTAATATCTAGAGGTACAACACCTAAAGGTTCATCACAAATAGTCTTAGAACATGATTCAGATGCATAATCATCACATTCGACGTCAGAAACAAAAGAATGTTTCATATGATGCAAAAAGTTAAAATCAGTATAGTACCCATCCATAATATCATCTATAATCTCAGCACGAAAAACAGAATGATCCTCAGGTGGATGTTTCATTGCCTCAAGAATGTTAAAATGGACAACACTGTCATCAAACTCCATAGATAAGGTACCTGCATGCATATCTATCTTAGTTCGGGATTTGACATCAGAAACAAAAAAATGTTTCATATGATGCAAAGAGTTAAAATCAGTATAGTACCCATCCATAATATCATCTATAATCTCAGCACGAAAAACAGAATGATCCTCAGGTGGATGTTTCATTGCCTCAAGAATGTTAAAATGGACAACACTGTCATCAAACTCCATAGATAAGGTACCTGCATGCATATCTATCTTAGTTCGGGATTTGACGTCAGAAACAAAAGAATGTTTCATATGATGCAAAGAGTTAAAATCAGTATAGTACCCATCCATAATATCATCTATAATCTCAGCACGAAAAACAGAATGATCCTCAGGTGGATGTTTCATTGCCTCAAGAATGTTAAAATGGACAACACTGTCATCAAACTCCATAAATAAGGTACCTGCATGCATATCTATCTTAGTTTGTTTTCAAAAATGGTCTGCCCAATATAATTGGAACGGATCCATGGGAGAATCCCTCCTCCATATCAAGGACATAAAAATCAGCAGGGAAAATAAGCTCTCCAACCCTAACTAAGACATCTTCAATGAGACCGGTGGGGTGGACAACACTTCTATTTGCCAATTGTATATCTTGCATATCTTGGAATTTGCTTAATAGCATTAAGCAGAGGTATGTTCACCTCTACCTTTCTGAAGGTATCCAAGATCTCCTTATCTACTTCTTCCATCTTTTTTCTTGGAATCAATCTGGGAGGAAATAGAAGAGGTACAGTAGGCTGATGCAAGTCACAACTAGTACTAGGAACTGGTGTAGAATGTGGAGTTGAAGAAGGAATAGAGGATGGTTCAGGTTCATGTGTAGGAGTAGGTGCAGATGAAGAAGAAGATGTTGATATTGGGTCACTCATCTGTTTACCTGACCTCAGTGTGATGACACTAACATTCTTTGGATTCTGCACTGTCTGAGAAGGCAATTTGTCGAGTTACGTGACGATTCGATTCAACCGAGTAGCCATCGCCCGTCGATTAGTCAAGCTTTGAATAGAGGCTCTATTCTCTTGAATAGAAGCTCAGTCTCCTTGCTGAAATTGCATATTCTAAAGAGTCATCTGCCTGACTAATTCCTCAAGTGAAGGTTTAGAAGTAGAAGGTTGAGGGACTGGTGGTGGTGCAGATGTCTCAGATTGCCTCTGATGCTGCTGTTGCATAGGTGGAGGTACATAAGGTCTATTCGACTAGCGAGTCACGAAAGGAAGGTCCGATTCTTTCTGTCGTTCTTTGTGGAGTGTTAGACCATCTCAAATTCGGGTGATTTCTCCAACCGGATTGTATCATTCTTCGGACAAGTCATAATTTTGCTGTTGTTGGGGTCTATTATTATAGATTTTAGCAGCATAGGCTTGAGAAGATTGGGAGTCAGAGTCAACAGATTGATGTAAAGAAGGACATGAATCTGTATGATGATCATTAGAGGTGCATACCCCACACACTCTAACAACAGATGTAGATTTTTGATTGACAGCCATCTGTGTCATCAAATTCACAAGAGCATCAAGCTTGCTCTCTATCTTAGTCTCTGAAGATGATCCAGCAGCTATGTCATGAACTCCTCTAATAACAATAGCATCATTTCTAAGATCAACTGGCTGGGAGTTAGAGGCCATTTTCTCAATCAAAAGTCCGCTTCGGTGAGGGGGCCATATCACCAAGCGCTCCACCACTAGTAGCGTCTATCATACTCCTTTCCATACTATTCAAGCCTTCATAGAAATATTGTAGAAGGAGTTGTTCAGATATCTGGTGATGTGGACAGCTTGCACAAAGTTTCTTGAGCCTCTCCCAGTACTCATATAGTGTTTCCTCACCAAGTTGTCTAATGCCCGATATATCCTTTCTTATTGCAGTGGTCCTAGACGCGGGAAAGAATTTTTCCAGAAACATCCTCTTAAGGTCATCCCAGCCAGTAATAGATCTAGGCGCAAGGTAGTACAACCAATCCTTAGTTACGCCTCCTAGAGAATGAGGGAATGCCTTCAAAAAGATGTGGTCCTCTAAAACATCTGGAGGCTTCATTGTAGAACAGACAATATGGAACTCCTTTAGATGTTTATGAGGACATTCTCCCGCAAGTCCATGGAACTTGGGCAAGAGATGTATGAGTCCAGTTTTTAGAACATATGGAACATCCTCATTAGGATATTGGATGTACAGACTTTCATAGGTGAAGTCAGGTGCAGCCAACTCTCTAAGAGTCCTCTCACGAGGATTAGGTTGAGCCATAATGTTCTCAGTAGTATAATTACCAAAAGAATCTGTATAAACCAAATTAAAGTTGGTAGCTGCAGATGGGGAATGATCACTAACAATATCTAATGGTACAGGCTCTAAAGACAAATTCCTAAATTGCCTATCTAATTCATGAAAGGTCCTATCTATCTCAGGGTCAAAAGGTTGTAAAACACCTGGATTACCTCTAGTCATGCACTAAACACAATATACTATGCGTTTCACACAACCAAAGTTTGAGGTAAAAATAGGGTATTAGAGAACCTCTAAAAAGAGCCACCAAGTCAGATAAATATCCAAATGACAAACGACGTATGAATTAATTAGAAAATGCTAGTATGCTAAGTTACACTATTCACTATTTACTATTCACTAATTACTGCGACACTGTTCATGTTGGCCCCGCGGTACTGTTCACGCATGTTGACAATTATGCCTAGCAACATCACATGACAGCAAATGCACTAATATGCATCAAAGTGTACCAAGCCTTGCCTTATACTAGCAATTTAAGCGCAGTAATAAATTGAAGTGCAGTGAAGCAAAGCAAATGAAAGCCTATGATAGCAACTACCAAAGGAAACAAAATGGTTTACTGCATGATTTTTTTTTTCTTGCATTTTGGGCCTTGAATTTCAAATTTCTTTGCATGTGATTTTCTCCAAGAAATATGCATGGACAACAAGATATAGATGCAGAATTATGCAGCAATTTAACTCACAACAATGGACAACATAAACAACATGCAATAACAGTAAGATTATGCAGAAAAATAGAATGCAGCAACCTAATGATGCAGTATGCAGAAAAATAGGAAAACAGAATGCAAACAATATGCAGGGAACGAAATAAAACAGAATACATCAATGAGAAACAATAATTAACACACACTAACAGCAAAACAGAAAATCACAAACACACACACACAAGGTTTAATAGAGAAATCGATGGTCCCCGACAACGACGCCAGAAATTTGATACGAGGTCGCACTCACACAAATTAATACAATTAAATATGTAGTACTAGGAAGTGACTCTTAGATCGTCTCTCTCAAGGACCATCACTCAAATTTCTATCAAGTTTAGAACAAAAGTGGGGGAGTTTTGGTTGGATAGTTCAAAAAAAGAATTTGTCAAAACAGATTTACTAAACAAGTTCAATTGATAAAAATAGGTTAACCTCTCGATTGGGTTGCAATTTACTTATCCTTGATAATAGAAAATCATGCTCAAATTACTGATGTTCTCAATCAAACCAAAATCAATCAACTAAGCGAAAATTAATTATGATTTTATTTATGTGAATTAAGCAAACACATACATCATTCATTCTAATTATAACAACTTATACTTCACTTCATTAAGCATGAAACCAAGGTATAAGTTGTTACCAAATCTGGAATATTAAGCATAAACCAAATCATAAAGAACTAGCATGAATGATGAGAACAATCAACAATTACAGCAGAAACCAAGTTACACAGAATCTCAAAGCATCATTACAATCCTTAATTAAGAGATTAACCTTTTGATATTTAGCCTTCCATTTGATTTAAAAACGAAATTGCAAACAAGAAATTGAAATTATAGCAAGTTAAGATCAAGGTGAGATGATTATAAACGAAAATTGAAAGCTAGAAAAATAGAACAAAGTGTAGAGAAAATAGATTGAATAAAAACATATTTTCATCCAAGAACCTGGTCTCTTCCCAAACGAAAATTACAATTTGAATTGAAAGGAAAACTCCCACTACCTCATGCCTGGACCTGTCACACACTACATAATAAGTCAATATAACAAGAGAAGGTGGGGAGAAAAAGTCATCAAATCTGCCCAAAGTTTTCCCTAAAATCCTGGTATGTCCCCCACTAAATGCTAAATGGATGTGAGTGGGAATCTAATGTGCTCCAGCTTGCTCCCATTTTCTCTTTACTTGGCAGCCCCTTTGCACATGTCAAATTGAGTGAGAGGTCAAGGGCTCAAATCCTTATGTAGGCATTACAAAGAGATCAATTAAATGCATCTAAATTCAGTCCAATTTCGCTGTAATTTTGTCACTGGAATCATGGTTTACGTTCAAAGCTAAATGCACCCCAGATGCAATCCGAATTGGATCTTCATGTCTTTTGTAGCTCTATCTCTCTTCTTTAAGAGGCAATTAATCATCAATTGGACATCTGTGGACGAAGTTATGCCTATTTTACCGAGACTTGTCAAATCCTTAAATGCTGGAATTTTCATAACAGTTCATGTACTGCATTCAAAGACATTTTTACACCAGATACACTCCGGCTGAGAGCTTTATGTCTTCATAGATTTTGTAGATCTTTGAGTCCTCTTTAATTGACATAAAATGCAGCTCAATCAAAGGTCTGTGGTGAAAGTTATGCTCAGTTTGTTAAACCTTGTCAAATCTAAATATCAATAACGAATTAGACCAAATTTATCATTTAAAGCCAAAATGAGCCTAAACTCATAAATACATTAAATCATACTAATTGACCACTAATCATGCTATTTTAGGATATAAATAATGAAGATAAATTAATCAAAATAATAACTTATCAATTAATTTCTCTTCATCATTTATATCATAAAATTGCATGATTAGTGGTCAATTAGTATGATTTAATGTATTTATGAGTTTAGGCTCATATTGGCTTTAAATGATAAATTTGGTCTAATTCGTTTCTGATATTCAGATTTGACAAGGTTTACCAAACTGAGCATAACTTTCACCACAAACCTCTGATTGAGCTGTATTTTATGTCAAATTAAAGAGGACTCAAAGATCTACAAAATCTATGACGACATAAAGTTCCAGTCGGAGTGTATCTGGTGTAAAAATGTCTTTGAATGTAGCACATAAACTGTTATGAAAATTCCAGCATTTAAGGATTTGACAAGTCTCAGTAAAATAGGCATAACTCCCTCCACAGATGTCCAATTGATGAGCGATTAATTGTCTCTTAAAGAAGAGAGATAGAGCTACAAAAGTCATGAAGATCCAATTTGGATTGCATCTGGGGTGCATTTAGCCTTGAATGTAAACCATGATTCCAGTGACAAAATTACAGCGAAATTGTACTGAATTTAGATGCATTTAATTGATCACTTTGTAATGCCTACATAAGGATTTGAGCCCTTGACCTCTCACTCAATTTGACATGTGCAAAGGGGCTGCCAAGTGAAGAGAAAATGGGAGCAAGCTGGAGCACATTGGATTCCCACTCACATCCACTTAGCATTTAGTGGGGGACATACTAGATTTTAGGGAAAAACTTTGGGCAGATTTGATGACTTTTTCTCCCCACCTTCTCTTGTTATATTGACTTATTATGTAGTGTGTGTGTGGGGGGGGGGTCCACCATTAGGTATTGGTAGTGGGAGTTTTCCTTTAAATTCAGATTGTAATTTTCGTTTGAGAGGAGACTTGATTCTTGGATGAAAATCTGTTTTTATTCAATCTATTTTCTCTGCATTTTCCAATCTGCACTTTGTTCTATTTTTCTATCTTTCAATTTTTGTTTATAATCATCTCACCTTGATTTTAACTTGCTATAATTTCAATTTCTTGTTTGCAATTTCGTTTTTTAAATCAAATGGAAGGCTAAATATCAAAAGGTTAATCTCTTGATTAAGGATTGTAATGATGCTTTGAGATTCTGTGTAACTTGGTTTCTGCTGTAATTGTTGATTGTTCTTCATCATCCATGCTAGTTCTTTATGATTTAGTTTATGCTTAATATTCCAGATTTGGTAACAACTTATACCTTAGTTTCATGCTTAATGAAGTGAAGTATAAGTTGTTATAATTATAATGAATGATGTATGTGTTTGCTTAATTCACATAAGGAAAACCATAATTAATTTTCGCTTAGTTAATTAATTTTGGTTTAGTTGAGAACATCAGTAATTTGAGCATGATTTTCTATTATCAAGGATAAGTAAATTGCAATCCATTCAATAGGTTAACCTATTTTTATCAATTGAACTTGTTTAGTAAATCTGTTTTGACAAATTTTTATTTTTTTTAACTATCCAACCAAAACCCCCCCACTTTTGTTCTAAACTTGATAGAAATTTGAGTGATGGTCCTTGAGAGAGATGATCTAGGAGTCACTTCCTAGTACTACATATTTAATTGTATTAATTTATGCGAGTGCGACCTCGTATCAAATTTTGGCGCCGTTGCCGGGGACCATCGATTTCTCTATCAAAGCTTGTGTGTGTGTGTGTTTGTGATTTTCTATTTTGCTGTTAGTGTGTGTTAATTATTGTTTCTCATTGATGTGTTCTGTTTTATTTCGTTCCTGCATCTAGTTCCCTGCATACTGTTTGCATTCTGTTTTCCTATTTTTCTGCATTTCTGCATACTGCATCATTAGGTTGCTGCATTCTATATTTTTTGCGTTCTGTTTCTACATAATCTTACTGTTACTGCATGATGTTTATGTTATCCATTGCTGCAAGTTAAATTGCTGCATAATTCTGCATCTATATCTTGTTGTCCATGCATATTTCTTGGAGAAAGTCACATGCAAAGCAATTTGAAATTCAAGGCCCAAAATGCAAGAAAAAAAAATCATGTAGTAAACCATTCTGTTTCCTTTGGTAGTTGCTGTCATAGGCTTTCATTTGCTTTGCTTCACTACACTTCAATTTGTTGTTGCACTTAAATTGCTGGTATAAGGCAAGGCTTGGTACACTTTGCTGCATATTGGTGCATTTGCTGTCATGTGATGTTGCTAGGCATAATTGACAACATGCGTGAACAGTACCACGGGGCCAACATGAACAATGTCGCAGTAATTAGTGAATAGTAAATGGTAAATAGTAAATAGTGCAACGTAGCATACTAGCATTTTCTAATTAATTCATACGCCGTTTGTCATTTGGATATTTATCCGACTTGGGGGCTCTTTTTAGAGGTCCTCTAATACCCTATTTTTACCTCAAACTTTGGTTGTGTGAAACGCATGATATATTGTGTTTAGTGCATGACTAGAGGTAATCTAGGTGTTTTACAACCTTTTGACCCTGAGATAGATAGGACCTTTCATGAATTAGATAAGCAATTTAGGAATTTGTCTTTAGAGCCTGTACCGTTAGATATTGTTGGTAATTATACTGCTGAGAACATTATGGCTCAACCTAATCCTCGTGAGAGGAGTCTTAGAGAGCTGGCTGCACCTGACTTCACTTATGAAAGTTTATGCATCCAGTACCCTGATGAGGATGTTCCATATGTTCTCAAAACTGGACTGATACATCTCTTGCCCAAGTTCTATGGTCTTGCAGGTGAATGTCCTCATAAGCATCTGAAGGAATTCCATATTGTGTGTTCTACCATGAAGCCTCCAGACGTCTTAGAGGACCACATCTTCTTGAAGACATTTCCATATTCTCTAGAGGGCGTAGCAAAGGATTGGTTGTATTACCTTGCGCCTAGATCTATCATTAGCTAGGATGACCTTAAAAGGATGTTTCTGGAAAAATTCTCCCCTGCATCTAGGACTATTGCAATCAAAAAAGACATATCAGGCATTAGACAGCTTGGTGGGGAGACATTGTATGAGTACTGGGAGAGGTTCAAGAAACTTTGTGCAAGCTGCCCACATCACCAGATTTCTGAACAGCTCCTTTTGCAGTATTTTTATGAGGGCTTGAGTAGTATGGAGAGGAGTATGATTGATGCTGCTAGTGGAGGAGCACTTGGTGATATGACCCCTGCTGCAGCTAGGCATTTGATTGAGAAGATGGCATCTAACTCCCAGCAGTTCAGTGCTAGAAATGATGCTATTGTTGTTAGAGGAGTTCATGACATAGCTGTTGGATCATCTTCAGAGACCAAGATAGAGAGCAAGCTTGATGCTCTTGTGAATTTGATGACACAGATGACTGTCAATCAAAAATCTACATCTGTTGCTAGAGTGTGTGGGGTATACACCTCTAATGATCATCATACATATTCATGTCTTTCTTTACATCAATCTGTTGGCTCTGACTCCCAATCTCCTCAAGCCTATGCTGCTAACATCTATGATAATAGACCCCAACAGCAGCAAAATTATGACTTGTCCAGCAACAGATACAATCCGGGTTGGAGAAATCACCCGAATTTGAGATGGTCTAACACTCCACAGCAACAGCAACAATCAACACCTTCCTTTCAGAATTCTGCTAGTCAGAATAGACCTTATGTACCTCCACCTATGCAAAAGCAGTATCAGAGGCAATCTGAGACATCTGCACCACCACCAGCCCCTTAACCTTCTACTTTTAAACCTTCACTTGAGGAATTAGTCAGACAGATGACTCTTCAGAATATGCAATTTCAGCAAGACACTAGAGCTTCTATTCAAGAGAATAGAGCCTCTATTCAAAGCTTGACTAATCAGATGGGGCAGATGGCTACTCAGTTGAATCAGGCACTGTCACAGAACTCAAACAAATTGCCTTCTCAGACAGTGCAGAATCCAAAGAATGTTAGTGTCATCACACTAAGGTCAGGTAAACAGATGAGTGACCCAATATCAACATCTTCTTCTTCACCTGCACCTACTCCTACACATGTACCTGAACCATCCTCTATTCCTTCTTCAACTCCACATTCTACACCAGTTCCTAGTACTAGTTGTGACTTGCAGACCTTGTACCTCTTCCATTTCCTCCCAGATTGATTCCAAGCAAAAAGATGGAAAAAGTAGATAAGGAGATCTTGGATACCTTCAGAAAGGTAGAGGTGAACAAACCTTTGCTTGATGCTATTAAGCAAATTCCAAGATATGCAAAATTCTTGAAGGAGCTATGTACACACAAGAGGAGGATGAAGGGTAATGAGCGAATTAGCATGGGCAGAAATGTATCTGCATTAATAGGAAAATTTGTTCCTCATATTCCTGAAAAATGTAAGGACCTAGGTACATTCTGCATACCTTGTGTTATTGGAAATAATAAGTTTATGCTTGATTTAGGTGCATCCATTAATGTCATACCTCTGTCCATTTTTAAATCTTTATCTCTTGGACCTTTGCAACCTACGGGTGTGGTAATACAATTGGCAAATAGAAGTGTTGCCCACCCCACCGGTCTCATTGAAGATGTCTTAGTTAGGGTTGGAGAGCTTATTTTCCCTGCTGATTTTTATGTCCTTGATATGGAGGAAGGATTCTCCCATGGATCCGTTCCAATTATATTGGGCAGACCATTTTTAAAAACAGCCCGAACTAAGATAGATGTGCATGCAGGTACCTTATCTATGGAGTTTGATGACAGTGTTGTCCATTTTAACATTCTTGAGGCAATGAAACATCCACCTGAGGATCATTCTGTTTTTCGTGCTGAGATTATAGATGATATTGTGGATAGGTACTATACTGATTTTAACTCTTTGCATCATATGAAACATTCTTTTATTTTTGACGTCGAATGTGATGATGTTGAAAGTGATGATTATGCATCTGAATCATGTTCTGAGACTATTTGTGATGAACCTTTAGGCGTTGTACCTCTAGACATTAAATTCTTAAAGTTAGATTGTACTAACCATGTCACAGACAGTACATCTAAATATGACTTACAAGTTGAGGTACAAGCTGTGGAATCTGTTCTTCTTTCTTCTTTGGTTCCTACCGTTCAGCCAACACCCACTCCAAAACTTAAACCCCTGCCAGAAAACCTCAAGTATGCTTACTTGGAGGATAATGAAAAGTTGCCAGTGATTATTTCCACCTCCCTTGATGCTGTTCAAGAGGAGAAGTTGTTGCAAATATTAAGGAGACATAAGAAAGCCATCGGTTGGACCTTGGCGGATATTCTCGGTATCGGCCCATCCACATGTATGCATAGAATATTATTGGAGGATGGTGCCAAACCAAAGTGAGACAAACCCATGAAAGGAGCGAACCCGGTGATTTGGGATGTAGTGAAGAAGGAGGTGACCAAGCTTTTACAAGCTGGGATCATCTATCCTATCTCTCGACAAGAGTTGGTTAGTCCGATCCAAGTAGTCCTAAGAAGACAAGCCCGATCGTTGTTAAGAATGAGAGGACGAGCTTCTCCTAACTAGAGTGTAATTGCGTTGGATTGGTGGTCCGTATAGATTATCGAAGACTTAATTTAGCAACAAGGAAAGATCATTTCCCATTGCCTTTCATTGATCAGATGTTGGAACGTCTGGCAGGAAAATCCCATTATTGTTTCCTTGATGGATTTTCTGGTTATTTTCAAGTCCATATTGCTCCTGAGGATCAAGAAAAAATCACATTCACCTAGCCCTTTGACACTTTTGCCTATAGGAGGATGGCTTTTGGCCTATGCAATGCCCCTGGTACTTTCCAACGGTGCATGATTAGTATCTTTAGTGATTTTCTAGAAAATTGCATAGAGGTGTTTATGGATGATTTTACCGTATACGAATCTTCCTTTGATACATGTTTGGATAGCTTGGATAGAGTGCTTAGTAGATGCATTGAAACTAACCTTGTTCTTAATTTTGAAAAATGTCACTTCATGGTAGAACAAGGTATAGTTTTGGGGCATATCATTTCTACAAAGGGCATCGAGGTAGATCCTGCGAAAATTTCTGTTATTTCACAATTGCCTTACCCCTCTTGCGTGCGAGAGGTTCGATCTTTTCTTGGACATGCAGGTTTCTACTATCAAAGACTTCAGTAAGAAGACCCTTCCACTATCCAAATTACTTCAAAAGGATGTCGACTTTGATTTTAATGATCAATGCAAAGAGGCTTTTGACTGCCTCAAGAAAGCACTAATCACCACCCCTATCATCCAAGCACCGATTGACGGTTCTTTTGAGCTTATGTGTGATGCATCAAATTATGCATTAGGAGTCGTCCTTTGCACAAAGAGTAGATAAGTCGCCTCAGGTGATATATTATGCTTCAGGACTTTAGATCGCCAAGCAAATTACACTACTGAGAGAAAGAGTTTTAACCATTGTTTTTGCTCTTGATAAGTTTAGATCATATTTGCTTGGTTCTCGTGTTATTGTGTATACTTGATCATGACTACGAAATACTGTTGAAAGAAGGCCGAGTCAAAGCCTAGGCTAATCGGATGAATGTTGTGGCTCCAAGAGTTTGATTTGGATATCCGTGATAGGAGTGGAGCACGAGAACGGTAGAGAGACCATCTAAGCCGGATTGAGAGACTGAGGGTAAGGATGACAAATTGCCCATCGAGATAACTTTCCGGATGAAAGTTTATTATCTATATCTCGCTTCTTACCCCACCACCCCTTGGTTTGCGAATGTTATTAATTTCTTAGTTGCTTGTTTTTCCTCCCTTAGCATCAGAGCTCAGATTGATAAAATTAAGAGTGATGCTAAGCATTATGTTTGGGATGACCCCTATTTATGGAAGTTGTGCGGTGACCGGGTAATTAGGAGATGTATTCCGGATCACGAGATTGATTCGGTCTTGCGGTTTTTTGCCATTCTTCCGCACGGGTGGTCATCCGGGCATTCAAAGGATGACTTCCAAGGTGCTGGGATCGTGGTTTCTCCTAGCCCACCATCTTCAGAGATGCGTGGAAGATTTGTAGCACTTGTGAGCAGTGCCAAAGAGCAAGAGGATCCCTTACATAGAGACAACAAATGCCTCAACAACCCATGCTGTTCTGTGAGGTATTTGACGTCTGGGGTATAAATTTCATGGGTCCCTTTCCTGTTTCTTTTGGTTTTATTTACATTCTCTTAGCTGTGGATTATGTTTCGAAATGGGTGGAAGCCAAAGCCACCAGAACTAATGATGCTCGGTTTGTTGTGGATTTTGTTAGATCTCACCTATTTTGCAGGTTTGGAGTACCCAGAGCCATTGTTAGTGATCAAGGCACCCATTTTGCAACAGATCCATGCAGGCTCTGCTTAAGAAGTATGGGGTTGTGCACAAAGTTTCTACACCATACCACCCCCAGACAAACGGGAAGGCAGAAATCTCCAACAGGGAGATCAAGAGAATATTGGAGAAGATTATCCAACCCAATAGGAAAGATTGGAGTCTCAGACTGGATGATGCTCTTTGGGCGCATAGGACAGCCTTCAAAGCACCTATAGGGATGTCTCCTTATCGAGTCGTCTTTGGAAAGACATGTCATTTACATGTGGAAATAGAGCACAAAGCATATTGGGCTGTGAAGACCTGTAACTTCTCCATTGATGAGGCCGGAGAGGAGTAGAAGTTGCAACTGAATGAGTTGGATGAAATCCGTCTGGAAGCATATGAGAATTCTAAGTTCTACAAAGAGAAAACCAAAAAGTTTCATGACAACTTGATAGCCAGAAAGGACTTTGTGGTTGGCCAGAGAGTTCTGTTATATAATTCCAGACTCGGAATCATTGGTGGTAAGTTGGGTTCTAAGTGGATTGGACCTTTTGTTGTTACTAATGTTTATCCTTATGGTACAGTTGAAATTAAAAGTGAGTCCACAGATAAGAGCTTCAAGGTTAATGGGCACAGACTGAAACCATTCCTCAGCAATCCATCTCTGCTGAACGCAATTGTGGAGGAGACCTCTCTGCTTGACCTTATTTCTCTGTCATCCTCCACAACCATTGAACATCCCGCAATACTTTGCCGTTCTTAGCGGCTAAAGGAGTTTTTCTTTTCTCCTTTCACTCTTTCCTGTTTTATTTTAATTAAGATTTCATATTTGTTTCGTTACATTTGGAAATTTTGTGATTCTGGTCTAACTATTTTTATATCTGCATTATGGTTTATGCATTGAGAATCTGAACTGAAATCTGAGCTAACTTAATTTTTAGATTATTTTGTGGTATTGATAAATTCATCTGATGGATTATGGATTAATATGTATGGATTGGTTTTGTATTATCTTTGATAAGTACTTGGCAATTTGAACCTGTGAGTTATTTGAGCCTATTTTGAATGGATTCATCTTTATGTTATTCTCTTTCTTTCAGTGTGATTTATGTCATTGGTGAATGTTGTTTTTCAGAACTTGCTTTCGTTCTTTTCGAAGCTGCATTTTATCATATAATGCATGATTATGATTGAGGCATTCATTTCTATTTTTCCCACTTGACTAGATAGCCTACCTTGCAATTGTATCCCTTGCTAGCCCCTTTAAGCCTGAAACCTTTTCTTTGATGATGACCTGCATCACAAAATCTATGAAGACATAAAGTTCCCAGTCGGAGTGTATCTGGTGTAAAAATGTCTTTGAATGCAGCAATATAAACGTTATGAAAATTCCAGCATTTAAGGATTTGACAAGTCTCGGTAAAATAGGCATAACTCTCTCCACAGATGTCCAATTGATGAGCGATTAATTGCCTCTTAAAGAAGAGAGATAGAGCTACAAAAGTCATGAAGACATGAAGATCCAATTTGGATTGCATCTGGGGTGCATTTAGCCTTGAATGTAAACCATGATTCCAGTGACAGAATTACAGCGAAATTGGACTGAATTTAGATGCATTTAATTGATCACTTTGTAATGCCTACATAAGGATTTGAGCCCTTGACCTCTCACTCAATTTTTCTCCCCACCTTCTCTTGTTATATTGACTTATTATGTAATGTGTGGGGTGGTCCAGCCATTAGGTATTGGTAGTGGGAGTTTTCCTTTAAATTCAGATTGTAATTTTCGTTTGAGAGGAGACTTGGTTCTTGGATGAAAATCTGTTTTTATTCAATCTATTTTCTTTGCATTTTCCAATCTGCACTTTGTTCTATTTTTCTAGCTTTCAATTTTCGTTTATAATCATCTCACCTTGATCTTAAGTTGCTATAATTTCAATTTCTTGTTTGCAATTTTGTTTTTTAAATCAAATGGAAGGCTAAATATCAAAAGGTTAATCTCTTGATTAAGGATTGTAATGATGCTTTGAGATTCTGTGTAACTTGGTTTCTGCTGTAATTGTTGATTGTTCTTCATCATTCATGCTAGTTCTTTATGATTTGGTTTATGCTTAATATTCCAGATTTGGTAACAACTTATACCTTGGTTTCATTCTTAATGAAGCGAAGTATAAGTTGTTATAATTAGAATGAATGATGTATGTGTTTGCTTAATTCACATAAGGAAAACAATAATTAAGTTTTGCTTAGTTAATTAATTTTGATTTAATTGAGAACATCAGTAATTTGAGCATGATTTTCTATTATCAATGATAAGTAAATTGTAATCCAATCAAGAGGTTAACCTAGTTTTATCAATTGAACTTGTTTAGTAAATCTGTTTTGATAATTTTTTTTTTTGAACTATTCAACCAAAATCCCCCACTTTTATTCTAAACTTGATAGAAATTTGAGTGATGGTACTTGAAAGAGACGATCTAGGAGTCACTTCCTAGTACTACATATTTAATTGTATTAATTTGTGCGAGTGCAACCTCGTATCATCTATCCATAAAGCCTCCTGCTATGGAAGCATACATCAGATAGTCTTGTGTAAATTCTTTTATTTTTCCAAAGTAACTTATAAACAGTCTTTCTAGATTTCCTAAATAAATCTTATCTTATAGTGTTACCATCATTTACTGACTGGGCAGTAAAGATTCTTTGTATAAGACTACAAAAATTATAAATGTTAGGACCATGTTCAATTAAATTAACCTGTAACATTTCTGGTTATGTTTGTTTAAAAGACTCTTAACATGCTCGGGCTATGTCTCCTAAATATGTTTCTGCAGTAGCTATCATTTCATTGCTATTTGTTATGTATTTTTCATGGTTTGTCTTATAATCTCTTATAATGGATGCAGTCCATTGTTCTATATAATTTGGTAGTAATTGTGGATCTATATTACCAATATTTAGTAAAAGGGAGGGCATATTAAATGTTGGTTCTATAGGTAACCTTTTACCTTTAGATTTTATATTATCTCCTATTGATGGATTAAAAGGAGAAAGTATTTGTGATCTTGGTAGAAATCCTAGATCATAGTTTTCTGTAGAATATTCAAAATTCTGGTCATTTATACTTGGTCCAGACTCATTAGCCATAAAACCTTCTTGTGTTTGTAAGGATATTATTGATATATTTTCTAAAAGATAATCTTCAAGATTTAATCCTAAATTTCTGTTATTTTTTTCATTCAGCATGTATCCAATCTTCTAATTTTATGTTATCTAATAGATCTTCTATTTTATTTATGGTTTGGAAGAAATTCTGTGAGAATAAAAATTCCTCATTTTCTTCATCTTCACTATCATATTCCTCATTAGTGAACATAAAGGAGTTTCTAGGAGGTTCACTTTCTTCGTCCTCCTCTAAGGAAGGATTTATATTTTCATAATCAGAAAATCTGACAGAAAGACTATTTCTGTAATTTGTAATTATTGCAGTTTGTGGATTTGTGATAGTCGTGTTAGATGGCTGGGAATTTATGTGAGTTTGTCATTCATGACCTTGGTTTCTAGTTGACTCAAAAACCTGAGGTAGCAAGAATTGTATACCAGTAGATCCTAAAGAAGTTACTATTGGATTTGTGTTTATACGATATCTGGGTGATATCTGATCACTTATTCTTCCTATGAAGGTAATGTCTAAGTGTAAATTATTACCTTGAAAATTTTCTCCAAAGCCTTGAGTTTGTACTTCTAAATTTATATGGTCAATAAAATCTCCTAAGTTCATTGTGAAATTAAGGGCTATATAGATAAGGGAGACACTTTGGTTTAGGTCTACCTCAATTATTCCTATAATAGCTTGGGAGTTATTATTTCTAAATCTACGGTCAAATAGAACCAGAAAAGCTTTAGCTCCCACAAAAGATCTTGTAAGAGTCCGTATACCTATGGTAATTAATCCTAGGTGTACATATCTTCTTTGGGTACACAACGATTGTCTACCGGTTTGTTCTTAAATTAATCTAATAATTTCATGTTGTCCATCAGGTAGATGGAAATCATCCAACCTTCTATACCTGTATAAGCTTGTTCTATCAGAGCTTAACCAGTTTAAATTATAAAGTTGGCTAGGATTTAAAGAATTTATCCTATTGTTTGTACTAATATCAATGTTATTATTAATATCAATCATTTCTTCTAATCTCCTAGTATTAGAGTTAGATCTTCTTAGGAACCTGTCAAGAATTCCAAGTTGTTGGTTTATGTTTTCGGACCGGGGAGTATATCCTGAGACAGTTTGTGATATTCCCGTGAAAGGAACAATATTATTTTGTGTCCTATTCATTTTCTAGGTTTAGCTAGAATGTATTTGTTATGGATAGGAGAAATAACAGAGGTAGATCCAAGTTTTAGTTTATCTAGTTGGATACAAATTTGTTCTAAATTTTCGTTTATTGGTTTTATAGTTTGTAAATTATCCAATCGCTCTTCAAGCTTGGTTAGTTTATTTAATATGAGCTTTTGTGTGTGCAAAATACTTTGTATATGTTCAGTTAATTCTTCAGAACAGTTTATTATAAGTTTACCTTTCTTATTTTCTATAGACATATAGGCTCTGATATCAAACTATCCCCTAATATGTAAATTGTACGTGAAAATGGTTTGATTATCATCATACATCAGTCGATAATAATCCAACGTATTAAAAATGTAAGCAACTTAGATGTCAAAGGTGGCCTTTAAACATGTCAAAGATACAAACATCTCCAACTTGCAGCTTCGTTGCCTTTGCAAATTGGTACCAACCCAAATGCTTTTCTGCAAATCTTAATGGAATGCTCTGAAATATTTTCTCACAGTAAATAAAAAATCTACACCTAATACCTAATATGTTATATAGATGGTTCAAACAAAATATACTAAAAAATAAGAATCTAGAGAGTATGGTTACTTTTTCTATGATGATTAGTTACCGTTGGCTCTCCAAACTAATTGTTCAAGTTGGGTTATTGATAAGTCAATATTTTGATTACTTTCTCAACATTATTTATATCTTAAAATAATATTATTAGTGGTCAATTAGTATGATTTAATGTATTTATGAGTTCAGGCTCATTTTGGCTTTAAATGATAAATTTGGTCTAATTCGTTACTGTTATTCAGATTTGACAAGGTTTACTAAACTGAGCATAACTTTCACCACAGACCTTTAATTAAGCTGAATTTTATGTCAAATTAAAGAGGACTCAAAGATCTACAAAATCTATGAAGACATAAAGTTCCCAGTCGGAGTGCATCTAGTGTGAAAATGTCTTTGAATGCAGCACACGAACTGTTCTGGAAATTCCAGCATTTAAGGATTTGACTAGTCTCGGTAAAACAGGCATATCTCCCTCCAAAGATGTCCAATTGATGAGCGATTAATTTCCTCTTAAACAAGAGAGATAGAGCTACAAAAGTCATGAAGACATGAAGATCCAATTCGGATTGCATCTAGGGTGAATTTAGCCTTGAACGTAAACCATGGTTCCAAGAATGTAACTATAAACAAAATTGGGATCGACAAGTCTCGGTAAAATAGGCATAACTCCCTCCAAAGATGTCCAATTAATGAACGATTAATTTCCTCTTAAAGAAGAGAGATAGAGCTACAAAAGTCATGAAGACATGAAGATCCAATTCGGATTGAATCTGAGGTGAATTTAGCCTTGAAAGTAGACCATGTTCCAGTAACAGAATTCTATGCGAGTTGGACCAATTTTTAGTTGCATTTAATTGATCCACTTTGTAATGTTTTGCTTAGGAATTGAGCCCTGGACCTCTCACCCAATTTGACATGTGCAAAGGGCTGTCAAGTGAAGAAAAAATGGATAAAAACGGATTCCCAGTCACATGCACATTGGATTTAGATGGGGACATACCAGATTTGGGAGAAATTTTGTGCAGATTTTGATGATTTTTTCTCCGCACTTTCTTTGACTTTTTCTCCCCACTTCTCTTGATGTATTGGCTATATATTCAGATGTTGGGGGAGCTCTCTGGACACACTACATTCTACACTTCACACATTACACACATTTGGAGTTTTTTGCTTCTTTTAGGGTTCTTATTTTCTCTTCTCTGCTAGGGTTTCGTTTTGGCCATTTCCATTTAAGTTTTTCTTGCTATTGTTGTGTTTAAGCTTTTCTATTAATGCAATTCCATTCTTCTACACTTTTAAATTGAATTTCGTTCTTGATTCATAGTTGAAATTTCTGCATTTTCAATCTTTTGTTCCATTTCTCTCTTCTTGCTTTGTTAGAGTTTGCCATTGGCCCCTTCTCATTTTTCTTTCAATTCTTGCATTATAAAGATCTGCATGGATGGCTATGCTACCTTCACCTTAATGTTATAAAATTCAATATGGATGGCTATGTCATCTTCACCTTAATGTTATAAAAGTTCTATAATTTAATTTCCAGCACCTTTAATTTCCAGCAAGTGTTTCTCTTTTCTGTTTTGCTTTTGATTTCTATTATGCAATTCCAATTAGTGTTAAGTTTAAATTCAATTATGCACAACTAATTTTATTAACCAATTTAATCATAACCGAATCCCTAAATTCCTTAGGTTCTTAGTTTCTAATTGAATGAGTACTCATCTTGAATTCTACAATTTCAATTTCATTATGTCGATTGATATTTTGAGTTGAGATTGTTGATTTCTGGCGTTGTTGATAAACAACGAATGCAGTGAACTGATTTTATTATTCAAAACTAAGTTGTGTGCTCTCATGCGATCGCGTGAGTTTAAGGGCCACCGAGAGTTCGATGAAAATATTCTAAGATTTTAGAGTCATAGTTCAGTATTGGAATGCAGAGATCTCGGTTCCAATACACTGAATAGATGTGTGCTCTTATTTTGTTGAACCAATGAGGGAAATTAGGATCTGAAAGAGATTGGATTGATGCCTTTAATTCTCTTGTAATTGTTGTTATTGATTTTGCTTTAATTGTTTTAAATTGCTTTAAACTTCCGTAAGCCTGAACACCTTCACTTCGTGTCTTGTCTTTGGCAGAAATAAATTGATGGTCCTTGAGAGACGACCTAGGAGTTACTTCCTAGTATACTACATTTAAATGTTTTAATTTGCACGAGTACGACCTCGTGTCAAATTTGGCGACGTTGCCGGGGATCATCGATTATTGTCAAAGAGTCTGTGTTGTGTTGTGTTGTATTATGTTGTGTTGTGTTTTTGTGTTGTTCTGTTTCAGTGTCTTGTGTTGTTTTGTGTTTGTTAATTTTCTGTGTTTTGAGTTGTGTGAGTACATCGATCTGTCTTTTGTGTGTTTTCTTTTAGTATTAACGTGTGTGTTAATAATGTTAGTGTGGTGCTGAGAGCTGTGAGATATTGTGTTTTCCTATTGTTACTGACTATTGATGCATGAACACTAGAAGAAGAAGCACCAATTTGCATACACTAAATCCTGAACCTGAAAGAATTTTTCGTAATAGTAGGAGTGCACGAAATAGGCATAGGCATTCTGAGCATATTCCTCCAATTGAGTCAGATACATTCTCTGTGTATAATACTGATTCTGATAGTGATCATAGCTCTTCACATTTAGCTCATACATATTCTAGACAACCTAGTCCTAGTCCTGAAGTGCATCAACATATTGAGCATATTGACAATATTGCAAATATGGATACTAAAACTCTTAAACAATTATCTGCTCCTGATGTGAATTATCAACCCTTGTGCATTGAATACCCTGAACTTGATGCTGATTTTGAACTGAAATCTGGATTAATACACTTGTTGCCTAAGTTTCATGGCTTACTTGCTGGTGAGGACGAGAAGCATCTTAAGGAGTTCCATGTAGTATGCAGCACCATGAAACCGCAAGGCATTGATGAAGATCACATCAAATTGAGGGCGTTTCCATTCTCATTAGACGGAAATGCCAAGGACTGGTTGTATTACTTGCAACCAACAACAATTAAAAGTTGGAATGACATGAAACGAATGTTCTTAGAGAAATATTTTCCAGCCTCTAGAGCTGCATCCATCAGAAAAGATATTTGCGGCATTAGACAAGCCAAAGGAGAAAACCTGCATGAATACTTCGGGAGAGGTTCAAAGATCGGTATCCGCTTTGCCTCAACATCAAATCTCCGATCAACTTCTCATTGTATATTTCTATGAGGGGCTGTTACCCATGGACCGCATGGTAAGATGGTATTTCGCAAAGCTGTGGTGCATTAGTTGATAAGACTCGGATGCGAGGGAGATCTCATTTCTAACATGGTCGCAAATGCTCACTGATTTGGCACGAGAACTAATAGTGTGTATCATGTGCAGTCCACATCATCCAAGAGACTGTTTCCACACTGATGATCGAACCCCCATTTCCGGACAATAGATCGACCAAGCAGATTGGATGAGCTTACTTCATGGTCGACAATTGGTAGTGACACTGAGACGACCAATGTAGCAAAGAACCACAACATCTCAAAGATACAAATTGTGGTATATGTTCGACCCGTCTCATTCTGCGATATTTGTCCAACCTTGCGGAAAGGTTATCAACCTTGACCACATCAGTAGTCGCTTCTTTGAGTATTTCCTGGAAGACCACAGAACAATCCGTACTCCAATACATACAACTCTAGCTGGAATGATCACCCTAATCTGAGATGGGGAAACCAAAATCAAAACCAACAATCTCATGCCCTAAGTAACCACCACCAACAACAACATTGGCGGCCCTCAGCAGAATGTGCGGCCTTTCAAGATAATGACAACCCTCCAATAATCAATACGAGACCTTCCTTTCAAGAAGAAAGGAGTCACCGCAACCACAGCTTGTATCGAGTGGTCCTTCCCTGGAGGAGTTGATGAAGCAGATGGCCACTAATAACTTACAGGTTCAGCAGAGGACTGAAGCTACCATTCGTAGCTCGTGAACCTGATTGGCCAACTAGCCAATGCTATTAACCGAACCGGCCAAATTTCTTCATCCTGCCTTGCCTTTTCGCATCGTGCCAAATCCGAACTCACAAGGGAAGAATGTGAGTACAATCACTTTGAGATCTGACAAGGAAGTTGACCCACCAGAAAGGCTAGCCATTGAAGCACCACCACCTGCAGATGGGAGTACCTCACCTACAAATGCATCTGAGTCCATTCCTCCCCCTACAGTTCCTTTCCCTCAGAGACTTTCTCATTCAAAGAAATTGGCCGAATTAGCTTTGGAGAAGGAGATCCTTGACACTTTCCGCAAGGTCGAGGTCAACATTCCGCTTTTAGACGTCATCCGCCAAATTCCAAAATATGTCAAGTTTCTGAAAGAATTGTGCACCAACAAGAGGAGACTAGTAGGCCAGGAGAGAGTTAGTCTCAGCAAAAATATCTCTGTACTCATTCAACCCATGCCACCAAAGCGCAAGGATCCAGGGACGTTTTCTATTCCTTGTATTATTGGAAATTGTGAATTTGATGATTGCATGTTAGATTTAGGAGCTTCTATCAATGTCATGCCTACATCTGTTTTTAATTCTCTAGGTTTAGGACCTTTGAAAGCTACTGGTGTTGTGATACAGTTAGCTAATAGGAGTAATGCACACCCTGGTGGTTTAGTTGAGGATGTTTTAGTTAGGGTGAATGAATTGATCTTTCCTGCTAATTTCTATATTCTTGAGATGGAAAGTGAACTAGGTTGCAGTAGTTCACCTATTATTCTTGGTAGACCTTTCCTGAAAACAGCTAGGATAAAAATTGATGTGCATTCTGGTACCATGTCCATGGAGTTTGGTGATAGCATTGTGAAATTTAATATCTTTGATGCCATGAGACAACCTAGAGAGGAGCATTCTGTTTTGAAAATAGATGTTATTGATGACATGATAGATGAGTTTCTAGAATGCATGCATGATACATGTAAGGTTGATGATTCATCTTACGGAATTGATTTTAAATTATCGATGCATCATTTGTTGTGAGTTGTATGTTGTGATACTCATTCTTGGTGCTATGTTTGTCGATTATCGATGTGCCCATGCATGAGTATGTCATTGATCTTGCATCTGCATTGAGTTCTTTTGGTACTTGATAATCTGTTGATGGGAATAGTGAAGTCAGTCTTTTGGTGATTAAAAGACTGCCCATAACTGTTTCTCACATACCTAATCATTTTGTAGGTACCACGGCCTCACTTGAGTTGCTCAACTTCGCCACTGCTAGACCTTCTATTGAGCAACCACCCGAGCTAAAACTCAAGACACTTCCTGAGCATCTAAGATACGTACGTAAGACGATAATAAATTATCGAATCATAGCCCAAAACCTCTCATCCGATCGGGAAGCCAAGTTGCTCGATGTTGCGAAATCATAAGAAAGCTATTGGATGGACACTTTGGACATCCCTGGTATTAGTCCCACCACTTGCATGCATCGGATATTATTAGAAGATGGGGCCAAACCGGTGAGGTAACCTCAGAGGAGAATTAACCCACTCATTTTGGATGTTGTGAAGAAAGAGGTCACAAAGCTTCTTCAAGCTGGTATTATATATCCGATCTCGACAAACCGGTGGGTAAGTCAGTTCAAGTTGTTCCAAAGAAATCAGAGTAACCGTGGTGGAAAATGAGAAGAATGAGTGATACCCAGAATCGAAACGGTTAGAGTGTATTGATTACAAAAGACTCAAACGAGGCTACAAAGGATCACTATCCTTTACCTTTTATTGATCAAATGCTTGAGCGGTTATTTTGGTAAATCCATTCTTGTTTTCTTAATGGTTTTTGAGTTACTTCGGATACATATATCACACGAGGATCAAGAGAAGACCACCTTCACATGCCCCCCGGAACATATGCATACAGAAGGATGTCATTTAGACTCTGCAATGCACCTGACACCTTTCAGAGGTGCATAGTAAGCATCTTTTCTGACTTTTTAGAGGAATGCATGGAAGTTTTTATGGATGATTTCTCTGTTTATGACTCTTGTTTTGATGATTGCCTGAGTAGTTTAGAAAAGGTCTTAAGAGATGTATTGAAAGCAACCTTGTTTTAAATTATGAAAAATGTCATTTTATGGTTGAGTCGGCATTGTACTTGAGCATGTTATATCTAAGAAAGGAATTGAGGTAGATACGCTAAGATAGAGGTTATTTTGCTTTGCCTTACCCGCCTTTGCGCGGAAGTTCGCTCTTGTTCTTGGTCATGCGAGGTTTCTATCGGCGATTCATTCAAGACTTCAATCGCATTGCCAACCACTCACCAACCCTACTCGACATGATGTGAAGTTTGATTTGGTGACTCTTGCAAAGAAGCTTTTGATCAATTGAAGAAGTGTTTGACTATCAGATCATCCGACCACCCGATTGGACCCTTCCCTTTAAATTGATGTGTGACGCGTCCAATTATGCAGTTGGTGCAATCCTAGCTCAAAGGCGCGATAGAGCTTCCTATGTTATTTCCTACGCCTCCAAGACCTTGGACTCAACACAGTCCAACTATGTTATTTCCTATGTTATTTCCTACTCCTTTTCTGTAGTAGTATAGTTGGACTGTGTTGAGTCCAAGGTCATGGAGGCGTAGGAAATAACATAGGAAGCTCTGTCGCGCCTCTGAGCTAGGACTGCACCAACCGCATAATGGACGCGTTACACAAGAATTCAAAGCGGAAGCGGTCCAATCTCGGTGGCCGGATGATCTGAGAGCGTAGTCAAGCACTTCTTCAATTGATCAAAAGCTTCTTTGCAAGAGTCACCGAAATCAAACTTCACATCATGTCGAGTAGGTTGGCGAGTGGTTGGGCAATGCGACTGAAGTCTTAAATGAATCGTCGATAGAAACCTGCATGACCAAGAACAGAGCAAACTTCCCGTACAGAGGCGGGGTAAGGCAAAGCAGAAATAACTTCTATCTTAGCAGGGTCTACCTCAATTCCTTTCTTAGATATAACATGCCCAAGTACAATGCCAGACTCAACCATAAAATGACATTTTTCATAATTTAAAACAAGGTTGCTTTCAATACATCTGTTTAAGACCTTTGCTAAACTACTCAGGCAATCATCAAAACAAGAGCCATAAACAGAGAAATCATCCATAAAAACTTCCATGCATTCCTCTAAAAGTCGAAAAGATGCTTACTATGCACCTCCGAAAGGTGTCGCTGGTGTAGTCCAAATGGCATCCTTCCTCGTATGCATATGTTCCGGCGGGCATATGAAGGTGGTCTTCTCGATCCTCGTGTGATATATGTATCTGAAAGTAACCTGAAAAACCATCAAGAAAACAGTAATGGGATTTACCAGCTAACCGCTCAAGCATTTGATCAATAAAAGGTAAAGGATAGTGATCCTTGTGGGTAGCCTGGTTGAGTCTTCTATAATCAATACAAACTCTCCAACTGTTCTGGATTCTGGTGGGTATCAGTTCATTCTTCTCATTTTCCACCACAGTTACTCCAGATTTCTTTGGAACAACTTGAACTGGACTTACCCACTGACTGTCAGAGATCGGATATATAATACCAGCTTGAAGAAGCTTTGTGACCTCTTTCTTCACAGAGTGGGTTAATTCTCCTCTGAGGTTGCCTCACCGGTTTGGCCCCATCTTCTAATAATATCCGATGCATGCAAGTGGTGGGACTAATACCAGGGATGTCTGCAAGTGTCCATCCAATAGCTTTCTTATGATTTCGCAGAACATCGAGCAACTTGGCTTCATGATCAGATGAGAGGTTTTAGGCTATGATTACTGGTAGTTTATTATCGTCTTCTAAGTATGCGTATCTTAGATGCTCAGGAAGTGTCTTGAGTTCTAGCTCTGTGGTCGCTCAATCAAGGTCTAGCATGAGTTGAGCAACTCAAGTGAGGTCGTGGTACCTACAAAATGATTAGGTATGTGAGAAACAAAGTTCGATGTAGCTTTTCAATCACCAAGAAGACCGACTTCACTATTCCCATCAAACTTTCGATACAGGATTATCGAGAAGAACTCAATGCGATGCAAGATCAATGGCATACTCATGCATGGGCACATCAGATAATCAAGATAAACATAGCACCAAGAATGAGTATCACAAGCCACAACTCACAACATGATGCATCAGATAATTTAAAATCAATTCCAGAAGATGAATCATCAACCTTACATGTATCATGCATGCATTCTAGAAATTCATCTATCATGTCATCAATAACATCTATTTTCAAAACAGAATGCTCCTCTCTAGGTTGTCTCATGGCATCAAAGATATTAAATTTCACAATGCTATCACCAAACTCCATGGACATGGTACCAGAATGTACATCAATTTTTATCCTAAATGCTTTCAGGAAAGGTCTACCAAGAATAATAGGTGAACTACCGGAACCTAGTTCACTTTCCATCTCAAGAATATAGAAATCAGCAAGAAAGATCAATTCATTCACCCTAACTAAAACATCCTCAACTAAACCACCAGGGTGTGCATTACTCCTATTAGCTAACTGTATCACAACACCAGTAGCTTTCAAAGGTCCTAAACCTAGAGAATTAAAAACAGATGTAGGCATGACATTGATAGAAGCTCTTAAATCTAACATGCAATCATCAAATTCACAATTTCCAATAATACAAGGAATAGAAAACATCCCTGGATCCTTGCACTTTGGTGGCATGGGTTGAATGAGTGCAGAGATATTTTTGTTGAGACTAACTCTCTCCTGGCCTACTAGTCTCCTCTTGTTGGTGCACAATTCTTTCAGAAACTTGACATATTTTGGAATTTGGCAGATGACGTCTAAAAGCGGAATGTTGACCTCGACCTTGCGGAAAGTGTTAAGGATCTCCTTCTCCAAAGCTAATTCGGCCAATTTCTTTGAATGAGAAAGTCTCTAAGGGAAAGGAACTGTAGGGAGAGGAATGGGCTCAGATGCATTTGTAGGTGAGGTACTCCCATCTGCAGGTGGTGGTGCTTCAATGGCTAGCCTTTCTGGTGGGTCAACTTCCTTGTCAGATCTCAAAGTGATTGTACTCACATTCTTCCCTCGTGAGTTCGGATTTGACACGGCCCGAGAAAGCAAGGGAGGAGGAGAAGGAAGGTGGTTCTAGTTAATAGCATCGCTAGTTGGCCAATCCGTGTCCGCAGCTCGAATGGTAGCTTCACTCCTCTCATTCGAAACCGCAAGTTATTAGTGGCCATCTCGTTTCATCAACTCCTCCAAGGAAGGACCACCGGATACAAGCCGTGGTTGCGGTGGCTCCCTTTCTTCGAAAGGAAGGTCTCAGATTGATTATTGGAGAGGTTGCCAATTATCGCCGAGGCCGCCTCGTTTCCGCCGAGGCCGCCAATGTTGTTGTTGGTGGTGGTTACTTAGTGGCATGAGATTGTTGGTTTTGATTTTGGTTTCCCATCTCAGTTAGGGTGATCATTCCGGCCGTGGTGATGTATTGGAGTACGGATTGTTTCGTGGTCTTCCAGAAATACCCACAGCCAGCAGCCTACTGATGTGGTCCGGTTGATAACCTTCCCGCAAGGTTGACAAATATCGCAGAATGAGACGGGTCGAACATATACCACAATTTGTATACCGAGATGTTGTGGTTCTTCGCTACATTGGTATCCGTGTCACTACCAATTGTCCGACCATGAAGTAAGCTCATCCAATCTGTTGGTCGATCCGCTGTCCGGAAATGGGGGTTCGATATCTCTTGCAGTGTGGAAACAGTCTATTGGATGATGTGGACCGCACATGATACACACTATTAGTTCTCGGTGCCAACTGATTGAGCATTTGCGCCATGTTAGAAATGAGATCTCGGGCCGCATCGGAGTCTTATCAACTAATGCACCACCGCTGCAGAGTCTACCATATCGCGGTCCATGGGTATGTGCCCTCATAGAAATATACAATGAAAAGTTGATCGGAGATTTGATGTTGGTGGCACTGGATACCGCCTCTCTTGAACCTCTCAAGATTCATGCAGGTTTTCTCCATTGGCTTGTCTAATGCCGCAAATATCTTTTTCGATGGATGCGACTGTTCTGTAGGTCGGAAAATATTTCTCCAAGAACATTCGTTTCATGTCATTCCAACTTTTATTGAATTTTCGGTTGCAAGTAATACAACAAATCCCTTGGCATTTCCGTCTAATGAGAATGGAAACGCCTCAATTTGATGTGATCTTCATCAATGCCTTGCGGTTTCATGGTGCCGCATACCACATGGAACTCCTTAAGATGCGGGGTCCTCACCTGTAAGGCCATGAAACTTAGGCAACAAGTGTATTAATCCAGATTTCAGTTCAAAATCAGCATCAAGTTCAGGGTATTCAATGCACAAGGGTTGATAATTCACATCAGGAGCAGATAATTGTTTAAGAGTTTTAGTATCCATATTTGCAATATTGTCAATATGCTCAATATGCTCAATATGTTGATGCACTTCAGGACTAGGACTAGGTTGTCTAGAATATGTATGAGCTAAATGTGAAGAGCTATGATCACTATCAGAATCAGTATTATACACGAGAATGTATCTCGACTCAATCGAGGAATATGCTCAGAATGCCTATGCCTATTTCGTGCACTCCTACTATTACGAAAAATTCTTTCAGGTTCAGGATTTAGTGTATGCAAATTGGTGCTTCTTCTAGTGTTCATGCATCAATAGTCAGTAATAATAGGAAAACACAATATCTCACAGCTCTCAGCACCACACTAACATTATTAACACACACGCTAATACTAAAAGAAAACACACAAAAGACAGATCGATGTACTCACACAACTCAAAACACAGAAAATTAACAAACACAAAACAACACAAGACACTGAAACAGAACAACACAAAAACACAACACAACATAATACAACACAACACAACACAACACAGACTCTTTGACAATAATCGATGATCCCCAGCAACGGCGCCAAATTTGACACGAGGTCGTACTCGTGCAAATTAAAACATTTAAATGTAGTATACTAGGAAGTAACTCCTAGGTCGTCTCTCAAGGACCATCAATTTATTTCTGCCAAAGACAAGACACGAAGTGAGGGTGTTCAGGCTTACGGAAGTTTAAAGCAATTTAAAACAATTAAAGCAAAATCAATAACAACAATTACAAGAGAATTAAAGGCACCAATCCAATCTCTTTCAGATCCTAATTTCTCTCATTGGTTCAACAAAATAAGAGCACACATCTATTCAGTGTATTGGAACCGAGATCTCTGCATTCCAATACTGAACTATGACTCTAAAATCTTAGAATATTTTCATCGAACTCTCGGTGGCCCTTAAACTCACGCGATCGCATGAGAGCACACAACTTAGTTTCGAATAATAAAATCAGTTCACTGCATTCGTTGTTTATCAACAACGCCAGAAATCAACAATCTCAACTCAAAATATCAATCGACATAATGAAATTGAAATTGTAGAATTCAAGATGAGTACTCATTCAATTAGAAACTAAGAACCTAAGGAATTTAGGGATCCGGTTGAGATTAAATTGGTTAATAAAATTAGTTGTGCATAATTGAATTTAAACTTAACACTAATTGGAATTGCATAATAGAAATCAAAAGCAAAACAGAAAAGAGAAACACTTGCTGGAAATTAAAGGTGCTGGAAATTAAATTATAGAACTTTTATAACATTAAGGTGAAGGTGGCATAGCCATCCATATAGAATTTTATAACATTAAGGTGAAGGTGGCATAGCCATCCATGTAGATCTTTATAATGCAAGAATTGAAAGAAAAATGAGAAGGGGTCAATGGCAAACCCTAACAAAGCAAGAAGAGAGAAATGGAACAAAAGATTGAAAATGCAGAAATTTCAACTATGAATCAAGAACGAAATTCAATTTAAAAGTGTAGAAGAATGGAATTGCATTAATAGAAAAGCTTAAACACAACAATAGCAAGAAAAACTTAAATGGAAATGGCTAAAACGAAACCCTAACAGAGAAGAGAAAATAAGAACCCTAAAAGAAGCAAAAAACTCCAAATGTGTGTAATGTGTGAAGTGTAGAATGTAGTGTGTCCAGAGTGCTCCCCCAACATCTGAATATATAGCCAATACATCAAGAGAAGTGGGGAGAAAAAGTCAAAGAAAGTGGGGAGAAAAAATCATCAGTTATTACCTTGTCTTTTTAAAAATTTAATATCAAAATGTCAAAAAGAGGCATTGAAAAAATAAACATCTCCTCTGGGTTGTACACGTTTATGACTAGGGAACTTTTGAAATTCAAAAGAAAACGTTTAAATACCAAACCTCTCCCTCTGTGATGAACATTTTAAATTCAAAAGGAGACGTTTGGGTTTTAAACGCCTCCTTCTATGCACGTGGCCCTTGTTGATTGGGGAGTTTTTGAAATTTAAAAGGAGATGTTTGGGTTTTAAACGCCTCCCTCGTGCTAAACATGTGGCCAGTGTTGATTGGCCTTCAGATTTTGAACGCCTCCTCCAACTCCCCTGGACCACCACCTTCTTCTTCCACCTCCCCGTGACAGAGACCATTTTTTTTATGTTTGTGGTCTCATTAAGCAGTTTTTTGTCTCTTTTTCACCAAATCAGTATTTTACACCGATTAAATGGCTTCTTCTTCTAGTAGAGGTATAAAGATTGAGTTAGGTCCCACAGAAAAGGATGTTTTGTGGCTACAAGGGCATCACATTTCTGAGCATGTATGGAACATGAGTAACATCAGAAAGCTACAACTGAGACGTACGGCTCTGAAATACTTAGGGGAACAGGTGATTCCATAGCCTATAGTTAATATTTTGCACGAAGCAAGTTTCTACTGGGTCAGCAAACTTGCATATATGAGGGTTCACCAGGGACTGTTGAATGCATTTGTTGAGAGATGGAGGTCAGAGACACATACTTTTCATATGACGTGTGAAAAAGCGACCATCACTTTGGAGGATGTTAGAGTATTAGTTAGTTTGACGGTAGACCGTTGATTGGTAATATCCAGGGTCAGTGGCTGGACTTGTGTGAGGCTTTATTGGGTGTCAGACCGACACCAGCGGACATGAAAGGTGAGAGTGTCAAGTTGAGTTGACTGAATCAAATGTTTAGTGCCATCACCTATTTTCTTGTGGATGAGGAGGGTCTTAGAAGATTTGCACGCTCGTGGATTATGAAATTCCTTGTGGAGATAAAAGTGTGTCGAGTGTAACTGAGGTGGTTACAGTTTTTGATTGATCTGAGGGTGACCTGCAGTGGGATGACCCAAATGAAGGCGTTCAAAAATCCAACGCCTCTGGCTAAATGGGCCTTCTAGGTGGCGTTTGGATGTTAAACGCCTTCATTGGACTGACCCAAATGAAGACGTTTAACTAGCCAACGCCTCTTGTAGAGGTGTTTGGCAGGCCAACGCCTTTGGGCCTTTGAAGACGTTTGAACAATAAAAAAAATGGTTAAGGCGGACGAAATGGGGACCAGAAACATAGAAAAATGGTCTATGTCGAGGGGAGGGAAAAGAAGAAGGTGGTGGTCCAAGGGAGGTGGGGGCGTTGGAGGTTTCAACGCCTCCAAGGTAGACGTCCAAAATCAGAACGCCTCGTTCTGAAGGCCAATCAACATTGGCTGAGCACCGAGGGAGGCTTTTAAAACCCAAACGCCTCCTTTTGAAATTCAAAAGCCCTCCAATCGGCAAGGGAGGCATTTAAAACTCAAACGCTTCCTTTTGAATTTTAAAAGTTCCCCAATCCCCAATCAACAATATCCACGTGTTAACCACAAAGGGAGGTGTTTAATATTTAAACGCCTCCTTTTGAATTTCAAAAGTTAACCACAAACGGTCACTCACAAACGGCCACATGTACAACTCAGAAGGGGGCGTTTTGTTTACCATCAAAACACCTCCCTTAGGACTTGACATGTGGTCTTTGGAGGCGTTTATTTTTTCAACGCCTCCATTAAGGCGTTTTGTTGTTGAATGCCTTATCCCAAACACCCATTTTGATATTAAATTTTTTAAAAAGACCTTAAAGGTCAATAACCCTTCAAAATCCGAACGACACCAAACTCCTAATAAAGGTGTTTGGGATTTGAACACCTATTTCTGAAGGCATTTGCAACCTGAAAACCATTGACTTAAAACGGCCCCCTCCTCCCCAGTAAATACTATTGGAAGAAATCCATAAACATATTATTTTTTTTTTAAAGAAGACCCCAAATGGTCAATAACCCATTCAAGTTAGATGCTAAGTTGCTGTCACTGCTACTTCTTCCTTTAAACATATATATAATCATAGTAGCTTCATGCAAAGAGACAAAGATAAGGAATGACATACAAGTGAAGCTGATTCACAGCGCTTCTCAAATGTATCAGACCACCCCTCATACTGATGCAACCATCATAGAAATAATATTCATTCTGGCTGCTAGAATTCTAGATCTAATTTTCTTTTTAAATGTGATCTGTCAGCACTGCAGAACAAAAAGAAGGAATCAATTGAGTAACATTTACAAGTAGAAATTAAAAGACAACAAGAATCTGGCACACACTTGAAATATTAATAAAAAAGATGAAATTGTATTCTATATTTCCTTTCCCCAGTAAAGATCCCTTAAGCCTCTTGATAAATTCCATCGAAAATAAGCATATTAAACACCTTACACTAACAGCATTTTGGTCTCCAAAATCCTAGTCATGCTAAAGGTTGTAAATCAAGATGTTACAACATGTTTGATGTATATTGCCATGTAAGCAGTATAGCACAGCAATACAGTACAGAGTACACTATCTAATAGTATCATTGCTTTCGCATAGCTCCACCATATAAATTTAGAGTAACTTCATACTCAGCCTTCAGATTATTAAATTTTATAAACAGTATATCACCGTTACAAAATTAGTCACGATTCATGAACTTAATACATACAACAAAAGCATTATTGAAAGGTTAATGCTAAATGTGCAAGCTGAAGGACAATATTATATCTTTGACACAGTCAAAATAATAAACTATAAGTCACTTTGAAATGATAGGGGGATCAATATTGTTTTACCTGGTAATTGTAGGTCTATTTGGAGGTTTCAATCCAAAAACAGAGAAATCTAGTGATATTGGAGGTTGCTCATTCTTCCCCGTATTATCACCAGCTCCCTGTCTGATACTAACATTATCATCATACTTATCTCCTTGCAAAGAATTTCCTTCAGACCCATCACGCCCTGGGATTACTCTCCTAAACTTTCTAGGAGGTGACAAGACAGTAGGGCATTCATTTGAAATTACATCTGAAACCTTAGATTCCCTCTTATGGGCAGGTCTTGGAAGTTTATCAGGATCTGTGGGCAGAGGTGCAGAAGAGAAGTACACAAAGTGGAAGAGGAAAGTTTAAAATCAGGGGAAAGGCAAGGAAAGATAAAAACTGTTTTTCATTAACAGAATGATCAAGGCAAATACCTGTGCTCTAATGCCTGTTGCACTGAGAAGGTATTTCATATCAGGCCAATGAGAAGGAGATGGAGTTCCAAATGCTGCGAAAATCTTTCTTATTTGATCGATATCACTTGCACCCTACCAAATGATACAAACAAACTCATGAAATTACTGGAAGGAGAACCCCTAACCTAAGTACACAGAAACAAGTGAATAAAATCACTCAATGTAATTGAACACCTTTACACACTTCAAAATTATAAAAGAACAGCCACATAAAAAGAAAATGTAAGAACAGTAATAGCATGAAAACGGAAAAGTAGTGGTCAATAATATGGTTAAACACCAAAGTTGACAGCTTCTAAACTAATCCCAATTCAGAAAAACAGTTTTGAAGGGTTTATTCTGAGCGCAAATTGAACTGAGAGATAAATTCAAATAGTTAAAAAGAAAAGGTTAAATAGTTAAGATGTGCAATAAATGTTCAAATGCAAGCAAAAAATCCATCCACTCCAGAACATCAACCTTTTTATCATTTACCATAAAATCAATCTACTCCTATATTATAAATGATAATATACAAGTTAGAGTGAGACTTTGAATCTTCCACCCTCTTACCTATTCTCAACATTCTTTTCTAATAACAGCTTGTTTAATAACAGCCCACAATCTGACAATGGCTTTACACTTGCATATGCTTCACCAATCCAGCCAATGTATGATATATGCCATCAAGTCTAGGGTGTACCAAACAGCCAACAAGAAATTCATGTACAACTCCATCCACAATAATCCAACTACTTCCTGGTTGCTTCTTGATCCCCTTCTCTTTCATTTCCAGCCGCAGCTCTGACACATAACTCCATTGTCTATCAGATGCAAGTGCATTGGCCAACATAACATACCCAGCAGAGTTATCTGGGTCTACTTCAACAAGCCTCCTGGAAACCTCTTGGGCCAACTCTACTCTAGAATGGAGCAGGCAGCCTCCAAGCAAAGCACCCCAGACAAAATTGTTAGGTTTGAAAGGCATGGAAGTCACAATCTCAATAGCTTCTTCTATGCATCCTACTCTAGCGAGGAGATCAATATAACAAGCACAATGTTCCAATGCAAGAGTAGTGGAAAGTGTCAGTTCTCTGAATATCTGACATCCTCTCGCCAACAACCCAGAGTGACTGCATGCACTTAAAGCACCAAGAAATGTTCCAGCATTGGGTTGTAAGCCAAATTGTGGCATTTTGTAGAAGAGTCTCAATGCGTCCTCTCCTTCACCGTATACTGCAAGACCCATGATCATTGCATTGAATAAGACAACATCTTTGGAGACTGTATTCTCAAAAACTTCCTTTGCCTTATCCAAACTGCCACATTTAGAATACATGTCAATTAAAGATGTCGCAAGAATTTGGTTCGACCCAATGGTGTCTTTATGTCCTAGAGATATTAGGTACTCATGAACCCAACTACCAAGACTCAAATCACCAATATGAGCACATGCTGAAAGCACACTAACCATTGTGATATGGTTTGGCCTAGTGGTTTGTTCTTCTACCATCATGCAGAAAAGATTTAAACCCTCCACAGGAAAACCATTTTGAACATACGCACTCATCATAGGATTCCAAGGAACCACGCTTCCTTTTCCTGATGCAGAAATTTGGTCAAACCCTTCTCTACTCTTCTCAACTTTCCCCCATTTCCCAAACAAATAAACCAGCACCGTGTTAACCGAATCATGGCAAGTTTCTCTTGTACTCACACCATCATCAATAAATTCTGAAAGAACGTTAACCCATTTCTCAATTTTTGGCATGTCAAGGCTAGAACAAGCTGATAAGACACTCACCATAGTATCACTTTGTGGAAGCAAGTTCTGCTTAATCATCACATGAAAAAGCTGCAAAACCTCTTCACTCTGACCAGACTGAGCAAAACCAGTGATCAAGTTAGTCCAACAGCTGACTACCCTTTTGTCAGGAATTTCATCAAACACTTTTCGAGCAGATACCAAGCTATTAAATCCTCTGGCATACACAGAAACCAAGCCGTTACAAACAAAAGAGTCTGAGAGAAAACCCATCTTCTGAATGTGGGAGTGAATCTGTTCAACATAATGAACATCTTTGGACCTAAAACATGCCTTAAGGAGGAAGGAGAAGGTTAAGTCATTGGGCAAAAGTGGACGCTGTTTCAAGTCGTTGAAGACGGAAATTACGTTAAAAAAGTGACCCTCTTGAGCGAGGACTCTGATGATAGCATTGAAAGGGAAAATGTTTGGGTTTTGAAGGTAGTGAAAGATGCGGAGAGCAATGTGTGATGCGTAGTGACCAATGAGGCGCGTGGCTATGAGGTTGTCTTGGTGTGCACCAACTTGGAAAATATGTGCGTGGATTTGGAGAAGATGAGAATGTGGAATGTGGCCTTGTAGGAGGGTAGCAAGGTTGGTGGGTTCTGCAATGTTGCACCAAGAGGAAGAGTGAAGAAGCGCAACAATGGGTTTCGACTTTTGTGCGGTGGGAACGACAAACTGGTGAGACAGTGAAAGCATGTTTGTCTGGTTGGACTTTCATTTGAAATACTTGCAAATGCTACATATCAAAGTATTTCTCCTTCAAACATATCAATGTTTTGCTCAAGGCAAAGCCTATATTCAACATTGCGCAGTGTATACCTGCAAACAAAAGAAACCTTTTAACATTGCCTCTGTTTGATCAGGATGGTGCATCAAAACTAAAAGAATAAAATTCTTTAGAAGTTTCAAAAGATCAGGGAAATTCATCAATATAGATTCAATCAAGTAAAACAGTTGCGATGACAACATCCTCTCCCTTCTCCAAACCAGTGAATCATAGAAACTAATCACAGGCTACACAAGAGCAAACTTCATACGAGATTTGAGCTGGACTGGATTGAATTTGCTCATCAACAACAGAGGCAGGAACAGATTCCACAGGTTCATTCTTAACATTTTCAGACAAACGGTTGACACTTGTTTTCAGGCTGATCATTAGATGAATGAACAGAAACTTGTTCAACTGTACTTTGTGGAAGGCATGAACCTTCTACATTCTGACAACTCTTTTCTAAGCCCTGCTCAGGCGGGGCATGAAGTGGAATAACAGAATTCTCCATCACATTGGCAGAAACTTGGTTTAATTTTTCATCAACAATTGAAGTGGTTAACAAAGAAACGATTTGATTTTTCATCAATAACTGAACTGGTTAACACAGCACCAATCTCCCTTTGTTCCCTCTCTAAACTTTCAGACCCTACCTTAGTTCTCAGACAATTCACATTGTTCAGTTCCCACAGTAACTAGTCATAAGAAAAACGCACTACCACAGCATCCACCACTATAATCTGAATGCAACCCTAATAACTAGAAGAAAAAAAAAAGAACAACCGACAAGTTTTTCCACTACAAACAAGAACGCTTAACATCAATACACTAAAGTAAAAGCACAGCCAAAACATTTACGCAGAGAGCCAAGTGCGAAGTTGTTTTCATGGCTGAATCATCTTTACAAGGTGCGGAACAACAGCTACAACAACATAACAATGTACTGAAATGTTAAAGCATTGTGGCGCAGACGAGGAAAGAGAGAAAGGATATGAGAACTTACGGAAGCATCGGCGGCGAATGGAAAGAGAGGGAGAGAGAGAGAGAAACAGCTGAGTTTCGTGAGAGTTCCCTTTTCTCAATCTCAGCACCAAAGAGAGAAAAAGAAAAATACTTGTTAGTGTTTTCTAAATGGTGGTGTATTAATTATGGGATTTAATTAGCAGAAAATTATAATTATAATAAGTAGTTAATTAATTTATTATTTATATATATATATAAATGTATTTTTCCTATATTTTATAACTAATTAATTATTTAATTATTTATGTAATTCAATTATTTATTAAATATTTTTTATTAATTTTATAATACAAATATTATATTATTATCTAATTATAGATTATGTTGATATAATTTTTAATAAAATTTGTTAAAATCAAAAATTTTTTAATACCTGACCATTTATGATTGAATTATTATATAAAGTTATTTTTCATGAAATAAATTACATCGTTATATATCATATAACGTGTTTAACTATTATTTCAATTGGTTAGATTAGTTACTGCTTTTAAACTAGTTTCAGTAATTTATTTTAGTTAATATTATCATAAATTAAAATTTTATTCTAAAAATACCGTAAAATTAAATAATTTTAGTAATAGTTATATTTTAAAGTTAAAGACACTACACATAGTATAAGGGATAATTTTCTTTTTCGTCAAGTTACATGTGCACCTCCAAATTATATGTTACTTCATATTTGAATAACACCAAATGTCTTTGACTTGAAGAATAATAGGTGATAAATTTTTTCTACACTTTTAAGAAAAATGTTATCATCATCATGTTTAGTCTAATAAATTTCCATTGAAAATTATCTGGAACCTTGAGAAAGATTGAATTTGTCATATTGTCAGTTCATTTGGAATTTTATGCCAAAAAAATACTTTGTTAACAAGCGTATATCATTAAACATTTGAAGTCAAACATTTATAAACTTTCAAATGTTTGAATTTGATTAATAATATATGCACATTAACACATGTTCTTTGCAGAAAAGTTTAAACGAAATCATAGCAAAATGTAGTGACAATTTGTCAAATTCTATCTTTCTAAAGGCTACAGATGACAGTCCATGGAAAGTTTTGTGGACTAACATGATGATGGTAACATTTTTTCTTCAAAAGGGACGAAAAGAAATTATTACCGATTATTTTCTATTATTGTACATTTTGTGTTATTCAACATGTAACTTGGAGGTGTACATATTCAAAGCTCACAAATTTTCCATCTCGAAGAGTTTTGGTCAGAATAATCTTAAAGAAGAAGATTCCTATTTTTCATGGAATAAGAGGTTATTTTCTTCCCCATTGTTAGCTATGACTGTTTGAGATTGGTTTGGTGATACTAAGAAATGAGAACTAGCATGTACAAGGAAGCTGAGAGAAGGATATGGATTCGAGAGAAAAAATCTGTTTGTTGGCAACAGTGTGGATCCGTAGGGATGTTACGATATTAATGTAGTTGTAAATGTGCTTTACATGATACTATTTGTATGGCTAAATAAGAAAAGAAACAAAAAAGTGATAAACTAGAACTAGAAAATACTAGCTGCTGTTTTTCTTTTTCTATCTTGATTCCTCTTCATGTCTACTTTCTAAGAGATATGATAGTGCAAGTAGAACATTGGGACCATTCAATGCAGTAGGAAGAGACAGACACGTTATGCTGAAAAAGTTTCACTTTTTTTTATGATGCCAGTGACCAGGAGCGAAGTTACTTTTCATTGTGTCATACCACTTCTCTCAAGGCACATAAAAACCAAACCAGCTGTGAACATGTTTTAGCTTTTTTTAATTCTAGTTCAGAGTTTCACTTTTTACTGTAAGATTTTTCTCCTATCAAGTCTTGAGGATCTAAACACTTTATTTACTTTACATTAAAGAACTTTCAATAAATGTCAAGAACATATGCTGTCCAATTACTCCTGAAATTGTTGTCACATGTAGTACAAATTGATTGATAGGTGAATATTAGTAGTTAAGAATGGTTAATTTTTTTGTTTCAACAAGGTGACTTTTCTCTCCCCATTCTCCCTTCACTCTTTAACTCATTCTCAATCACCTAGACACCATATCACTACTGCCAAGAACTCTACATGCTTAATTTCACAAATTTCAAATTGTCAAGTTCTATTAGACTTGAGGTATAACTCAAGTTCTATGACAATGTCTTTTGTTCCTTTTCATTTGTGTTCAGATACTTTCATGACATCTATGTTAGATGAGTTAAGGATGTTAGTTTTATATTTTATACTCTACTCTCCATCTCTTGAGTTTCTCTCTGTCTACATGTCAATTTCTCTCTCTCTCTCTATATATATATATATATAGTGTTTAGTAATTGATATGGATTCTGATTTCTTTTCTTTTAGAGTTTTAAGTGTAGTTAATAATGCGTTTGTGAAATTACATGATGATAAATTTAACTATTGAATGTTGTGTTTCTAGAAATAGGTGCTTACAGAGTTGATACAAGAGATAGAGTCTTATTAATAATATGTAAGGATAATCTTAAAATTAAATTTTTTTGAAAGTCTTAGAAGTAATTCTTCGAAACCAAAAGACTTTGAAGACTATCAAAATACTGAAACAAATGTAACAGCAGATGATTTTTTTATCAAAATCATGTGAGAGTTAGCTAATTGGACAATATGTGAAACTATCAAAATAATAAACAATGAATGTTTATTACAAAATTTAAAATAAATGAATGTATAACCAAAAAACATCTCACCCCAATTTACTATAACAACATGCCTCTATTAATCATCTCAGAAAGAAACTTCTCAGTTTTATCATTATCACATCTCCGAAAGAGAGCAAGAATCAGTGTTCCAAAGGTTAAGCATTAGGGATAAAACCATTGTTCTACATTTCAGAGTATAAAAAGTATATATATAAGAAGACTATAAAGAATTGTGGTGTCATTACCCCATATTTTACCTTCAATCTTTCTAAGGAACTGAGTGATTATATAAAGGTTAATAAGAGAGAGTAGGGTAACCTTTTTGAGAGTGTCAAACATTATTGGTGTGTTTTGTTGAGAGTGTAGAACTTGAGAAATCAAAGAACTGCTAAAAAATACATGTATATTTTTTTTTTTTTAGTTTATTATTGTTGAAAAATGTTTATTTCTTTAATAGTATGAATTATAATATTAGCATTTTATCGAAGAATAATTATAATTTTACATACCCAATTTATAATTCATTATTAATAATTATTTTTAAAAAATTATATTTATATAATTTTTTGTAGTAATAAATGTTTTTAAAATATATATTTTATTTTAGATTCATCATAAATAATTCATATTGTGATATAAAAATATTTTTAATTTTTGATAATTTATTTAAAAATATTAAATATAATTTATCAATAAAATAAAAAAAATATTAAAATAGATAATAAATTATTAAATTTCTATTTTTTTCATTAAAAAACGTAATTAATGTTACTTTCATGGAATAATTATCCATACAAACACAATGAGTGTTTCTGCTTTTTTTAATTTCTTATCTAAAAATATTATTTATAAAAAATTTGAATGATAATATAATTTATATATTTCAAAAAAAAATATTATTAAATTTAGTTATATAAAATAAATAATTATCATTTAGACTTTTACATTACATATAATAAAGTACTGTTTCTTCTTAAATAAATAAAAAGACCTATTTAAATACATTCATTGCTCTTTAAATAAATTAAAGTAACTATTCTATCTGAAAATATTTTAAGGTATTTTTTCCGATAAGAATTTTTGTAGAATTTTTCTTAATTTCTTATATTTTTCAATCTATTATTTTTTTCTCCTAAATTAATATTAATATTTGTTAAATTATCAATAATAAAAAATTATTTTATATCATAATATATATTATTTATCATACATTTAAAATATAATTTATATATTTAATTTTTTTTATTAGATCTACCTTCTAAGTTATATAAAATAAACTCTGCTAAAATATTGTATAAAATAAACACGTGCTAAAATTTAATTTTTTCACTAAATTACTCATAAAAAAAATGATGTAGCCGTTGCTCTTTTTTCTCTGTCTCTCTCTCAATTTCTCACCTTTTTCTTTGTTTCTCTACCCTCAGACTTCATAGTGGGAAGAACAAAACTGAATTTCTCAAGATAGGGTTTTCCGAGAATGACCCAATTGTAAATTTTCATTTTTTCAGTTGAATTTCAACTGCAATTAGTAGATTACGGTTTGCCCAAACTGAAACCCTAGCCACTTCTAGATGACCCACTTGTAAAGTCCCAATTTTCTTGCTACATTTCAGCTGCGATTTGCATTTTCGCGACCAATTTTCGGGATAAAATGGCAGAACTTGATCTGTCCAAGAAAGTAGCTGATAGGTATCTTAAACGTGAAGTCCTTGGTGAAGGTACATACGGTGTCGTTTTCAAAGCCATTGATACCCAGGTAACTTTTTTTTGCCGTTCTTTCAAAATAAAAAAGAAGAAAAAAGAACAGTTTTGAACATGGTTATGAGGATTGTTCAGTGAAAAAATGTGTTTTTTTTGTTGTGAGAATTGGGTCTGAATGAAGTTTGGAACTTGTAAGAGGAGTATAAATCTATTATAGTGAAGATGGGGTTAAGAAAATCTGTGAATTGGAGGAAAATAGGGGTTTATATAGTTCATATAGAACATTGCAGTTGTGAAATGTGGATAGGGAATGCTCATTCATATGAATTTTAAGTTGTTTAAACATGGGTTTGGTAAAGTTATGCATTGTTCTTATAACTTGAAATGGAGTATTACATTGATTTTTGGGTGATGATGGTTACTATTTGATTGAATTATGGCATATGTTGCACACGTCTTAATGGACTGGTCTTTTATTTAATAATGACGATTAAGGACTGTTATTAATATCTAGTGGTCCTAATGAGGATGTATTCATTGTATGGACAGACTGGGCAGACAGTTGCAATTAAGAAGATTCGGCTTGGCAAGCAGAAAGAAGGGGTCAATTTTACGGCTCTCAGAGAAATTAAACTGCTTAAGGAGCTCAAAGATCCAAACATTATTGAGTTGATTGATGCCTTTCCACATAAAGAGAATTTGCATCTTGTGTTTGAATTCATGGAGACAGACCTTGAAGCTGTTATACGGGACCGGAATATTTTTCTTTCACCAGGCGATATAAAATCGTATCTTCAGATGACACTAAAAGGCCTTGCTATTTGCCACAAGAAATGGGTGTTGCATAGGTAGAATGTGTTGCTTATTTTGATCATTACAAGTCATCACTTGATTTTGGTTCTGAGGTCAGAAGTTTTGTTATGTATTTTCAGGGATATGAAGCCAAATAACTTGTTGATAGGACCTAATGGACAACTGAAACTTGCAGATTTTGGTTTAGCACGGGTATTTGGAAGCCCAGATCGCAGATTCACTCATCAGGTTTGCTTCTTTATGCATAGTAGCTTCTGAATCCTTTTAGTGCGTGGGTATTAGCACTTAGAGGACTTTAGAAATAAATTGCTTTGTTTTGATAGATCTCAGCATCGTGACAAAAGTTTGAATTTAAATAAAAATCAAATCATCTGTAAATTATCATACTTTCTTCAGATACTTATTTAATAAAACCAGAAAACTTTCCTAAAATTTGGATGTTTAGAATTTGCAAGATGGGAAAAGGATGTACCACAGATATTTTATTTTCAGGATTAGTTTTGATGATGCTTTATTTTGAATTTATACAAAACACAGGATGTACCTCAGCTGAGGTTACCATGAAATCCGTATTACTATTGCCTGGTTTTATCCAACTGAATGAAAACAATGGAAGGACAAAAAATTCCAGGGAAACATGCACAGGCATAAGAAACTACTAGTAGAAGTATTCAAGATTTTGGTAAATATGTTATAGGATTATGCTTCTCTAGGATAACTAAGTATTTGACCGACTGGAGAGTGGAGTGCAATTTGTTGAATCGCTAGCAGCTTATTCACCAACTTTTATGTAACAGAAGTGTTTCATCCTTATGTTTGTACCATGCACTTTATCTTAATTGATATGCGTGTTTGACACTTCATACATGAACAGGTGTTTGCTCGGTGGTATAGAGCACCGGAGCTATTATTTGGTACAAAGCAGTATGGTCCAGGGGTAGATGTTTGGGCTGCAGCTTGTATATTTGCTGAACTACTTCTTCGTCGACCCTTCTTGCAGGTAAACCAATATTGTCATGGTGATTTATAAATGAACTAGTATTTTATCCTTTGCATCGCTCAAGATAAATGTTAATTTTTATATACTAAAATTCATTATAAACAAATACTTTAATGTATAATATGTTTTAGATTTACAATAAACAATTTAAATTGTGATATAAGGTTATTATGTACTACTGGCAATTTTTTTTTTTAAAAAGCTAATGAGGTTTAATTTATAGATGGAGATAAAAAAGAGTTGATTGAAAGGGAGAGGCAATTAAGAGTATCAAGTATATAGATAAAGATAAAAGGAGGGTAGTTTAAGATGGTTGAGTGAGATATTTTGGCTAGTTGCAAAGATAGTTCGTAACATGCACAGCCAGAGGAGAGAAGAAAAAAGAATGCTGAGAATGTGTAAGAGGGTGGAAGATTGAAAGTCTCACTCTAACTTGTATATTATCATTTATAATATAGGAGTAGATTGTTTTTATGGTAAATGATAAAAAGGTTGATGTTCTGAAGTGGACGGATTTTTTGTTTACATTTGAACATTTATTGCACATCTTAACTATTTAAACTTTTTTTTTTAACTATTTGAAGTTATCTCTTAGTTCAATTTGTGCTCAGAATAAACCCTTCAAAACTGTTTTTTTGAATTGGGATTAGTTTAGAAGCTGTTAACTTTGGTGTTTAACCATATTATTGACCTCTACTTTTCACTTTCATGCTATTCCTGTTCTTACATTTTCTTTTTATGTGGCTATTCTTTTATAATTTTGAAGTGTGTAAAGGTCTTCAATTACATTAAGTGATTTTATTCACTTGTTTCTGTGTACTTAGGTTAGGCGTTCTCCTTCCAGTAATTTCATGAGTTTGTTTGTATCATTTGGTAGGGTGCAAGCGATATTGATCAATTAGGAAAGATTTTCGCAGCATTTGGAACTCCATCTCCTTCTCAGTGGCCTGATATGAAATATCTTCCTGATTATGTTGAATACCAATTTGTTCCTTCCCCGCCTTTGCGTTCTCTATTTCCAATGGCAAGTGATGATGCTTTAGATTTGTTGTCAAAGATGTTTACATATGATCCAAAAACTAGAATTTCAGTGCAACAGGCATTAGAGCACAGGTATTTGCCTTGATCATTCTGTTAAGGAAAAACAGTTTTTATCTTTCCTTGCCTTTCCCCTGATTTTAAACTTTCCTCTTCCACTTTAGGTACTTCTCTTCTGCACCTCTGCCCACAGATCCTGATAAACTTCCAAGACCTGCCCCTAAGAAGGAATCTAAGGTTTCAGATGAAATTTCAAATGAAGGTCCTACTGTCTTGTCACCTCCTAGAAAGTCTAGGAGAGTAATGCCAGGGCGTGATGGGTCTGAAGGAAATTCTTTGCAAGGAGATAAGTATGATGACAGTGTTAGTGTCAGACAGGGAGCTGGTGATAATACGGGGAAGAATGAGCAAGCTCCAATGTCGCTAGATTTTTCTGTTTTTGGATTGAAACCTCCAAATAGACCTACAATTACCAGGTAAAACAATGTTGATCCCCCTATCATTTCAAAGTGACTTATAATTTGTTATTTTGACTGTGTCAAAGATATAATATTGTCCTTCAGCTTGCACATTTAGCATTAACCTTTCAATAATGCTATTGACGTTGAAAGGAGGCAACGTAGGCTCCATAGGGAGTGCTTTTGTTGTATGTATTAAGTTCATGAATCATGACTAATTTTGTGAAGGTGATATACTGTTTATAAAATTTAATCTGAAAGCTGAGCATGAAGTTACTCTAAATTTATATGGTGGAGCTTTGTGAAAGCAATGATGCTATTAGATAGTGTACTCTGTACTGTATTGCTGTGCGTATACTGCTTACATGGCAATATACACCAAACATGTTGTAACATCTTGATTTACAACCTTTAGCATGACTATGATTTTGGAGACCAAAAATGCTATTAGTGTAAGGTGTTTAATATGCTTGTTTTCGATGGAATTTATCAAGAGGCTCATGAGAAGCTTTACTGGGGAAAGGAAATATAGAATACAATTTCATCTTTTTATTAATATTTCAAGTGTGTGCCAGATTCTTGTTGTCTTTTAATTTCTACTTGTAAATGTTATTCAATTGATTCCTTCTTTTTGTTCTGCAGTGCTGACAGATCACATTTAAAAAGAAAATTAGATCTAGAATTCTAGCAGCCAGAATGAATATTATTTCTATGATGGTTGCATCAGTATGAGGGGTGGTCTGATACATTTGAGAAGCGCTGCGAATCAGCTTCACTTGTATGTCATTCCTTATCTTTGTCTCTCTGCATGAAGCTACTATGACTATAAAGATGTTTAAAGGAACAAGTAGCAGTGACAGCAACTTAGCATCTAACTTGAACATAAGTTCAGAGAGCCAACGGTAACTATCATCATCATAGATTAAAACAAAATAAGTAACCATACTGTCTGGATTTTTAATATTTGTTGTTCACATTCAAGAGAACTTGTATCTGTCCACAGGAAGCATTGAGTAAGGGCATTTTCTTAAGCCCCTGCTGTATATCTGACTCTTGAAAAAGTAGTTATTGATTGGGGAAAAGTGGATTTTAACATTGATTCGTTATTGAACATAAAGAGAAATTATTGTTTACACTTCTGAGTGTATAATATGTATTTTCTTGTGGGTTTCAAATAGATTATGTACTGAGCAAAATTCTTTTTGCAGACATGTATGTTGATTTTGGCTAATGGCATGTGTGTTTTTTTTGGTGCATCATGTTGTTCCATTTTGAGTTTTTCTTTCATGTGCAGAATCTTATCTTAATTTTTCTTTCATAACCTAATCATGTCAAATGGAGGGACTAAAATAATAAAGAGTAAATTATACTGACATTCTCATTTATTTGTGTGAGATTTTATGAATATTTTATGAATTTTTATTTCTACACAGAACCCTTTAATTGTTTGAAAAATATTACTTTAATACTTCTTTTATGTCAAAAATTAACTTCCTTCTAATTTTTAAAAATATTGTGCTAAATATAATTTTGAAAAATAGATGGATACTCGAGTGTAATATACTCTTATAGAAAAAAAAAAAAAGTTTGTGGGTTGAAAAATAAGAGTCAAGATGACAATAATTATAAATTAAAAGGACTAAAATGAAAATAATCTTATATAACAAGGATTAAACAAATATAAAAATTAAAATTCCAAACATTGCAAATGTATTAACGGGGGACATAAAATTAAACTTACAAAGTTTTTACTTTTCACTAGTATATTGATAATATTTAAAAATTTATGATAAAGTAATAGTTTTGTAGTTAAGGTTATTATCTCAATTTTGATTATTTTTATTTTGATTCTTTTAGTTTTTGATCTCTATAATATATATATATATATATATATATATATATATATATATATATATATATATTTTTCTTTTACTTTGATCTCTCCATCATAGTTAACGGACAAACTAATGGTAAGAATCATTCTGAAATAAAAAAATTATAAGGGCAAGAATGAAAAAAAAAAAAAAGTACTAATAGCAAAAGATCCCTCATTTATTTATTGGGACCAAAACTTATTTAAATCAATCAAGTATGGTGGTTCTTATATCAAGTAGCATTAATATTTTGGTCTCTCTGAAGTGCTTCAACTTGGATTTCATTGCCACTTACTCTTGTTACTGCCTTATTTGCCTGAACAATGAAAATACTTGTTTCAATATCTTGAGTTGATAATTTAAACAAAAATGAATTGAAAATAATGATAACTTACTTCATTTTCCCAATTGGCTCGAAAGATGATCACAAGAAAACACACTAATTGCACACTAAGTGCTATTATGATCCCTAAAAGTAGGCCTGAAATTACCAAGAATTAAGGTAAATAATAATTTGAGAAAAAAATTGATGATTTGAAATGTGGGTTATGCACCTAATTCAATCTTACAAAGCCAATTTATAAAGTGAAGATTGTTCCCCACTTATATACATGTAACATGCTATATTTTTCGGTGATGTGCGATCACTAACCATATCCACAATGACAGATAGGATATTAAAAAAACAATAATTTTGTCCTACTATAAATATATAAACTCTACTATACAAATTAATATTTATAAGATTATTTTTTAATAAGGAGATGGTTATGTTTTACCTGTGCTTTCATGTGGAGGACAAAAGCAAACACAACAGCAAAAGGAATGCCCAAAAAATAGTAAGCTCCTAAATTGATGAAGACACCAAGATTTTGCCAACCACATCCTCTAGCAACACCTGTACACAATCAAGGAATTAAAGAAGCTCAAGTATGAAGATAAACACTCAAGTTTTTCAATAAATGGCTTAAAAATGGGTAGTTCAACAAGCAGGGTATTTATAAATGAATCCTTATAAAAAGAAATAATGAAATTGAATCAGTTTAATCAAATTCTTGAATACCCAATCAATTGAAAAAGGGAAAAATAAAATTTTTGGACATCAAAATAATGTAATACTTCTTTAACATTTTTCATTTTCTTTTCTGGTCACATCACGTAATTGATTATATTAATCACTTCTACAATTTTTCAATCTCTCCTTAGGTGTGCATATCCTTTGAGAGACAATTTTTTTTCTTACCTTGAAATCCTGTTTGAATAGAATCTATGAAGGAAGAACTTGCAAGAATTGGTATCATGGAAGTGACATATGTGACCACTTCTTGAGCATTTGTAAAAGCACGCCCCCATACTTTCCTCATGGACATAAGGGTACCAAATTCTACAAATCCCACCATAAATGCCAAGAACATACTGACTTTAACTGCTAAATATGCACCTGTTGAACTACCAGCCCCTAATTCATTTGAGATCCTTGTACTGAACAAGGGCAACCATGTAATGAGACTTGTTATAGTCCATAATAAGAACAAAAAGACATGTCTCTACAATATTATATAGTATAGTAATAGCATGCACCTTATTTTAATATAAAGTTCAACATGAAAGACTAACCTTCCAGCTGCACTGATTCCAAATGGTATAATCCAAAATATAGCAAATGTGTCAAGACTGAAGATGAAAAAATTATAAATTTTCATTAACAAGGGATAAAAATGATGTTGACAAAAGAGAAAGATTAAACATAATGGTATGTGCTGTATAAAATCTAGAACATAACATAATTAGCATTATCTCCAAGATAAAATCTAACCATATAGAAATGACTGAAGTTTGCAATTTAGCATTAGGAAGAGCACTGGAGAAAAGTATCATTATTTCAAATGTCCATAATTCTAAGCTGCAATATAGAATTTCTCACAGCATTATTCATTTACACAAGAGTGACAAGGAAAAAATAAGTTGTTTTTTTCTAGAAGTAATCGAATAGCAAAGAACAAGGGGCGACGCCACATTGGACAATGCCGCATTAGATAAAAGGCCAGTAACCTGTTAAAAATAAATTATAACTCCTCCCAAATTTGCCGCATTAGAGAAAAGGGACAATAACATGTTAAAAATAAATTATAACTCCTCCCAAATTTAATTTAGTTTTCGAACTGAAAACAATTATTGTTGGTGAATTGGCTTGCTGCCCTTAAAATAATGAAAAAAATTTAAATTAAAATGAAAAAAATAAATAAATTTTAAATAAATAAAAAAAAATCGTCCCTTCAAAACTTAAATTCTAATTCGGCCCTGCAAAAAACAATGTTAATTAAAACTAAAAAAATATATATTTAAAATATACCCTGTATCAATGTTAGTCTTTTATTTATTAGTGTCATCAAATTGATCATAATTAAAGGTTAGTTGTGTTTCAAGAACCAAAATTGATGAAAAAAATTGAAAAACTATGGACTAAAGTATATTTTAAGAGGATTATTTTCATTTATTGAAAAACTTCTTTAAATGACTATGTTGGTTGCATTGCAATTGAAGCTAATTAAGGCTAAGAAGTAAGTATCATACCAAACCATGAGTGTTGAAGGTAAAGCAAGTCTGACAAACTGAGGGATGATATGCAATGATTCCTTAGAGAAACCAGTCCAAGTTGTTTTTGCAAGAAGGGGAGAACCAAATATAAAGTGCAAGTAATATGGTATTAAACCAACTTGAAATGCAAGTTGCAATGGCAGATCCTTTGATACCAAACTCAAGTTCTTGGACAAAAACCCAACAAAGAAGGATGTGTAATAGGCTAGTAACTCCAGCAACTAGCACCATTGGAAAGACAATATTTTGGGTTTGTAGAAACTTAGTAATGCACCTAAGAAGTCCATTAGCTGAAAGGCTTGGGATCAAGAATCTTGCATATAATTGGGCTTGTGCTGCAATTGATTTGTCTTGATGAAGAAAAACTAGAATTGGCCCTAAATATACCCAAATCATGGACATGGGTATAGTAAAAAGGGTGATCACTAACATAGCTCCTTGAGTGTGTACACCAAGCAGGTGAAACTTCTCTGCTCCATATGCTTGACCACAAAATGTATCTAGTGCACTTGACATTCCCATCTAAACCAAGTAAGTGAGTAATATCACAAGATAATAATGGGAAATATTCGCAGGTAATTCTAATACATTAATCAGTTAATTATTTATAAAATGTGAAAAAATATTTATCAATCAATACACAAATAATTAGATAATCGTGGGTAAAATGTGAAGAAAAAGAAAAAAAAAAAAGAAAAAATCAATAAAAAAATATATAAACATATATGTTTTATACGTATATATTTTATAAGTTAATTAATTAATTAATTATTATATTAGAGTTAACCGCGTAACAATATTCGGGCATCAATTGTTAAAAAAATAAAATATCATAACTTTGTAACATTGGAAACTAAAATTAAAACTTAATTTTATAAATTCTTAACTTGTAACTGAGCATAAAATTTTAAAACAAATATTATGGTGCAAAACAATTTTTATAAACAACACCAAGTTTACATTTAAAATAAAAATGGAACTAATAAATAGTACTTTTGTTTGATTTCTCATATTATTTAGAAAACATTAAACTGCCACTGTACTAAGCATTTTTCATCGACTTATTGATACTATGAATCAATTTTCACCTTCTCCTGATTTTTTACCAGTTTTTCTACATGCAAGTTTCAGTAGTTTATTTGCAAGAATCTCTTATCGGTTACCCTATTTTTAAGTTTAACTAGTTGATTTTATTCAATTTTTAAAACAATGATAATGTACAATATAAAAACATTTAATTAAATTAGATGATATATTTTATTCTTAAATTTTTTTTTTCGTGCGTAAGAATTGAATTCGAGTATTAGGAATCCGTCATATATTTTGTTCGTATATGTTTTTTTCTCGAGAATCTCAATAAGCGGATAATACCAAAATATATCTTTTATTTTTTAATTTTATAATTGGATAATATCCAAATTTAAGTATATTCCTCTTTATCATATTTTTTTTTAATAAAAAACGATGAGCTTTTCATAAGTTTTCACCAATATATGTACTTAAAGGCGTTAATAAAACAAAAAAAATAATAAAACTATTTTAAGGGTAAAAAAAGATAGAATATTTCAAGAATTATATAATATATGATTTATTAATCAAGGGGATAATATTTTGAAAAAATATACATATTTATAGAGTAAAACTATATTCGATATTTTTAGTGTTTTTTTTTTTTTTTTCCAATTTCTTAATTCAAAGTATATGTTATGGAAAAGTCATTTGAAAAGGGAGGGGTCGTAGTTCAAGGTAGAGAAAATCCTGGGACTTGAAAAATGTTTTGAGCTACATATATTTGCGTCATTCTACAATATTGAAATATGTAAATAGCCGCACCGCTGAAAATAAATAAATAATTTGGTTTTCACAATATTTATGTCACAAAAGTGTTTTTTTCTAGTACAGGGTGATCTAAATTTAAAATTAGTTAAGGAATAATTCTTTAGAATATGAAAATTTATTTAAGAGATTAATTTCTTTCAATAAATTTTTTTAGGCATATATATCCAAAGACAGAACACTAACTTCATACTCAAAGAAAAAAGTTATTTGTTAGCATATCTTTTGATAGACTATTACAATAGATAATTAGATAATTAGTTATAAAATATAAAGAAAATAATAAAAAAATAAATTAATATATATATATATATATATATATTATAAATAAATTGATTGGAGTTGACTATCAAAATGCAAGTAAGTTAAACCAAATAAGAAAGGATCCAATCAAATATTTCATAAGAAAATGGTTGGAGACAGAAAAGTTTAACTAATATGACACAAGTTTTGATCACATACTATAACCTTATGTAATAAAAGAAATGTTTAATAGGCATTTTTAATATGTAAAGAATCAGAAAGTTACTTATAAATTGTGAGAAAAAACGAAAAAAGAGAAAATTAATAAAAATATATATAAACATATATATTTTACAAGTTATTTAACCAATTTACTGTGTACGCTTTCTTAAATAATTTCACACTACATTAATTTTAAAAGTTAGTAAACTATATAGCATAAAAGAAAATAGATGAACTTCACAATAATTTTAAAAGTTAGTAAACTATATAGCACAAAAGAAAATAGTATGAACTTACCACGACATTGAAACCGATTACATTAACAATTGAAATAGCCAAAGAAGCAGCAGCAAGAAGCACTTGATCATTCATATGACCTACAAATATGAGAGATATTATTTCTAAACTATACTGAAATACACTCACAAATATCATTGGCCCTGCTAGCCATAGTTGATTCTTTGCTTCTTCCACTATTTCATTTTTCCACATCGCCATTTTCTCTTCCTCAACTCTCACACACTATTAACAATACAAATTTGTCCAACATAATGCCCAACTATTTAACCAAACATCCATTAAAACTAACATTAAATATTAGATTTCTCTTATTATTTATCTTAGGTTGTTTTTTCTTCTTCAGATAATTAATGATACAAACTTGTCCAAGATAAGGTCGAAGCATATTTGTCCAAACATCCATTAATGTACTCAATAATAATAATATTAAATATTATATATTTTTGTCATTATTTTTTCATGAATATATTTTCTCTTCATGTGTCAATGGGGTGGGTTGGAAATGAATTCATCTCCATCCATTCTTGCCCGTGAAAGGTGGGCAGTATTTGGATTCTTTTGAATAGTTTAAAATATTAAAACTCACATGTTTTTATTGAGTTTTGTCATGTTCGAGGTTGATTTTTGGGAATTCATTTATTTTTAATTTTAAATATATTGTATATTAAATTATTAATTATATTTTAAGTTAAATATTATGAAAAATAATAAATAATAAAATTTAATACATTTTTAAGAATTATGTTAAATTTTTAGTTAAATATATTATTTTATATATTAATTTTTATTCAATTATTAATTTATATAATAGGTTAAATGCGAATATAGATTCAAAACAACAATTATTACTTCATGTTCATTTTTATAATGCGAGTAGATTTGAAAAATATTTGATAAATAATTTTAATAAATAGATAATTTGATAATTATTTATATAATGTAAAAAGAAGAAAAAATTAAAAAAATATGAATATATATATGTTTTATGAGTTAGTTAGTTAATTTTTTATGTGAATTCAATGAATACCTAGTATATTGTAAAGGAAAAATATTTAGTATACAATTATGATAAATAAACAATTAAATAATCAATTATAAAATATGGAAAGAGAGAAATATATATATATATATATATATATATATATTATATTATATATATATATATTGTGAGTAAGTTGATTGCATATTGTAGTTGTCTGTCATATTAAATGGAAGGATAAAATTAAAAAATATATGAAATTATAGGGATTAAAAATATAAGAGGATCAAAATGAAAATAATTATAAATTAAAAGAATTAAAATCAAATAATATTAACATCATATTATAATAATCAAACAAATATTTCAACTAAATGTATGAAATTTAAATATTCAAACATTGCAAATGTATTATTAATGGCAGGGAACAGAAAAATTAAACTTACAAAGTTTTTACTAAATATCCATTAGTGCATTGATAGTGTATAAAAATTTATGATATATTTACATTGAGAAAATATTTCACGTTTTAATTTTATTTTCCATTTTTGATTGCTAAATCGTCATATTTTTTTCCAATTTATTTTCTATTTTTACATATTTATACAATAAACCGTGAAAATAATATTTTTTTTTTACACATCCACAACAACAGGAACAGTCTAAACATAAAGTGATAAGTTTGTAACTAAAACCAAAAACAGAAAATAAAAACAGGAGTAAACATATATAGTTTTGAATTTTATAGATCTACCTTAAAATATCTAGTCCTTATAATACATGACACCCTTCAGTTTGGTTATCTCAATTTAATTAATTTTTTTTTTGGTTCTTTTAATTTTTAACTTATGTAATATATTTTTTTTTATCCCTCCATCAGATTTAAGGGATAGACTGTTCTGGAAAAAACTTATATGATAAAAGAAAAATAAAAATAGGTACATATAAATCAAGTAGTATTAACATTCTGGTCACTGGGAAGTGCACCAACTTGGATATTGCCACCTACTCTTGTTACTGCCTTATTTGCCTGAAAACAACGAAAACATTTGTTATAATATCCTGAGTTGTTGATAAATGATAATAAAATAAATTGAAAATAATGACAACAAAAATTAATTAAGAATAATGACAATAACTTACTTCTTTCTCCCAATTGGCACGTGAGATGATCACAAGAAAACACATCATTTGCACACTAAGTGCAATTATGATTCCTACAAGTAGCCCCTGTTGTTACCAAAAATTAATCAAAGGTAAGTACTAGCTTGAGTTGAACATGCATGCATTTACAATGTCATGAATATAACATGGACGAAAAAAATAATTGGTAGCCAACTATAATATACAGATAATTAATTATAAAATGTGAAAAATAAAAATAAAAAATAATTAATAAAAAAAATATAATATCATATATATTTTATGAATAAATATTTTAATTACGTATAGAAGTTATCAGGAAATAATATAACTGTCAGAAGAAATAAGGATAACCTCATTCTATACTAAATATATAATAAACTCAGTTATATAAATTAATATTTTATCATAAGATTTATTTTAACAAGGAAATGATTATGTTTTACCTGTCCTTCCATGTGGAGGACGAAAGCAAAGACAACAGCAAAAGGAATGCCTAAAAGATTGTAAGCTCCTAAATTGATGAAGGCACCAAGTTTTTGCCAACCACATCCTCTAGCAACACCTGTTCACAATAAAGGCATTAAAGAAGCTTAAGCATGTACCTAAACTACTCTTAGGTTTTTCTATAAATGGCTTAAATGTATTATAACATTGAATTTCAATTGCATTATCTAGTCTGTTGTTAAACAAGTAGGCTATTTAATTATAAATGAATCCTTATAAATATACATTTAATTCTTTTTACCACCCACTTTCATTATTTTTTTATATCAAATTATGTATTATATCTATATTTTCTCTTTCTATTTTTTTTTTCTATTTCTCTTTGGTCTTTTTCCTTTATCCTAATTCACCTCGTTAATGAGGTGTACAATTATAAGTTCTCTTTATAAATTGTTTCAATTTAATCTAAACCGTAAAAGACAAAAATAAAAATAAAAATAAAATACTAAAATAATCTAATATACTTGGCTTTAGATTATATTGATTTAGTAATTAGTTAATAAAATAAAAAGAAATAATGAAATTGGATTATCAATTTAATCAAATTCTTGAATACCAGTCAAATGGAAAGGGGAAAAATGAAAATTTTGGACATGAATTAGAATAGTGTCCCTTGTTAACATTTTTCATTGTGACATTAGATAACTAATTATATTAATCAGTTGAAAAAGTGGTAAACAACTTCAACACGGTTCAGCCAATTATCTACAAAAATATGAAGAAAGAAAAAAAATAAAAAAAAATTAACAAAAAAAATTCTATACTTTTTATGAATTAATAGACTGAGTAACTATGTGTTAGAGTTGTCTATCAAACATTTCTCAACTCACTTATCCTCCGCTATTTTTTTACTTCTCCCTACATGTCTCTACCCTACAAGAGTCCAAGATTTTGTTCCCTACCTTGAAATCCTGTTTGAATGGCATCTATAAAGGAAGAACTTGCAAGAAGTGGCATCATGGAAGTTACATGTGTAACCACTTCATGCACATTAGTAAAAGCTCGCCCCAATAATTTCCTTATCGACATAAGGGTAGCAAATTCTAAAAGCCCCACCACAAAGGCTAAGAATATAGTGACTTTAACTGCTAAATTTGCAGCTGTTGGACAACCAGCCCCTAATGCATTTGAGATCCTTGTACTGCACAAGGGGAAATATGTAATGAGACTTATTATATATGGTGGATGATAAGAAAAAAAGGACATGTGAATACAATATTATTTATGATATAGTAATAACATGCACCTTATTTTGAATCAATTTTGGAAATAAGTAACATACATATATATGGAGAAAGTTCAACATCTAATACTAACCTCCCAGCAACACCAATTGCAAATGGAATCATCCAAAGTATAGTATACATGTGAAGACTGGAAAATGAAAAAAGTATAGTTTGTCATTAATAAGTTATGAGAATTAGGTTTTCAAATGAGAAAGGTTAACATAAAAGAATAATAGTATACGATATATAAAATCAACTTTACTTCGCAACCAACTGCAATACATAGTCAATCAGTTAACTCACTTACAAAACATATACGTATCTCTTCATATTTTATAACTGATTGTTTGCGTAATCCAGTTGTCTACTAAATATTTTTCATATAAAATCTAGAATATAACATATAAATATCATTACCCCAATATAAAAAACTAACCATATAGAAAGTACTGAAGTTTGCAGTTTAGCATTAGGAAGAAAACCGGACAAAAGTACCAATGCTTCAAATGTCCATGATTCTAAGCTGCAACATAGAACTTCTCACTATATCATTCATTCACATTCACATTTAGAGTCATAAGAAAAAGAAGTAAGTTTTTTTTTTTTTTTTTTAAGTAACTGTCCATAGTGCTAAGAACTCTATCAATTAAAAGTAAAAAAAAGAAAATGTATTTTTTTAGTTTTATCAGTGACATCAAATTGATTCTAATAAAAGGTTATTAATTTTTGTGTTTGAAGAATCAAAATAGATGGAAAATATGACATCAAAGAAACAATTGACTAGTGGTGCACATATTTCAAAAAAATTATTTTAATAAAAAATATTTAAAAAATAACTGTAATACACGTATAATCCGATAATAAGTTATACGTATTAAAGTGACACATTTTTCCACCGCACTCTTACACAGCATTTCTAATCGGTTAAAGTTGATTAGAAACTCCAAAATCAGGATAAAAAAACATTAAATATGATGTGAAATCTACCAAATTTTAACATTTTTAATACATTTCAACAATGGTAAAAAAAAAGTGTGTTTGGAGAGAGTGTTCCTAAAATTTCTCATCTTTAAATGACTATGTTGTTGGTTGCATTACAATTGTTATATTCCATGGATGTGAATTTAGACAAGGAAGCAAGTATATCATACCACACCATGACTGTTGAAGGAAAAGCAAGTCTGACAAATTGAGAGATGTTATGCAATGATTCCTTAGAGAGACCCGTCCAAGTTGTTTTGCAAGAAGGGGAAAACCATATATAAAGTGCAAGTAATATGGTATGAAACCAATTTGAAATGCAAAATGCAATGGCAGATCCTTCAATACCAAGATCAAGTTTTAGAACAAGAACCCAACAGAAAAAGATGTGTAATAAGCTAGTAAGTCCAGAGGCTAGCAACATTGGAAAGACAATACTTTGGGTTTGTAGGAACTTAGTAATGCACAGAAGAAGGCCATTAGCTGATAGGCTTGGGATCAAGAATCTTGCATATAATTGAGCTTGTGCTGCTATTGATTTGTCTTGACCAAGATGAACTAGAATAGGCCCTAAGTATAGCCAAATAATGGAAATAGGTATAGTAACAAGGGTGTTAACCAACATGGCTCCTTGAGTGTGTACACCAAGCATGTGAAACTTCTTTGCTCCATATGCTTGACCACAAAATGTATCTAATGCGCTTGTCATGCCCGTCTAAGTGAAGTATCCATGAAATGAGTAAGAATGATTAGTATCTCGTGAGCAGCAAACAATGGTTACTTATAATATTAAATAAGAAAAACAGTAAACAACCTATAAACAACTAATTATAAAATATAAAAAGAAAAAAAATAATATATATATACATATATGTTGTCAGCTGATTGACCGACAGACAACTAATTATAAAATATGAAAAAAAAAAGATATATATCTATATATATATATATTATGTGAATTACAGTTTTTTGTAAAGTAAAATTAATTAAATAAAAATGTATCATAATTTTATAACATTAAAAACCGAAAATAAAACCTAGTTTTATAAAATTCTTAACTCATAAATCACACAAAATTTTAAATCAAATATATTGAAGTAAATTAACCCATATATTTTTTCGTGAGACTACATTTCATACCGCTATATTTTTTTTAATATTATTTTTACGCTCTTTATAAAAATTTTAATTAGTGTATTGTTTTTTTTTAAAAAATTATGGGATGTATGTGTAATACATAAATAAATATCAATGTAAAGAATTTTAAACCATTAGAAGCTTTTTCATTAGAGATCCAAGAAATATGAAAAATTTATAACATCTCCCGAAAACAGGTGAAGTATTATTACCTTTTACAATTTTTCCAATATATTATGATAATTAGATATAAATTTAATTCTGCACTACATTATTTAGAAACATGCTAAGTTTAGATTGATTTATCGTACTTTTAAGAAAAAATCAAAATGCCATTATATTAAGAACTTTTCGTTGACCTATTGACATTGTGAATAAATTTTCATTAATTTTCCTGGTTTTTGTCAGTTTGTCTACATGCTAGTTTCATAGTTTATTTGCATGAATTACTCACCCATTTATAAGTTTAACTAGTTGATGAATTTTCAAAATAACAATGATAATAGAATTTACTGTATAAAATATTTTAAATTACATGAAATATTTTATTCTTGAATTTTTTTTTAACATGTCTTTAAAAATTCCAGTTAAATCATTAAAAGTGTTTAACCATATATACGAAATCACAATTAAACTTAATCATAATCGGCTCAAATATTTGAGAAAAAAAAAATAGTTAGAGATCTAAAAGGAAGTGTCTATAATACAAGAGAAGGATGATTTCAGAACCTCGAACAAGAAAACTATAATCTATACAAATTTCACAAAAACTTGTCCCGTGCATTTTTCCTCTTCATAAACAATGAAATTTTTTGCTGAATTATAACAAAGGCTACACTAGTTATGTATTTTGCATGTTTGAGAAAAATATAAGTTTAATTAATATCATACAAGTTTTTTAGTATATACACCTACCAGTTTTTGTAATCCAAATTAAGTGTGAGAAAAATATATAGATGGGGGAGAATGAAAACTTCCATAGTCCATACATAATAAGCATATATGCATTGATGTCACACATTATTTTTAAAAGATAATAAACTATATAACATAAAAGTGAATAATAGTATCAAACATACCAACACGCTGAAACCAGTAATATTGGTAATTGAAGTAGCCAAAGATTCACCAGCCAGAATCAACTCATCTAAATGACCTACAAACATGAGAGATATCATTTGTAAACTATACTGAAATACACTCACAAATATCATAGGCCCTGCCAGCCATAGTTGTTTCTTTGCTTCATCAACCATTTCCTTCTTCCACAAGGTCATTTTCTCTTACTCAGATATCACAAACAATTAATATGCAAACTTGTCCATATATATATATATATATATATATATATATATATATATATATATACATATATATATATATATATATATATATATATAATGCCTAAGCACCTCTCTCCAAGCATCCATTAATACTAGCTAGTTAAAAAACATTAATTATACATATAATATAAATGCATTAGTAATTTGTTATAAAATATTTTAACTTACTGGGAGAGAATACTCACCCTTCTATATGTTCAAGGTCCCCAACAACTAGATTATCTTTTCGGAAGGTTTACTTTAAAATATATTTTATAAGTAATAATTAAGAAAAAATTGTAGTTAAATTTAAATAATTTTATGAAAATAAAAATTAAATAAAAAATTAAGAAATATATAGTTATATATATATATATATATATATATTTAAAAGTCGATTTTAATTTTAATTTGGCTATTTTATACTCTATTTTTTAAAAAAAAATAATTAAAAACAAGGAATTTTTAAAAATTTAATTCATAATAATTTATATAAAATAATGATTAACTAATTAAATTAAGATAAAAATTGTTATTTTATCATATATAATATAATTTTTATAGTATATATATATTATGAATGTATATTTAAATATTTTATTTATAATTATTTTTTATTAACGGACATTTTACAAGTAAAATAGGATAGAAACGAGAAATTAAGAGATAAAATATTAAATTATTTCAAAAGGACTTTTAATTTAATAATGGATTCACAAAATATATAATACTACATTAATAGCAATAAGTTACTATCAGTCAATAGTTAGGTTGATAGTTAGGTTTGTGGCTATTTGTATGCAGACATATTTTTCTATTTTAAATTATATTTGATAAAACTAATTATCTGAGTAATAATGAGAAATGGTGGACAGACATATATAATCTTGTAATTATATTTTTATTTACTAATATAATTTTAAAATATAAAAAATTCTACAGTAATAGCACTAAATATCAGTTTAATTATTAGGTTTGAGTTAATTATTATATACATATATAATTACACTTATGTTAGTTACCACCTAATTAATTAACTTTTGTTAATTTTACGACCTAAAATTAGTTACTACCTAATTAATTAACTTGTGTTAATGTTACTATCGACTTTTCATAAAAAAATAAAATTTATTCATTATAAAATAGTTAAGGATAATTTGGCAAATAAATAATTAGTGGGGGATAATAATTAAAAATGAATCTTATAAAAATAGATTTTTTTTCCTAACATAAGTGGACCTGATAGTAAAAAAAAAAACAAAAAAAAGAGTGGACGTGAAAAATAAAATATGAAAAATAAAACAAAATATAATAGATTTACGTAATTGATTTAAACTCTTGAAATAAAATATAAAATAAAAAAGGGTAGTTAAAATTTTTTTCCTCAAAATTTCTTGGGAGAGAATTTGGGCAACTATTACAATTTTCTTCCAAATAAAGGCTAAATAGTATTTATCTTATAAACAAGTCTTTTTTATTGAATTAGAATATAAATCCAAAATCTAAGATGATATCAAAAGTATTTTTATTTATAAATTGTTGTTAGGTCGCATACATTGGTAGGCCTATGTTAATAGCTTTAGGCATAACAATTGCATTAAATGGTGAACACTTTTAAGGTCCCTTAATTGTGAATACATGAAGTTTCCAATAGGCACGACGACCCTATGCAAAGGATTTGTTAAAATATGCTAAATTTCATAACCCAATTATATGTATCTATCGTTTAATTACATTTTCCAACTCATTCACGTTAATAATCTATCCTTCTCCTCAAAGGGGTGATCTTAAATAGATATTCAAATATTATATATCCTTAATAAATATTCAATTATTATATTTAAAATATTTAAAATTATAATTTTTTTTATTTCTATCTTTTAATACATAATCGAAAAATAGAAAAAAAATTCTTTAAGGGCCACACTTCCCAGAAGTGACAATGTCAACATACAACAATACAATCACCTTGAAATCAACAATATTCACAAATGAAATAGTCAAATACATTAGCCATAAGTAATTCGTTCAAATGACATAACTCACAAATATCATAATCACTGAATAAACATCATTTTTTTTTCTTAAAAATATATAAGTAACATAATTTAGTCCATGAATTATATTATTTATTATTATTTTAACTCCTAATTTATAAGGCTAAAATAAGAATAAGTAATTAAATTGAGAGATAGAAATTATAATAAAAGATATAATTTAGAGATTTATTATTATTTTAACTCCTAATTTATAAGGCTAAAATAAGAAAAATAACTAAATTGAGGGATAAAAATAATAATAAAAGACATAATTTAGAGATTAAAATAATAATAGATATCTTTTAGGAACTAAATTGTTCGATCCACATATATTTTAGAAATGAAAATGATAGTTTACTTTTTATTTCATGAGATATTTGAAGTTATTTGAAGGAAGTTCATGTATGGTGATTTATAAATTATGTATGTATATAATTTACTATTTCTTAATCATAAATTATAAGTATGGTATTTATCTTCTTTATTTAATAGACGAAGGTTCAAGAAGTTGATCATGAGAATTTACAAGGCATAAATGAGGAAACAGAAAAAGATCAAATTGTTAATGTAACATTTCAATCAATTGTAGGAGAACGGTCACGATATTGTCATGATCTTGGTGTGGGAATTCAATCAACTAAGAGACAATATGTTATAAGATTACGTGAACAATTGACAAATGAAAGTGAAAAGCATCAAACTATGAATTGAAATTAAAGAAGCTTGGAAACTAACTTGGAAGATGAACGTAATATGATTAATAATTAAATGATATATAAGTATAATTTGTTGATTGGTGCCAACTCTATCGTACGAATGGAACATCTTCATCCTTCTTTTTGATTGAGATGGTGGCGCATAACAAAAAATTTACATACTTAGAATAGGAAGCCTCCACTTCTTGGTCAATCCATTAGTAATCAAGGTGACGAATACAAGGAAATTTAGTTCCTTTTGTTGAATTATGTTGAATTATTTTGCAATAATAAGTGTAATTAGATTTTGTAGTGATAATTGGAATTGTGAGTTTGGTATCATTAAAGTCTAATTCCAACAAAAAATGGATTAGTTACACACAATTCATAAAAAAAAAACCCAAAATTGATTTAATGGTTGATAAATGGAGTCCTTCCAAGTTTCAAGGGCTATGTGTCATCTCCTTTGTTAGATTTTTTTACTCTATGAACAAGATTTTCCCAAATCTTTTTTTTAAATAAATAAGATTTGACTTTTCTTTAATGTGATATAATTTTAATGATTGAAGTAATTTTCTTTAGAGACAATCTCACTTAGGTGAACGGATTCTCACTTAAGTGAGTAAGTTTTCACTTAAGTGAGTGCTTATTTTCTAAATCTTCAAATATTTATTTAATCCAACACAATTCTCACAAAATTAAAAAACATCAACCATATCTTATTTTCATCCTAAAGACCATGTTTATAACTTTTTTAATGAAATTCAATTAAAATGTCATAAATTTAAAGATTTAATTTGATAATTCCGTTCATTTAAATTAAATTTTAAATGTTTTAATACAATTATTACCCTTCATCAAAAGACAACGACATCATGTCAATTTTGATATCAATTTTGATACCGATTATCTTATTTCGACCACTTCTTTCTTATTCATTAGAATCCCCTAATAATCCATGTTCTCAGCTCTTCTTTGAAAGAACATAAAAAATATGTCCGAAAATAAATCTTTCAAGCAATAAAATCACTTGGCTTAAGAGCCATCTCAATAAATTAACAACGAATGAGTGAGACTCAAGACTGTATTTATAACCAATAAACCCATCCAATTTAAGCCTCATGACGCGAGAAACCCTAATTTCGCGATGCTTCCCATTCTAAACCTTAATGCCACAATGCTTCATATTCTACAAAACATCTACTGCTGGGCAACTTTATACACAAACATCTTTTTAAAACTAGCATCCCATTCCACATCATTAATCGGCCACCTTCAACATAACTATTAACCTTTTCGCTCCATAACTAATCAGCCTTAAGGCTCAAAAGAGGACTTGTATATTGGGTATACACATGAGTACATCACCTAGTCACTAAGAGACATCATGTGACCAAACATTATTAAGTCAAGAATATCATGTGATAGAACACCCAATAATGTCTAAAGCAATTAAAGTTCAAAATCACGGACGAAACCTTACTGTTAGCAAGACCATTAGACTAATCATGGAATAAATTAAAGGTTGTTTAACTATCAAGCTGTAATCACATTTTGGGCACTTGGAGGTGCCTCAAGTTGGATTCCAGAGCCTCCTACTCTTGTTGCTGCCTTATTTGCCTGAACAATAAAGACATCATTATTAGTTAATATGCTGAGTTGATCAATGATTACAAAACTAAGTAGAAAATAAGACTACTTACTTCATTTTCCCAATTGGCACGTAAGGTGACCACAAGAAAACACACTACTTGAACACTAAGTGCTACTACCATCCCTAAAAATAATCCCTGCAAATCAATATGGTCAGAATCGACCTAATATCAACTCTAACATATAATTAATCAATTAATTATTAAAAACATATATAATTTTTCTTTTTTCTTTCTTTTACATATTTTATAATTAATTATTTAATTATCTGTGTATAATAATTATCTACTAAATATTTTTCAATGATGAAATTTTTTTTTTCTTTGAAACTGTTTGGTTTCCGTTCATTAAAACAAAACTTTAATTAATTACCATTGCTTTGATCAGTAAATTATAAAAAAAATATACACCAATACTATTAAATAACCTTTTTTCTAAGAGCTTGAAGCAAGGATTTGAATTGGACTTAAATTGTCTTTTGTCTCTCTAATCCTAAAGGTATTATATCAGTTAATTATGGATTGGACTTGAATTGACTTTAGATAATTAAATTTGAATTTTTATAGATTAAAGTTAATAATTAATTATATTTCTAATTTTTTAAAACAATTATTACTTTAAATAATTAAAATATAATACTTTACACTTTCTTCATTAGAAAATAATTTATTCCATTGATAATAGAATGGTTGTATTTTACCTTTCCTTCCAAGTGGAAGACAAAAGCTGCCACAACAGCAAAAGGAAGACCCAAAAAATAATAGGATCCTAGATTGACATATGCACCAAGTTTTTGCCAACCACATCCTCTAGCAATACCTATTCACAATCAAGCTAGAAATTAGTAAAGTTCACAAATGCAGATCAACACTAAAGTCCTTAATAAATGACTTCAAGATATTAGATTACTTTCTAATAAGTATAATACATATAAAATGAGTTAAGAAATACTAAATAACCAATCTAATCCAAATCACATTAAATTCAATTAGTAATTAGAGTATTAGACATATAATAAATAAGAAAGTAATGGAATTATATGAGATTATTTTGTTTTCCTTAACATCAATTCAATCAAAATTTATTCAATACCTTGAAATGCTGTTTGAATTGAATCTATAAATGCCGAGCTTGCAAGAATTGGCATCATGGAAGTCACATATATGACCACTTCATGTACATTGGTAAAAGCACGTGCCCAAACTTTCCATACCAACATAAGGGAAATAAATTCCAAAAGCCCAACCAAGAAGGCCGTGAACATGGTGACTTTAACAGCTAAATATGCACTTCTAGGACTACCGGCCACTAATTCATTTGAGATCCTTGTACTGTTTAAGTGGGAAAATTTAACCAAACTTGTTATTATCATCAACAACAATAAGCAATAAAGACATGTCACCTCAACATTACTTATGGAAAAATATTTTAAGTTTTGATTTATTATAAGATAGACAGAGACAAAACACTGCAAGCAAAGTCAGACTGAAGAAACACTGATGGAAGATGACCCATCAAAGTTGAAGTCATTCGTCTGTCTCAAAGCCAAGTCATCAGACGGAAGGATAGACGATACTCTTCAGACGAAGCTTACAAGTCAACCTTAAGACTGAAGATTCACATCGTCTGTTAAGGAAGTAGAGTTCAGATGGAGTAATTCACGTCAAGTTCAAATCTTTTAAGTTACTCAGTATGGGATTTGAGCTTTCATATGCAACACGAAAAGGTCTCGCCCTTTTCCTAGGAAATCTCTGTATAAGTCAGAAAAAAGACTAAACACACCATCAAATCCGCTGCACACGCTATCTTTTCACTTGATTGCGCTCTGACATCATTTTGGACTGCACTTGGAAAAACTCAACGACATTCTTTTGTCTCTAACGAACATCTAAATATCTTACCTATAAAAGGACTTCACTCCTTCAAGTTTCAGTTGGCGAACACGCTTATACTGGTAAGACTTTGTGCTTTTTTACTGCTTCATTGGAATTTCATTGTAAATCCCTCTCTGCGAAGAGGAACTTTTCTTTCTAGAAAACTCTTTTAAATCCACTTGTGTGGTGCTTTAGCCTGAGAAGGCTGTGTTCAAAGAATATATTGTAATAGCCAGAAGTGGCTGGGTTCAAACAATACTTGTAACCATTTCACGGTTTGTAGTGAAAACCCAGTGGTTGCTAGGTAACTGGACGTAGTCTTGAATAGATGGACCAATATAAAAATATCTGTGTTTATCTTTCTTGGGATAAACAAATTGTAACGTCTGTTCATTGAAATCAACCTTTGAAGATAAGAACTGTTTCGTCTGAATCTCTTTAAAATCAATTCAACCCCATTCTTGTGTTTTATCTTTTACACAGGCAACCAAACAATTAGTTATAAAATATGAAAAAAGAAAAATACGTATATGAATATTAATTTTATTTTCCATTTTTGATTGCTAAATTGTCATATTTTTTCTAATTAATTTTCTATTTTTAAATATTTATACAATAAACCGTGAAAGCAACGTTTTTTTTTTACACATCCAAAAAACAGGAAAAGCCTAAAAAGAAAGTGATAAGTTTGTAACTAAAACCAAAAACAGAAAATAAAAACAAGAGTAAACATAGTTTTGAATTTGATAGATCAACCTTAAAGATATCTAGTCCTTATAATACATTACACTCTTCAGTTTGGATATCTCAATTTAATTTTTTTTTTGTTCTTTTAATTTTTAATTTTTGTAATATATATCTTTTTATCCCTCCATCAGATTTAAGGGATAGACTGTTCTGGAAAAAAAACTTATCTGATAAAAAAGAAAAAAGGGTACATATAAATCAAGTAGTATTAACATTCTGGTCTATGGGAAGTGCACCAACTTGGATATTGCCACCTACTCTTGTTACTGCCTTATTTGCCTGCAAACAATGTAAACACTCACTCCTGAGTTGTTGATAAATGATAATAAAAAATATTGAAAATAATGACAAAAAAAAAATAATGACAATAACTTACTTCTTTTTCCCAACTGGCACGTGAGATAATCACAAGAAAACACACCATTTGCACACTAAGTGCAATTATTATTCCTACAAGTAGCCCCTGTAGTTATCAAGAATCAAAGGTTATATAAATTAATATTTTATCATAAGATTTATTTTAACAAGGAAATGATTATGTTTTACCTGTCCTTCCATGTGGAGGACGAAAGCAAAGACAACAGCAAAAGGAATGCCTAAAAGATTGTAAGCTCCTAAATTGATGAAGGCACCAAGTTTTTGCCAACCACATCCTCTAGCAACACCTGTTCACAATAAAGGCATTAAAGAAGCTTAAGCATGTACCTAAACTACTCTTAGGTTTTTCTATAAATGGCTTAAATGTATTATAACATTGAATTTCAATTGCATTATCTAGTCTGTTGTTAAACAAGTAGGCTATTTAATTATAAATGAATCCTTATAAATATACATTTAATTCTTTTTACCACCCACTTTCATTATTTTTTTATATCAAATTATGTATTATATCTATATTTTCTCTTTCTATTTTTTTTTTCTATTTCTCTTTGGTCTTTTTCCTTTATCCTAATTCACCTCGTTAATGAGGTGTACAATTATAAGTTCTCTTTATAAATTGTTTCAATTTAATCTAAACAGTAAAAGACAAAAATAAAAATAAAAATAAAAAGCAAATACTAAAATAATCTAATATACTTGGCTTTAGATTATATTGATTTAGTAATTAGTTAATAAAATAAAAAGAAATAATGAAATTGGATTATCAATTTAATCAAATTCTTGAATACCAGTCAAATGGAAAGGGGAAAAATGAAAATTTTGGACATGAATTAGAATAGTGTCCCTTGTTAACATTTTTCATTGTGACATTAGATAACTAATTATATTAATCAGTTGAAAAAGTGGTAAACAACTTCAACACGGTTCAGCCAATTATCTACAAAAATATGAAGAAAGAGAAAAAATAATAAAAAAATTAACAAAAGAAATACTATACTTTTTATGAATTAATAGACTGAGTAACTATGTGTTAGAGTTTCTATCAAACATTTCTCTGCTCACTTACCCTCCGCTATTCTTTTTACTTCTCCCTACATGTCTCTACCCTACAAGAGTCCAAGATTTTGTTCCCTACCTTGAAATCCTGTTTGAATGGCATCTATAAAGGAAGAACTTGCAAGAAGTGGCATCATGGAAGTTACATGTGTAACCACTTCATGCACATTAGTAAAAGCTCGCCCCAATAATTTCCTTATCGACATAAGGGTAGCAAATTCTAAAAGCCCCACCACAAAGGCTAAGAATATAGTGACTTTAACTGCAAAATTTGCAGCTGTTGGACAACCAGCCCCTAATGCATTTGAGATCCTTGTACTGCACAAGGGTAAATATGCAATGAGACTTATTATGGTGGATGATAAGAAAAAAAGGACATGTGAATACAATATTATTTATGATATAGTAATAACATGCACCTTATTTTGAATCAACTTTGGAAATAAGTAACATACATATATATGGAGAAAGTTCAACATCTAATACTAACCTCCCAGCAATACTAATTCCATAGGGTATCATCCAAAGTATAATATACATTTGAAGACTGGAAAATGAAAAAAGTATAGTATCATTAATAAGTTATGAAAATTAGGTTTTCAAATGAGAAAGATTAACATAATAGTATATGCTATATAAAATCCAGAATATAACATATAAGTATCATTACCCCAAGATAAAAAACTAACCATATAGAAAGTACTGAAGTTTGCAGTTTAGCATTAGGAAGAGCACCGGACAAAAGTACCAATGCTTCAAATGTCCATGATTCTAAGCTGCAACATAGAACTTCTCACTGTATCATTCATTTACATTTAGAGTCATAAGAAAAAGAAGTAAGTTTTTTATATGTAACTATCCATAGTGCGAAGAACACTATCAATTAAAAGTGAAGAAAAGGTATTTTTTTTTTAGTTTTATCAGTGACATCAAATTGATTATAATTAAAGGTTATTGATTTTTGTGTTTCAAGAATCAAAATCGATGAAAAAGTATGACATCAGAGAAATAATTGACTAGTAGTATGTATATTACAAGAAGATTATTTTTATTTATTGAAAAACTATGGACTCAAGTGACACATCTTTAACAGGACATTTTTTAATTTTAATCAATTTTACTTTATAGTCAACTAACTCACATAATATATATATATATATATATATATATATTTCTTTTCTTTTTATATTTTATAATTAATTGTCTAGTTGTCTACCTATTACAGTTGTCTATCAAATATTTTTCTTCTAATCGGTTAAAATTCATTTGAAAACTACAAAACCAGGATAAAAAAAACATTAAATATGATGTGAAATCTACCAAATTTTAGCATTTTCAATACATTTCAACAAATAAGAGAGACCATGGTAAAAAAAGTGTGTTCGGAGAGAGTGTTCCTAACATTTCTCATCTTTAAATGACTATGTTGTTGGTTGCATTACAATTGTTATATTCCATGAATGTGAATTTAGACAAGGAAGCAAGTATATCATACCACACCATGACTGTTGAAGGAAAAGCAAGTCTGACAAACTGAGGGATGTTATGCAATGATTCCTTAGAGAAACCGGTCCAAGTTGTTTTGCAAGAAGGGGAAAACCATATATAAAGTGCAAGTAATATGGTATGAAACCAATTTGAAATGCAAAATGCAATGGCAGATCCTTCAATACCAAGATCAAGTTTTAGAACAAGAACCCAACAGAAAAAGATGTGTAATAAGCTAGTAAGTCCAGAGGCTAGCAACATTGGAAAGACAATACTTTGGGTTTGTAGGAACTTAGTAATGCACAGAAGAAGGCCATTAGCTGATAGGCTTGGGATCAAGAATCTTGCATATAATTGAGCTTGTGCTGCAATTCTTTTATCTTGATGAAGAACAACTAGAATAGGCCCTAAGTATAGCCAAAGAATGGAAATAGGTATAGTAACAAGGGTGTTAACCAACATGGCTCCTTGAGTGTGTACACCAAGCATGTGAAACTTCTTTGCTCCTTGTGCTTGACCACAAAATGTATCTAATGCGCTTGACATGCCAATCTAAATGAAGTGATCCATGAAATGAGTAAGAATGATTAGTTTGTCAATAGGACCAATGGTTGCTTATAATATTAAATAAGAAAAGCATAGCAACACAACTGAATATAAAATATGAAGGAAAATATATATAGTAAGTAAGTCGATTGGTAAATTGTATATTACATCTAGCTGCTGATTAAATAAATATTTATCATAATTTTATAACATTATAAATCGAATATAAAACTTAATTTTATAAAATTCTTAACTCATAAATTGCATATAAAAATTTAAATCAAATATATTAAATTGAATTAACCCATATATTTTTGTGAGATTATATTTTGTACCACTATATATATTTTTTAACATTATTTTTATGCTCTTTATAAAAATTTTAGTGTAATGTTTTTTCTTTTTTAAAATTAAGAGATATAAATGTAATACATAAATATATATCAATATAAAATATTTTAAACCAATAGAAGCTTTTTGATTAGAGATCAAAGAAATATGAAAATTTTATAAAATCTCACGAAAATAATTAGATATAAAATTTAATTCTCACAACATTATTTACAAACATACTAAGTTTAGATTGATTTATAGAAAAAATCAAAATGCCATTATATTAAGCACTTTTCGTTGACCTATTGACATGGTGAATCAATTTTCACCAATTCTCCTGGTTTTTGTAATTTTGTCTACATGCTAGTTTCATAGTTTATTTGCATGAATTACTCACCCATTTATAAGTTTAACTTAGTTGATGAATTTTCAAAATAACAATGATGATATAATGGACAGTATAAAATATTTTAAATTACATGAAATATTTTATTCTTAAAAGTTTTTATTTCCTAATCAACATTTAAGAATTGAGTGGAGTGTAAGGAGTATCTAAATCAATTCATATTGGGACCACTTGACTTTCTTCTCAAGAGTCTCATCTAAGTGGGTGACTTTTCCTATATTTTTATTTATTTATTTTATGATTGGATGATATCCAAATTTAAGTATATTCCATTTTATTTTATGTTTTTCAAACAATAATGTGTCCTTTCCGAAAATTTTCATCCAATAATTATACTTAATTGCTTAGGACAAAAGTTGTTAATTAAATAGAAGTACATATATGTTATGCAAAATTCAAGAAGAAGGGATGACTCTTAGTTCAAGGCAAAGATAATCTTCAAAACACTTAAAAAATGTGTTTACCTCATCCTAACGGTATTGAAATATGTAAATAGCTAAACCGCTGGAAAAAAAAAAAATTGGTTTTCGTAATATTGATCTAAAACTAATTACTAATCCTTTAAAATATTATAAAATATTTAAAAAATTGATCATTTTCAATAAATTTTCTTTATGCATACATATTTAAAAATTAAAGTGTTTAACCATATATACGAAATCACAATTAAATTTAATCATGATCGGCTCAAATATTTAAGAAAAGAAATAGTTATAGATCTAAAAGGAAGTGTCTATAATAAATGTCTCTTGTGAGTATTAAGTGGAAAGAGATAGATGATTTCAAATGATATTAAACATTTCAGAACCTCGAACAAGAAAACTATAATCTATACAAATTTCATAAAAACTTGTCTCGTACGTGCATTTTTCCTCTTCATAAACAATGAAAATTTTTGCTGAATTATAACAAAAGCTACACTAGTTATGTATTTTGCATGTTTGAGAAAAATATTAGTTCAATGAATATGATACAAGTTTTTTAGCATACATCTACCAGTTTTTGTAATCCAAATTAAATGTGAGAATAATATATTGATGGGGGAGAATGAAAACTTCCATAGTCCATATATAATAAGCATATATGCATTGATCTCACACATTAATTTCAAAAGATAGTAAAGTATATAACATAAAAGTGAATAATAGTATCAAACATACCAACACGTTGAAACCAGTAATATTGGTAATTGAAGTAGCCAAAGCAGCACCAGCCAGAATCAACTCATCTAAATGACCTACAAACATGAGAGATATCATTTGTAAACTATACTGAAATACACTCACAAATATCATAGGCCCTGCCAGCCATAGTTGTTTCTTTGTTTCATCAACCATTTCCTTCTTCCACAAGGTCATTTTCTCTTACTCAAATATCACAAACAGTTAATATACAAACTTGTTCAAAGATACATAATGCCTAAGCACCTCTCTCCAAGCATCCATTAATACTAGTTAGTTAAAAAACATTAATTATGCATGTAATATAAATACATTAGTAACTTGTTATAAAATATTTTAACTTACTGGGAGAGAATAATTACCCTTCTATATGTTCAAGGTCCCCAACAACTAGATTATCTTTTCGGAAGGTTTACTTTAAAATATATATGTAATAATTATGAAAAAATTGTAGTTAAATTTAAATAATTTTATGAAAATAAAATTAAATACAAAATTAATAATATATAGTTGTATATATTTAAAAGTCGATTTTAATTTTGATTTGGCTATTTTATACTCTATTTTTTGAAAAAATAATTATTAAAAACAAGGAATTTTCAAAAATTTAATTCATAATAATTTATATAAAATAATTATTAACTAAGTAAATTAAGATAAAAAATTTTATTTTATCATATATAATATAATTTTTATAATATATATATATATATATAAATATTTGATTTATCATTATTTTTTTATTAACGGACATTTTACAAGTAAAAAATAGGATAGAAACGAGAAATTAAGAGATAAAATATTAAATTATTTCATAAAGACTTTTATGTAATAGTGGATTTAGAAAATATATAATACTACATTAAGAGGAATAAGTTAATATCAATCAATAGTTAGGTTGATAGTTAGGTTTGTGTCTATTTTGTATGCAGACATATATTTTCTATTTTAAATTATATGTGATAAAACTAATTTTCTGAATAATAATAACAAATATTGCACAGACGTATATAATCTTGTAATTATATTTTTATTAAATAATATAATTTTAAAATAGTAAAATTCTACAATAATAGCATTAAATATCAGTTTAATTATTAGGTTTGAGTTTATTATATTTTATGAAATTGGATGGGACACCTTGGTATTGGTATCACAAAATTTTAAAAATAAACCTAATGCTAACGATATACAGTACTAGTGGACTAGATAGTAAAAAAAAAACAAAAAAAAAATGAGTGGACGTGAAAATAAAATATAAAATAAATGTAAAATAAAAAAGTGTAATTATTTTTTTTTCTTCAAAATTTCTTGGGAGAGAATTTGGCTAACAATTACAATTTTCTTCCAAATAGAGGCTAAATAGTATTTATCTAATAAACAAGTTTTTTTTTTTATTGAATTAGAATATAAATCCAAAATCTAATATGATATCAAAAGTATTTTTATTTATAAGTTGTTGTTAGGTCACCTACATTGGTAGGCTCATGTTAATATAGCTTTAGGCATAACAAGTGCATTAAATGGTGAACACTTTTAAGGTCCCTTAATTGTGAATACATGAAGTTTCCAATAGGCACGACGACCCTATGCAAAAGGATTTGTTAAAATATGCTAAATTTCATAACCCAATTATATGTATCTATCGTTTAGTTACCTTTTCCAACTCATTCACGTTAATAATCTATCCTTTTCCTCTGAAGGGTGATCTTAATAAATATTTAAATATTATATATTACCCTTAATAAATATTTAAATGTTATATTTAAAATATCTAAAATATAGTTATTTTATTTCTATTTTTGGATATATAATCGAAGAATAGAAAAAAATTTAAGGATTATATTAAATTATTTTATAACAAATTTTTGTTGAATTATATTGAATTATTTTACAAGGATTAAGTATAATTAAATTTCGTATAATAATTAAACTTGCATCCAGGTTATCTCACACGAGAATTAGCATAATACTTAAAAAAATTATAAGTTGTCACTTGAATATGAAAAGTTGTAGAGAGAATATCTAATAAATAACTGTAAATGGAAGAAATAAAAATAAAAAATCAAAAGACAAACAAGTTTAAGGATAGAAAGTCGTAAGTTTGATTAAATTTTAGCTAAAAAAAATAAAGAGTGTCAGGATTCAACTTTGGTTAACCTTACTCCACTATTCACTTATTAATTTAATATTATTTTATATATTTATCTTCAAGTATGTAATTTACTCAATCTTAATACCTTAATAGAAGAGCTTGAATCATTTATTTAAATTTTCAATAGTGAATGTACAACATCATTAATGTGAATAATTGAAACTTAACTAGTGTAATTTATACTTATAGTTAATCTTGTTTAGGTGTTCTTTTTCAGTTCAAGGATTAAATAAATTTTTCTAAATTTAATTATAAGTTGGTTAGGTTTATAGAACATTAAGATAATGAAAGTAACAATAAATTGACTTTGGTATCATTATAATTTAACTCCAACAACAAGAAAAGGAATTAATTATACATGATTCATAAAAAAAAAAAAACCTAAATTGATTTAGTGGTTGATGAATAGTCATTCTAAGCTTTAGGTACTCTGTCTCATTTCCTTTGTTAGGTTTTTTGCTCTATAACAAATAATTCCCTAAATCTCATTTTTAAATAAATAAGATTTGACTTATTTTTAATGTGACGTGACTTCAATATTTGAAGTGATTTTCTTTGCAGATAGTCTCACTTATCTTTAAACATTTGCCTATTCCTACACAAATCTTACAAAAATTAAAAAATATCAACCATATCCAATTTCCATCCTAAAGACCAAATCTATAATTTTATAAACGAAGTTCAATTAAAATAGCTTAAATTTAAAGATATGATTTAATAGCAACATTCATTTAAATTTTAATTTAAATGTTTTTATGTAATTATTGTTCTTCATCAATAAACGACAACACCACGTCAAACTTGATCAACTACCTTTATTCTTGATCCTTTCCTTAACAAGCTAAGCCTCAATACTTAAGAACTTATTCTCATATTTTAATGATGATGACAATAAGAAAATCTTAGAATCCCCTAATAATCCATGTTCTCAGCTCATCTTTAAAAGAACATAAAAATTATACCTAAAAATAAATCTATCAGACAATAAAATTACTTAGCTTAAAGTCATCTCAATAAGTACAATAGTATATGTTAAGGAATGATCTTGCATGGCTGTGTTATAAGTACAACTAACATTATTTCAAGGTAAGCCTATAGTTCTGCACAAATTACTAAAATAAATTAAAGGTTATTTAACTATCAAGCTGTAATCACATTTTGGGCACTTGGAGGTGCCTCAAGTTGGATTCCAGAGCCTCCTACTCTTGTTGCTGCCTTATTTGCCTGAACAATAAAGACATCATTATTAGTTAATATGCTGAGTTGATCAATGATTACAAAACTAAGTAGAAAATAAGACTACTTACTTCATTTTCCCAATTGGCACGTAAGGTGACCACAAGAAAACACACTACTTGAACACTAAGTGCTACTACCATCCCTAAAAATAATCCCTGCAAATCAATATGGTCAGAATCGACCTAATATCAACTCTAACATATAATTAATCAATTAATTATTAAAAACATATATAATTTTTTTTTCTCTTTCTTTTACATATTTTATAATTAATTATTTAATTATCTGTGTATAATAATTGTCTACTAAATATTTTTCAATGATGAAATTTTTTTTTCTTTGAAACTGTTTGGTTTCCGTTCATTAAAATAAAACTTTAATTAATTACCATTGCTTTGATCAGTAAATTATAAAAAAAATATACACCAATACTATTAAATAACCTTTTTTCTAAGAGCTTGAAGCAAGGATTTAAATTGGACTTAAATTGTCTTTTGTCTCTCTAATCCTAAAGGTATTATATCAGTTAATTATGGATTGGACTTGAATTGACTTTAGATAATTAAATTTGAATTTTTATAGATTAAAGTTAATAATTAATTATATTTCTAATTTTTTAAAACAATTATTACTTTAAATAATTAAAATATAATACTTTACTCTTTCATTAGAAAATAATTTATTCCATTGATAATAGAATGGTTATATTTTACCTTTCCTTCCAAGTGGAAGACAAAAGCTGCCACAACAGCAAAAGGAAGACCCAAAAAATAATAGGATCCTAGATTGACATATGCACCAAGTTTTTGCCAACCACATCCTCTAGCAATACCTATTCACAATCAAGCTAGAAATTAGTAAAGTTCACAAATGCAGATCAACACTAAAGTCCTTAATAAATGACTTCAAGATATTAGATTACTTTCTAATAAGTATAATACATATAAAATGAGTTAAGAAATACTAAATAACCAATCTAATCCAAATCACATTAAATTCAATTAGTAATTAGAGTATTAGACATATAATAAATAAGAAAGTAATGGAATTATATGAGATTATTTTGTTTTCCTTAACATCAATTCAATCAAAATTTATTCAATACCTTGAAATGCTGTTTGAATTGAATCTATAAATGCCGAGCTTGCAAGAATTGGCATCATGGAAGTCACATATATGACCACTTCATGTACATTGGTAAAAGCACGTGCCCAAACTTTCCATACCAACATAAGGGAAATAAATTCCAAAAGCCCAACCAAGAAGGCCATGAACATGGTGACTTTAACAGCTAAATATGCACTTCTAGGACTACCGGCCCCTAATTCATTTGAGATCCTTGTACTGTTTAAGTGAAAAAATGTAACCAAACTTGTTAGTATGATCAATAACAATAAGCAATAAAGACATCACATTACTCAAATGAAAAATATTTCAGAAACAACTGCAATACGCAGACAACTAGACAATCAGTTATAAAATATGAAGAAAGAAAAAATATGTATATGTATAAAATGTGAAGAGAAAAAAAAAATTTATAAATAAATTGACTAACTAAATATATATTACATAACTGCAAAGTACAATTACACATAAATATGGTGATAACACATACATATTTTTAATATATTTTGGATACCAATAGAATAAGTTCAACACGAAAGACTAACCTTCCAGCAGCACTAAGTCCAAATGGTATCATCCAAAATATACCAGATGTGTTAAGGCTGTGGATAAAAAAGTATAATTGGTCATTGATAAGAGATGCAAATAGGGTTGTCAAATGAGAAAGATTAAATTTAATATCACATGCCATATAAAATCTAAAACATGCTATTGCCCCAAGATAGAACTAACCATATAGAAAGTACCGAAGTTTCCAATTTTGCATTAGGAAGTGCACCAGACAAAAGCACCATTATTTCAAATGTCCATGATTCTAAGCTGCAACATAGTGATACAATAAAAGTATTAATTAGAACACTTCAACATTGGCTATTCACACCACAGGCCACAAGGAAAATAAATAAGTTTTGGCTAGTAGTCTCTATCTAACAGTGTCAAGAACACTAATAATTAAAATAATGGCATTTTAATCCTCCAAATATATACCCTATATAGTACATTAGTCCATTATTTATGAATGACATCAAATTAATCTTAAGATAATTAAATTAATTTATTTCGTGCTTCAAGAACCAAATTTAATGAATAGAGTAAGAAAAGGCCTTAAATCTAACTAATTGCAGGTTTGAGTTCTCATTCATCCTCTTCAAATGAGGTATACCTCTTGAAGGAGTCTGTAGAAAAAATCTCTCTCTCTAACTTTATGACTGAGTTTTGATGAAGATCAAAAATTTCAATAAAAAAAAATGTGAAAATCATCAAAAAAACCAAATTTTTAATAATCAAGATTTAAATTTAAAGGTTAAATACTTCACCCTAGAAAAAGTAAGCCCTTTATATAATATGATGATTAAAGTCTCCTAAGCTTTAAAATTAATCTTGATTTGATAAAAAATTTGGTTCTGTGATGATCTTCACAATTTCTTTTTTTTATTATTAATATTTTTTGTCTTCATCAAATCTCAACTATGAAATCAGAGAGAGATTTTCTCCAAAGAGTTATCACTTTTCTTAAGAGGGAATTTCGTCCCCTCATTTTAAATATTAACTATACCAAAAAAATTGATGATAGATAAACAATGGACTAAAGTAAAGGGCATTACTTTAAATGACTAACTAAGATAAAAATGTACTTATTAACTATGCTTGGGGAGTTGCAAGCTGTTATAGTCTATGTTCTAAGTGAATATTAGTTCAGAAATGAATATCATACCACACCATAAGTGTTGAAGGAAAAGCAAGTCTGAGAAAACGAGGGATGTTATGCAATGATTCTTTGGAAAAACCAATCCAAGTTGTTTTCCAAGAAGGGGAGAACCGAATATAAAGTGCAAGTAAAATTGTATTAAACCAATTTGAAATGCAAATTGCAATGGCAGATCCTTTGATACCAAGCCCAAGTTTTTGAACCAAAGCCCAACAGAGAAGAAGGTGTAATAAGCTTGTAAGCCCAGTGGCTAGCACCATAGGAAATACTATATTTTGGGCTTGTAAGAACTTAGTAATGCACCGAAGAAGACCATTAGCTGGAAGGCTTGGAATCAAGTATCTTGCATATAATTGAGCTTGTGCTGCAATTCTTTTATCTTGATGAAGAACAACTAGAATAGGTCCTAAGTATGTCCAAAGAATAGACATGGGTATAGTAACAAGGGTGATCACCAACATGGCTCCTTGAGTGTGTACACCAAGCATGTGAAATTGCTTTGCTCCATATGCTTGACCACAAAATGTGTCTAGTGCACTTGACATACCCATCTAAATTAAGTGAATCATGAAAATAGGTCAAAAAGATTAGTTTAATATATAGAAAAAAATGTGCATAATGATGATAAGGTAAAATACAACACGTTTAAAGGTGAATGATATTATTGGTTGAGAATTTGATCTACTTGGGTTAAGAGTGATATCCAAATTTCATTGTATTTCTTTTGGGTGAAAATAATGGTGAGTTTTTTTTTTTTTTTGTTTTTTCTAAAAGTGTACTCTATATATATAGACTTACAAAATGTAGAAATTAAATAAAAGAAACATGTTAAAATGTTTCAAGAAAGTAAAAATGATCAAAATCATTTTTTTCTTTAGTCAATAAGAAGAATCATGTGATTGATTTATCAAGGGATTTCCTTTTAAATGTGTTTGCTAAGTAAGATTCTATATATTTTATTTTTAAATTTTTTATTTAAAAATTTCTTTACTTTCTTTTGAAAAAAATTGTGATTGAATGTTTTAGCTTTTTGTTATAAAGAAATCAAAACAGTCAAACAAGAAATTAATAGCATTTAATGAATGTTTTAATTCAAGACAAGACAAGCATAAATTAATGAAAAGTTAGTCATATTTGAGTCAGAAAATCTTCTTTCTCCCTAAAGAAGATTGCTCCCCAAATGAGATCTGAGTCAAGTGAAAGCTGAGAAAAAAAGAAAATCTTCTTTCTCCCAAAAGAAGATTTCTCACTAAATGAGATTTGAGTCAAGTGAGAATTGAGAAAAAAAAAAAAAAAGTTAGGCACTTAATGAGTAGTGCCTAATACATGTCTTAGAAATACTAAGATGATAGACTGATAATCTCAAGTGATATTTAACACTTTGACTCCTACAACAACAAAAAAAAAAAAACTAGTATCAAAATTGTCCTGTTCATTTTGTTCTTCTTCCTTAATAATGAATTTTGTACTTAATTAGAATTGGTTGTATGAGAAAAATAAAAAAATTAAATATAAGTTCTAAGAATGATGCAAAATTTTCAATGTAGAAATATGTAAGTTGTTTGAATCCAAAGTCTGAAAATGCATTGGTATAAACCAAAATGATGGCAGAAAAAGAAATTGCATCATCTCATATTCTAAAAGTTGGGGAAAAGTGTAACAACATAAAAGATGAAAGGATGAACATACCAAGACATTGAAACCAGTAGCATTTACAATTGAAGTAGCCAAAGAAGCACCAGCCAGAAGCAACTCATCTAAATGCCCAACAAACATGAGAGATATCACTTGTAAACTATACTGAAATAAACACACAAATATCATTGGCCCTGCTAACCATAGTTGCTTCTTTGCTTCCTCTGAAATTTCCCTTTTCCATTTTCCCATTCTCTTTTGTTGAACTCTCACACACAATGACACAACCCTTCTCCAAAATGAAGGCCACAGTCTCACACAATACCCATTATTAATATTGGTTGAAAAATTAATAAATTAATTTTTTTATTCAAATTATAATGTGTATACATTAATAATAATATTAAATACTATACATGTTGTTATAAAATACTTCAACTTTAATGATGAAAAATAACTCATAAATTATTAGATTTATTATTGGAATATGCTATGACATTAAATACTTTATATTTTTATAAATAAAAAATTATAAAATTCTTCAACTTTAATGATGAAAAATAACTAATAAATTATTATATTTATTATGAGAATATGTTATGACATTAAATACTATATATTTTTATCAATATTTTGATTTTTTTAACGATAAATAATTAATATATACTTCCACACACAAAAAATAAAATAAAATACACTGATAATAAGATTGACATTTTAAATCACAAATGATCATATATGGTAATTAAATTTGTTAATTTTAATTATAGCTACCTACTTTAAAAATCATAATAAAAATAATTAATGTGATTGATCCATAATACACACTAACAATATATGTGTGTTTAATTTCTTATTGGAAACTCCTAAATTAACTTTTGTACGAAGAAAATAAATTATATATATATATATATATAAATATATATATATATATATAAAAGGGTTTCTAACCCACTCTATGATTATTAAACACATTTTTAAACTGAAATCTTCAAATAAGTGCTAATTAACCACTTTTTTTTCATAGAACTCATCAAAACCATTTAGTAACAGAGAGTTTAAGTATACATTTGATCTTAATATCATTTCCAACTTTGAGATCACATATGATAGCAAGAGGCCATCATTCTGCAAAAACAATGATATTTATGAAGTTATTCTTCGGTTCAGATTAAAATTTTGCATCAATCTATCACTTAATACAAACTTATTATATAAAAATAATTTTTAATAAAAATAAAAAATAAAACCAAAAACACTTATATAAGTTTTTCTCAGAATATTCCATTAATTTAAGTTCGTACCCATAGGTTTTGACTATCTCGGTGTGAAAATTGACTTATTTCCGAGTGGTTTTAGACGCCTAACACATTAAATATTTTAAACAATAAATATTAAATATAATATAATATAATATAATATAATATAATATAATATAATATAATTATTAAAGAGTACCCATCAGTCCATTACTAATTTCTCACTCTCAAATTTATTATCTCTAATTCCATTTTCTCTTCATGAAAGAAAAGAAAAAATAATTTTTTTCTTGAATTTATCTTCTCTTATTTTTCTTCATTTCTTTCTTTGGGTGTTAGATAAACAAATCCTAAAAGAATAAATATACTTTAACTTGACCATAAATATTTTTTAAAAGATTTTTAAATTTAATTATGATTAATTATCAAAAAATTAATTATTAAATATATTTTTCAATTTAATATTTTTAATAAAAATTATAGTTTTTCATTAATTCAATGCTCATGAAAAATAAAAAAAATCAATAGAATATATCATAAAATTTCTTTATATTTAATTACAGATTGTCATTTTTAGAAAAAAAAATCATTAGCTTATTTAATCATTACTTTAAACTTTAAAGATCATATTGAAAATTTCAAAATTAATAAAAAGATATTTAAAAAATTAAAAATAATAATCTAATTTATATGTATTCCTAGTACAAAAAAAAATTATATTAATTATCAATCAATTAAAAATCATAATAAATATTACTTTAAATATACTTATTATAAAACTCAAGAAATTTACTATACATAACAATGATGAAAAATCTTCCTCTTCAAACTAAATTTACCAACATATTGTACCAAAGAAATAATCAATTTATGGGACCACAACTCAGGCACTAACTGTTCCTGTTACTGTAGTGTTGGCTTAATCACCAACATAAAAATGGACCCAGCCATTTAATCTGACTAAATTTGTCTGTGGAGAAGATATATGACTGGACATGATCACCTTGAGAAGAACAACGAACAGCTATTCAGGTTTTCTTTTTTATATATATATAAATAAAGACATGACAAGAAATGAAATAAACCTATTCTATCATTATTACCTCTTAATTTCTCCTTATCAACTGAAGAATTAGTTAATTTGCTTGTAAAATATATATATATATATATATATATATATATATATATATTCTTGTTCTTTAAATTTTATAATTAGTTATTTGATTATTTTTATAATATAATTATTTATTAAATACTTTTTATTTTATTTTATCTTGTGTTCTAAGGTTTTTTAGTTTTTATTTAATTAAAATAATATTATATATTGTGAAAAAATAGAAAAAAATTGCAGTTGCTGATTTAAAACAATTTTATATTGATAATGTATAGCCATTAAATAGTTATTATCTAATTTTTAACAAAAATATATAATAATTTGTGATTTAATAACTATATATCAAAACTTTACATTCTTGATATATTAACTTTTCTCTCTATTTATAGTTGATTAATTTTAAAAGAGATGTCTTTTTATAGGTAAATTACATCCCAGACATGGAATCAAACAAGCTGGTATTGTGTAAGTATATATCTATATTTTAAATATGTATTATTTTATTTGACTACATCATAAAACAAGGTTTTTATTCATATAAGTAATTGACACTGGTTTGAATTCTTTAAATATGAGGTTAATGGTTTAAATTCTAATGATAAAGAGCAGTGTAAACAGATCTTTGAGAAAAAAAAATTAAAAATGTCAAATGAGATATTGTTTTATAATCATATCGAAAGAAAAAGAACAACAATGCTTTTATTTATAATAGAAATATTTAATATTATATAACAAAAATGTATTTAGATTACATATTAACTTCTATGAATAATAGAACAATGTTAAATTGTAGTCCATTCCCTTTGCTAATTTAGTGACTGGTTTGATTTTAACAACTAATAACTGAGTCTATGAAGGTACTTTCAGTTTATATACTAAATAATTGAACCAAAACAAAAACAAAAAAAATAAAATAAAATTGCTTTTCTAAATATTTAGCATTACTAAACATAACTATTGTACTTTAACTATGGAATATTTCCATTTTGATCACTTGGCAGTGCATTTGCATCATCAGCTTGGACTCCATTGCCTCTTACTCTATTTTCTGCCTTATTGGCCTGAAGAGTATGAAGGTATAAATTGTGCATTGATGTTATGATATTCCAAAGTTAAAATTTGAAATCAAGTGTGATTTGAAGACATGAAGACTTACTTCTTTCTCCCAATTAGTGCGTAATGTTATCACAAGGAAACACACCACTTGCATAATAAGTGCAAATACTATTCCTAAAATCAGCCCCTACAAGCATTTACTCCAATTAAACAAATTTATTATAACTGGATACTGAAAACAAATACCTTTATTTCAGAGTTAATTTTAATACGTAGTCAATTAATTTATTCAATATATATATATATTAATTAATTATTTTTTATATTTTATAATTAATTGTCTGATTAATCCGATTATCTACGTAACAAAATTATCTAAAAAAAAATTGTAAAAAAAGGGCCTAATCTTACCTCTCCTTTCATATGGAGGACAAAAGCTAACACAATTGCCGATGGAAGACCCACAAGATAATAAGATCCAAGGTTGACAAATGCACCAAGCTTCTGCCAACCAGATCCTCTTACAACACCTTTTTCACATCACCAAAGTATTATTAATTGGCAGATGTATAGTTCACAGCATATATATATAATAAAAAGAAGGTCTCTAGGTCAAGGATGAACAATTTTTTTATACTCAATTGATATTTAATTCTCTTAAATTAACATTTTTTCTCATTTTAAATTGACAAAAGTAATCATGCATATCATACAAGTTGAATGACTATATTATACCCAACTTTATTTTGCAGTTAACGGTAATATATATACCTAACTTTACTTTGCATAAGATTCTTAGAAATTATGCTTTAAGAATAATTTTGTTGCAACTTTTGGTAGCACTTAATTCAATACCTGATAATGCTGTTTGAATTGAATCTACAAAGACAGAGCATGAAAGAATTGGTGTCATGGATGCTACATAACGAACTACTTCAGATACATTGGTAAAAATGTGCCCCCAAATGTTCCTTGTCAGCATGAGGAGAGTAAATCCTAAAGCCCCAACCATGAAGGAAATTAATAAGGCGACTTTCACAGCTAAATATGCAGCTTTTGAATGGCCAGCCCCTAGTTCATTTGAGATCCTTGTACTATTGAGAGTAAACATATAAAATGTAATTAGACTTGGTAAAACATCAATGAGTCATTAACATAAAACATGAGATTGCATTATTTGTTTTTGGAGAAAACATGGGTAAATTCTTTGTGATGTTTGTGTTACTCTCCTATCAGAATTAGAGTTGTACTTCCATAATCTGCATAATCATTTAGGATACTTCTGAATATACAAATTATGAAGGTGAACTCTGATTGTAATTAGAGAAAAGTATAGAGCACATTTTTTTATCATGATAATTTTTCATAGAAAACGTATAAAACACATTTTCTGACCAGAGAAATGTTTAGCAAATAACTCCAATACCCATACAATTAGATAACTATTTGTAAAATGTGAAGAAGGAGAAAAAATTAATAAAAATAATACCTAGACATATACCTTTCATAAATTAGTTGACTGTGTAATAGAGTTGGCTGCGTAACATTACTGTCCAGAACATGATTACTCTTCAAGAATCATAAGATTTTTTCTTTTTTTAATAATAAACTATAAGCAGCATAGCTAGCATCAAAGACTAACCTGGCGGCAGCACTGACCCCAAAAGGTATCATCCAGAACAAACCAGTTGCATTAAAGCTGAAGAGAGAAAAGTGCAATTGGTCACCGTTAACAGTGCAAAAAAATGGTGTATCTTAAAGTGAAAGATATATGTAATGGCATGCCATACAAAATCCTGTTGAACAATAGCACAAGACCTTGACTAGAAAAATCAAGAACTAACCATATAGAAAGCACTGAAGTTTGCAATTTTGGATTAGGAAGAGCACCAGACAGGAGCACCATTATCTGAAACGTCCATTGCTCTAGGCTGTAACAGCAATTAGATCATATGATAAACATTGGTTATTCACATTGTTAGAATTCATTAAGAGTACTAACTGTCAAAAAAGACCAGGTATTTTCGGAGTGCTGAAAAATGGCTCATGCAATGGGTGAAATTTGTTATCATTCTATACAAGTCAACTTTGGTTTTGTAACAATGATCATACCAGACCATGAGTGTTGAAGAAAAAGCAAGCCTGAGAAATTGAGGGATGTTATGCAGTGATTCCCTTGAGAAACCAGTCCAAGTGCTTTTGCATGAAGAGGAGAACCTGATATAGAGTGCTAGTAACACTGTGTTAAGCCAATTTGAAATGCAAAATGCAATGGCAGCTCCTTTGATGCCAAGACTAAATTTTAGGACCAAAATCCAACAGAAAAGGACATGTGCTAAGGTAGTGACTCCAGTAGCTAGCACCATGGGAAGGACAATGTTCTGAGTTTGTAGGAATTTAATCATGCACCGAAGAAGCGCATTGGCTGAAAGACTAGGGATCAAGTATCTAGCATATACTTGAGAATGTGTTGCAATTCTTCTGTCTTGATGCAGAACAACTAGAATAGGCCCCAAGTATGCCCAAATAAAGGACATGGGTATAGTTGCAAGCATGGTAACCACTATGGCTCTCTGCATGTGTATTCCAACCATATGATACTGCTTTGCTCCATATGATTGACCACAAAATGTGTCCAGTGCACTTGACATACCTATCTAAATTAGTAATCAACATGAGCAACAAATACTAGTTTTGCTACAGATACATATAAACTATAAAAGACATTTGAAATTTGGTATTTCATCAAGAGGCTAACCAAAATTGACGTTTATTTGTTCTGTTTCTGAAGTTCAATAAGTCTCTTCAACATTTTATGAGAGCAATGCTAAATTATCTTCTTATTTCTTTCTATTAAACTCAAAACCCAAGTTAGAGATCAAAGACTAATCCCTCAAAATGAGGTCCCCTTAAGAGTTGAGCACTTACAATAGATATTTCTTTTACACTCATGAACCTACGAATCGAATTGCAAATCACATATTTAAGTAGCAAGATTATTTGACAACCATGTCACTGATCAACGATGCATTATCTAGCAGTTGAACATGACACCCCTTTTAAATTAGTGGGACTAGTAATCATTTTGGGTTTCAATCCGAGCTACTGAAACCTCTAAAGAACTTTATAACACATCTGACTTCATCATTTCAAACATAGCTAAAGGTTTAGGGATATGAATCATGATATCTTGTGCTTGGCTATTGAAAGTTTGAGTCTGTTTGAAATTTGTTTGTTTGTTATTAATCTAAAATGAGATTTATAAGAACATCTACATACTTTGTATCTTCTATCAGTTAATCTGTCAACTCCAATACGCAACTATCCAGTCAACTCACTCGGAACATATACGTTATATATACAATATATTTATTTCTTTTTCTACACATTTTATAACTAATTATCTGATTTTCTGTTTATTTAAGTTGTCTATCAAATATTTTTCTTAATCTATTATATAATTTTCTTTTATGATAACCTTCTTCTCTGTTCTTATGATATTTGACCATTTCAAGTTGGAGTAGCTTGCATCTCATCTCACATGACAGAAGAGTTTGAAAATCATAGTGAAACTGTTTTACATAGATAATCAATCATACATAAGCTTTTATATGACTTTTAGTAACTTTGTTATCAAATTCAATAAATTTAGGTATATTTAGGTAGGAATATAACATCATAGGATATAAATATTTATGAGAACTTACCAATACACTAAAACCAGTGACATTTACAAATGAAGTAGCCAAAGAAAGACCAGCTAGAAGCAACTCATCCAAATGGCCAACAAACATGATACATATCACTTCTAAACTGTACAGAAACACACTCACAAATACCATTGGTCCAGCCAGCCATAACTGCTTCTTTGCTTCTTCTGACAATTCCTTTCTCCAAATGACCATGTTGACTTCTTTCTCTTTGTCACTCTACTTGAAGTTGATTCCAACTTCAAAACTCAAAAAAATAATGGTAAGGCTCATAATTCATGGAAACAGTGCTCAATCATAGTCATGGAAGATGGAGATTTTTTCTAATTAAAAATTTAGACTTGACAATGATGCCATTGTTTATTCAGCTTCAAATCATTACCTTTTTAAAATTCATTTGGACTTAAAATGTTTATAAAATCAACTATAGCAACTCCAATATTTAGTGATACATATTTTTTTTTATTAATTTTTTTTTCTACATATTTAAAATTAATTGCACGTGTATTCCAGTTGTTAATTAAATATTTTTTTAAAATTATTATGACACTTTTATTTGATATACACATTAATTTTCTTTGAGAAAATTTTTTTACGATATTTCTTATTCCGAGTTGAAAATATCATGTGGGGCTGCAATGAATTCAAATTTAATTCTTCTTTAAAAGATAGTTTTTATTTTACTACAAATATTTTACTTGTTAAGTAGGTAAAGTAAGACTTATTTACATCTCCTCCACAAATGTATGTCACAGTAAACCAAAATACATGAAATCCAGCTCTCTAACATAACTTATAATAAATTGATATTAAATAAAATGGACCAAATATGTATAAATTACACATAAAAACTAAGACAGGCAAAAAGCAAATTTAGACATCATATTAAAAGTAGATTCATGCATTTCAAAAGTAAGAGATGACTTTAATAAAATGATATTACCACTCTAGTCACTGTCAAAAAAAATATTGAATTAAGTTTCTACATTATTAAATAAATTTATAAATGTTAATACAATTAGCAGTTAACTTAACTTCTTATTATTTTATTGTCTCTCGGTATATATTAAGATTATTTTTTTAATTATATTTTTGAAATATATGTCCTAATTTGACAACAATTATACTTTCATTTCTTTAATTTCTTAAATTTTGTACACAATGAAAAATGAAAAGATTATCTTATCCAAAATCTCACTTATAAAGTTCTTTCCTTCTCACTTTACATCTTGGAAAGCATCATTCTTACAAAGAAAGATGTCTGGTAACTCTCATTTTACCTCTTGGAATGCATCATTCTTACATAGAAAAATGTCTCATAATGCATCACTTCATTTTCATATAGAAACATGTTTTCACATCTTAGGTAAGATAGAGAAAAAATTCCCATTTTTCTACAATATCTTGGAGAATAAATAATTAATAGAGATGACAAGACAGAGCATTAGAGAATTAGAAAATGATTATATATATATAAAAAGGTTGGTTTAAATAATTTATTTTAGAAATCTGTATGGCACAAATAAATCAAATTATTTAGAATAGTATAATCTAATTCCATAGCATGGGTAGTTTTTTCTGCAGCACTTAGTCCATAGCTAGTAAAATTTCAAAATATAATTAGGCATGAAATTTAAGATAGTTAGCCATCACTTGTGTACGAAAAAAGAAAGTCAGTTAGTATAAATAGTTAGGTCATATATTTACGATATTTTGGTCAACGTGTACACTACAAATTAAAAAGTTAGGTCATATATTCACGATATTTGGTATTATATTATAAATCAAGTTTAACGATCAGTGTATATTTAAATTAAACTATTAATATAGATATTATTTCTGAAAGTATGCCATATCATATATTATCAATATATTAATATAAAGTACTATTATAATATTAACGTAGATTCATGGTATTTAATTAAATAAGGACTAAAGAACCACATTATTAAAGTCATGTCCTATTAGTTCTAGGAAAATAAGAAAGTGTTGAAGAAGTTCTTAGATTGTAAAGTAAGTTTTTGACAATTTTAACTACTAACTATTATTTTATTTTTTAAATATATTTTAATAGTATTGTTTTAGTTATATATTTTTCTTTTCGAAATATAGACTAATTCAACTGTCGATTTGTACTTTCAAGAACTTCCTTTTTTACTTTATTTTTTTTTCTTAATTTTGGGATTAATATAACATGTTATTTTCAAAAACTACAATAACTATTTATTCTAAAATAAATAATTTCATCAAACAAAACTATACTATAGTAAGGAAATATTTTATTATAGCATAAAGAAATATTTTTCTAAATAATAAATTTTTGAATCTTGTTGCATGGATTTTGGTATCCCATGATTGCCTTATTTATCCCATGGATTTTGGTATCCCTTTTATTCAAATTTCATAGTTGTTAAATAACTTTGATTGTTGAAAGAACTTCAAAATTTATCCTTTTCAACTCTAAAATTCAAAATTTATCCTTTTCAACTCTCAAAACCTAATTAATTCACTTAAATATTTCATTAAAGAAAACAGTAAAAGTAAAAGAAAGAACATGGAATGGGGGAGGGCATGGCCAAAACTTGGGCCTATAAATTCTCTCAAACAAATTAAGTTGATGAAACTACAAAGAAGAACACTTAGTTATTCATAGAGAAATTGATAAAATTTGTTTGAAAAAAATGGGTTCCAAGATTGTTGTTGTTACATTTCTTGTTCTCTCACTTAACCTAATTTTTTTGTCCATGGTTAGGTCTCAGGGGAGCCTTCCTCCTCCAATTCCTGAATTGATTGTCCTTATCGTTCGAATTTTGTCAGAACCAGACATACCTGTTTCTGCCTGTGGCCCAATAGCTACTGTAGGGCCCGACCTTGCAGGCACTGTTTGCTCAATTTTAAACGGGCTCCTAGAATCAATTTCAGGCCCAAGTTTTGGCCTTACTCCGCAACAGGCCTTTGACATAATAGTAACACGTTGTGGACTAGACAACACTCCTCAAGGCTATCAGTGCACCAACAACTAATATAGTAGCTTTACATGATATGTATGGAGATATGGAGACACCCATCATCATCATCATCCATCACATATATTTTGTCATACACTTACTTTGATTATATAAAGAGGAATGCTAGTAACACTTTCTTTTTACTTTATTGTTTGGTTGAAATTTATTATAAGTTATAAATTTTTGTGGGTCTATCTTCTTATTCTTGAATAAGAAGTGAAATTCATGAAAATTTCTGATTTTGAATAAATTTTAGTCTATATAAAAGAAATTATTTGAGAGTATTGAAACATGTTATTGATCTTCCTCTTTTACAGACAGATACTTATGTCGTGATTTACCGTTGATACATGTATTATGCCAAAAGCTATAAGCAACTCTATATGTAACAATATTTTATCAATAAATATCTATACATATCATGTAATAAATAATAAATAAAGTTGTAATATTTTATGACTTATATTTAGTGTGCTTTTTCGTACCATTAATTACTTATCATTTACATCTTCCTTCTTATAATATTTTATGACTATTTCAGAATCATTAGTCTGGAGTAAATTTTAGAATATTTCTTATATTTTAGAATAATTATTATTTTAGGAATATAATTCCAGATATAAAATTTAATTTTGGAATGAAAAAAAATCCAAAATATGACTCCAGAAGCTAGCACCATGGGAAGGACAATGTTCTGGGTTTGTAGGAATTTAATCATGCACCGAAGAAGCGCATTGGCTGAAAGGCTAGGGATCAAGTATCCAGCATATACTTGAGAATGTGTTGCAATTCTTCTATCTTGATGCACAACAACTAGAATTGGCCCCAAGTATACCCAGATAAAGGACATGTGTATAGTAGCAAGCATTGTAACCACTATGGCTATCTGCACGTATATTCCTACCATATGATACTGCTTTACTACGTATTGTTCGAAATTCGATATGCTTAAAACATAGTATAAAAGAGAAGAAAGAAGAATAGTACATAAAAAGATTAACATGATTCAATATTTTAAGACCTAGTTCACGATTTTATTGGGACAAAATTTATTGGTTATAATTTTTAGACGGAAAAATTACAAACTTTCGCAATAATGTGATTTTTGAACGAAAAAAAAATTTACAAACCCTCGCCACAATGTGATTTTTGTATGGAAGAAAAATCACAAACCCTCACGCCACAGTGTGTAATTTTTGAACGGAAGATACCTAAAATCTAAAACACTCATTATAAATTTATAGATTTAAGGATGTGGTGTAAGTGAATAAAACTTAATACTCTACTACAATATATAGGTTTTTCACTTATCTCTCTTTCTAATGCTCAGATGTGAGACTTTAAATTAATATAATACACAACAAATCTCCCCTTAATTCAAAGTCTTATACTTTTACAATGACTATTTCTTACATCAAAATCTTCTGACTAACAAAACTCTTATGGAGCAATCTTCCAGCAGTAGAATCTTTTTGACTTTCGGAGCAATCTTCCCTTTGCAGTAGAATCTTCTGACTTTTGGAGCAATCCTCCCTTGCAATAGAATCTTCTGACTTTTGGAATAACCCTCACTTGAAACAAAATCTTCTTTTGATCGGCAAAATCCTTCTTCTCCTTCAAGATCTGCATTATTCTTCTGATGTGGGACTTTGATTGCATCCCAACAATCGTCCCTTTAAACAAAGGACCACTATACTTTCTTCCCCGTAACGGAAGACTTTCAACAAAGGGAATCATCTCAAGATAGATCTACCTGACCTTCATGAATCCATCTCTTGTCAAGTTCCCCACCTGACCTTCATGGATCCATCTCTCTTCAAGTTGAACCATCAGCTCTAGTACCACTTGTTGGGAATTCATCCTGCTTAAAACATAGTAGAAGGGACAAAGTAAAAGAGCACACAAAAAGATTAACGTGGTTTAGTGCCTCAAGACCTAGTTCACGATCTCGCTAGGATAAAATTCACTAGTTGTAAATTTTGGATGGAAAAATTACAAACCCTCGCAACAATGTGATTTTTGAATTGAACAAAAATTACAAACCCTCGCCACAATGCGATTTTTGTTCGGAAAAAAAATCACAACCCCTCGCCACAGTGTAATTTTTTAACGGAAGAAAAATCACAAACCATCGCCAGTTTGACAAACACTACCTAAAATCTAAAACACCCATTATAGATTTAAGCATGTGGTGCAAATGGATAAAACCTAATACTCTATCAGATATAAATTTTTCACTCATCTCTCTTTTGTATGCTTATATGCTCATTAATGTAAGACTTTAAATTAACATAATACACCACTGACCACAAAATGTATCCTGTGCACTTGACATACCTATTTAAATTAGCAATCAACATCAGCAACAAATACTAGTTTTGCTATGAAGAACAAATATTTGAATTTTGAACAAGTACATATAAACTATAAAAGACATTTCAAATTTGGTATTTCATCTAGAGGCTAACCAAAATTGACGTTTTTTTTTGTTCCGTTTCTGAAGTTCAACAAGTCTCTTCAATATTTTACGAGAGCAGTGCTAAATTATCTTCTTTTTTTTTTCTATTAAACTCGAAAACCTAGTTAGAGATCAAAGTCTAATCCCTCAAAATGAGATCCCCTTAAGAGTTGAGCACTTACAGTAGATATTTCTTTTATACTCATGAACCTACGAATCGAATTGCAAATCACATATTTAAGTAGCAAGATTATTTGACAACCATGTCACTGATCAACGATGCATTATCTAACAGTTGAACATGACACCCCTTGTAAATTAGTCGGACTAGTAATCATTTTGGGTTTCAATCCGAGCTACTGAAACCCCTAAAGAACTTCATAACACATCTGACTTCATCATTTCAAACATAGCTAAAGGTTTAGGGATATGAATCATGATATCTTGTGCTTGGCTATTGAAAGTTTGAGTCTGTTTGAAATTTGTTAGTTTGTTATTAGTCTCTATAAACTTTATAAATAGAATGGATTCAAATTTAATTCTTCTTTAAAAGATAGTTATTATTTTACTACAAATATTTAACTTGTTATGTAACGAAAGACTTCTTTACATCCCCTCCAAAAATGGACGTCACAATAAACCAAAATACATGAAATCCAGCTTTCTAACATAACTTAAAATCAATTTGTACCGGGCCGGGGATGAGCACCGAGCACATCCCGTGATGCCGGGCTCTCCCCACTGACCGGCCGAGCTGGACATGAATAGAACAAATCTGGACAAATATGGACATATATCTTTTCCCTGATATCTCGGGATTCTTGGGCCTGAACCCATGAAATCCACGAATAAGGAACCCTAATTGTGATCCCTATAAATACTAATAGAGGACTCAATAATCACACACAAAATAAAACCTAAATCACTCTCACATCAAAGAGGGTTCCAACCCCTCACGCCGCCAGAATTCTCAAGGCCGAGCTCAGCTTGGACCACCTCAAATTCCAGCGAGAACATTTGGCGCCCACCGTGGGGCGAGATAATCCTTTATCCCACCACCGCTTTCTAAATTCCAATCAAAACACGCTCAGATGGTTCGAACGCGCAGCAACTCCAACGCTACGGTGGATCCCGTTGTGGCGGAACTCATTCAGTCACGGGTGGATGCGGCGCTGGCGGAGGCTCACGCACGGATGAACGCTCGCGAGGAGGCCCTGCGAGCCCATAATCGAGAAATTGAGAGGACCCTGCAGACCACGCAGGCGGATTTGAATACGATACAGCGACAGCGCGAAGCCGACCTTCAAGAATTGCAGGCCCTGCGACAAAGAACCCAGGAAATTCATGACAGACCCCCCCATTCCTAACGCGGAAGGCGAGACAAGGCCGAGAGAAGAGGCCAGGTCCAATTCACGCATCGGCCCCTCTCATGCCCGTACGACTGAGGAGGACATGCGCGTTGGGAGTTCGGCAACTCGGCATGCGGACTCCCATGTTCGAGCTCGGCCCTCCCCTGCTCAACCATTCGCCGACCTTGCACCTCCTCGGACACCTGGATTGGGTAACGTTTGGAACCTCCAACCATTTGTCCCGGCCATCCTGGCCGTGCGAGTGCCCGAATCTTGGAGGTGGCCGTCCCAGGAGGTGTACGATGGGACCACCGACCCAGTTACTCACGTGAGGGCCTTTCTCACTCAAGCCGCTATGACCGTGGAGGATGATTATGTGCTCTGCCGGATGTTTCCCTCCACCCTGAAGGGAATAGCCCTCGATTGGTACTACTCGCTCCCCGCATTGTCGATCGATTCGTTTGACTCCTTGTACCGACACTTCCAAGCCCAGTTCGCAGATGCTCGGCCGACCCCGACCACCTCGCAGTCGCTTCATCATCTCATACAGGGAGAAAAGGAGTCCCTCAGGGACTACATAGCCCGCTTCGCGTTGGCATGCCGAACCATACCCAATTTCCATCCCGCTGTCGCCTTGCATTCCATACAAGCCGGGCTCAATCTCGGCCCATTCTCCGATTCCCTCTTCACCGAGCCCCCTATCGACTTGAATGACCTCCGCTCTCGAGCCGCCCGCTTCATGAGCATAGAAGAGAACTCGGCTGCTAAACGCCGAGCTCGGGAACACGCTCTCCCACCCAAGCAAAAGGAGTCGGCCTCTTCTCGTCGGTCGGAGTCCAGGAGAGAACGCCGTGCTAGCGCGTATACCTCATATACCCCCCTGAATGCGTCCCGGGACAGGATCTTTAGGGAGGCGTGCGCGTTGGATCTAGTTCGCCGACCTAAAGCCTCCCAGTCACCCGCGGACGCTGACCCGACCAAGGAGTGCGCCTATCACCAGAATACAGGACATGTAACACCCTCAAAATTAATTTTCATAAATAACTACGTATATTAAAAACGTAGTTAAATCATTTACTAAAAATTTTGTAAAAATGTGCATATTAACTGTTTACTATTATAATTTGATTAGACAGAAAACGTAATTCAAAAATACATTATTGATGTTTCGAACATTATTTATATTTCTGAATGGTCCATGCAGGATTCAAACCTGCAACCTTCATGTCATTAGCCACCACTCTAACCAACTGAGCTATTAAGTTTATTTGATAGTTTTTAAAAAATATAAGCTATATAATAAGTACGAGCGAAATATGTGAACCAGAAAAATAGAGAAAAATAATTTTTAGACTCTTTATAATTTAGTATTAATTATGGAATAATCATATATGATATTTGAATAATGGAATAAAAAAAATTAAAAAAAAATAATAAAAAAAATAATAAATATATATATATAAATAAAAGTTAGAAAATTCTGAACAAGTGCAATATGTCATGAGTGATGAAAAGATGCACTAAGTTAGTGGTGTTAGCACCAATTTGATTAATGGAGCACTAAAAAGAAAAAGAATTCTAATTAATTATTTATGGTAAAACCACTAAGTATATTAAATTTACCACTAATAATATTTTAAATTTTATTTCATCTATAAATAGAAACCATTTGAGAACACTTCAGCCATGAATTCATTTGCACCAAAACACCAAAATTTTAGTTTCTCCAATTTACCAAAACCATAAGCTTATTTTGCTAAAATTCCAAATTTTTCTAAATTCACCAAAACCACTTCATTTAATTGTGTGGGGAGTAAGATCAACCTTCTTCAACCATTAGAAGATCTTTCAAAGCATTTCCAAGAGGGAGAAAAATAAGGTGAGGGAAGTTTCTAAATTATTTTAAGTTTTAAATTTAATTAAGTTTTCAATTTTAGAATAATCTTAAAATATTTGTGTTCTAAAATTTATGAACTTATAGTTATTATTGAAGTTTTAAAGTAATAAGAATTATAAGGGAAGTTGCAATTTATTTAAGTTTTCAAATACTAAAATAATGCATATTTAAAAATAAAATAAAATAAAATAAAAATAATTAAATAGAAATGGTGGGAGCATGCGTGAACTCAAGACCTTCTGATTTTCAGTCATGATCTAACCAACTAAGCTAGTTCAGATTTCAATTATAATACCGCATATTTATATTTTTATATTTAAATATTTCCACTTTCATTTGTTTATACTTCGTATAATAATTTGAGCATCTTAAAATTATGAAATCTAACTAGGAGGCTCTGCCACCTTTACTGATTTCATAACTTTAAGTTATTTATATAATATTTAATTTTATGAAATGATAATTTGAGATCTTAAAATTATGAGATCTAATTAGGAGGCTCTGCCACCTTTACTGATTTCATAATTTTAGTTATTTATATAATATTACAATGACCTAAAATTATGAGATCTAACTAGGAGGCTCTGCCATCTTTACTGATTTCATAATTTTAGTTAATTATATAATATTACAACGATTAATTTTTCTATACTTTGAACTTGGATGACCTTTGATTGAACTTGAATAACTTTGGATGTGTACTTGGATGATGACTTAGATTGTGTATGTTTACCTTTTCTTTGAACTTGAATGATGATTGAGACTGTGATTAATTAACTATGCTATGCACGTTGAGGACTGTGATGAAAACTATGGTGATTATACTATAAATTATTAATCCACAACGTAAAATATAATGATGGAGTGTACTTGTAATATCAATAAGTTGGTATTATTTTAAATGAGATTTTTAGAAAGGGAGATAAGATGTCATTCATTCATGCATGCCTCAAAAGAGGTGGCCTCGGTTAGAGGTGCAGATAATAACTTAATCCGTGCGTCTTGGTGGGATGCCAGACTTGGGGGATTTCCAACAGTGAGAATTCATTTAATTCATGATGATCACATGTTTGTTTATGAGATTCTCGTGCACCACGTGGAATCCCAACCTGGTCGGTAAGTTTTACGATGATGATGTCGTATTATCTGAGATGGTACCACATTGCATATTTTTGGAGTTGAGGTTGGAGCATGCATCATATAGAAATTTCACTTAAGTCATAATTCATTCTTTATTTATTTGATTATGATATGTATCATATTGGTATTTTTATATGATATGTATTATATTGATATTTTTACATAATAAGTATTTTTATTAAGATATTGGAACTTACCCTTGCGTGTTTGTGTCTGTGGTTTGACACCTGTGATGATCCTGAATTTTATTCGGAGGAGCAGATTGACAGGTAGATTCAATAATCATGTGTGGAAGATGTCAAGGAATGTTATCTAGCATGAGGATTTAATAATAATGTGTATATTATAATTGTCATAATATTACGTACCTATGTGACATTTTGTAAATAACTTTTGATGTATGATTATGATGTGATTTATGTGATGTATTTTATTTTTATGATGACGTTTTGTTTTAGCAAGGAAATTATTTTAAGATTTTATTTAAAGAAATCTAAATGAAGGGAAACATTTTCAAATAATAATAATAAATAGATAAAAAGGAAAATATTTTAGTAATGAAATATAGCGGGGCATTACAGTTGGTATCAGAGCAGTATGTTTTCTTGGACTTGTGAATTTTGAGCTAACCATGTTTTTGTTGTGATTAAGTGATTGGTAGAAGTTATAAGGTGGAGTATATGATTGTTTGTTTATGTGCTCTATATTCTTGTTTGATTGTTAGTTGGTGTGCTTTGTGATTTTATTTTCTGTAATAATAATAGATGGCCGGAGGAAATGATAAGGCAATTGCTGAGGCACTCGAAAAACTTGCCCAAGCAATTGGAAGTCAAAATAGGAACAACAACGAACATAATGAATATCGTGGCCTGGAGCGTTTTCAGAGGAATAATCCGCCTACTTTTAGAGGTGGATATGACCCTGAAGGTGCTCAACGATGGATAAGGGAAATTGAGAAAATCTTTCGGGTAATGGGATGTTCTGAGGATAAAAAGGTAATTTTCGTAACTCATATGTTGGTGGATGAGGCAGAATATTGGTGGGAAAATGCTTACCAGTATGAAGCGAAGGAAGGAGAAACAATAAAATGGGGAGGATTTAAGGAATTGTTTTTAGAAAAATATTTTCCTGAAGATATAAGGAATAAAAGAGAAATGGAGTTTTTGGAATTAAAACAAGAGAACTTAACAGTAGCTGAGTATGCGGTTAAATTTGAGGATCTAGTCAGATATTCTACACACTACCTTGGAAAAGATGGTGAAAGGTTTTGCAGGAGGGGGAGCTACCTCTTCGGCCCGAAAACGATACGCGAGAAGCGTCAACCACATAGGGTCACCCAAGAAAAGAACTCTGCCCTCCATCACATTCTCTGACGACGACTTCAGCATCGATGATCCCGACCAGACCGACCCCATGGTCATCTCGTGCACCATCGCCAACTGGCGAGTCCGCAAAGTACTGATCGATCAAGGGAGCTCGGCCGACGTGTTGTACTGGTCTGTCTTCAAGCAGTTGGAGTTGCCTGAGACCATCATCAAGCCGTACCCCGAGCCCCTGCTCGGATTTGCTGGAGAAAGAGTTCATTCTCGGGGCTATATCGACCTCCTCACTACCTTTGGCGGGAGCGAGGCTTATAAAACGGTGGAGGTCAGATACATTCTGATTGATGCTGACACCTCTTACAACGCCATTATCGGCAGAAGGACGCTGAACCAATTAGGAGCCATTGTGTCCACACCTCACATGGCCATGAAGTTCCCGGAAGATAGGGGGAAGATAGTTACTGTCAAGGCCGACCCTAGGACGGCCCGAGTATGTTACGCAAGGAGTTTGAAGGTTACACCGTACTCTACCAAGAAGGAGGAGGGGAGACCGACCTCTAACATATGCTCGGTTCTTCTCGGCATCGATGAGCCGATGGACTTGGACCCCAGGGCCGAATTCGAAGAGGAGCGTCCCTCCTTTTTTGAGCCGCTGCAGCTCGGCTCGGAAGCGGGGCAGGTCACCAAGGTAGGTACTTCCATGCCGACCTCCCTCCGCCAGGAAGTAATCGCCACGTTACGAGAAAATGCAGACCTATTCGCATGGAGACCATCCGATATGCCCGACATCGACCCTAATTTGATGTGCCACAAGCTGTCATTGCTTCCTCATGCCCGGCCAGTGGCGCAACGGAAGAGGAAGTTAGGCGAGGAGCGCTGCCTAGTAGTTCAAAGGGAGGTTGGCAAACTTCTAGAGGCTCGCTTCATTAGGGAGATAATATACACCACCTGGTTAGCCAATGTTGTGATGGTCAAGAAGTCAAACGGGAAGTGGAGGATGTGCACGGACTACACCGACTTGAATAAAGCTTGTCCCAAAGACACTTACCCGTTGCCGAGCATCGACCGGCTAGTGGACAGCACGGCTGGGTATGAGGCATTCAGTTTCTTGGACGCATATTCTGGTTACAACCAGATACCGATGTATCCACCTGACGAGCCAAAGACCGCGTTCATGTCAGACACGGCCAATTATTGCTACCAAGTCATGCCTTTCGGTCTCAAGAACGCCGGGGCCACTTATCAACGACTAATGGACAAGGTCTTCAGTTCCCAGATCGGACGCAACATGGAGGTCTACGTTGATGACATGGTGGTGAAGTCGAAGACCCAAACCCAGCATGCCGCCGACCTCAGAGAAATCTTCTCAGAAATACGCCGGCATCAAATTCGGCTCAACCCAGAAAAGTGTGCCTTCGGTGTAGGCGGGGGAAAGTTCCTTGGCTTCATGATCTCCCATAGGGGAATCGAGGCCAACCCGGACAAGTGCACGACCATCTCTAGTATGCCCCGCTCGACCTGCCTGAAGGATTTGCAGAAGCTCAACGGACGCCTGGCTGCTCTATCTCGCTTTCTGCCCAAGCTGGCGGAGCAGAGCAAGCCCCTGTTCGCACTATTGAAACGATCAGCCCGCTTTGAATGGAATGAGGAGTGTGCTTCGGCGTTTGACAAGTAGAAAGCTCAGATAGCTTCCCTACCGACCCTAACCAACCCGTCGCCCGGGTTGCCTCTGTATGTCTACTTAGGGGTTTCAGAAGTTGCCATCAGCTCGGTCCTCGTCAAAGAGGCTGACAAAGCGCAGACCCCGGTATACTTCGTGAGCCGGACACTCCAGCCCGCCGAGACCAGATATCAGACCGTAGAAAGGTTGGTGCTCGCCCTAGTCTTCACGGCTCGCTGGCTGAGGCATTACTTTCGTAGCCATGATATAGTGGTGAGGTCAGACTACCCCATCAGGCAAATTTTGCAGCGACCCGACCTGGCAGGCCGCATGACGGCCTGGGCTGTCGAGTTATCCGAATTCGGACTGACATTTGAAGCCCGAGGACCTATGAAGGCCCAGTTCTTGGCAGAGTTCCTCACCGAGCTACCCGAGCTCGGCGACCGCGACCTAGGTTGGACGCTGAGAGTTGACGGGTCTTCTAACAAAAAAGGCAGCGGAGCAGGAGTTATTCTGGAAGGGCCGGACGACCTCGTTTTGGAACAAGCGATACGCTTCTCGTTCGCAACCTCAAACAATCAAGCTGAATATGAGGCCCTGCTGGCCGGCCTCAGATTAGCTCGGGACATGGGCGTTCGACATCTAAAGTGCTTAAGTGACTCCCAGCTGGTCACTTCTCAGGTTCGGGACGAGTTCCAAGCCAAAGAACCCCTCCTTCAGCAGTATTATCACAGGGTGAAGAACATGCTATCTCACTTCGCTAAGTTTGAGATCATCCACGTTCCCCGTGAACAAAATGACAGAGCGGACATCTTATCCAAGCTGGCGAGTTCCCGCAAAGGGGGACAACATCATTCAATCATTCAGGAAGTGCTCATCTCCCCGAGCTGGGACAAAGACGAGGTTTACTCCATCAACACCGAACCGAGCTCGTGGATGACTCCACTCGTGTCATACTTGCAAGACGACGTTGTGCCTGACGATAAGAATGAAGCACAGAAGATACGTCGTCAAGCTCCCTACTATGTGCTGAGGGACCAAGAGCTCTTCCGGAGAGGCTTCTCGACCCCGTTGCTCAAATGTTTGAACAAGGAGCAAGCGCAGTACGTGATGGACGAGCTCCACACAGGCATCTGCAGCATGCACTCGGGGCGAAGAACATGGCGGCCCGGTTAATCCGGGTCGGATACTACTGGCCTACAATGAAGAAAGACGCCAAGGACTATGTCTGGAGCTGTAAGAAATGCCAAGAACACGGTTCGCTGCCGACGGCTCCGCCGACCGAGCTCCATCTCATTTCGTCACCTTGGCCCTTTGCCTTATGGGGGATGGACATCCTCGGCCCGTTCCCACCAGCGCAAAGGCAAACCAAGTTCCTGCTCGTGGCCATCGACTACTTCACCAAGTGGATCGAGGCCGAGCCCGTTGCAACCATATCGGCGAAGTAGGTTCAGAAATTCGTATGGAAGCATATCGTTTGCCGGCACGGCATACCCCAAGGCCTGGTTACTGATAATGGGCGACAGTTCACAGATGCTACCTTTCGTGCATTCTTAGCCCAGCTCGGCATCCAGCACCGGACGTCGTCAGTGGAGCACCCTCAAACAAATGGACAAGCCGAGGCAGCCAATAAGGTCATCCTCAATGAGTTGAAGAAGAAGCTCGGCCGCGTAAAGGGAGATTGGGCAGAAGAAATACCGAGCGTGCTAAGGGGGTACCACTGCACGCCTCAGTCCTCCACCAATGAAACGTCATTCCGCCTCACATACGAGTTCGATGCCATGATACCAGTGGAGGTCGGTAAACCTTCGTGGAGGAGGCTAACGCACACACCCTCGAGCAACGAGACCGCCCTCAGGGAGGAGCTCGACCTTATTGAAGAAGTCCGAGAAGAAGCTAGAGTGAGGGAGTTGGCCACGAAGTTGCGTGCGGCCCGTCGTTATAACTCCCGAGTTCGAGAGCGGTCTTTCGTCCCGGGTGACCTCGTTTGGAGAAAGACCGGGGAGGCTAGGAGAGACCGAGCTCACGGCAAGCTTGCTGCCAACTAGGACGGTCCCTTTCGCATCCTCGAGACCCATGACAATGGAGCCTACAAGTTGCAAGAGATGGGTAGACATCTTATACCCAGAACTTGGAACGCAAGTCACCTGAAGCCATATTTTAGCTAGAATATGCCATATTCATTTTTAAATTTCAATATAGTAAGTTACATTCGTTGTATTCTTTCATTTGTCGTGGAGGTGTACTCTTTTTCCTAAGCCCGGGTTTTTCCCTAAGGAGGGTTTTTCCGGGAAAGGTTTTAACGAGGCACCGCATCAGTATTCAATAAAAGAAGTTTTGCATCATCATACTTATCTTTATTCCCGTGCTCGGCGGCTACCGAGCTAGAGGAGACATCGCGTCCCTCTACCAAGTTATTCCCGTGCTCGGCGGTTACCGAGTTAGAGGAGACATCGCGTCCCTCTACCAAGTTATCCCCGTGCTCGGCGGCTACCGAGCTAGAGGAGACATCGCGTCCCTCTATCAAGTTATTCCCGTGATCGGCGGCTACCGAGCTAGAGGAGACATCGCGTCCCTCTACCAAGTTATTCCCGTGCTCGGCGGCTACCGAGCTAGAGGAGACATCGCGTCCCTTTACCAGTTCTTACCGTACTCGGCGGCTACCGAGCTAGAGGAGACATCGTGTCCCTCTGCCAAGTCAACACCGTGCTCGGCGGCTACCGAGCTAGAGGGGACATCGCGTCCCTTTACCAGTTCTTACCGTACTCGGCGGCTACCGAGCTAAAGGAGACATCGCGTCCCTTTACGAGTCCTTATATTATGCTCGGATGACCTGAGTCACAAGTTTGACCGAGCCCACCGTTACAAGGCGAGACCAAGCTCATCCGTTAGAGGTCGGTCACCTATCTCGTTGAGCTCGGACCTGAGACCCGTTGGAGGTCGGTCGAGTGAAAGTAAACATCCAGAAAAAGCAAGTACAGAGTAAAGCGGCATAAGTAAAATAAAAAGAGCGTGGTACGAAGATGAAACAAGGATTGATAAAAACGAAGACAATGACATTCAGAATAGATGCTGATAAGCACGACCCAAAGGACCACGGTTACAATCCACGGCCACAAAAAGAAATAAAAAGTACAAGTAAAAAGCAAAAGAAGCAGCTAAGCTAAGTCTACCCATTCCCCGTCAACGACATCCTTGAGAACATCGAAAGACTCAGGATTCAAAGTTGGAGCCAGGTAGCATGCTTGCCGGACTGCTTGGTCAAAACCCTTGTAAAAGGTATCCACCACGGCATCCTCCAGCCCGGCCACGATAGCCTTCTCCTTCTCGATGGCCTTCTCGGCTTCCCCGAGCTTATTTGTAGCTCCACCGAGCTGCTCCCTCAGCTGAACGACCTTCAACTCAGCATCTGTAGCTCGGTCCCCGGCCGAGGCTACCTTGCCTTCCAACTCCTCTTGGAGGGCCTTGTTAGCAACGAGCTCTTGCACGAGCTCCTCCTTGGCAGCTTGGGCGGCCGCGAGCTCAATCTCGGCCTTTTCCTTGTCTTGCTCGGCCTTCTCTTTATCTGATCTCAACTTGGCGGCCTCCACCCCCCAAGTAACCAACCTCGTCGCGAATTCAGACTCGCGAAGAGTAGAAGCGTTTTCCAACTTCGCCACCCGAGCTTCGAGGTCGGCTGCCCGCTCAACCCACCTTTTTGAGTGGCGAAGTATGGCTGTGGACCGAGCAAGGAAGACCTCAGCCCCATCCAAATTGTCCTTCACTCCAACAACGTTTAATAGAAAGTTGTCGTACGAGCTAGGGAAGGGGTCTCCAAATTTAATGTGTTCGCCCCGAATGGAGGAGTCCCATAAAGACTGGCCGGGGAGGACGTCGACCATCATTTATTCAATACGAAGGTCTGAACCCTCCTTGCTATACCATGACGCGCTAAGAGGTAATTTGGCTGAGGTCTTCAATGAAGGAGCTGGCGCACCCCCATGTAACAAGGCTGAAGGAGAAGCCTCTGCCTCAGCCGAGATGGCAAGAGGAGCCGTAGTGGTTGCAGCGGTAGGAAGGGATGATGCGGTCTCGGCCTCCTCTACCCTTGGCCTCTTAGCAGCAGCAGTAGCCTCTGGCTGAGCTTCAACGCTCTTCTCCCGGGGTCTTTTGGCCGGGCTGGGGGTAGCAGAAGGACAAAGAGTCGGGCTGAGCCCTCCCCGCTGAGGCGTCGAGCTGAGCCCGCCCCTTATTCTTGGACTGGGTGCCGGGCTGAGGCCGCCCCGAGTTCTCGGACCAGAGCTTGCTTGGCGAGCCTTTATGATACGGATGAGGTCGGCATTATCAGCCATTAGTCCTGCAACCAAAACAAGAAATACAAGTTAGAAATGCAAGTAAAGACTCAGACCAAGGACTCACAACTGGGACAGGGAGACACTAAAGATTATTACCTAAGAAGTGATGGTATGGGTCCTCCTCCCGAGCTGAATGTATCAGAGCCCGGCTGCTAATGGGTAAGGGGAGGCCGTCCAAGACTTGAATGATATTCCTATCACCCGGGGTCAACCTTTCCTCGGGGAACTTGATATATTTGTGAGGATGGCACCAGTATAAAGGATACCTAGGACTTAGGTCGTCCTTCAAGAAGAAGGCCTGGACAGCCCGGTTGCTGACCGGAGCTAGCTTGAAATACTTTTCCTTGAAATTCTTATACGACTGGGTGTAGGGAATGAGCAAACCCCTCCCAGATCGGGCACTGCTAAGGGAAGCCCAGCCCACCTTGGGGTCGTGCTTCAACTGATAATAGTGAAGGAACACACGAGAACTCGGCCTGAGGCCGAGCATCTTGCACAAAATTTGGAAGGCACGCAGAAAGCCCCAATTGTTAGGATGGAGCTGACTGGGAGCCACGTTCAAAAAGGCGAGGACCTCGGTCTCGCAGCGACTCAAAGGAAAGACTACGCCATATTCCTTGAACAGATACTCGTACACCGTTATGGCATACCGACCAGAGATGAGAGTCCGAGTATGAACTCTTTGATGGGGCTTACAGGTTCCAAAACTAGCCACATCCTCGAACCCGTCCCTCACGATGGCATACCGATCACGGACGGCCTGCACGCTTTCGATATTATTGAAGGAAGAGACTCGACTAGACACGTCGGCCAGGAGCCACGAGAAGTCGGGCTCCCTAGCAGGGATGGGGACTACGAGATCGGCCTCCTCGGCTTCCCTCGTTACCCCCTCCTCGGCCGAACCGGCTACTTCCGTAGCGACCTCGCCATTCCTCACCTCGGCCTCCACAGGGGAGACCTCGGCGGTACCGGTAGATTGAACCTCGGCCCCATCAAGGGGGGACCTCGGTGGCAGAAGAGGAGGGCCCAGATCTGAGATCGGCTCCTCCAATTGAAACTTCGATGGAGGAAGAAGTCTCCATCGAATCGGGCTCAGAGCCCGAAACAGAAGAAGGGATCATACTTTCCACACTATGAGTGGCCGAGGAGTGGGAAGAGGAAGACATACCTAAAGAGGGCGAGGAATGAAAATGGCGGAGTGAAGACGATAGAGGACGAAAACGACGCCGAGCTAAAATGGCTAACCCTTCCCTTGGCCAAGAAGAGCGAAGAGGGCACTTAGAACGATGAGGAATCTCGAAAGCAAATGCGAGGGGAAGAAAAGGAAAAGTGGAGAAGTGAGGGGGCGTGGCCTATTTAAGGAAAAGGAAAAGAGCCATTACCATCCAAGGGTAACGGCCAAGCCCATAATAAACGGCCCACTCCCACGTTCAAGGCCCACTCACGTAAGCAAAAAATTAAATAAAATATTAAAAAAGGAATACCAACCTTCGCGGAAGTCCCCGCCATTAGGCCTCGGACTACCGATCTCTTGACTTGAACTCATTACCAACCAATCGCTTGGCTCGAGCTCGGGGGGCTGGTGTACCGGGCCGGGGATGAGCACCGAGCTCACCCCGTGATGCCGGGCTCTCCCCACTGACCGGCCGAGCTGGACATGAATAGAACAAATCTAGACAAATATGGACATATATTTTTTCCCTGATATCTCGGGATTCTTGGGCCTGAACCCATGAAATCCACGAATAAGGAACCCTAATTGTGATCCCTATAAATACAATAGAGGACTCAATAATCACACACAAAATAAAACCTAAATCACTCTCACATCAAAGAGGGTTCTAACCCCTCACGCCGCCGGAATTCTCAGGACCGAGCTCATCTCGGACCACCTCAAATTTCAGCGAGAACACAATTGATATTAAATAAAAGGGACTAATAAAATTACACGTAATATGAAAGTAGATACACGCACTTCAAAAGTAAAAGATGACTTTAATAAAATAATATTACCATTGTATTCATTGTTAAAAAAAAATATTGAATTAAGTTTCTACATTATTAAATAATTTTATAAATGTTAATACGATTAAAAGTTAACTTTACTTCTTATTATATTTTTGTCTCTCAGTGTATATTAACATTATTATTTTAATTATATTTTAAAATATATGTCCTAATTTGACAAACATTTATACTTTCATTTTTTTAATTTCTTAAATTTTGTACACAATGAAAAATGAAAAGATATGTGGTCAGCGTGTACACTACAAATTAAAAAGTTAGGTCATATATTCACGATATTTGGTATTAGATTATAAATCAAGTTTAACCAGCATTTATTATATCTGAAAGTATGTCATATAATATATTATCAATATATTAATATGAAAATTATTATTATAATATTAACGTAGATGCATGGTATTTAATTAAATAAGGACTAAAGAGTCACATTATTAAATAAAATTGAAGAAGTGTTGACAATAAGAAAGTGTTGAAAAAGTTCTTAGATTGTAAAGTAAGTTTGACAATTTTAACTACTAACTATTATTATAATTTTAAAATATATTTAAATATTATTGTTTTAGTTATATATTTTTCTTTTTGAAATATAGACTAATTTAACGGACGATGAATAACTTCCTACTTTACTTTACTTTTTAATTTTCTTAATTTAGGGATTAATATATATAACCTGTTATTTTCAAAAACTAAAATAACTATTTATTCTTAAATAAATAATTTCATCAAACAAAACTATACTAATATTAAGGAAATATTTATTATAGCATAAAGAAATATTTTCCTAAATAATAAAAATTTTAATTTTGTTGCATATGGATTTTGGTATCCCATGATTGCTTTGAAGAAAATAAAAATCCTTCAAATTAATAAGGATCGATTCATCACACAGGTATTATTCAAATTTCATAGTGTTAACATAGAAACTTGTCGTTCATTTGTAGTTCATAAGGACACTAAAGATTTGTTTAATTTACTGAAAATTATTATCTAAATAGAATAACACAGAATAAATAATTATTTTATATGATGATTTTTATCATATTTAATAAGTAATAAGTAATATACAACATAAATAAAATTAAATTAAATTTACTAAAATATTCTATTTAATATTATTTAGTTTTGTATGTATTATTTGTTTTTACATAATTTATAACATTAGTATATATTACAAAAAATTTGAAACTGAAAATATATATAAATAAATTCGTTTGTAAAAAATCATATTCTATGTTTATTAAATAATAAATAATATAAGTAAAATAAACACGAGCTTTTTAAAATATCCTATTTAATATTAATTATTTTTAAGTGATTTATATTATTATTATATATTATAGAAATTCAAAATTCAAAATATATATAAAGTAACTGACTAGGATAGTATTGTTGTGTATGACTTATAATAATTTATAATAATTAAATATAAATGATATAACGAAGTTTCAAAATAATTAAAATTCAAGTAAAATAATTTTAAAATAATTACATAATTTTTTTCAAACACTAAATAAAAATAATTTTTTGCTGGGTCATCTGTTTAGTTTGTAATGTTAATATTTTTTTAAATCATAAAATTTATCTTGTATAGGATCTTAAACATTAAATAAAAAAATATATATTCATCAAACCTTAAATTTTTAATAAATCAAATAACTTTGATTGTTGAAAGAACTTCAAAATCAACCATTTTCAACTCTCAAATTCAAAATTTATCATTTTCAACTCTCAAAACCTAATTAATTCACTTAAATATTTCATTAAAGAAAACAGTAAAAGTAGAAGAAAGAAAATGGGATTGGGGAGGGCTTGGCCAAACCTTGGGCCTATAAATTCTCACAAAACAAATTAAGTTGATCAAACTACAAAGAAGAACACTTAGTTATTCATAGAGAAGTTGATCTAATTTGTTAGAAAAAAATGGGTTCCAAGGTTGTTCTTGTTGCATTTCTTGTTGTCTCACTTAACCTAACTTTCTTGTCCATGGTTAGGTCTCAGGTGAGTCCCAATTTGCCTGAATGTATCCTCCCAATATTGTCAGGACTTCCAGAGATACCCATTTCTTGCTGTGGCCTTTTAACTACTTTTGGGCCCAACCTTTCAGGCAATCTATGCTTAGTGATAAGCGGGCTCCTAGGATCAGTTTTGGGCCCAAATATGGGCCTTACTCAGCAACAGGCCTTTGACATGGTAGTAACACAGTTGTGGACTAGACAATAGTACTGCAGGGTATCAGTGCACCAACAACTAATATAGTAGTTTTACATGATATGTATGGAGATATGGAGACACCCATCATCATCATCATCCATCACTATATTTCGTCATGCACTTTGATTATATAAAGAGGAATGCTAGTAATACTTTCCTTTTAGTTTATTGTTTGGTTGAAATTTATTAAAAGTTAAAAAATTTTGTGGGTCTAGCTTCTGATTCTTGAATAAGAATAAGAAGTGAAACTCATGAAAATTTCTGATTTTGAATAAATTTTAATCAATGATAAAAAATTATTAGAGTCAGAGACTTATCTCTTGATACATGTATTGTGCCAAAAAAAAAATAGACGACCCTATATGTAATAATATTTTATCAATAAATATCCATACATATCATATAATAAATAATAAATTGTGTTATAATATGTTATGACTTATATTCTGGAGCATATTTTAGAATATTTCTTATATTTTAGAATAATTATTCTTTTTGGAATATTATTCCAGAATGTAAAATTTGATTTTGGAATTTTATCTCATAATGAAAAATATTCAAAAATATTGTTTTAGATTATAAAAAAAAAAGCCAGTATAATTATAACGAAAGATATTTGATGTTTGTATACATCAATTATCCTATGACGGAAATCAGGTATATCAAGTCATAGTCGACGCATGACACTTGAATTGTTGCACTTTTAATTAGAAGAGTTGACTTTGACTAACAATTATAGTTTTTGATTTAGTGGTAAACACTTAATACAATAATATTTTTATAATTTTATGTATAAATGTGCAATAAGCAAAATACGGAGGTGTAAAAAGGAGACGACTCTTGTATATGCATTTCAACTTATTAATTAGGAGAAAATATTTGGTAGGGAACTACAATAGACAACCCAATTATAAAATGTAAGAAAAAAAAAGAAAAAAAAAAAGTAATAAAAGAAGTATATAATTTACGGATGAATTAACTACGTATTAGAATTAACTGTAAAATAAAATTATTGTTTATGTCCATAATTCAAACCGTTTCTCTCGAGTTGATCGCAAAATAAAATTGTTGTTTATGTCCATAATTCAAACTGTACCCCGTACAAAATAAAATTTTTAGTTTCTTATTAGTCTAAAATGAGCTTTATAAACAGAACATCTACATACTTTATATCTTTTGTCAATTAATCTATTAACTTTATTTTACAGTTAACTATAATATACAATTAATTAATCAACTTCACATTTTATAATTATTTATTTATATATTATAGTTATCTATAAGATATTTTTTTTAATCTTTTATACAATATTATTTTATGATAGCCTTCTTCTCTATTCTAAACTTTATGATATTTGACCACTTAAAATTGGAGTAGGTTGCATCTCATCTCAAATGGCAGAAGAGTTTGAAAATCAAAGTGAAATTGTTTTACATAGATAATCAATCATGAAAATTCCTGTGAAGTTGCAAATTTTGATTTAAGTTATTAAACGATATAAGCTTTTATATGACTTTTAGTAACTTTGTTATCATATTCAATAAATTTAGGTATATAAAGGTAGGAGTGTAACATCATAGGATATAAATATTTATGAGAACTTACCAATACACTAAAACCAGTGACATTTACAAATGAAGTAGCCAAAGAAAGACCAGCTAGAAGCAACTCATCCAAATGGCCAACAAACATGATACATATCACTTCTAAACTGTACAGAAACACACTCACAAATACCATTGGTCCAGCCAGCCATAACTGCTTCTTTGCTTCTTCTGACAATTCCTTTCTCCAAATGACCATGTTGACTTCTTTCTCTTTGTCACTCTACTTAAATTGATTCCAACTTCAAAACTCAAAAAAATAATGGTAAGGCTCATAATTCATGGAAACAGTGCTCAATCATAGTCATGGAAGATGGAGATTTTTTCTAATTAAAAATTTAGACTTGACAATGATGCCATTGTTTATTCAGCGTCAAATCATTACCTTTTTAAAATTCATTTGGACTTAAAATGTTTATAAAATCAACTATAGCAACTCCAATATTTAGTGATACATATTTTTTTTTATTAATTTTTTTTCTACATATTTAAAATTAATTGCACGTGTATTCCAGTTGTTAATTAAATATTTTTTTAAAAATATTATGACAATTTTATTTGATATACACATTAATTTTCTTTGAGGAAATTTTTTTACGATATTTCTTATTTCGAGTTGAAAATATCATGTGGGGCTGCAATAAATTCAAATTTAATTCTTCTTTAAAAGATAGTTTTTATTTTACTACAAATATTTTACTTGTTAAGTAGGTAAAGTAAGATTTATTTACATCTCCTCCACAAATGTATGTCACAGTAAACCAAAATACATGAAATCGAACTCTCTAACATAACTTATAATAAATTGATATTAAATAAAATGGACCAAATATGTATAAATTACACATAAAAACTAAGACAGGCAAAAAGCAAATTTAGACATCATATTAAAAGTAGATTCATGCATTTCAAAAGTAAGAGATGACTTTAATAAAATGATATTACCACTTTAGTCATTGTCAAAAAAAATATTGAATTAAGTTTCTACATTATTAAATAAATTTATAAATGTTAATACAATTAGCAGTTAACTTAACTTCTTATTATTTTTTTGTCTCTCGGTATATATTAAGATTATTTTTTTAATTATATTTTTGAAATATATGTCCTAATTTGACAACAATTATACTTTCATTTCTTTAATTTCTTAAATTTTGTACACAATGAAAAATGAAAAGATTATCTTATCCAAAATCTCACTTATAAAGTTCTTTCCTTCTCACTTTACATCTTGGAAAGCATCATTCTTACAAAGAAAGATGTCTGGTAACTCTCATTTTACCTCTTGGAATGCATCATTCTTACATAGAAAAATGTCTCATAATGCATCACTTCATTTTCATATAGAAACATGTTTTCACATCTTAGGTAAGATAGAGAAAAAATTCCCATTTTTCTACAATATCTTGGAGAATAAATAATTAATAGAGATGACAAGACAGAGCAATAGAGAATTAGAAAATGATTATATATATATAAAAAGGTTGGTTTAAATAATTTATTTTAGAAATCTGTATGGCACAAATAAATCAAATTATTTAGAATAGTATAATCTAATTCCATAGCATGGGTAGTTTTTGCTGCAGCACTTAGTCCATAACTAGTAAAATTTCAAAATATAATTAGGCATGAAATTTAAGAAAGTTAGCCATCACTTGTGTACGAAAAAAGAAAGTCAGTTAGTATAAATAATTAGGTCATATATTTACGATATTTTGGTCAACGTGTACACTACAAATTAAAAAGTTAGGATTCATGGTATTTAATTAAATAAGGACTAAAGAATCACATTATTAAAGAAAATTGAAGAAGTGTTGACAATAAGAAAGTGTTGAAAAAGTTCTTATATTGTAAAGTAAGTTTTTGACAATTTTAACTACTAACTATTATTTTATTTTTTAAATATATTTTATAATAGAAAGATTTAATATTATATAACAAAACTGTATTTAGATTAACATATTAATTTCTATGAATAATAGAACAATGTTAAATTGTAGTCCATCCCCTTTTGCTAATTTAGTGACTGGTTTGATTTTAACAACTAATAACCGAGTCTATGAAGGTACTTTCAGTTTATATACTAAATAATTGAACCAAAACAAAAACAAAAAAAATAAAATAAATTTGCTTTTCTAAATAATTAGCATTACTAAACATAACTATTGTACTTTAACTATGGAATATTTCCATTTTGATCACTTGGCAAAGTGCATTTGCATCATCAGCTTGACTCCATTGCCTCTTACTCTATTTTCTCGCCTTATTGGCCTGAAGAGTATGAAGGTATAAATTGTGCATTGATGTTATGATATTCCAAAGTTAAAATTTGAAATCAAGTGTGATTTGAAGACATGAAGACTTAATTCTTTCTCCCAATTTATTTTAGAAATCTGTATGGCACAAATAAATCAAATTATTTAGAATAGTATAATCTAATTCCATAGCATGGGTAGTTTTTGCTGCAGCACTTAGTCCATAACTAGTAAAATTTCAAAATATAATTAGGCATGAAATTTAAGAAAGTTAGCCATCACTTGTGTAAAAAAAGAAAGTCAGTTAGTATAAATAATTAGGTCATATATTTACGATATTTTGGTCAACGTGTACACTACAAATTAAAAAGTTAGGATTCATGGTATTTAATTAAATAAGGACTAAAGAATCACATTATTAAAGAAAATTGAAGAAGTGTTGACAATAAGAAAGTGTTGAAAAAGTTCTTATATTGTAAAGTAAGTTTTTGACAATTTTAACTACTAACTATTATTTTATTTTTTAAATATATTTTATAATAGAAAGATTTAATATTATATAACAAAACTGTATTTAGATTAACATATTAATTTCTATGAATAATAGAACAATGTTAAATTGTAGTCCATCCCCTTTTGCTAATTTAGTGACTGGTTTGATTTTAACAACTAATAACCGAGTCTATGAAGGTACTTTTAGTTTATATACTAAATAATTGAACCAAAACAAAAACAAAAAAAATAAAATAAATTTGCTTTTCTAAATAATTAGCATTACTAAACATAACTATTGTACTTTAACTATGGAATATTTCCATTTTGATCACTTGGCAGTGCATTTGCATCATCACTTGGACTCCATTGCCTCTTTACTCTATTTTTCTCGCCTTATTGGCCTGAAGAGTATGAAGGTATAAATTGTGCATTGATGTTATGATATTCCAAAGTTAAAATTTGAAATCAAGTGTGATTTGAAGACATGAAGACTTAATTCTTTCTCCCAATTTATTTTAGAAATCTGTATGGCACAAATAAATCAAATTATTTAGAATAGTATAATCTAATTCCATAGCATGGGTAGTTTTTGCTGCAGCACTTAGTCCATAACTAGTAAAATTTCAAAATATAATTAGGCATGAAATTTAAGAAAGTTAGCCATCACTTGTGTACGAAAAAAAGAAAGTCAGTTAGTATAAATAATTAGGTCATATATTTACGATATTTTGGTCAACGTGTACACTACAAATTAAAAAGTTAGGATTCATGGTATTTAATTAAATAAGGACTAAAGAATCACATTATTAAAGAAAATTGAAGAAGTGTTGACAATAAGAAAGTGTTGAAAAAGTTCTTATATTGTAAAGTAAGTTTTTGACAATTTTAACTACTAACTATTATTTTATTTTTTAAATATATTTTATAATAGAAAGATTTAATATTATATAACAAAACTGTATTTAGATTAACATATTAATTTCTATGAATAATAGAACAATGTTAAATTGTAGTCCATCCCCTTTTGCTAATTTAGTGACTGGTTTGATTTTAACAACTAATAACTGAGTCTATGAAGGTACTTTTCGGTTTATATACTAAATAATTGAACCAAAACAAAAACAAAAAAAATAAAATAAATTTGCTTTTCTAAATAATTAGCATTACTAAACATAACTATTGTACTTTAACTATGGAATATTTCCATTTTGATCACTTGGCAAAGTGCATTTGCATCATCAGCTTGGACTCCATTGCCTCTTACTCTATTTTCTCATTTGCCTTATTGGCCTGAAGAGTATGAAGGTATAAATTGTGCATTGATGTTATGATATTCCAAAGTTAAAATTTGAAATCAAGTGTGATTTGAAGACATGAAGACTTAATTCTTTCTCCCAATTTATTTTAGAAATCTGTATGGCACAAATAAATCAAATTATTTAGAATAGTATAATCTAATTCCATAGCATGGGTAGTTTTTTTGCTGCAGCACTTAGTCCATAACTAGTAAAATTTCAAAATATAATTAGGCATGAAATTTAAGAAAGTTAGCCATCACTTGTGTACGAAAAAAGAAAGTCAGTTAGTATAAATAATTAGGTCATATATTTACGATATTTTGGTCAACGTGTACACTACAAATTAAAAAGTTAGGATTCATGGTATTTAATTAAATAAGGACTAAAGAATCACATTATTAAAGAAAATTGAAGAAGTGTTGACAATAAGAAAGTGTTGAAAAAGTTCTTATATTGTAAAGTAAGTTTTTGACAATTTTAACTACTAACTATTATTTTATTTTTTAAATATATTTTATAATAGAAAGATTTAATATTATATAACAAAACTGTATTTAGATTAACATATTAATTTCTATGAATAATAGAACAATGTTAAATTGTAGTCCATCCCCTTTTGCTAATTTAGTGACTGGTTTGATTTTAACAACTAATAAGCGAGTCTATGAAGGTACTTTCAGTTTATATACTAAATAATTGAACCAAAACAAAAACAAAAAAAATAAAATAAATTTGCTTTTCTAAATAATTAGCATTACTAAACATAACTATTGTACTTTAACTATGGAATATTTCCATTTTGATCACTTGGCAGTGCATTTGCATCATCAGCTTGGACTCCATTGCCTCTTACTCTATTTTCTGCCTTATTGGCCTGAAGAGTATGAAGGTATAAATTGTGCATTGATGTTATGATATTCCAAAGTTAAAATTTGAAATCAAGTGTGATTTGAAGACATGAAGACTTAATTCTTTCTCCCAATTTATTTTAGAAATCTGTATGGCACAAATAAATCAAATTATTTAGAATAGTATAATCTAATTCCATAGCATGGGTAGTTTTTGCTGCAGCACTTAGTCCATAACTAGTAAAATTTCAAAATATAATTAGGCATGAAATTTAAGAAAGTTAGCCATCACTTGTGTACGAAAAAAAAGAAAGTCAGTTAGTATAAATAATTAGGTCATATATTTACGATATTTTGGTCAACGTGTACACTACAAATTAAAAAGTTAGGATTCATGGTATTTAATTAAATAAGGACTAAAGAATCACATTATTAAAGAAAATTGAAGAAGTGTTGACAATAAGAAAGTGTTGAAAAAGTTCTTATATTGTAAAGTAAGTTTTTGACAATTTTAACTACTAACTATTATTTTATTTTTTAAATATATTTTATAATAGAAAGATTTAATATTATATAACAAAACTGTATTTAGATTAACATATTAATTTCTATGAATAATAGAACAATGTTAAATTGTAGTCCATCCCCTTTTGCTAATTTAGTGACTGGTTTGATTTTAACAACTAATAACTGAGTCTATGAAGGTACTTTCAGTTTATATACTAAATAATTGAACCAAAACAAAAACAAAAAAAATAAAATAAATTTGCTTTTCTAAATAATTAGCATTACTAAACATAACTATTGTACTTTAACTATGGAATATTTCCATTTTGATCACTTGGCAGTGCATTTGCATCATCAGCTTGGACTCCATTGCCTCTTACTCTATTTTCTGCCTTATTGGCCTGAAGAGTATGAAGGTATAAATTGTGCATTGATGTTATGATATTCCAAAGTTAAAATTTGAAATCAAGTGTGATTTGAAGACATGAAGACTTAATTCTTTCTCCCAATTTATTTTAGAAATCTGTATGGCACAAATAAATCAAATTATTTAGAATAGTATAATCTAATTCCATAGCATGGGTAGTTTTTGCTGCAGCACTTAGTCCATAACTAGTAAAATTTCAAAATATAATTAGGCATGAAATTTAAGAAAGTTAGCCATCACTTGTGTACGAAAAAAGAAAGTCAGTTAGTATAAATAATTAGGTCATATATTTACGATATTTTGGTCAACGTGTACACTACAAATTAAAAAGTTAGGATTCATGGTATTTAATTAAATAAGGACTAAAGAATCACATTATTAAAGAAAATTGAAGAAGTGTTGACAATAAGAAAGTGTTGAAAAAGTTCTTATATTGTAAAGTAAGTTTTTGACAATTTTAACTACTAACTATTATTTTATTTTTTAAATATATTTTATAATAGAAAGATTTAATATTATATAACAAAACTGTATTTAGATTAACATATTAATTTCTATGAATAATAGAACAATGTTAAATTGTAGTCCATCCCCTTTTGCTAATTTAGTGACTGGTTTGATTTTAACAACTAATAACTGAGTCTATGAAGGTACTTTCAGTTTATATACTAAATAATTGAACCAAAACAAAAACAAAAAAAATAAAATAAATTTGCTTTTCTAAATAATTAGCATTACTAAACATAACTATTGTACTTTAACTATGGAATATTTCCATTTTGATCACTTGGCAGTGCATTTGCATCATCAGCTTGGACTCCATTGCCTCTTACTCTATTTTCTGCCTTATTGGCCTGAAGAGTATGAAGGTATAAATTGTGCATTGATGTTATGATATTCCAAAGTTAAAATTTGAAATCAAGTGTGATTTGAAGACATGAAGACTTAATTCTTTCTCCCAATTTATTTTAGAAATCTGTATGGCACAAATAAATCAAATTATTTAGAATAGTATAATCTAATTCCATAGCATGGGTAGTTTTTGCTGCAGCACTTAGTCCATAACTAGTAAAATTTCAAAATATAATTAGGCATGAAATTTAAGAAAGTTAGCCATCACTTGTGTAAAAAAAAGAAAGTCAGTTAGTATAAATAATTAGGTCATATATTTACGATATTTTGGTCAACGTGTACACTACAAATTAAAAAGTTAGGATTCATGGTATTTAATTAAATAAGGACTAAAGAATCACATTATTAAAGAAAATTGAAGAAGTGTTGACAATAAGAAAGTGTTGAAAAAGTTCTTATATTGTAAAGTAAGTTTTTGACAATTTTAACTACTAACTATTATTTTATTTTTTAAATATATTTTATAATAGAAAGATTTAATATTATATAACAAAACTGTATTTAGATTAACATATTAATTTCTATGAATAATAGAACAATGTTAAATTGTAGTCCATCCCCTTTTGCTAATTTAGTGACTGGTTTGATTTTAACAACTAATAACTGAGTCTATGAAGGTACTTTCAGTTTATATACTAAATAATTGAACCAAAACAAAAACAAAAAAAATAAAATAAATTTGCTTTTCTAAATAATTAGCATTACTAAACATAACTATTGTACTTTAACTATGGAATATTTCCATTTTGATCACTTGGCAGTGCATTTGCATCATCAGCTTGGACTCCATTGCCTCTTACTCTATTTTCTGCCTTATTGGCCTGAAGAGTATGAAGGTATAAATTGTGCATTGATGTTATGATATTCCAAAGTTAAAATTTGAAATCAAGTGTGATTTGAAGACATGAAGACTTAATTCTTTCTCCCAATTTATTTTAGAAATCTGTATGGCACAAATAAATCAAATTATTTAGAATAGTATAATCTAATTCCATAGCATGGGTAGTTTTTGCTGCAGCACTTAGTCCATAACTAGTAAAATTTCAAAATATAATTAGGCATGAAATTTAAGAAAGTTAGCCATCACTTGTGTACGAAAAAAGAAAGTCAGTTAGTATAAATAATTAGGTCATATATTTACGATATTTTGGTCAACGTGTACACTACAAATTAAAAAGTTAGGATTCATGGTATTTAATTAAATAAGGACTAAAGAATCACATTATTAAAGAAAATTGAAGAAGTGTTGACAATAAGAAAGTGTTGAAAAAGTTCTTATATTGTAAAGTAAGTTTTTGACAATTTTAACTACTAACTATTATTTTATTTTTTAAATATATTTTATAATAGAAAGATTTAATATTATATAACAAAACTGTATTTAGATTAACATATTAATTTCTATGAATAATAGAACAATGTTAAATTGTAGTCCATCCCCTTTTGCTAATTTAGTGACTGGTTTGATTTTAACAACTAATAACTGAGTCTATGAAGGTACTTTCAGTTTATATACTAAATAATTGAACCAAAACAAAAACAAAAAAAATAAAATAAATTTGCTTTTCTAAATAATTAGCATTACTAAACATAACTATTGTACTTTAACTATGGAATATTTCCATTTTGATCACTTGGCAGTGCATTTGCATCATCAGCTTGGACTCCATTGCCTCTTACTCTATTTTCTGCCTTATTGGCCTGAAGAGTATGAAGGTATAAATTGTGCATTGATGTTATGATATTCCAAAGTTAAAATTTGAAATCAAGTGTGATTTGAAGACATGAAGACTTAATTCTTTCTCCCAATTAGTGCGTAATGTTATCACAAGGAAACACACCACTTGTATTACAAGTGCAAATACAATTCCTAAAATCAGCCCCTACAAGCATTTACTCCAATTAAACAAATTTATTATAACTGGATACTGAAAACAAATACCTTTATTTCAGAATTAATTTTAATACGTAGTCAATTAATTTATTCAATATATATATATATTTATTATTTTTTTTCCTTTATTTTTTATATTTTATAATTAATTGTCTCTGAATATCTACGTATCAAAATTATGTGAAAAATAATTATACAAGAAGGGCCTAATCTTACCTCTCCTTTCATATGGAGGACAAAAGCTAACACAATTGCCGATGGAAGACCCACAAGATAATAAGATCCAAGGTTGACAAATGCACCAAGCTTCTGCCAACCAGATCCTCTTACAACACCTTTTTCACATCACCAAAGTATTATTAATTGGCAGATGTATAGTTCACAGCATATATATATAATAAACAGAAGGTCTCTAGGTCAAGGATGAACAATTTTTTTATACTCAATTGATATTTAATTCTCTTAAATTAACATTTTTTCTCATTTTAAATTGAGAAAAGTAATCATGCATATCATACAAGTTAAATGACTATATTATACCCAACTTTATTTTGCAGCTAACGGTAATATATATACCTAACTTTACTTTGCATAAGGTTCTTAGAAATTATGCTTTAAGAATAATTTTGTTGCAACTTTTGGTAGCACTTAATTCAATACCTGATAATGCTGTTTGAATTGAATCTACAAAGACAGAGCATGAAAGACTTGGTGTCATGGATGCTACATAACGAACTACTTCAGATACATTGGTAAAAATGTGCCCCCAAATGTTCCTTGTCAGCATGAGGAGAGTAAATCCTAAAGCCCCAACCATGAAGGAAATTAATAAGGCGACTTTCACAGCTAAATATGCAGCTTTTGAATGGCCAGCCCCTAGTTCATTTGAGATCCTTGTACTATTGAGAGTAAACATATAAAATGTAATTAGACTTGGTAAAACATCAATGAGTCATTAACATAAAACATGAGATTGCATTATTTGTTTTTGGAGAAAACATGGGTAAATTCTCTATGTGATGTTTGTGTTACTCTCCTATCAGAATTAGAGTTGTACTTCCATAATCTGCATAATCATTTAGGATACTTCTGAATATACAAATTATGAAGGTGAACTCTGATTGTAATTAGAGAAAAGTATAGAGCACATTTTCTTATCATGATAACTCTTCATAGAAAACGTATAAAACACATTTTCTGACCCGAGAAATGTTTAGCAAACAACTTCAATATGCATACAATTAGATAACTATATGTAAAACGTGAAGAAGAAGAAAAAATTAATAAAAACAATGCGTAAACATATATGTTTCATAAGTTAGAGTTGGATGCGTAACATTACTGTCCAGAACATGATTACTCTTCAAGAATCATAAGATTTTTTCTTTTTTTAAAAATAAACTATAAGCAGCATAGCTAGCATCAAAGACTAACCTGGCGGCAGCACTGACCCCAAAAGCTATCATCCAGAACAAACCAGTTGCATTAAAGCTGAAGAGAGAAAAGTGCAATTGGTCACCGTTAACAATGCAAATAAATGGTGTATCTTAAAGTGAAAGATATATGTAATGGCATGCCATACAAAATCCTGTTGAACAATAGCACAAGACCTTGACTAGAAAAATCAAGAACTAACCATATAGAAAGCACTGAAGTTTGCAATTTTGGATTAGGAAGAGCACCAGACAGGAGCACCATTATCTGAAACATCCATTGCTCTAGGCTGTAACAGCAATTAGATCATATGATAAACATTGGTTATTCACATTGTTAGAATTCATTAAGAGTACTAACTGTCAAAAAAGACCAGGTATTTTCGGAGTGCTGAAAAATGGCTCATGCAATGGGTGAAATTTGTTATCATTCTATACAAGTCAACTTTGGTTTTGTAACAATGATCATACCAGACCATGAGTGTTGAAGAAAAAGCAAGCCTGAGAAATTGAGGGATGTTATGCAGTGATTCCCTTGAGAAACCAGTCCAAGTGCTTTTGCATGAAGAGGAGAACCTGATATAGAGTGCTAGTAACACTGTGTTAAGCCAATTTGAAATGCAAAATGCAATGGCAGCTCCTTTGATGCCAAGACTAAATTTTAGGACCAAAATCCAACAGAAAAGGACATGTGCTAAGGTAGTGACTCCAGTAGCTAGCACCATGGGAAGGACAATGTTCTGGGTTTGTAGGAATTTAATCATGCACCGAAGAAGCGCATTGGCTGAAAGACTAGGGATCAAGTATCTAGCATATACTTGAGAATGTGTTGCAATTCTTCTGTCTTGATGCAGAACAACTAGAATAGGCCCCAAGTATGCCCAAATAAAGGACATGGGTATAGTTGCAAGCATGGTAACCACTATGGCTCTCTGCATGTGTATTCCAACCATATGATACTGCTTTGCTCCATATGATTGACCACAAAATGTGTCCAGTGCACTTGACATACCTATCTAAATTAGCAATCAACATGAGCAACAAATACTAGTTTTGCTACAGATACATATAAACTATAAAAGACATTTGAAATTTGGTATTTCATCAAGATGTTAACCAAAATTGACGTTTATTTGTTCTGTTTCTGAAGTTCAATAAGTCTCTTCAACATTTTATGAGAGCAATGCTAAATTATCTTCTTATTTCTTTCTATTAAACTCAAAACCCAAGTTAGAGATCAAAGACTAATCCCTCAAAATGAGATCCCCTTAAGAGTTGAGCACTTACAATAGATATTTCTTTTACACTCATGAACCTACGAATCGAATTGCAAATCACATATTTAAGTAGCAAGATTATTTGACAACCATGTCACTGATCAATGATGCAGTATCTAGCAGTTGAACATGACACCCCCTGTAAATTAGTGGGACTAGTAATCATTTTGGGTTTCAATCCGAGCTACTGAAACCTCTAAAGAACTTTATAACACATCTGACTTCATCATTTCAAACATAGCTAAAGGTTTAGGGATATGAATCATGATATCTTGTGCTTGGCTATTGAAAGTTTGAGTCTGTTTGAAATTTGTTTGTTTGTTATTAATCTAAAATGAGATTTATAAGAACATCTACCTACTTTGTATCTTCTATCAGTTAATCTATCAGTTTTATTTTACAGTCAGCTCCAATATGTAACTATCCGGTCAACTCACTCGGAACATATACGTTATATATACAATATATTTATTTCTTTTTCTGCACATTTTATAACTAATTATCTGATTTTCTGCTTATTACAGTTGTCCATCAAATATTTTTCTTAATCTATTATACAATTTTCTTTTATGATAACCTTCTTCTCTATTCTTATGATATTTGACCATTTCAAGTTGGAGTAGCTTGCATCTCATCTCACATGACAGAAGAGTTTGAAAATCATAGTGAAACTGTTTTACATAGATAATCAATCATACATAAGCTTTTATATGACTTTTAGTAACTTTGTTATCAAATTCAATAAATTTAGGTATATTTAGGTAGGAATATAACATCATAGGATATAAATATTTATGAGAACTTACCAATACACTAAAACCAGTGACATTTACAAATGAAGTAGCCAAAGAAAGACCAGCTAGAAGCAACTCATCCAAATGGCCAACAAACATGATACATATCACTTCTAAACTGTACAGAAACACACTCACAAATACCATTGGTCCAGCCAGCCATAACTGCTTCTTTGCTTCTTCTGACAATTCCTTTCTCCAAATGACCATGTTGACTTCTTTCTCTTTGTCACTCTACTTGAAGTTGATTCCAACTTCAAAACTCAAAAAAATAATGGTAAGGCTCATAATTCATGGAAACAGTGCTTAATCATAGCCATGGAAGATATGCAATGGAGATATTTTCTAATTAAAAATTTACACTTGAGAATGTTGGCATTGTTTATTCAGCATCAAATCATTAACTTTATAAAATTTATTTTGATTAAAACTGTTTTTAGAATTACGTCACTTTTATTTGATATACACATTAATTTTTTTGAGGAAACAGCTTAAAAATATTTTCTAATGCATTTTTATTTTTTTTTGCAATATTTCTTATTACAAGTTGAAAATATCAACTGGGGTTAAAGCACATTGAATTCCAATTTAATTCTTCTTTAAAAGATAGTTTTTATTTTACTACAAATATTTTACTTTACTTGTTAAGTAGGTAATCGCTCCACAAATGTATGTCACAATCAACCAAAATACACGAGATTCAACTCTCTAACATAAAATTCAACTTATAATCAATTGATATTAAATAAAAGGGACCAACGAGGTATAAATTCCACATAAAAACTAAGACAGTCAAATATTAAAGTAGATTCACGCATTTCAAAAGAAAAAGATGACTTTAATAAAATGGTATTACCACTTTAGTAATTGTAAAAAAAATATTGAATTAAGTTTCTACATTATTAAAAATCCTATAAAATTCTATTTTAATAAAAAACTTTTTTAATATTTTTTCCCCTTTTCTAATAAAAATCGTATAAAATTCTATTTTTACTTAAACTATGTTTTTCCTAACCACCTATGATTTTTCTAACCAACTACCTAAATTTCTAAAAAAAATATTTACTAATTTTATACTAAATCCCTATACTAACATTATATACTAAAATCTATAACAAAACTAACATTAATATTTAACTATAATAATAAACTAACTTAAATTTTTGGAAGCTATCTCTTAAATCAGCTCAAGAAGCAAGTTGAACATGAGACCATGGACCAAAATCTTAAAAAAAAAATAAGGAAGTGAGAGATTTAAAAAGAAAGTCAAGAGAGAGAAAGAAGAAGAGTGGAGTGAAGGATGAGTTGGGGAGACGATGAAAGTGAAAGGAAAAGGTGGAGGAACAAGGTGAAAGATTAAGGACACACTTTGACCTAAGGTGCGTCAACTAAAATTGTCAGTACTTTTAAAACTTGTTTTATTTTTAAGTCATTTGACAAGTATTTGATACGCGATGAAAGCACGTCGGATGCATTCACTTTTTCATACCAATACCATTTAAATTAAGCTTATTTGACAAAAATAAATGTAGAATTGTAATTAAAAGTAATTTATTTTAGAAATTTGTATGGCATAAATAAAATAAATTAAATTATTTACAATAATATAATCTAATTTCATAGGATGGGTAGTTTTTTGCAACACTATTACATTGTTCTTTTTATATATATTTTTGGGAAGCACATAGTACATACCTATTAAAATTTCATAATTAGGCATGAAATTTAAGAAAGTTAGCCATCACTTGTGTACGAAAAAAGTAAAAAAAGAACTGAGAAAATCAGTAAGTGTAAATAGTTAGGTCATATATTTACGATATCTGGTCAACTACAAATTAAAAAGTTAGGTCATATATTCACAATATTTGGTATTATATTATAAATCAAGTTTTACGGGCATTTCATATAGAATTATAGGAATGTTATGCAGAGATTCCCTTGAGAAACTAGTCCAAGTACTTTTGCATGAAGAGGAGAATCTGATATAGAGTGCTAGTAGCACTGTGTTAATATACTTGAGAATGTGTTGCAGTTCTTCTGTCTTGATGCAGAACAACAAGAATTGGCCCCAAGTATGCCCAAATAAAGGACATGTGTATAGTTGCAAGCATGGTAACCACCATGGCTCTCTGCATGTGTATTCCAACCATATCATACTGCATGTTTAAATTAGCTAACAATATCATCGACAACTAGTGTTAAAGCGTCGATATTTTGTATCTATTGAGCAAACACGTGAAGTAATTATACAATACTACAATAATTTATTTATAAAATATTTTTTATTAATTTTTTTTAACTTTTTACATATTTTATAACTAGTTGTCTTGTTTATAATTGTTTATATATTACACTCATTCATTAAATATTTTTCTTTTAAAATTATGACACTTTTATTTGATATACACGTTAATTTTTTTTTAGGAAACAGCTTAAAAATATTTTATAATGCATTTTTTTTTTTACAATATTTCTTATTAAGAGTTGAAAATATCAAGTGGAGCTAAAGCACAATGAATTCAAATTTAATTCTTCTTTAAAAGATAGTTTTTATTTTACTAAAAATATTTTACTTGTTAAGTAGGTAATGTAAAACTTCTTTACCTCCCCTCCACAAATGTATGTCACAATAAACCAAAATACATGAAATCCAGCTCTCTAACATAACTTATAATAAATTGGTATTAAATAAAATGGACTAACTATATAAAAATTCATATATTTAAATTAAACTATTAATATAGATATAATTTCTGAAAGTATGTCATATCATATATTATCAATATATTAATATAAAGTATTATTATAATATTAACGTAAGAATCACATTATTAAAGAAGTCATGTCCTATTAGTTTTTGGAAAATAAGAAAGTGTTGAAGAAGTTCTTACATTGTAAAGTTTGACAATTTTAACTACTAACTATGATTTTAATTTTTAAATATATTTTCGTTATATTTTTTTCTTTTCGAAATATAGACTAATTTAACAGTCCATTTGTACTTTCAAGAACTTCCTCTTTTACTTTACTTTTTTAATTTTCTTAATTTAGGGATCAATATAACCTGTTATTTTCAAAAACTAAAATAACTATATATTCTTAAATAAATAATTACATCAAACAAAACCATACTAATAGTAAGGAAATATCTTATTATAGCATAAAGAAATATTTTTCTAAATAATAAATTTTTGAATCTTGTCGCATGGATTTTGGTGTCCCATGATTGCTTTATTTATCCCTTTTATCTTTAATAAAATCGCTCGGTACGAATTTAGGGATTCAAAAAAAAAAAATCCTTCAAATTAATATATAAAGAAACTGACTTAGATAATATTATTATGCATTACTTATAATAGTTTATAATGATTAAGTATAAATGATATAACGAAGTTTCAAATTAATTAAAATTCAAATAAAATGATTTAAAAATAATTACATAACTTTTATCAAACACTAAATAAAAATAATTTTGTGCTGGGTCATCTGTTTATTTTATATTGTTAATTTATTTTTTTTTTTAGTATCAAACACTTAATAAAAGTATTTAGGTATTTACTATGGTCTCAGGTTACTAAAAGAACATAATTATTAATAATTAATAAATTTATACTTGAGTGTTCGTATATAAAAAATTTATCTTGTATAGGATCTTAAACCTATATATATATATATATATATATATATATATATATATATATATATATATATATATATATATATTCATCAAACCTTAATTTTTTAATAAATCAAATAACTTTGATGGTTGAAAGACACACCCGTTTCTTGCTGTGGCCCCATAGCTACTTTAGGGCCCAACCTTGCAAGCACTCTTTGCGCATTCTTAAACGGGTTCATAGCACCATTTTTGCCCATATTTTTGGGCCTTAGTCCGCAAGAGGTCTTTGACATAATAGTAACACGTTGTGGACTAAACAACACTACTGCAGGCTATCAGTGCCCCAACAACTAATATAGTAGGTTTTCATGATATGTATAGAGATATGGAGACACCCATCATCATCATCATCCATCACAGGAATGCTAATAACACTTTCTTTTTAGTTTATTGTTGGTTGAAATTTATTATAAGTTATAAATTTTTGTGGGTCTATCTTCTCATTCTTGAATAAGAAGTGAAACTCATGAAAATTTCTGATTTTAAATAAATTTTAATCAATGATTAAAAAAAATTATTCGAGAGAAAAATGTTTTGATATTCCTCTTCTATTTTCTTTATGTTTTGATATATATGATATATGTTTAGAGTCAGATACTTATGTCGTGATTTAGGGTTCACGCATGTATTATGCCAAAAAAATAGGCGATTCTATATGTAATAATATTTTATCAAATAAATATCCATGCATATCATATGTAATTGTTATAACATTTTATGACTTATATTTTGTGAGTTTTTCATGTCATCAATTCCTTATCACTTACATCCTTCTTCTTGTAACATTTTATGACTATTTCAGAATGATTATTCCGGAGTACATCTTAGAATATTTCTTATATTTTAGAATGATTATTCTTCCTGGAATAATATTCCAGAATGTAAATTGGATTTTGGAATTTTATCTCAGAATGAAAAAATATTCCAAAATATTGTTTTAGTAGAAAGAAACGGTGTAATTATAATGAAAGATATTTTTATAAATTTACATATAACTAAAATGTACAATAAACAAAATATAGAGGTGTAAAAAGGAAATTATTCCTTGTTGCATATGCATTTAAACCCAATCAAATATGAATTATACAGGTAATAGATTAAATATTACTTAAAATCGATTATTCGCTCAGAAATGAAATAGTTCAAATATTATAATGTAAAATAAATTTTACGTGAATAATTTGTCTCATTTATTTGTCATTTAATATAATACATATGAATTAAAAAATATTAATTTCACCAATTTTTATGATAAAATGATTGTATTTAACCAAAACATGCTTATTAACTGCACTGTACATTTACAACTATACATATCCACTAGTGCATTATTTCTTCAGGATATTACTGGGAAAAAAATTGATACTTTCTCACATTCTAAAGTGACAATACTTTAAGACAAGGAAATATTCCAAAAGTGACAAATTAAATGAGACAGGAAATAATATTAAGGAACTGTGTAGGAAATAGATATGGATACCTGAAAGAACACTTTGAATTCCATCAAGGAAGCTGGTGATAGCAAGAATTGGCATCATGGCTGCTACATATTTTATAACTACTTCTTCGCTGCTGTAAAGATTGCCCCATATTTTTCTTAACAGGATCATGAGTAGTACCATCATTATACCCTGAGCAAGGACCAGGAAGAGAGCAATTCTAACTGCAAGACTTGCAGCTTGTGAATGACCAGCTCCTAGTTCATTTGAGACCCTTATGCTGTAAAGGGACAAGTTTTTTGGTACAGATATTATATTCCATATATAGTTGCTTCAACATCATGCCCTTAATCTCCTCAAATGCTATGATTGAATGAAGAACTTATTTGCATAATGGAATAGTGCTTGGAAATGCAGAGAATGAATGTACCTGGCAGCACAGCTTAATCCAAAGGGAATCATCCATGCAATTACAAATGTGTTCAGACTGAAAACAGAAAAAGTCACACTACAACATATTAATATGATCAGCCTCATAGATGTCCAGTTATTTTATGGAAGGAGAAAAAACAGAACTTTTTTCTGTTTCAAAACTATTGATGTTTATGGTTAACACACACAAATGAAGCCATTACGGAGCATCTACTAAGGGTGAAATATTATTGTACTTAGTCTAAGAATTTGTCCTCAGAAGTTTGACTCAGTCATCTAATCATAAATAAGATTTTGTTTGATTTGTAGAGATTTTGTTTTCAAAGTCAACAAACTCATTGTATATATAGTGGGTTGTGATTGGTTGATTGTGTAAAATGCTTTACAAAGTCAGTACATAAACTTTTTTCTCTTAATGTAAAATATCATTTTATAATATAAGACCAAATGTGGTTTATTATTAGTTGAGGTGCTTTCTAAATAGGTTGTAAATGCAATATTCCTTGTATACGTAGAAAAAGTTAATTAATGAGATTTGGAATTTGTAAAACATCAATAATTTTAGAAAAAATTAAAGAGAAAAGGCTAAAACATCAATGTTTTGGAACAGAGGGAGTAAACAATATATGTGTTTACTTGTGTGCCAAGTACTAACCATATGGATAACACTGAAGTTTCTAACTGTGGATTTGGAAGAAGGCCAGATAGCAGAACCACTAGTTCAAATGTCCAAGCCTTTAAGCTGTCCATGTAGGATAAAATTGAATCAGAAACATGATAAGAAGAATTTTAGGACATGAATGCATGGCAACTCTCATTCATTGTAATTCATTTAGCAAGGGTGTGTGTCATTGCATAGTAATATTGAAGAAAATGAGTATGTCACTTGAAGGTCAAGAATATACCAAAGCATGCAAGCAGAAGGAATAGAAATTTTAAGGAATTCTGGGACATTTTGAAGGGCCTTCTTGGAGAATCCGGTCCATGATTTTGCACATGAAGAAGAAAACTTCACATAAAGTCCTATCAGCAGCACATTTATCCAATATGATACTGAATTCGCTATAGCAGCTCCCTTACTTCCAAGTCCTGATTTAATTACTAACAACCAACATAAAGGGATGTGAAGTAAAGCCACCACTGCAGATGTCAGCACCATGGGGAAGACAATGTTTTGAGTTTGTAGAAACTTGAGAAGGCATTGAAAGATGCCATAAGCAAAAAGGCTTGGAATCATGTAAAGGGCATACACGCCAGCGGCTTCGGCTATGGCAACTTGTTGGTGCATGGCAACTAGAATATGTTTGGTAAATACCAAAATGATTGCTAGAAAGACACTTACAAATGAAAGAACAATGGTAGCTCTTTGCATGTGTATGCCAAGCATATGGTGCTGCCCTGCCCCAAATGACTGGCCACACAAAGTATCCAATGCACTAGCCAGACCCATCTATTAGAAGTTATAACAAACTGCATAAGCAAAAAAAATTGGACAAAACTAGTACACAATCCTTTTAAGTGTTACTTAAGTATCTGTGTAATTCTCCAATCAGAATTGAAGTGTCACCTTAGTAATCTACACAATTATTTTATAAAACAAAGTTCTCCTGGGTTATACCATACATCTTAGAAAGGCCTAACTCAACCCTACAAAACTGGTTTCTGGTTTGTAAGGTGAGGATTGTTTCTCACTTGTATACATGCAAGAGGTCATATCTCTGGACGATGTGCGACTTCCAACACACCCTCTCACACTGAGATTTAGACTCGTGCGTCGAGACTATTGAAATGGGTGACCTGACAAGGGGTGACCCAACATCGGATAGGCTTTGATACCATATTAAATATTGATGTGAGTTATAGGCCTAACTCAACCCTCCGAAACTGGTTTGTAAGGTGAGGATTGTTTCTCATTTATATATATGTAACAGGTCATATCTATGGACGATGTGAGACTTCCAACAAATTTTAATACGAGAACAATGCATACAACACTTATGATACTCATTTTAATTTTTGTCCAATTAATTTGCCTACTCTAAGAAGTATAGAGTAAAATAAATCAAAGTTGTGAAGAATAAATAAATTCCTTTCATTGCAGATACTCAAATTTAGTGGTGCAATATCCTTACCAACAAATTGAAACCAGTGACAGATGCAAAAGAAGTGGCTAGTGAAGCAGCAGAAAGAGGCAATTCACCAAGATGGCCAACAAACATAACAGATATAACCTGCAAACTGTACTGCAGCACACCAACAGTGAAGAGAGGGCCAGCTAACCACACTTGTTTCTTCACTTCTTCCACCACTTCCTCCCATGAAACTCTTTTCATTCTCAAAATCTTTTCCTTTTTCTAAGTGATGATCCTCACTGTATTTTACTTGAATTTTGAACCAACATTTTTAGGCACCTAACACCAAATTTTTCTATGTTTAGTGTAAATATCATGATTCACGATAATGGTCAATCAATTAAGAAACTTCTTCATTCCTGGCCAATCACTACCATAAGAACAATGTTTCGTAATTTCTATATATGCTATAGTGCTAGTGTTAAGACGGTGGAACCTTACATTACCAAACTCTTTAAGAAATTGAACTCCTTAGATGTATTTTTATTCAAACATCATCAAATCTCTTCCTTGTCTTTCATTCCACTTATTACCACACAAAATCAAATATTGATTGTCTCAATTTTGTTTCACATTCCTTCTTTCGATATATGATCTTACCATGTTTTGACCACTTTATTAAGTCTCTTTTGTGCACAGATACAAGATAGAATACTAGAATATCCTCTTTTTGTGTTGATGTTGTCTAAGATTTTTATGCTCTCTCATTGTGCCTGTTTTCTACTTATATGTACAACTTTTCCTTGGTTTAATCTCAACTATTTCCTCAATTTTTTTGGGGGTATTTATAAAGCTTGTTTAAAAATTCTCTTGTGGAGATTGAACCAAGGCAACAACAAAATAAATAAATAAATAAAATAGAAATAATATTAAATAAACCCCATGAGTTTAGATATTTTTTTCTTCTTCTAATTTTTTACTTTTTCGATTGAAGTAATAGAAGTAAACTAAAGGCGATAAAAATAAGTATAAAAATAAATAAATAAAATTATAAACTAAAAAATGCAGTATACATAATTAGATTCAATTTTTCTTATATTTACATTGAAAAAAATGAATTTAAGATCATATAGAACAAGAAAGAGACTAAAAAATTTCTTTCCATTGATTATATTTTGAAAAAAATCATAAAATTTATTAAAAAAAATAATAAAATGAATTAAACATTGTTATGCTATGAATATTTATTTGGCGATTGTTTATAACAATTTATAATATTATATATATATATATATATATATATATATATATATATATTGAAATTAGTATTAAAATCATGTTGTAAGAAGAAGTTTTTCTTTAATATTGTAGAATTTAACAATCATATATAAAGAAGAGAAGAAGGAAGAGAAAATACAAGAACAAGATGTTAGAGTTTTATTATTTGTTACTGATTAACAAAACAATACAAATATATATACTATAAAGAAAATAACTAAAACTACCCTTGACAAAAATATGAAAGATAAACTGCATAATATCATTTAAGATAAATGCATAATATTATCTAACATCCCCTCAAACTCACGATGAATCAATGTAAACATCTAGAGTTTGCTATACATAAAATGAAAACGTAAAATCAACCAAACTATTTCAGTAATATAGAGGATGTCATGGCGCGATACTCAGATTCAGTAAAAGAGCGAGAAACAAAAACTTGCTCTTTACAAGAGATGAGATAATCTAATCCCAACAACGGGGTGCAAAGGGTCCCTGACAAGGGGTGCAAAGGGAGCGATGTGAGATTTCCAACATTTCCAACACACCCTCCTCACGCGCCAAGCATGATAGCAGAGCACCATAAATCCCACAACAACGGAAGAAGAATCCCCGACAACGGGTGCAAAGGGTCCTAGGATAGGAATGCCATAAGAGAATGTCATTAAACAAGATCAGATACTGTAGAACTAGAAAAGGAATCATCCCTTTCTCCAGTCATTGCAAACAATCACAAAATGAAGAGAGTAAAACTCCAAATTCTATAAATCCTAACAGAGAACCTCAAACGGAAGAACGAATACTGACGAATCAAATGGATTTGCGGAAGCTTGGATCGTCCATACTCATGATACATGTAGAATTTAACAATCAATCATATGAAGAAGAGAAGAATATGAAGAAGAGAAGAAGGAAGAAAAAATTACAAGAATAAGAGGCTAGGGTTTCATTGATATATATTCGTTACTAATCAACAAAACAATATAAATATATATACTAGTAAGAAAATAATTAAACTACCCTTATTAGAAATAAAAAAAATTAAACTATATAATATCATCATCTAACATAAATATATAATATTATTTAATAAATATAAAATTGTCAAAGCGTTTCATGTTATAAATTTTATTTAAAAATTAAATTTAACTATAATCAAATACATATATAACTATCTATATTCTGTTGAAATATCAATAATTAAGTTTCTCCTTCTTTAATATTTGAGTTATTATATTATTTTTAATAAAAAATGTTAAACAACTCTAATATTTAGATAATTATTTACAAAAATATATATAAAAATTAATAAAAAAAATCATATATATTAATAATCTACATTTTCAGTATATATTTATTTCACTAAATCTCTTATCGAGATAATATCCAGATTATTACATCTTTCATGCTAAATTTAAATTTATTTAATTAAAAAATTTGAGTTAATTAACTAATTGATTGTTTAACTAACATTTATCTCTTTTCATAACAAACATTTATCTCTTTTTATAAGAGTTATGTATGGTCTATTTTCTATCAAACTGCACTTCTTCTATTGTCTTCTTCTATTGTCAGAGGCCTCCAATATAACATATTTTATCCAATAACTAATAATGCACAATAAAGTATGGTCCAGACTGCACTGTTTTCTATGGTTAGAAGCCTCTAATTATGAAATTTTAGTGTCTGCACTCTGTTGAATTGTCTGCATCATCCAAATCAACGTTGCAAGTAGCTTTTATAATAATTGATGAAAATATCAAACATGTGATCACACTGAAAAAGTTATCCCAATTATGGAAAAGAATTGATGTTTCAGACTTTGGAAAAGAAGCAGAAAGAAAGAACCTTCATTTCATATTACCACATTTCCAAACATTTTGCCATAAGAATGATAAAAAAGTGGAAACAGCATTAGAATTCTAAAATCAATCAAATGTGCTATGTTATAAGAAAACTAATAACACAGTTGATATTAATAAATTTATCATAAAAATAAATAGCCTATATATTAAAAATGTAATTAATTTTATCATTTAACAATGAAAAAAATTGTATTAACTCTAATAATACTTATCTGTAGAGTTGTACTAACTCAATTGAAGAACAAAATTGAAAGGTTTTCAATAACTAAATCAAATTCACATGGCACATGTTATTTTATTTTTCCTACACAAAACATCACCTACCAATGCATAAAGAAATAAAAACAGAAACAGAAAAACAAAACAAAACAAAATAAAAAATAAAAACCACAATTCTTCACTTCCAATGGATAACTATTCATCTGTGGCTCTCATCCAGTTAGAATTTAATTTAGAATGTGCAACTGCAAAGATATTGGCACATCTTCATGAGACTAAGCTCTCTGATGTCATTGAATTATGGACTCTATCTGAAGCTTTCTTTGCCTGAATAAGGAATGAAAAATGAAGTCATCTTTTCATAAATAAAAGAAAAATATTTGATAGACAACCGTAATACGCAGACAATCAGAAAATTAGTTATAAAATATGAAAGAAAGAGAGAAATATGTACATGTATATATATATATGATATACGAGAGAGTTGATTGATTAACCGCATATTACAATTGGATGCGAAGTAAAGTTGTAAATGAAAAGACCAAAGTTGAACAAAAAATGAATAAGTTCACCTCTTTCTCCCAGTTGGTACGAATAGTAATGATCATTAAGGAACACACTTGAACAATGAGTGCACATATGATCCCCAACCAGAGCCCCTACATGAAGTAATTAGAATGTAAAACACAATCAGAGAATTGCAACTTTTGGTACAAAAGAATGAACTTTTGTTTACCTTTCCACCAACGTGCAATACAAAAGCAAACACTATAGCTGCTGGAATCCCAACTATATAGTATGACCCCAGATTAACATATGCACCAATTTTCTGCCAACCACATCCTCTAGCAGTGCCTGAATTGTTGTTGAACAAAGAAAGAAGATTACACAATCTAGTTCTTATGTGACATGCTGCAAGAGGTGAAAATATGGATTCTAGAGAAATATAGCTAAAAAACCAACTATTCATGTTGAAGTCTTAACTGTCAATGTGTCTCACACATTTATGTAAGAAAAATATTTTGTAGATAACTGCAATACGCAGACAACCAGACAACTAGTTATAAAATGTGAAAAGAAAGAAATACGTATATGTATACATATATGATCTGTGAGAAAGTTGCCTAGTTGACTGCGAAGTAAAGTTGTTTATGTAATATGCATTAGAAAGAGATTTAATTTTAAAAAACAGTTTTACAAATTAATTCGATCACAATTTACCATTTATCATATATTTGTTAACTTTTACATAAATACCTTAGGAGTAATGTTGATGCTGAATTTTGATTAGATGACTATGTAAAAAGTTTTACATCACAGTGTATAGCAATTAAACACTAAGAAAAATTTAAAACTAAAGAAAATGATGTTTTACAAGTGCATATACACTTATTTGTACTTTGCACAAAAGTTCCTTTCCAGGTATTGGCTCATAGTAACAAGATGTCAATTGAGTGTTAACTAATGTTTAAGTGCAACATTATTCTTTTGGCATCCAGCACTATTAGCATAAGATACATTGGAAGTTCTAATATGTCTCTTAGCATTTCTGCAACAAGTAAATGTAATTGGTGAGAAGAAAAACCTGAAAGAACACATTGGAGTCCATCCAGAAAGTTGGATGCTGCAAGAATTGGAAACATAGCTGCTACATATTTGACCACTTCTACTTCATTGCTATATGCATAGCCCCAGATATTGCGTATAAGTATCATCACTGTTCCAACTAAGATGCCCTCAATAATGGCCACTACTACAACAACACACACCGCCAAACGTGCAGCCCATGGACGACCAGCTCCAAGCTCATTTGAGACACGAATGCTGCAAGAACCATGCAAGAATTGACAAAGCAGGGGAAAATTTTCAAGAAGTAAATTAGGAAGTGATACAAAATGCTTGACAGATGCATGCTTGAGTGAATTCATAAGAGATACCAACCTTCCTGCTCCACTTAGTCCAAAAGGGATCATCCATGCAGCTGCTGCAGTATTCAAGCTAACAAAACCAAGTATATGTGTAATAATAATGTCAAAAGTATTGTGTAATAATTGTGAAAATAACAACAATGATAATGAATAAAGTCAAGCATGTGTAACAAATGTGAAAAGTATCTCAAAACTTGAATGTGAAACTAACCAGATGGAAAGCACTGATGTTTCCAATTTTGGATTTGGAAGAAGACCAGAAAGAAGGACCATCAATTCAAATGACCACATTTCCAAGCTGATAGCCATGATAACGGTTAAAAAAAATTGGAAACAGCATTAGGATCTCAAAAAGAAGTACAATGTTAAGATAAGTAACAAAATTGTGAACAGTTGATCTATTGTAAGAGGTGATATTAAAAAGAGAATGTGACTACCAAACCATAACAGCTGAAGGAATGGCAAGCCTCACAAATGCAGGAATGTCATGCAAAGCCTCTATGGAAAATCCTGTCCAACTTTTTGCACATGAAGGAGAAAACTTGATATAGAGTGAGAGTAAAGTAACATTCAACCAATAAGATATAGAATTTGCTACAGCGGCTCCTTTGTTTCCAAGTCCAGACTTGAATACCAAAAGCCAACATATAAGTAGATGTAGTAATGTGGTAATTGCGGAGCAGCACATCATTGGAAATACAATATTTTGGGTTTGTAAAAATCTGTTGAGGCATTGTAGAAGGCCATAAGCAAAAAGGCATGGTAGCATAAACCTAGCATAGTTCCCGGCTTCTTCAGCTATTTCATGATCCTGGCCAAAGAAAAGCAGAATGGACCTTGTGTTTGCCCAAATAATTGCAAGAGGGATGCTGACAATCATGAGAATCAACATGGCTCTTTGCATGTGTATGCCTAACATTCTGTACTGCTTTGCTCCATATGCTTGGCCACAAAATGTGTCCAAGGCACTTGCCATTCCTACCTATTTGAACCAAAATCCAATCAAAGAAATGGAAAGAAAATGATATCTTTGTAATACAAACCATCTTCCATTATCCTTGACAAGATATGTTTGTAATAGACAGTTCACACTCCAAATTATTAATATTCACGTTGCTTCACATAAGTTTAATCAGTGATGATCAGTGTTAGAAATGCGGGTGATAGACCTGACTCAATCCTACAAAACCAGCTTGTAAGATAAAAGATTGTTCCTCAATTATATACATGCACCTGGCTCTATCTCTAGGCAACGTGGAATCTCTAACAATCAGCACAATTGTTTTTAACAAAATAAAGTTTGACATTCTCTGTCTATCTAGTTCTATCTTCAAGCTTCAGAAATGTAACAAAAAATCATTCATTTCTCTTCATCTAATAGCTTAAACTTTTGGGATTGTTCATTCATGACATAGTATCAAGGCCCTTATATAATTTGTGAGTATTTGAGAACTGATTTTAGTTAAAATTGATTTTGAAGTGAAGTAATTTACATTTGGATGTTTTTATTCTAAAAGAAAGCTAGCAAAACTCAATATAAATTTTTTTATCTAACATTAAAACCATCTAAAATTGTTTTTAACCAATCAATTTTGAACCCATAATTACACATGTAAACATTTACTAAAAATCAAATAGCTGATACTTCAATATAATGAGTCCAAACGTGAACTAATTTTCATCAGTTAATGATTGACAAGAAGTATTCAGAACTATACTTTGTAAACTTAATTGTGAACATTCATTCTGCTTCACCTAAGTCAATGAGAAATGACCAACTGGTTTGAATTAATGATGTTGACTTTCTCTGCCATTTCCAACCCCAATTAATGCTTCCCATGTTTTAGAGATGTACTATAAAACCATTCATTTGTTCTCACCCCCTCAGTCTACTTCTAATGAAAAATTTTCACTTTTTCCACACTTCATATATCATTGCTCATGATAGTACATTTTGAATAATTAGTTTTTGACAACAAGTAGCAAAATTTGAGTACACAATACAATCAAAAGCAACTTTACTTCGCAGCAATTGCAATACGCATACAACCAGCCAACCAACCAACTCAATCGGATAATATATACATATTTCTCTCTCTTCATATTTTATTACTGGTTGTCTAGTTGTCTGCTTATTGCAATTGTCTACCAAATATTTTTCCAAACATCAAATAAGTAGCTAGTGATCCTTCATAGCTAAACTTTCTAGAATTAACTAAGACAAAACTGAAACATTAATTGGTTTAGATATAAAGTAACTCACCAATAAGCTGAAACCTGTGACAGAGGCAAAAGAAGTGGCCATGGAAGCACCAGAGAGAGCCAACTCTCCAAGATGCCCAACAAACATGACAGATATGACAGTCAAACAATAATTTAACAGGGTCACTGAAATCAAAGGCCCTGCAAGCCATAACTGTTTCTTCACTTCTTCAACAACTTCACTCCTCTCAATTTCCCTCCAACCATTGCTTTGCTTTTCATTAACAACAATCAATCCATCTTCCACTGTGTGTGAGTGCTGAATCAGTGGAGACTGAAGAGATTCATTCTGGTTTTGGTGTTCTCTCTCCATTTCTCTTCTTTGTGACTACTTCTTACAGACCAGGTTTCTTCAATCTATATATAAACCATACGTGGTTGTGGAATTCTATATTCATTGTCAATACTTAAAAAAATGCTTCTTATTGCATTTATTAACAGTGTTCTTCTCTGCATGTATTAAAATTATAACAGGAAATATACAATTTAGTTCGTATGATTTAACTTTGTATGGTCTAAAATTTAAATATCATTATTATTTCTCCATCAATATGAATAAATTACCTTACTTATGTATATATACAATTAATTATTTCCATGTGTTTTTAAAATGAGATCTTAAATGAGCAAGATACACTTAAATAATTAGGAGCTAGATGCTATAAACTATAAGAAATGTCAAATATGCAACCCATTAGTTGACTGACTCACAAATAGTATAGATATACATAAATATTTCTAATAATTTATTATTTTTTTTCTGTCTCATTCTTTATATTTTATAAGTAATTAAACATATATTAGAGTTCCTTACCAAACATTTTTTTATCTATTTTTTATATCTTTTAAGTAGTTGATTGTGTGTCAAAGTTTGTCATTAAACATTTTTATAAAATAAATTTTAAATTTTTAAAGACTAAAGTATACCATGAAACTTGGAGGAATTAAATTATATATCTTCTCAAATTAAAATTAAAGTATATTTATTTTCAAAGTTGATTCAAGTGATTGGAATGTATTGAATAAGGTTTAATTTCAAATTTTTCTACATATCTTTTTATAATTATTATATGATATTAGTACTAGGTATTAAAAGTGTACATGGACTAAACGAGTATTGTTATGTTTTTAATATTAAAAAGTTGACGAGTCGTTGCTTTGGAAAGACGAAAACAAATCAACCACGGCACTGTGGCCAGACAATAAAGGCCAAAACATAGGTGGAAGCATGACAGTTGGAAAATTGTCATGATTAAAGAATTCTTTTTTTATAAAACTATATTGACTGTAATAGTTTTTAAAATAAAAAATTTTAACAAAATATTTTAAACTTTGACAATTTTTTTAAATATGAGTGGGAATTGTTAAATTATAAAACTTTGTGACAGAATTTCCTAAAATATTTTTTTTTAGATACAAATTATGAATTTATGAGAATTTAGAGACAGAAAGTATAATTACACCTATCGTTTCAGTATTTCAATTTTTTATTTTATTTCAAAGTAATTATATAATTTAGCCAAATTTTTATTGTTAGTCTATTTAGAAGAAAGAAAAGAAATAACTGAGAAATGGAATGCATAAAAAAAATAAAGTAAATAATAAGAGATTAAAAATAGAGTACATTTAAAAAAAACTAGGAAAAAGAAAAATAAATATATTAAGTATTTGTTTTGGTGTTGTTTTATATTGATGGATTTTAGTATGCTTAGAATAAGTTTTTATTTTTAAAATATTTTTAAAAAGATAGAAGAATAATTATGTAAAATAAAAATAAAACTTATATCTGCAAAAATTCTTAGTTTGTCTCTTTCATTTATCTCTTTTTAAATGTTTGGATTCTAATTTCCTTCTTTTGATGTTTTCGGATAGAGACTTAAATGAAAAGATTGAAAAGAAAATGACGGCAATGCATTCTTTGTATAATTAGATTTTGTCACTGGATTTATTATTACTTCTTATAAATTTTTAATTGTTAAAATTAAATCATCATTTATCATAATTTATCTAATAAAATATAAATAATGAAAATAAAATACAGGTGTAATATGGCATTAATTTGTGTAAATTAAATAATGGGACAAAAAAAGTGTGTAAAATATTTTTAAAATTATTGTTTTTAATGCATTTTTATTTTTATTTTTATTTAAATTCAAATATTTAAACATTTTATCTTCAGTCAATCTCTATAAATTAATGCCATATATGTTACATGTAATGCTCACACTTTTATTTTTCTAAAATTTTATATTTTTGTGGACGCAGATATTTTAATTGATAAAAATATAAGAAATTATTTGTTTCTCTTTTTTGTGTGGATCAAATTTAAATTTTTTAAAATTTAATAAGAATTTCATAATTTAAATTATAGAAATCCACATTTTAGAAAACTCTTAAACATGAAGATTAAAAGATTTATATTTTAGCTTTAAATTTTAGAAGTGAACATTTCTTTAAACTTATTTAAGTTTGTTAAAATAATTTTCGAAACTAAATAAATAAAAACTTGATTCAACTTTTTTTCATAAGAAATATTATACATTAATATTTGCTAACAAAAAAGTTAAATTTACGTTAAATTTCTGAATTATCTCATTTATCCTCTTGAGAAATACTTCATGTTAATGTGTCTTAAATGATCAAGGTGAGACGCCAAATAAACACATTAAACTATTTATATGGCTAATAGTTTCATCGTCCAGACACAACCATGCAATAATAATATTATTATTTATTTTATTTTATTCACAGTAGGAAAATTAGAAAAACAAAGATATGACAATTCATGTTTGCTTTGAGTACAGCAACAAGGTCTCAAGTTAACCTTTGAACTTGATAAGAAACACTAACCTTAGAGATCAATCAAACAATTCATGTTGTATTACTAGTAGACTACCAACAATAGGTTACTATACCCAAACTTGTTTAGCTTGTACTTACTAATAAGACCAATGAATCGATGATATAATACATGGCTTCTGCATTTAATTATGAAGAACTACACAGAATGTATTTGATGAACTTCACATAGTTCAACATGAAAGAATATTGGAAGTTACTCAAAGAAGCTAAAAAATTTACAACAAACGACTGAGTTATTCTTGAGACTAAGAAGCAACTTTTTTTTCCCCAAAAACTACAACTTATTCTTTCGACACTGTACATATGTCAACTTTGAAATGTCAAATATGAAACCAAAAAGATAAATAAAGTAGCCAAATGTTTTAGCTAGATAGAATTGTATTTCTAGTAGCCAAATTTCTGAGCCATTCAACTTAATAGGAAATAAAGCTGGTCGCAACAATAGGATTTAGGATTAAAATTTTCCTACGTAGAGTACACTGCATAAAAGTCACACTTTCTGGTCAACAAAGCTAACAGAACAAATATAACACAATAAAACCAAAACAATCCACTTTTCAATTCATCCCTTTCTCGGTCTTATGAATAATATTGAGCGAACCGATTCTAATTAACGATAAATGTCAAGTGAAAATATAATGATATATGTAATTGAAACATTCCAATAAATCAGTAGACTTAAACTTTATTTTTACATGATTTAATTCATTCGATTAAGCATTCGTCATTTATTTTTATTATTGAACTCTTTAACAAATGAAAAAACCAAAAACTCTAGTTCTCCTCTCGGATGGATGGAAAGGCAATGATCCTTGATGTCCCTGTATTATCTGTTCATAGATATGTGAGTCATTAGCCCACTGCCCACATAATATTAAATTAATTTTGTAGGGAGAGTGTCCATATCAGTAGCTTGTTGTGTATTGCACTATTGTGTGGGCCTGGCGCACCCTATTAATTCAGGTTCAAAGTTTTCGGCCTAATAACACTTCTATAGTATATTATGTCTTTGTCGTACTATAATGTTATTCAGTCTTTATAGGCTGATTTCATAAGCATAGTTACAACTTCTTTAACTTGTCTTTGTTTGATAGCGACTTTGCTTGTGCTAGTCCTGTTAGAAAGATCCAAGAAACTTACTACAACATAGAATTGATTTTCATTCATCAATAATTAACTTCTTTAGTTTATAGTGTTTGTCAAATTACATTCTTTCAGGCACTCACGTCATATTTGTGTACTGTTTGCATAATGTTTCTAGGATCTGTATAAATTCCCCTGAAAATTTGGCCAAGTTTCTAACTACGTGTCCTTTTATCTTAATGAAGTATCAAAATTTTAAGCACTTGCTGCATCTGCTATAAGACTATGTGTACCTATATATCAAAATATTACTCAATTCATTTTAGACTGCACTTTTGAAACATTTATGTATTAAAAATCCTCCAAATAAACATACATTTGTTTACCATACAAGTACAAACGACCTACCACATGAAAACTCCAACTATGAAGTTACATATTAAAGCGTAATCATGATCTGAAAGTATAACTATGAGATTTGTTAATTTTAATAATAAAATCCTTATACAAAATCATCCCTACAAATCAGATTAATGATTAGATGATAACATAAAATTATTTTATATGATCAATATATAGTCTTTAATCTCTTATATATTGCTGTGTCCATCTTTTCATTCCCTAATCATATATATAAGTATACTTAATATGGTAGAAATACATCTTTAGTTTAACTTCTTGTCCTATAGTTGTTGTAATTTAATATGGAGAGCTCTGATTATTTGTTGCTAACCAAGAAAAATGGACATAATTTCTGAAGGTTCATTTTAATATCTAAAGACTCTGAAGTAAAAAGTTGTTAATATCCATAGTATTCATGTATAGTCAATCTAATGTACACCTCACAGAGTATTGCTTCTATCATTGACATAACACATAACCGACATATTTGACCTTGTAATCAAATGTCAATGAATTAACTTCTCTCATTAAAATTGCACCAGCAGGGCTTTATTCCTGACTCCAACTTAGCCTTGTTCACCTTTGATTGACTCTATAACTATGTTCAAACTTTCACAACTTGTAATGCTGCTAATAAAGACCAGATATCAGTGGTTAACTGGTTGTTCAAATACTTAAAACCAGAACTGTATAGTCTCTCTCTGTCAACACATGGACATGTCATGGTATGTCTTTTGGAGTTGCACAAGTTTCTTTATTCTCTTCCTCTACCTTAAGCAAGGGGCTTGTTAATGATGGATCGATCACTTTCTTTTCATTGGTTTTTCCCCATAGGACTGAGTATAGACCAAACACAATGAGAATTGCACCAATAAGCCTACAATAAAAGTTGAAAAACTCTGTTAGGCAATTCTGTACTTCAGAAATATCTATTATAAATGTAAAAGAAAAATGTTACATGTAGAAGAATATCTACAACAATTCATACAGCACTTTTTTGTGTTTATCTACCTCCCCTCTAGAGCACAATATTTATTACATCTCATAATGTATAATGTTGGAAAGGGATAGACCTCAAAATAATTGTATAAATTGTTATAAGGTCTTGCTAACTAATATTTGATGCACAGATCATGAATAAATGTAAAAAAATATATTGGATAGCACAATTTTAGGAATCCCAATAAAAAAATTTATACTTTCAATAAAAAAAGCTTGTTCTTTTAATTCCTTAATTTGTGTGCCTTAAAGACATCTGATAGCATTTTGCCATTGTTATATGTGTATCACATCTCAATGTAAAATTGGTAGAGAAAATATTCCATTAATGATTAGAAAATTTGATGCATACCCTCCCAAGTATAACTGGTCGCCAAGAATTAAGGCTGCCATGACAGCAACTAGAATAGTTTGCACAGGCTGGAAGACAGCAACAAACACAGGACCAGCCTTTTGAATGCACCATGTTTGGAGATATATGACAACTCCAGATGCTACAACTCCCTGCAATTATCAACATACAAAAGTGAATATAATTAACTTCATAATTGTCAGTAGGACTAGATTTGTCATGTAAATCAAATTTATTAGAGTATGATATTGAGAATTGAGGTGATGAATATTACTGCATATAGGATGATAAAAAGCTCCTCTAGAGATTGTATCTTCCAATTTTCCAAGTTTTGTTCTGTGAAGGCTGCTATGATCAAGAATTGGATCAATCCAAAGAAGCATGTAAAAGAAGTGAGGGTTAGTTTTGCTGGATACTTCTTCACCACAGGAGCCTGCACCAAATTTTTACTTTAACATTCAGGTCATAAAATTGGTGACAATGTACAAGTAAAACTTCACAGGCATATATGTCTGATCACAAACACTGCCAAATATACTCTAGGTATAGGTATAATTGGCCCATTTGTTAAAAAAATCTCTTCAAACCATGTGAAATTTGATTTTTAATTGGATGACTATATAAAAGTGCAGAACTTTTAAACTCTAAGCATTTGTTTATCTTTCAAGTATACAATTTCAATTCATACAAGCCCCTTATGTCATGGTTATAGACAAGACCTGAAAAACTATCCAGCCAGCCCATGATAGACAATGTCCAAGCAAGTATATGCAACCCAAAGTCCAATTTTGTGCTTTTGTTGAAGACTGATCTATTTCTGAAGTGTCTCCTTGCATTTGGTCCATCTTCCAATGAAGAAGAGGAGGACCTTTGTAAAGAGTAATTATTGTTGCACCCCCAACACTGGCAATGGTTCCAAGAACTTTTGCCAATCCATCTCTCCTTGTGATGTTCACTTCCTCAAGCCTGGTACAGAATAATCAAACAAGCTCATCAAGTTGAAACAAGATTATAACATAAAATGACAAAGAACATTGAGTTAAACACCATTTTAAAACTTAAAAGTGGTCTTGAAAAATGAAAATTAGTAAAATAATATCTAAAAAGTTTGATATATCTAGTCATTTAATCCCCTCAAATATATCTATTATTATTTTATCATCCAAATCTAATAATTTAATGTCATTTTGATCCCAACTTTATTTCCCAGTCATATGTAATACACAAAACCAGCCAACTCACTTATAGAAATGTACATATACATGTAACACTAGTTATCTACCAAATATTTTTCTTTTGATCCATCAAAAATAACAATAAATAGTTAAAATCAGAAACTGCAATCGCAACTACTATAGGTATCTTTTAAACATTAAATTTGTCTCCTCTCACCCTTTCAAGAACACAAAAAGTAGTTCACTTAAAGAACATTATTACAAGAATATGCAACGCAATTACCTTACAGACAAGGCCAAGACGAAAGTGATTGCAGGAACTGAGTTTTGCAATGCAGAAGCAAAAGTTGGAGAAGCATAGTATAATCCCAACAAGTAAAATCCTTGGTTTGCAGTGATCCTACATACATTCCCAATGAAAATGTTAGAACTCATAGGAAGGAAATATGAGTATGGATTATGGAAACCTGCAAGTTATATACTTTCTTACCCCAGTAATGCTAGTAGGAAGAATTGAACCAGCAGAGATACACTAAGGGGTGGTCTTTGATTCCTGTGATCATAAAGATATTGGACATTGCTCCATGTTAAAATTATGAGTAAATACTATATAGTATATGCACGTCAATGTAAAAGTGACATCTGACATGATTCTTGATTGGTCTTTTGTATAATTTTTTTTTATAATAAAAGTGCATAACAGTTAAATCAAAATGTATATGGTTCTAAGGAAAATGAATTCAAAGGAGATAACAGAAAGATTTTGATGGAAAAGGTGAAAAGTGAAAACAAGCTTAATGTGGAAACTCACTTCTCTAGGAAATAAGCAAATGGACTCAACAAAAGTAATGCAACCAAATTTCGATAAACAGGATAAACGACTTGGCTGACACCAATATTTAGTGCAAGTCTAGATACAATGTGAAATCCTGCAAAGCAGAATTGCAGGGTAAGTAATGGCACAAGAAGCTTCACTTTCTCTGTCACAACACTAGCCATTCTTCTATAACTTGGTTTTTTGAGAGGCTATAGGAGTGAAGGGTGCTTATATAGAGAGAAAAATGTTGAAAGAATATTAAATTATACAGCTCTTATTACTATTAACATCAGTGGTTAGTTAGGTTGTTTGATGTATTGCAATACCTGCTACTAAGATATGTAACGTTTAACATATTATGCAATACAAAATCTTTGATATAATAAAATCTATTTTGGTCATTGACTTTGAATTGAATAATTTAGGGAGACAGAGTCAAGGTGCATCACGTTACTAGGGTAGCTAGAGAATAACCAACCTCTATCATTTGTATGAACATGTTCCCTCCTTCCCCTTTTCATACCATGTTTATTAGACTGTTGTCTCAACTCTATCTTTGTGGAGATCATTGCAGATTTTTTTAAAATAATCATTTTCATTATTAACTTTGTAAAACACTGATAGATACAAAAAATATGGCATTATCATACAAATTGAAAGACTAAATTAGTAGTTTACTCTTTTTTTTAAGTTAATCTATTTAACAACTTTACTTCGCAATCAATTGTAATATGCAATTAATCAGTCAACTCACTCACAGAACATGTGTCTATTTCTCTCTCTTCACAATTTATAACTAATTATCTGATTATCTGCTTAATACAGGTGTTTACCAGATATTTTTCCTCTGATCAATTAGTAAATACAGTTGTTTCTCAACTTAAGTTGGTCCCTGTTCAAGAAAATTGTACATTTTAGTCCTACATAGTTTCTTTTTAAGTCATTTTACCTTGTTAGAAATTGTTCTATGATGTTAGCTACGAAACTAAAAATATAACTTCTATGGATGTGTAAAAACTAAACTTATATTTTACTCGTTCTGGGACTAAAACTTAACCTAAAAGTATCGATAGGTCCAAAGGAATAGTTTAAATTTTTTGTCTTATTGCAATAAATTTAATCCAACAGGGATTTGAATATGTTTTGACATAAAATTTGAAGTCACATCACCCATGATAACGATGATGATTGGCTGCTCCAGACTCAATGATTCTTTTGGATGTATTTAAATGAGAGGAAGAATAAGAATATGAAAAAAAGATGCATGTGCTACTGTTCATAACTAGGCATATTTTATGGTTAAGCTTTCTATATTGCCCTGAAAAATGGCATAAATTGCAAGTGGGATTTTTTCTTTTGGTCTTCTTCATTGCAGAAACAATTTTTTTTTCCATGAATTGAAGTTTTTATTAAGTTATAATTAGATGTAATACTGTTTTCTATGTTCATTTTTGACAAAAATATCTTAGTCTTGAGATAATTCAATGTTGTGAGACATGAAAGAAAATGAGTGTGTTCAATTCTTTAAAGGTACTCCACCCTTTCTTTGAGACATTTTTAGTGAGATTTCTCAGAATTCTTCAGTGGTAGGTACTCCCTTGAATAAAAAATAATATCTTAATCATGGCATCAACTAGATGATGGGAAGGAACATTATTGACTCAATGTACTTATTCATGAACCTAAGTAGATTGCTTCATACAAATGAGAAGCAAAAAAGAAAAATAAATTACAACAAACATGTAATTGTAGAAGTGTGAGAATATTCGGGATTAAGAGGCTGCTTGTGGATGGTACATTATGTATCTGCTGCACCACAACAAGATTTGTTTAATAAAATTATAAAAACACTAATTAATGTGTGGTTCGTTGGTAGCAGAGTTCATTATTTGTTTTGATCGCTTGGTTTAATATATTATTGCATTATGCCAAATGATTGCTACATCTATCTTATCTCTGCCAAATACTAATAATCCTTTGAAACCAATTCACCGTCCATGAGCCTTGTCCTACTGTATTTTAGAGTCCATATTTTTCGTCTTGCTGCATTAATAACCCCTTCAATATGCAGCAAAGATGTCACCAGAAAAATATTTGATAGATAATTTTAATACACATATATAATGAAAAAAGAGAAATATTTAGAATTAACTGTGAAATAAAAATATTTCTACCCCTATGCACCACAGTGATTAGAAGATTAGATAGCTAAGCGGTTCTATTAAATTTAACATTTTCCACTCAAATTAGAAACTACTTGTCTCAATTACTTGAACCTTTTGTGAATTTGTCAGTTTTAATTAGTCAGATAACTATCAGAAATTTTTTTTAACTGGTATCAATTTTCAATTAACAAAGCCAAATATGACATTCTGTCTAAATAACATTGGATTTGGACATAAACAAATCTATTTTAAAAATTCAAAATTAGATGTTTTCCAAGAATATTAAAATTTATAAACTAAGGCAAAAAGGATATCAGAGCTACTGGTGCAATGAACTAAATTCTCATAAATAAACTGTCATAAATTAATAGACCTTAAATTAATAAAATTATATCAGTAAATTTATCAATTTAATCCTTAATTTAAAAAAATCAATACGTGAACAATTATATAGGATAATTTTTAATACTTTAGAAATTATGTATATGATTTCTTATACTCCGGGGACTACTCAGAAAAAGTAGTGTTAGTTTAGTGGCCCTGTCTATGGTATTAGAGTTCAAAGTTAGAAGCTTTAAAAAACAAATTGACCTCCACTACACTTAAACCATGTATTACAATGATAATAATCAATTCCAGAATAATAAAAAACTAGTTGGTATGGCATTTAGTCACACCACTTGTTTGCAGTGAGAAGTAATTCACATTCACATATGATACATTGCTTTTGAAAGCAGCATCTCAAACCAAATCATATTTCTATTGATACCACAGCTGGAATTACACACAGATGATGGAGCCTCCAGGATTAATTGTGCTTGAATACAATGACAATGGCAGTGCAGTTATCTTTACAGCGACGCTCCCGGACAGCTTCCTTTACAAGACGGCGGCTCACGGTGGTAACAGGTAGCCCCTCCTACAAAGGTTCAGTTCAATTGGTTCTCATGTATGACAGCATCCTCAGTAAATGAAGAAAATATAAGAAATGAAAAGAAATTATAGACAATAAAGAACTTGGTAAGCATATTTCTGTGTTTTAGCAAATAGGAAGCCCATAGGATGTCACTAATTTTGAACCCTTCATAATAGAATGGAAAATTAAGATATTGCAGGGATACATGTGTGAGATGTTAAACAAAAACACCTTTTTAGTGACAATAAATCAATGCATTTATATGGAACAAAAAATGTATTACATGAACAATAAAGCAATGCATTTAAATGAAACAATAAATCACCAAAGGTTAAATGTTGTTAGAGATCCTTTCTTTTGTTCAGATTTCATTCAGCAATAAGATATTCTTTTCTTCTTTTTCTTTCTAACTCTAATTCTTCATTTTTGGTTTCATAACAATTGTATACTAATTTAAGTTGCAAGATAGGAAAGAATAGAATGAGCTCTTACATTCAACAACTTCTGAACAAAATCAACAGCATCACTGGGACCAAATACCTGACACATATCCAAAACACCATGCTCAACGCAGAAAAGTAAATTCAAACCAGCTAAATGAGTAAAGGAATGTCTATGGATACAGAGAGATATACCCCCCACAAACCATCACAGCCAAGAATGATGAAATGCTCTCTATCAGTAACATCGAAAGAATAGATATCTGGGGTTGCAACAACACCCACCTGCAAGCAGAATTACTCCTCAAGATCACAAAATTTTTAGGCCCATAAATGCTCTTTTTCAGGTCCACTTAATGCTATAAAGAAAATATATTTTGGTAACTAAAAAAATAACGAGTAGCCTTTTCACAGAATGAGAGGCAAGCCTTTTTGAACTGACGATCTCCAAAAGCCCTAGAAACTTCTAGACGCCCTTGTAATCGTCCATCTGGGCTCACAAAGCCACCTGACTGTAAGTAGAAAATATAATGTTAGAAATGAATCAAATATCTGTGAATGAATCACAAAGAAACGTGATTATCTTCCATAAATAATCTCAACCAAACATGCACTCAATCTGTTGGCAACAATTACAAAAGGTGATGGTTCACAGAACTAATCACAATGCAAGTGCTTAACTTAATCTTAAAAATTTCTATTTTGCTCAATAATGAGTAAAAAAGTATGTTATAGAGAAAAGAGTGAAGTTGGAAGCTCTATATGGCAGAGGGAGTCAGAGGTCTTATTTGTTAAATGATGCCTCAAGTATTATCAAATAATTCTGGTGATCTTATCAATCATCAGACATTTCACACCTTCTGAATGCGTGCACGCTCCAGTGGGAAGATAGGTTTGTGTTCTCTAGTCAAAACAATGGCCTTCAGTGCCTGGACACCACCTGAGTGATTCTGGGATCCATCAGTTGACCGAGCTAATACCGCTTTGGCATCTCCTAAATTTGCAACAAAAACCTAAGAAATATTCATCAAACAGAAAAGGCCAAAACAAGTTATCAATGACTTGAAAGAAGACTGAAACAAACCAAGAGCTGAATTCATCAAAAGAATAAAATATTCAGTATAGGGAACAGCACATTGATTTTCACAATTTTGTTGCTAGATTGCTCAACAAAATACCCATAACTATAATATGATGATTAACTGCAGTTAAGATATGGCCTAAAGAAGACAAACTTTAGAAGAATCAGAAAACAGTGGCACAGACAATAAACTACTAGTATGGTAAATGGATATTAAATAACAGAACTTACTTTTTGTCCCAAAACCCACACACATACAGCTGTAGCACCATCCTGCCATCCCCCTGGAAACAGTAATTAAGCCTCAGCAAGATATAAATAACATCAAAATATCTCAAACGATTATTAGTACAAGAATTGAGAGCTTTAATGCTAAAATCAGAACAAAGACATGTGAAAATGACCTTTAGCATTATTGTGGTGCATTGTTGCCAGAGCACAAAAAAGGAAGTTTGATGGACTTCAAACCGGTAAACTTTGAAATGGAAATAAAAAGTTGATTTATCCACTAATATAAACAAAGTCTACACTAGATTTAGCATTTGTATAACAACTTATCAGCAAATTTAAAGTATAGAAACTGTACCTTCAGCACTCTCTTGAAGAAGAGACTCGTCAGTTTTAATGAAACCTAAATCAGAATGAAAATATCAAATGAAAACTTATTACAACAAGAAAAAAAATAGAATAGAAAATTCCATGAAGATCCCACATGGCAACTTACAAAAATAAGGAAGCAAAAGGGAAATTGTAAACTGAATGCTTACCATTTAGAATAGACCGTTTAGCTGTCTTTGTATCCAACTGAAATACACATAGAAAAGAAAAAATAAGGAATATATATAAAACAGTAAACATGATGGATAAAAGTCAATCATAAAGAAAATTGTTAAAACTTTTAAACAAACATCTCCAGAGAAGGACATAAGAATTCATTTCAACATTCAAATTTTCAAATGATCAAGTCATCATTTGCTTGTCATCTGTAAATCGAGTTAAATTTCCCTTGATAGTTTAATTGAGACTCATCGCATCAACTCAACTGTAGGATCTTAAGATTAATTTGCCTAACAGACAAAATTCAGAATCTATATCCTACAGACTCATTTCTTCTGAAGGAAAAGACTAGTTCTCAATCATAGTTATCACTAACACGCTATGGCAGTGCAGCAACATGAAGCAGCCATGGCCACTACAAAGTTTTGGATAGTGGTGCATTTAGTAGCAGTAGAGTGAGGTTTTTTTAAAAAAAAAGAAAAAAAAAAAAAAAAACTTTTGCCCTCAAAACAGCATCTTTGGAGGTGCTAGGGGCGAAGTTGAGATTTCCCTCCCCTTTTTAGAATTTAAAAATCCCTAATTGGATGTTTTCCAAGCTTTTATCTACTGTGTGATAACTATGTTCTCATACTCAATCATATAACATTTGTGTCTTATTTCTTGGTGCCTCAACCAACCAAGAGATAAGTACATCTGTGCTTCAGAACCATACAACTGGGTTAAGAATGGCCACACAGCTATCTTAACTGCTTTTTAAATATAAACTAACAGGTAAACAGAGAACAACCAAAACCAAGCAATAGATTTCGGTTTGCCACAAGCCTAAAGAGACTAATTGATCAAGTGTACACAAAATTAGACCAAGTAAACACACCAACTCACGTGGTAATCCGGCTGAAAGAACATTTCGATGCAACTGCTTTTGAGCATATTCTGCTGCTAACCGGCCTCCATGTCCATCATAAATTGCAAAATGTGCACATCTGACAATCAAGCAGCCAGAGTTAACAAGAAATAAAGTACATAGTAAGCCTGGAAGCACACAGCACCACTAGAAGAATAGCAATCCTTGCATGATCATGACCCCACCATAGTGCACAACAAGTGAAAAACTCAAGACAACATTGAAAATAAATAACTTCATGGTCATGTACACCACCATAGTGCACAAACGAGTGAAAAATTTAAGACAACATAAAAGATAAATAACTTCATGGTCATGTTCGCCACCATAGTGCACAACAAGTGAAAAACTCAAGACAACATTAAAAATAAACAACTTCATGGTCATGTACACCACCATAGAGCACATCAAGTGAAAAATTCAAGACAACATTAAAAATAAATAACTTCATGGTCATGTACATATATATATTGCATGTCCTTGTCAAAATTCACTTGGTTATTCATGATCATAACTTGGCCCTCTGTTTTCCTTCTAAAGGAAATCCCTAACTTTTGAAGTATAAAAATAAAAAATATTCACAAAAAATGCATACACACTAGTGAGTTAACAAAATATAACAATAAACAATAGAAACCAAATAGTTTATAAATTTAAAAAAAAAAAAAAAAAAAAAAAAAAAAAAAAAAAAAACCTCAAATTTCCTGGAAAATCTAAACTTGCATCGAGAAGCATGACGAATGCATCTTCCATGGTATGCCTCAACCCTTTATCCTCTGCAGCATCAGCTTCAATAAGGAAAGATGGTTCCTTTGCGCCATTATCATTGGAACCCGTATTACAAGATTCAATTTTTAGCTTCTTGGAGGCCACAGAGTCATCCTTGCTAACTGAATCAACCGCTTCGCGCTTTTGGGTCTCTGTGCTTTCACTCATTTTCATCCCTTATTTTGCAAGGACAAGTGTGGAAGTGCTTCAAACCCTAGAAATTGAATCACTCATGTCTTCCTCTTTAGCCTTTAATATCTCTTCTCTTAATTCACAACAAAAATTGGCTTCAGACCTTAATTGAGTTTTTTAATTTGTTATGTAATTGTTAGTTTTTTATCAAAATTAATTAATTATTTTAAATTAACTTTTAAACAAACTCACCCAAAGTCTTGAAAAAAAAAAATAGTTACAATCAATTAAAACCAATAGTATAAAATTAGCATATTTTTTTTGGAATTTTTTAATTAAATCCTTTAACTATAAAAATTAGTATTTCTAATTTTATAATTAGATCTCCAAAAATAAAATTTGTCATTGGGTCTTAATTTTTTCAATTTTTTCAATTCTGAAGGCGACCCTGCCATTTCCCATTCTTTCTCTGGGGATGATTGTTTACTTTTTACTAAAGCCAGAGTCTTCTCAAAAAAGGCTTGTAAAAGAGGTGGTAGATTCTTTTTCTCATGCTTCTAAGGTTGAAAAATTAATATTCAGAAATCTAGATTCATGTCATCTAGAAATGTTACTAATGTGAAAGTTGATAGTTATGCGTTTATTTCCCACTTCCAGCATACTCATCAAATTCGAGTTATCTTGGGTTTCCTATAACGTGGGAGAGTGAAAATTTCTCACTTTGATTATATCATTGAGAAAATTAATTCCAAAAGATGAATTTAATAAACAGAGCCAAGAGAGAATTATTATTGGGATATAATTAAAATTTCATGTTAAAAAAAAATTATTGAAAAAATTTGTCATATATAATATTAGTTTGATAACGATTAATCTAATATTTATAAATAATACTAAAATATATTTTAATATCATATTAAAATGTAAATTATAAGTTTAATTCAATCTTATAAAATCAACTTATTTTATATATATATATATATGATTTCCAACCTTAACTTTAGCTCAATTTGTTCTTATCTCCGTGTCCATTTACAATATGCAAAATCTTTGGGAACTTGAAGGTATGTGATAAAATAGACTCCATTATTTGATGCTTTATTTTGGGGTGGTAATAATAGTTATCGGGTGAAATGAAGTACTATTTCTCTTCAAAAAGAAGTGGAGGACTTGGCATCCGTGCAACTAGAGATATTAATATCTCTTTAGTGGGAAAATATACTTGTGACATTATGCATGAAAATCAGGAGTCACGGGTGAAGATGTTGAATCTTAAATATTTAACATGAGACCTCTGATGTGCATGCTATACATGGAATTCTATTATGTTTCTTTTGATAGTTCTTGTAACAGATGCAATTATAATAGGAAGACAATAACTCATCTACTCCACGCTTGCAATTTATGCAATCCAATGTGGAAGCAGCACTGCTTAGATGCTTATGAATTTGAAGAGATCCATGAAATTTTGTTTGTTATTGCATAGTGGATTTTGTACAAGGTAAGAAATACTGTCACTTTTAACTATGAGGTTTGAGAAGTTTGATACAGATTTATGGCTTGAATGCAGACTTTGCAAAAGCCTTACATCATAATTTACATCCAAAGGCACCTTGCTTCAATGGTTGGGAGATATAAAATGAGTCCATTTATCAAAATAAACACTGATAGATGTTTTAAGCAATTCTAGGAGCTCAAACTTTAAAGATATACTAAGAGATCATATTGGTAATTAGATTTATACTCATGGCTTTATTACTATTCTTAAAAGCTGAATTTTTTAAATATATTATGGTCTTACCAAAGTTTGGAGTGATGACTTCAAATTTATTATTGGTCAATCAGATTTCAAAATTACTGTTGATTTGATCTAGGAGGGTTGAAATATTTTTACATTAAGATTTTGGTTTTTTTTTGTTGAAATGTCTTTACACCTTAGTTATTTACCATGTTATTTGTTGATAAATTATGTTATGGTAAACTTTTCAAGTTTTTCTTTCTTTTTTCTTTTTAATCCTAATTGTACAGGAAAACGGAAAAATTGATGACGTGTATGTAGAGGTGATTAGCTGAAGTCGAAGTCACATGTTGAGGTTCTGTATTGACAACCTCAGAAAGGGATGTGACATGTGCGGATTCTTGAGTTACACGCTCAACTACTAAAAAGGTTTTGAGGGAAGGACTCCATGCATGAGTTCCACGTGTAACAAAGAGGGCATACTCCTTCAACTGCTTCAACGTCATCTATGACTAACTGACACCTAAGGACAGATAATCAATTATGACTCACACAAATATGGTATAAATATAGATCTTATCAGAAAAAAGTATGATTTTTTGGGGGTAGACTCATTAGTTCATATACACAGAAAAGATAATATAACACATACTAACGTTAGCATCGGAGTGCCTTTTGCAAGTACCTGACCTCGGTCCACTCTCTGCAGACATGAAAAATATCGTTCTCGAAGCTTAGGTCAAGTTATTGTCACTAACTGTTACATTTTGGCGAGAACACTAGTATATAAAAAAATAGTTTAATTGTTTATTCATGTTGTCGAATTCTATAATAATAAATAAAGTTGATGTAGCTAAAATAAGTACATATTTATGCACCAACTTAGATGGGAATGGTGTAGTTATAATAGCTACATTTTTAGGTATTAATTGTTGCTAACTAAATTTTTCTACGAAGCTCTTTAAAAATTTTACACTATTCTAAAATATCATACATAATTCTTCAATATTTTACCGGATTCAAGAATAATCCACAAAGAAAATTAAAATAATGACATAATACAATTTCTACGACGATAAATAATTTTATTAATGATAGACACTAGTGAACTACTTATTTTACACTTTCAAGATATTGTCTTTTTAAATGGTTATTTGCTAGTGTATGACTTGTTTTACACTTTTTACAACAAATAGCTCCTGTCTCAACATTTTGTGAAGATTCAAAACAAAAAAAAATGTTGATGTCCAATTTGGTGCTCAACAAAATAGCAATTGGCCAAATGCTAGGTCATTCTAAACTCTTTGATTTTGAGCGATTTCTTGATCCTATTGTTTTTGCTTTTGATTAATACCCACTAAGAAATTGATCCTACTGTTATAATTCAACATATGTTTCTCTCTCTATATATCAACTAAGAACTGAACCTTCATCATAGATTTAAAAAATAAAGTTATTTGTGAATCATATCACACTGTATTAATGTAATTATATAATATTTGAAACACATGATTCTTCCCATGAGGTTTCTGTGATCCCTTGTTATAATATACCTTCCAATCTAAGTATAAACAAATTTAAGTAATTTGTAAATTGCTTGAGAAAATTAGTTTAGATTGTCATTTTTATTAATTTCAATTAAAAATATTGATTGAAACTTACATTGAAAATAAAAAATAGGTCATAGACAATATAATACATGTAAACACTCAAAAATTGGATTCTTCCTTTTTGGAGTCCTATTTCCAATGAAAAAATAAATAAAATTGTGCATAGAATTGTTGGCAGGTATAAAGAGAAATTCATTTATTATTCATTTTTAAAACTAAATAATTTCACTTCACTCCACAGTGTTCTTTGTTCACTCAACACAGAAACCCTAATTGCCCTCCACACTTTTCCATGGCCACTGCATAGTTCAATTTTCCCATTCCGAGATGTCACTCCACGGTCGTGATGCGGCGTTGAGCGGTGGCGGAAACGGCACCTTGTCTGCAACCTCGATGGCGTCAAACTTGAGGCTGCGGCTGAACCCTAACAAGGACCACAAGCCTGATAGGTACGAGGACCTAGAATTGGATTTCAGCCCTAACATTTTCAGCTCACTGGAGAGGTACCTCCCTCCGACTATGCTCAATGTGTCTCGTGATGATAAGGCCAAATTCATGGGCGATATTCTCCTGAAGTATTTGCCTGTAGGAGAACGAAACAGGGTGTGTTCTTGAACTTTGACCTAATTTGTTGCTTCATTGTTAGTGTGTTTGATTTGTTTTTTCTTTGTAAATAAATATTTGTTTGCTTGGAATATGAAAGAAAAATTAAGTTTTGAGGATAGGAGGTTTTGAGTTTTTAGGTTTTGGGTGAACTGTGTAACTTGTATGGCAAGTTAACATATTTGCATGATGAAAGGGAATCAATGGATGTTGTTAGTCTAAGTTGAGAGTAGGGTGTGTTTAGGTTTAGTGGAAGAGGTTAGTCTTTGGCTACATGGTAAACTATGGTTTGAAACTCCACTAGTAGTGTGTTTGCTTTGGCATGGAGTTCCAATCAGTGCCAAGTGCCAATCCTCTGTGAGAAAGCTTTTATGTTGAACCTTGCATTGGAATTCGGCATTTATGTGGAAAGAAAAGTTTGTTCAAAATCACTGTCATTATGTTTCGGTTTTTTTATTATTTTATAACACGGTTATATGATAGTTGCTATATTATTTTGGCAGGCCCAGAAGCAGAGAGAATACAGACAGAAGATAATTGCAAATTATCAGGTATGTAACGACTGAATATTAAATTGTTTGACCGTTTATTTGGGCTGCTTTTTTGGCTTGGAATTAATGAGAGAACAAGTGTGTCATAAATTAAATTCTTAAATAAAAACGCATATAGACCATAGTAATCAATAGTGGATAGTAGCGCAGAGACGGTCTAGTAATCAATAGTGGATAGTAGCGCAGAGACTTACTCTTAAAAACGCCGTAGTGGGAATGAGATGACTGCGACTCTGATGCATGAACAAATATATGTAGTTAGGCTGAGACCATTGTAGTTGCAAAATAAAAAGAACAAATCTGCTTCCTTTGTTTCACCCTCTATTCTGCCACTCAATGTGTTTAAATTTGATATTGTTATTTTTTATTTACATCTATGCAGTATAAATTATGTGTATTGAATTTATGATCCTTGCTATGGCAGAGTCCCTGCTATCCACAATGATGTTTTTGAGGACAACTGCTCTGTGCTGCCATCTGAACTAAACTGAAAATTTTAATCTTCTATTTTTTATCTACTCATAATGAAATTAACATTTATCTTTCACTCACTGAATATGCTTGCCAATGATATGATATACATTCTTTTCAACGCAAGGATTTCTATACAGAAAATGTAAGCATGTGAATGTTCTAATGGATTCTTGTCACTTTCCATGTTTACCACTACATTAATGGAAAAAAGGTTGGAGCCTGCAATTGAACAAACTCTGGATGTGGTTGATTATTACCTTTTGAGACTCATTTAAATTTGCAAAAATAAATATAATGGTAACTAAATCTCTCCCACATCTGCTGTTGAAAAGTTGCTCAACATCTATTCAAAGGAAAATAATGAGAAATATTCTGTAGGATTTTGTGTTTGCATTTCAGATGTGAAGTATGATAACACTCTTTCCCCTGTGTCTTCTCCCTCCTTTCTTAAATTATTTTTAGCAAAACTTACATTTTTAACACAACCTTGCAGCCTCTACATCGAGAGTTGTACTCTGTGAATCTATCTACATTTTTTGTCCCTGCTTTTCTGAAAGCAATTAATGAGAATACAGAGCAAAGCTTCAGAAATATCTTATCTGAGCCCACCCCAGGCGTTTTTGTTTTTGACATATTTCAGCCCCACTTTTGTGAGTTATTGCTATCTGAGGTACTTTATCTTATAAGCGGTATCTCATCTTTTAAATTATAAGTTGTAAACAACAGACATCTATGTGTATTCTTATGTTTTGTGTATGTTAAACTTTATTTGTGGCCGCCCTAGATTGAAAATTTTGAGAAGTGGGTGACTGAAACAAAATTTCGAATCATGCGTCCCAATACAATGAATAAATATGGTGCTGTACTTGATGACTTTGGACTTGAAACAATGCTTGACAAGCTCATGGAAGGTTTTATTCGCCCTTTATCTAAAGGTAAATGAAGACTGCATTATAATATCGTGGGGATTTGACTGAATGCATTTATTCTTTTTTTGTTCTCATAAGACATATTAAGTCACTTAATTGTTTGTTATACAGTCTTCTTTGCAGATGTTGGTGGGTCAACCCTGGACTCTCATCATGGTTTTGTTGTAGAATATGGTAAAGATAGAGATGTTGACTTGGGTATGACTTCTGCTTGATGAGTGTTTGTTTTATCATTCAATAGGTCGCGTGCATAATATTTAAAAAGTGAACCTACATCATGGTATTATTGTAAGTTATAAGTATGGAGCATGATGGTTAATAAAATTTATACAACTTCAATCTTCTTTGGAAGTTTCAAATTCAATCTAAGCTTGCACTGAGACAATAAATGCTTTATTATTGGTAGCAAATATTTTGATGGTGCTGGGTTCATTAGATATGCTGGTTAATACAGCTGCATTTCCAATGTTAATATGTCTGATATTTTACAATTAAGAGTCTTGCATCTGTAGGTTTCCATGTGGATGACTCAGAAGTAACCTTAAATGTTTGCTTGGGTAAGCAATTTTCTGGAGGGGAATTGTTCTTTCGGGGCATACGATGTGAGAAACATGTAAATACTGGAAGTCATTCAGAGGTAAGTCTATGGTAATTGAGTAATGTAGATTATATTGGTGTTAGGAAGATTTAATGTTTGATATTTTTCTTTTTATCGCTATAAATGTATGTTGGTCTTCTGTCTCTACGAATCAGCAAGAAGCATTGACACCTTCTGCACTTGAACTAGCAAGTTGCCCTCACCATGGTGCTTTAGGTGTTACTTTTTGGCACCTTTTACTCTACTGGCTATATATCTATTCTAAAAAATGTATGCTCAATACTAATATGTTTGTTGGCCTAGAATAGATATAGTCATATGTGGTGTGTGTGAGAGGAAAACAAAAGCTCATTTAAATTTTTTTGGGAGATATATATTGATCCTGAATTCCTTGTGAATTAAAAAGAATGCTTTTCATGTGTGTTATACAGGTTAGACTGAGAAGTGGTGTATCTGTATTTATTTCTGTTTTCCATTGTAGCTTTAGCAGTATATATTTGTTTTTAATAGGAAAAATAAATCCAAATGATTGTGTATTTTGGGTTCATATTCTTTTCTAATGAAGTTAGTTAGTGTTGTCTGTTTACTATTGTATTGGAATTTATGGACTATTGCTTGCTATTTCTCTTAGGTGGTTGTACACTTATTTTATGGAGTCCATTATTTGAAAGCAGGAGATCTTTGATTATGCCCATGTCCCGGGACGAGCTGTGCTTCATCGTGGTCGTCATCGTCATGGTGCTAGAGCTACAACATCCGGTCATCGAGTCAATCTACTTCTGTGGTGTAGAAGGTGATTTCACTTGTTGCTTGTTTTCTCTGCTACTTCGGTTTATCTAATGAGTTTTTGAGTTGTTTGCTCCATATAAAATTGTTCTTTCAGAAATCAGACCCACCCTTGTTACTATTCTCTGTTCATTTTTTATCCTCAGTAAATTTGTATTGTGTCACTGTAGTTCTGTCTATAAAGAGATGAAACAGTATCAAAAGGATTTTTCCAGCTGGTGTGGTGAGTGCAGTCGTGAGAAAAAGGAAAGGAAGCGCTCCACCATTGCTGCTACCAGATTGGTATGTCTTCATGTAATCTGAATGTTTCATGCAGGTGCATTATGTTCTGGGTTGATTTTACATGTTTTATGTTTTAACTGTGCAAAAGTAGTGTTGAAATATAGGAGTATGAAGGAAAATTTGAATAAGAATTCTTATTCATAAGGTAAGGTTGAAATCGTGATGTTTTTGTACATTGGGGCTTAACCAGATATTGAAGTTTAGTTCTCAAGGAATCAAGAAAATTGGACCTTACTAATTTACATGGTGAGAAGGCAATATAGTATATATGAAGTGTGAATTGGTAAAGCTAGAGTCAGATGTGACATTTGCAAGCATGATCTTTGTTATCATGTTGCTGTTACAGTACACCAACTGGTACAGCTTATTTGGATTTTGTTTAATTGGATTATATTTGAAATGTACCATGTTACCCAAGAATAAGTGATTCTAAGGGTTAATTAGCATTACTTCAACCTTTTATGTTATTTCCCATTCTCATAATAGAAGTTTTACTGACCTTAAGTTTGTTCTTGTACAATATACTTTAAGAGTTCATAGCTGAGGTCCAGAATATAACTGATTTTATGGTATTACAGGAATTCTTCAGGAGGGAAGGTGAATCTACTGCATAATCTGTTTGGTTCAGTGGATTATTGTAAAATAATGTTACCTGCAATTATCATTTTTCAATACAAGTAACCAGTGATTCCTGATCCAGTTGTTTTGTTTGTACAAGTTATATCTGCTGTATTGGGATAGATTTCTTTAAATAAGCTTGGACTTACCCTTAAAAACTCTATCGATTATTAGATGCCTATTTATTTATTTGAAGGGAGAGACTAGGCTGGTTTAATGCTCATAGACCTTGCATAAAACCGTAGTATCATGTCTAGGAATGTAGATTTTAGAGTGTAATTAAAGTCTGAGGTTCATTCACTACTTTAACACCTAGTTTCCCTTCCAATATTTAACTACTGCATTTTCTGTTTTACTTTTTTTTTTTTTTTTTTTTTTTTTTTTTTTTTTTTTTTATGTGAAAGGGGGAGCCATGGATAAGTGATGAGTTTGTTCTGATCATTTAACCTGTTTGTTGGCTTTAAAAAAGGTCATTTGTTTTTTTACAGACATTAGAAGTTATTTTTGGTTCAGTTATAATTATGAAATGGCACATCTTATTTAAAAAATATAGTTATATTGCACTTCAAAGAACTACTTAAAAGTGTTTTTTCAGAATGCTTATAAATTATAAATATGATTGAATTTAAATTTTTTCTATTGAAAGTTTAAATAAAATTTTAATTTTTTTAAAAATAAATTTTCTTTTTAAAAAAGTTGAGACAATTATTGGGTTCTTCAGGCATTATAGTTCAATCCATGATTTCTATCTGTGATCAAAAGTTTTAAAAGATTTGGTCCTGTTATTTTACTATTGTTGAAAACCATTCTGTTCTTAAAAGAAAAATAATTTGTCAAAGGAATACCTCATTTTCAGGTTCTTAAATCATTAAAAAAATTCAACATATTTAATGTGTTTTTGGTTCTGTATTTTTCCATTATTTATATTGTTTCTTGTCTGATCCCATTTTCTTCAATTAAGCTTCCTAAAAAATAATTTTTAAAAGCTAATTACAATATTTTTGAAAACTTTAAAATCAAAAGTACAATTTCAAACATCCAAATCCTGTTAAGTTTGTAGGTTTTGTTAGTTACATGTATATCTCTACATGTAATTCTAAAAAAATTTATATCTATTTTCTGTTAATTATACTACTTGTTAAGAATTATTAAGTATCCATTTACTAAATAAATATATTAACATATCAACTTTTGTTGACATCTACTGTCGGTTCATTACTTATTTCCTGTCTTCTTCCTTTCACTTGTCAACCATTTCCATATTTTATTCTTCCCATGTGCCATGTTTCTTTATTTTAAATCTATTCCAATATTTTATTTTCCTTCACATATGGTATAGTATAAATGTTTTTTAACACCGACATTCATAACAACTCTAGCTCAATATTTATTATTATTTCCTCCATTTAATATAGCTTGGTATAAAGTCCAATCACGTGGATGTAAAAAAAAGAATAATTTTATGAATCATTATTGTTCATAGTTCATATAACCTAACTAAAATCTCATGCTGAGGTGCAGGTTTGGTTGACCTTTTCCTTTTTCTTTTCTCCTTTTTTTCTCAGCACGTTGAGATTAAAATTTTAGACTTTATTAGTAATATTAGACTAACAGTGGTGAATTAAATTTGGTTAGCTTTTGCTGCAACTATTTAGGATAAAAAAATATTTGATAGAACATAATGTTAGATAATTAATTATAAAATATAAAGAAAAAAATAAAAAAAATACGTATATATAAAGTGACTAAATTGACTAGTGTTATATATTATAATTGGTTGTAAAATAAGATTGTATTATAATATTATTTAAAATATCTACCGAATAGAGATTGTTACTTACCATACTGTCATATTTGTTAGTGAAAAAAAGTGAACCTAAATATTTAGTATTTCTGTTAGTTATTTAAATAATTAAAAATTTTAAAATAAAATTAATAGAACAAAAAATATTTATATAATGGAATATCAAAAATTCTTAAAAATATTTAAATATTAACATCAAACATCTCTTAAAAAAATATACAAATTGCAGTATAATAATAAAACCTTGGTGTCTTGGTGGTGACAGAACAAACAGTCGTTGTTTCCATGCCTGTACTGTTACAATAAAAAACACCAAATGCATCACAATCATACTCAAATATCCAGTTGTGCAGATTCTTCCATACACTCTGCAATCCAAATCATTTTTTTTTCTAAATTAAAGCTTAATATGTATATTTCATCCTCTATAAAAAAAAATCTTTTAATTTTATAATTTATATATTTAATCCTCAATCTCTAAAAATTTGAAAATATAATCCTCGTGATAATTATAAAATCAGTAACATTGAAAAAAATCACGTGTCAGATAGTATTACTGTATATTCATCAAATTGTCGTGATGATCAAGTTTTTAAATTTTTACAAAATGTCAAATTTAAATATTTGAATTGAAAAATAGAAAATAAAATTTCTAAAATTATGAATGTAAAAGAATGAACTTTATATTTAAGAAGTATAAAAACCAGATCTTAACCATGGTCTCAGTTCAGAGTTGACACGCATTCATGTGCAACCAACTAAAGCACACAGAACACAGAACACAGAACACACACAGTTCTTGTTTCTCATTCCCAAAAAAACAGAACATAACAACATAAACCAGAAAGAGAGAAAGAGAGAGAAAGAAAGAGAGAAAAATGCATGCGAAGACAGACTCAGAGGTAACAAGCATAGCAGCATCATCTCCAACACGTTCCCCTCCGCGGCGTCCTCTATACTATGTTCAGAGTCCTTCAAGGGACTCTCACGATGGTGAGAAAACTGCTACTACGTCGTTTCATTCCACACCTGTTCTCAGTCCCGTTGCTTCTCCTCCTCACTCGCGCCACTCATCTTCCACGCGCTTCTCAAAGAGAGAACACAGTCACAGTCTCAAACCATGGAAGCAGATCGATGTTATTGAAGAAGAAGGGCTTCTTCTTCAAGGGGATGACCAACACAATGGCCTTTCTCGTCGATACTACTTCCTCGCCTTTGTTGTTGGATTTCTTCTTCTCTTTTCTCTCTTCTCGCTTATTCTTTGGGGTGCTAGTCGACCCATGAAGCCCAAGATCTCCGTTAAGGTCTTTTTTCTTTCCTTTTTCTTAGTTTTGATCCTTGGTTTGGGTTTTTCAGTTTGAAGTGTGAGGTGGGGTTTGATCAAGTTTGAGTTTTCAGGATTGAATCTATGATGGGTCGTGTTCAAGTTTGGATTTTTGGGTGGAATATGAACTGGGTCTTTGAGGTGGAGCTTGATCAAGTTTGAATTTTTAGGGTGGAATATGAACTGGGTCTTGATTGGTTTTACGTTTTCTGGATGAAATATGAAGTGGGTCTTGTTATGTTTAAATTTTTACAATGAAAATATAAACACTGACTTTATAGATTTTTAATTTTAGAATGAAATATGAACTAAGTTTTGATCAATTTCATGTTTATATGATAAAAATTGAATGTGCCTTGATCCATTTTTCATTTTGAAATGAAAAATGTACTGGGTGTTGACCAAATTTCATGTTTTGGGGATAAAATCTGATTTGAATTGTTTGACATATTTCAGAGCATAAAGTTTGATCACCTTAGGGTCCAAGCAGGTTCTGATTCAACAGGGGTGGCCACAGATATGATCACAATCAATTCTACTTTGAAATTCACATATCGCAACAAAGGCACATTTTTTGGGGTCCATGTTACAGCCACACCTGTGGATCTTTCCTATTCAGAAATCATAATTGCTTCAGGCAATGTAAGCTTCATAAACAACACAACACAACACAAAAAAACAAATCCTAGTATAGTACAATACAATTTTTTTTTTTTCTCTTTTAATGTTTCACTTTTTGTAACCTTGGAAGTGGTTGTTTCAGATGAAGAAGTTTTATCAATCAAGGAGGAGCCAAAGGTTGGTGAGTGTGGCAGTGATAGGGAACAAGATCCCTCTCTATGGAAGTGGTGCTAGCTTGAGTAGCACAACGGGTATGCCCACAGTGCCTGTGCCATTGAACCTAACATTTGTGCTACGTTCTAGAGCTTATGTGCTTGGCAAATTGGTGAAACCTAAGTACTACAAAACAATTCAATGTCCCATCACTTTGGATCCAAAAAAACTCAACGTTCCAATTTCTCTAAAGAAATCTTGCACATATGATGATTGATGTAGTTGTGATTGTGATAGAGAAGATCAAAGTGGAATTCATATGGAATCAAATTATTTGAAAGAAAAAAAAAATAATGATGATTTCATGATTAATGGGTTTTTTATGTGAGCAAAAATGTGGGTACAGCGAAATTTGCGGAAAGACATGGACATGATGTTGTGTTTGGTAGAGAAATTTATCTTGTGAGTGATCATTTGATGATGACTTTTGATTATTTTTTATGTATTGTATTATTACTAATTATTTGTCCCATGTTAATTTATCCATGTAAAAGTGACAAGTAATTTGGATATATAATGTTGTAATTGCATTTATTTGTTCATGTAATTATGGTGTAATTATAGCCTTATAAATTTTGGGTTTTTTTTGTTGAATCAAACTTTTCTTTTTGATTGAGTAGTTTTTGTCTATGATTAAACCATCATATTTTAGAGTAAACAGGATGAATAGTTTAGCTTTTAAAAAAATTAATAAAATAGTCAATGTAACATGTTTATATTCAAGTCTTTAAATTTTAATTTAAAAGATTAAAATGAGAATATGTAATTAAATTTAAAAATTAAAATGACATTATATATCTTTCAAATATTAAAATAATATATTATATTTTTAGATATTATTTTTTATTTCTTAGAAAATACTTTATCTGAATTGAAAAAAAATAAATAAATCAGCCAAAACACCAGCAGTCTTCAGAAAATATGCCGAGGATGCTTTTGAATTTGCACTGTCTAAGATAATAATAATTTTATATCTTCTTACAATTATTTAATATTAACATTGATTCTCTTATTTGTTAAATATAAAATATTAAATGTTTTCTCATGCTTCTAACTTCTAAGTTATTAAAATATTTAATTTTAATTTAAAATATTTTAGCAGATTTAAGAAATATATTATTTTCAAATGCTAAAATGTTCAACAATTTTCCTCAAAAATCGTTTTAATTATTACCATTAATCTATTTATTTGTCAACTATAGAAAGTTATGTAGCTTTCAAAGGTGTACCACACTACCACCAAATAGCACTACACAATAAAAGCAATTATACTTCCAAAACTTTGAGCAAGCTTGTTCCACATAACAAGTCTTAATCATGCAATGAATTATAGGCATGTGAATGTTTCATTCCATTTGTCCTAAACCTGCAATGTCCAAATCATAACATTGCTACATAGCCTTAGCAATTAGTAAAAATGACAAAAGGTTTGTCTATAAATTTTTCTTTTTTGTGCATTTGTTTTAATGGATAACTTTTTGTGATGATAAGTTTCAAATCCATCAAAAATGGTAGCCATGGATGATGATCATTGGAAATGTAAACAGAGGAATCTTGCCTTTTGCCTAGACAAAGTAAATATGGCACTTTCTTTATTTTAAATTCAAAGTTACAGATCTGATCTCAAATAACGAATAAAGTTACAAAACGTGACATAGTTTACATATTAACGATGAATTCAAACCTAATTAAGTAATTGTATTCACATTCTTTTATACTAGTTAAGAAATAAATGCATATGAAGAAGTCTTTGTTGAAAACAAAGACAAATCTATTATTTCAAAAAAGGTCTTTTCATAACACTGTATTTTTCTATTCTAGAAGGAGTTTTATTTGAAATTATTACTGTGTTTAGTTCTGAAAAATTCTTTTCAAATTAAAATATTTTTGTTGCTAATGAAGAATGAGATTAATAGTTAATGAAAAATTAATGTAAGTAACTAGAGAAAGAAGTTAGCAAACAATCAAAGAAAAACATTAAAGTGATAATCAGGAAAGAAAACTGACTACTAATATCAATAATAGGAGAAAGATTGATGTTCATATCAAAAGAAAAAGACTAACAAAAAAAAGTGAAATGTTGTGTGAAAAATGAGAAGTGTAGTGTGAAAAATGAGAAGTGATTCAAGATAAAAAAAAAGTGAGATGAGAAAAACATAATGAACAATGAATAAGATGAAAAATGATAGAAAGATATTTTAGTAATTAGATATGTAGAAAAAGGAAAGAGGGAGTGTACAAAGTAAAAGTCAAGTTGCAATAACTCTAGATAGCCTAAGAGGCAAAAGCCCAATCCAAATACTTTTTATGATTTATATCGTTTAAACTAACAACAAAAGAAAACAAATGGTATAATGTGCATTAAACGAACAAAAATTTGTATAAACAAACAAGAAAAAAAAGAGAATGAACAACATCAATTTTTTATTTTTTTTTAATGTAACAACATTAATCTCTTTGAACCATGCAATCATTACTTTTCATAATAAACTTTGGTTAATGTTTTTGACTCATTGAAGTACATATATTATTAGTTAGATTGAATTGTTTGCTATGGATTTAGTTTCATTAATTAATTAATTAATATAATGAAAAGATTCGAATTTGTTTGATATTGTCATTTAGGCCGTTTATAAACTTTTTTCAGAAGAGTTTTTATAAAAGTTAAATTTTAAAAGATTATCTTTCTTTTTTTCTTTACATACCTATTTCAAATTCCAAAACTAAATAACATAAAAAGTAATTTTTAAACTAAAAAAAAGTATTAAATTATCAATTTTAACCTTAGTCTAAAAATCTTCATTTTAATTTTAGCAGTTTTTAAGAAAAAAGGTTTTAGAATAGAAACATTTAACAGTATTAAACATTGAAAGAACACATTTTTAATTTCAACCTTCAAAATTCATATTTTTGTTGGATAACAAGGATTTAAGATATTAAACATATAAAAAATATTAAACATTCGATAACATTCATTTCAAATTGAAATAGAAGTTTAAGAGAAAGATAAAGGATAAAGAAACAAAAGATAAAGATAAAAAATGATAAATATAGTAATTTAAAACAATCATATACAACCACACCTTTAGTGATAAATAAAATAAATAAATGTAAAATATCAAACTTAATTATTAAGAAAGCTAAAAAAAGTTAATAACAAGATTTATTAAATTTATTCCTTTTATAATTTAAGATAATCAATATCTTTTCCATTTCTCTCAAATTTTGTTTTTTATTAATTAATATTAAATATAAATATATAAAATCAAATTTTAAGTTTGAAAATTCAATTATACTCCCAACCATTTTACTTTTCATTTTTTCTATTCTATTAGAAAAGAAAAAATTATCACAAATAATAAATTAATTATTTATTATATTTTCATTTTTTTTATTTTCATAAATCATAAATGATTATAAAACTGAAACATGCAACAGAAAAAATTGTATTTTTTTCTCTCTCTCTCTGTTTCTTCATCATTGTCCAAAGCTTTCACCAAGCTGTTCTTCAAAGCACATCGTAGCTTTCTCTTTCTCTTTCTCTCCGTAAGCACTCCTCTCTCTCTCTCTCTCTCCAATCTTAATCTCTCTATCTCATGAAATTATTTATTTATTTAATAAAGTGAATTAAAACATACATGCATATGAATAATTGAATGTATATTCTGCAATTGAAGCTTTTGAGGTTCAATTCGACTATGGTGGGAGTGGTGCGCCTCGAGAATTCATCAAGTTGAAGTCTTTTCAGTTCTGATTCATCTGGGTCTCGTGATTGCTTGGTGCTGATTGATTTAGTACTCTAGGGTTTCAAATTTAGAAGCCCTATAGAAGCTTTGTACTATCTCTAAGTTCTGTTTTGCAATAAAATGCTTCTGGGTGGCTTTGTAATTTCTTACCCTTTTGTAGTTTCGTGTTTTTCTGGTCAAAGTTCATAGCTTTGAATGTTTCCCCCAAATAGTGTACAATCAACAATTATCATGGCGTTGCTATAGTGTTCTTTTTATTTTTTATTTTTTTTTCTTTTACTGTATCATCATCTTGTTTTATTTGATTTTATTGGGAAAAAAATTGAAAAAGAATATCGTCAATAACTGATAACTCTCACATCTGTTCCCAATCGTTGAAACAAAAAAAAAAAACTTATACTGTAAAAAAAAAAAAAAAGGAAAAAACTTTCAATTGTTTGTTCATGGGGATCCCTGGATTGAGCAATAACAATAATGGGCAGCAAAGGTTAGGCATAACTGAGCCTATTTCGTTGGCGGGGCCAACTGAAGATGATGTGTTCAAGACCAGTGAACTTGAGAAGGTTCTGTTTGTACTTATTGTGAATTCATGTATGTATATTTTGGAGGTTTTTTAGGTGTAACATTATGCTGAATCTGGATTCTGTGTGTTCAGTACTTGCAAGGTGTTGGATTGTATGAGAGTCAGCAGGAGGCTGTGGGTAGGGAAGAAGTGCTTGGCAGATTGGACCAGGTTGAATTTGTTTATGTTTAATGCAATTTTTCACTTCATAGTGTCTTGGAAATGTAGTCCTAGGACTGGGACAGTCTCCCTTTACCCTAAATTTTTGTTCACCTGTAAACAACAAACTTTGAAATTTAGTGGACTTCCCTATGGATATTTTTTTTTGATTGTGCTGTGGTGGTATGAATTAGATTGTGAAGATTTGGGTCAAGAACATTAGCCGAGCAAAGGGGTTCAATGAACAACTGGTGCATGAAGCAAATGCCAAGATTTTCACCTTTGGATCTTATCGGCTTGGGGTATGGAGCTATTCTTTTCTTCAATGCTTTTTCATCTGTGCATGTACTGATATACACACTTCAATTGTTGCCTTGCATTTTTATTTTAGCCAAGCATATGGCGCTTGTTGGATAAAGTATGTATCATGGAGTGTTAGGATAGCATTGTCTTCACATGGCATGTTGCTTCTTTTAAATGATATATTCTTTTCTGTGTTTACATCTGATTGAACCTCATAATGTTCAAAATTGTAGATTTTTTCAAACAGTTGCTGTGTAATGTAATGAAATCATGTTATTTGGACTTGGTTATGTTTGAAAATTTTCTGTAATTTACATAGGACTTTATGGTTGATAATGTTGATGTACTTTAAGTTTGTAGCTTGGCCAGAGAATAAGTTGCACTTTTTATGGTCAATAAGTTGGATGGGTTGTTGGTATTTTTGTTGCTTGCTTTTCCTAAAGAGTGAAGACTGTTTTCTATTTCAGTTTTGATATTCTAGTTTGTTGAGATGAAAATTAACAATGTAGTGCCACTCTGATGTATTGCAATATTTTTTCATTGTGTTTATTATTTTACTGAAAATTCACTCCGAATCTTGTAGGTACATGGCCCTGGAGCTGATATAGATACTCTTTGTGTGGGGCCTAGACATGCAACTAGAGATGTATGATAATTCTTGCCATTTTATTGGGTAAATATAGGTTTTTCAGGTCATCTTTGTATCAGCTAAAGTTGTTATTTAATTGGCCTTAGGAAGATTTCTTTGGTGAGCTACAGAAGATGCTAGCTGAGATGCAGGAAGTAACAGAATTGCACCCTGTGCCTGATGCTCATGTCCCTGTGATGAAATTCAAGTTTAATGGAGTTTCTGTTGATCTCCTGTATGCAAGATTAGCTCTGTGGGTTATTCCTGAAGTAAGTGATATATATTTTATGCAAAAACAATTAACTTTGTTTTTCGGTACTATTCTTTTTCCTATCCATACCCTCTTTCCATATCTCCTTCCCAGGAGTTGTGGATACGTGATTTTTTAGACACTTTGGAAGCATTCTGAATTGAAGAAGTTATATTATACGAGAGATGATTGGTGCTTTAAGTGAAATTTTGATAGCATCCTATTGTACTCTACGAACTGTTACTGGATTAAAGATTAGTAAGTTCTTCATTGGTGCTTGGTATTAGAGAAGCAATGATTTGTTTTTGAATCAATTGTAGAACATTTTGGGTGTGTTTGATTGTGTTTTTGTTTTTAAGTTTTCGAAAACTATTTCATAAATCAATTTGAAAATGAAATTTCTACAGATGTTGATATATTAGTTTAGTTTGAAAATGATACTTCCGCAGATGTGTCATACATCTCCTTTCACCAATGAGTTTTTTTTAAGGTTTTATGTATCTAAAATGTTAACTGTATATTACCTTTTGTTTACCAGTAACAATGGATGTTTTTGGGCAGGACTTAGATATATCACAGGAATCAATTTTACAAAATGTAGATGAACAAACTGTTCTCAGTCTTAATGGTTGTAGAGTAACTGATCAGGTCCTGCGTTTGGTTCCAAATATTCAGGTGGAATGGATATAAAATTTTTACTCACGGAATTGTGTTAAGCTTTTCTATATCATTCTTGTCATTGATTGTATTTCTGTTTTTGGGGTGCAGACCTTTCGCACAACATTGAGATGCATGAGGTTTTGGGCAAAGCGTCGTGGTGTTTATTCAAATGTATGGCATAACAGGACCTCTTATTCTTTGTTCTGAACTTTTTCGCTATTACCTCATGTTATTTTGATTTTCCTTATGCATCTTCTTGCTGTTTCATTGGCAGGTTGCAGGTTTTCTTGGTGGTATAAACCTGGCACTGCTTGTTGCCCGAATATGCCAGTTATATCCTAATGCACTACCTAATATGTTAGTGTCTCGATTCTTTAGGGTATATACACAATGGCGATGGCCAAATCCAGTCATGCTTTGTGCTATTGAAGAGGGATCTCTTGGACTACCAGTTTGGGATCCTAGACGAAATCCCAAGGATAGATATCATCTAATGCCTATAATTACTCCTGCTTATCCTTGCATGAACTCTACTTACAACGTGACATCAAGTACATTGCGTGTCATGTCAGATGAGTTTCGAAGGGGAAGTGAAATATGTGAGGTATGATTTAATGATTTAAAATTTTTTCTCTTTCAATAACTCTGGAAAATCTCAATCAAGTTGTCCAGTTCACTGTATATGAAATTGAAAATTGAAATAAATTTTGTCCAAGGTTCTCTTTTTATCTTGTTTCATCCCATTAACTGTAAGGCACTACACCGTTGTCCAAGATGGTTTGACATGGGGCCTTCAAGTTACATTTCCCATGATCTGATGATTCTAGTGGGGCGTATATTGAAGTTATGTTAGATATTTAAATTTAATTTACTTGTTTAGTAAGCTTGCCTCGACTTTTGACAAGAAGATAATTTTCTAGTAGTTACACTTCTGCCATTGTACTTTGTTCTTCTCCTGTGTTTTCTATTTTGTTTTTCTTATTATATATTTCAGTTGCCTCAATTTTATGTTTCTGGTATTTGTAGGCTATGGAGGCTAGCAAGGCTGATTGGGATACTCTTTTTGAGCCTTATCCCTTTTTTGAGTCTTACAAGAATTATCTACAGATAGACATAACAGCAGAGAATGAAGATGACCTTAGACAATGGAAAGGTTGGGTTGAGTCTCGTCTCCGCCAGTTGACATTGAAGGTATAGCATTGTGTAATTGATCTCTTGTTTGTTATGTCATGTTTTCCTTTTTTTCCTGCTTTGGGGGTTGCATGTAACTTTGTATATTTTCTGTTTCTCATTCATGTATGACTGATTTGGTTCTCCTTTAAACTTCCTAGATTGAGAGACACACTTATGGAATGCTTCAATGTCATCCACATCCTGGTGAATTCTCGGACAAATCTAGACCTTTTCACCACTGTTACTTTATGGGTCTGCAGCGTAAGCAAGGAGTTCCTGTAAATGAAGGTGAACAGTTTGATATAAGGCTAACAGTTGAAGAATTTAAGCATTCTGTCAATGCTTACACTCTATGGAAACCTGGAATGGATATCCATGTATCCCATGTGAAACGCCGTAACATACCTAACTACATATTCCCTGGTGGTGTCCGACCTTCCTGTCCATCAAAAGTAACTGCCGAGAATAAACAAAGTTCCAAATCAAGGGTTTCTGGCCATGGTCAAGTGGAAAAGCCTCAAGGAGGTAAAGCAGTCGCAGTTGGAGCAGATGATGCAAAGAAGAGAAAGAGACCAGAGGACAGCATGGATAGTAACGTGAAGAATTCCAAGTCCCCTGTATCTTTACCTCCCCCCAGCAGGGAAGTTCATGAAGATACAACTCTTATTAGTGCTTCAAGTTCTTGTTCTATGAAAATTGATGAATTAGAAGTCAATAGTATGGTTGAACTAAAGACTGAGAAACTTTGTCTGAAACCACAAGGGGAGATTCCTTCTGGGGATATTGAGACCAATGGATCAGTGACAAGCAACCAACAAGGGAATCCCATGCCTGCTGCTACTGATACATCTGCTTCTAAAGAAGAAGAAAAGATAGCCATTGATAAGATTATGTCTGGTCCATACGATGCCCATCAAGTCTTTCCAGAAGAACCTGAAGAGCTTGAAGATGATACTGTGTATAGGAATCAAGTCAATGATTCTGCTGGGAACATGAAAAACAACAACCTGGAATCTTCAAACTCAAAGCCTGCAGTTGTAGAAGAGGTAGTTATTTCTAAGGAAACTACCTTTTCAACTCATTTATGCTCCAATGAGGGCTTGGAGGAGCTTGAGGTTAGCCTCCTTTTAACCTTAAATTCAGAAAAACTATTGCTAGATTCTGAAATAAAATCTTAAGCAGCAATTGCAAATTATAGATATCAGACTTCCCTATACTGCTTGCTATTCCTGTGCTGAAGTTGCTCAAAACTTGATCCAATCTGTATAAGAGCTGCAATTTGTTGGACTTGTTTCCACTCAATTTCTTCTGTAGTACATTTGCATGCACAATGTCTGGTTCTTGCTGTTGGTTGTTTTTACTTTTTTATTACTATATTTTAGAGAGATTTGATTGCAATTTCATCAATGATATATAGTATAAGCATGGTAAGAAAACAGCAATATGTTAACATACAACTATATGACGAGCTTATCTGGACTCCATATGGATTAGTATATATGATAAATCACATGAATTTGACAGGTTCCTTTATGATTGTTTAGACTAGTGTGTCAAATTGGCTATTGTTCCTCACCTCCCAAATATTCATTTGCTGTTACTTTATTTCTTGAACAATCTTATTTATTTCAGTGTCAATTTTGTAAAGAATTTCAAAGTTGTTTTACCATGCAATAGTATGAAGATATTGATTTAGTTCTGACTTTCTCTTTAATTTTTCTTCTCCACTTGTCTCCCCTTTTATCAAAAGCCTGCCGAGCTGACAGCACCATTGTTAAGTGCAACCCCTTTACCTGTACCTCTGAAGAAGCCTCTTATCAGGTAGACAATATCAATTATTAATATTGTACTTGTTTCAGTTTCCATACTCTATTTTTATCAGAGACTTTGGTCAAGTGTTAAATTCAGTTTTTTAACTCCTTATTTTCAGGTTGAACTTCACCTCCTTAGGAAAAGCTGCTGACAAAAGTTCTTAAGATGGTTCAAAACTTGAGCTGCAGCTTGCTTGTTATGTAAAATTGACATTTTCTAGTTCCTTGTTTATTTATGTAATAATTGTGATGCAGTAAATAAACCTGAGCTAGAAAAGCTATCAATTTTCATTAATATGTACATGAGAATATGTTGCACCGGCAAAATAAAAAACAGATTTTGATGAGCTATATGTGTAGTTTATATTTGCGCAAAGTTCAGGGAAATGTTTCTTGCACATCAACAACTCAACCATTGATATAAGACAGATTTTATGATTGATTGGTTATTTATTATGTTTAAATACATTTTTCACTTTTGGCCTATATAGTTTATCTCAATCTTTGGTTTTGGTTACTAAACTTTAAAATTTAAGACCAAATCTAGGGTGGGAAATCGAATAGTGTGTGAGAAAGTGTTTCTTGTCTACAACTTTAATTTGTAGTCAATTTCAATAAGTAGGTAACTAGTCAATTCACGAAATATACGTAAGCAACTAGTTTGATTATTTTAATTTGATTATTTGCATATTACAGTTTTTTATCTAGTCTAGTCTGATTATTCGTGTATTACAATTTTTTATCATATATTTTTCTCGTGTTTATGAGAACAAAAACCCTGACCCATTAACATTTTTACTGGTGTCCACTTCTCTTACTATGTTTTAGTTTCCCCTTCTTACTTCTTCACGTTTGTAATGTGTGTAATGGCCACATGCATTTTCCAGATGCATTTTCATTGCAAAAGCACTTTTCTACCTCCAAACAAGAGAATGATATTCTGGAGGATTTTTTCTTCCTAATCCTTCAAATTTCTACTTATACCCTTTTCTTGATTACTATGAAATGGGTATTAAAAGGGTATTTCTTTCATGAAATTTTTTTACATCTCTAGTAATATTGTTTTCAAGAATATAATATGAGAACGATATTCTTCAGTAAATTTAAATTTGTGTTTGTTAATATTTAATTATTCATAGAAACATATTTTAAAATTTAAAATAATTAAAATAAAAACAAGTAAATAATGTAAAGAAGATAATGCCAATATTGGATATTTCTCTATCGATCAAAACTCATGGCACTACGTTGCCCTATTGATACATCTATGATTTAACCCTTGATTTAAATCAAGTATATTTTCTTCCTAATCGTGGAAGGTCAATTAGGTCTATCTCAATATGAAATGATTAAATTTCACCATCCTAATCGTGGAACAAAATATTGAAATCATCTCAAACACACTATAAACCCTTTTAAAGGTTAAATCTTCGTATAATTATCTTTTAGCCTTATAAATACTTATTGTGATTATACATTAACAACTAAACATTTAATGGAAACCTCCCTCCAAGAACACTCAAAGTAACCTTTTCCTTATAACGAAAAATAAATTTTATCTCTACATTAAAACATTTTTGGGGTGTTTGATTTGTGATAAGAAAATTCACGCAGGCAACTAATCAACTAACTTACAAAACATATACAAATTCGTATAATTTTTTTATTAATTTTTTCACTTTCTTCTTCTTTCTTCACATTTTATAAATATTTGTCTGATTATCTATGTATTATGGTTGTCTATTGAATATTTTTCAAAATTCATCGTGCATATTTTATGCGAGAACTTCAAAACAATACTTAACTGCTTCTCATTTACCACAATAATTAAATCTTTTTTTTTCTTTTTAACAACTCACCACCTTACTGAACAAGTTTTACACAAATCATACTTCACATCAACCATATTTTAGCAACCCACAATTTCTTACACTTGTTATGGTTTACTTCTTTCAATTTAGTTTCTCCAATTGCTATAGAATCTAAGTCAATTCTCTTGAAACTAGAAACATTAAAAGAACATATCTTCATTGAAGAACATTTCCTTTGGCTCCCTGATGAAAAATACAAAGAATAATAATATGCATGAGGGTCAATGATAGAAGGAGGTAATAATTTGATTGGATAAGGGCAAAACCCTTTTTACTTTTGCTTGATTGGCTTCAATGCCAATCACAGTGTCAGTGCAATGGGGCCAATAAGCAATGTTAAACCACTAGAATCTTGTACCATTTGCAATTTCCATGGCTGGTAGTGAAAATAAAGTCTCTACATATGCCAATTGTATATTCCAAATATTGGATACCCTTATCATCATTATATAGTTTGCCATAGTGACTTCTGAATATGTCCTTGTTTTGAAACTTGATCCAAAGTGAATTTATTTGTCTAAGCTTTTCCTTGCCCTAGAATATGATTTCATTCATAGTGCATGTACCAAACCAGAAAATTGCAACAAATTTTGGTCAAAGCTTGTTTTATGGAAATTTTCCAACAATGCCACTTCATGATGGCATCTATGTAACTGTTCCATTTTATCACAATGTGGAATAAGCTAGCGTGAGACTTCCCATGTACAAAAGTCTTCACTTGATCAAAAGTTGAGTAATGTGGAGCTTCCCCTTTTCATATCCATCATTTTGTGTATTAATTCTTCAACTTTACTTTACGGTCAACTGCAATATACAATTAACCAGCTAATTCACTTACAGAACATATACATATATATAAAACATATTTCTCTTTCTTCGTCATATTTTATAACTAGTTCTAGTTATCTATGTATTGCAGTTGTCTACTAAATATTTTTCTTAATTCGGTCGTGTAAACTCTCACCTACTATAATATATCTATATGTATTTTTTATTATTTTAATTAATATGGCACGATAATGAAATTTTTTATATTGTGTTAACAGCCAAGTCTCTTCATTTATAGTTAGACTAGAGTAACCCAATAATAAGCCCGGTGCAAATATATTAGAGAAAATTTCAACCTATCTGTTGTTTATACTTTTGGTATCAACCATCAAATAACTATATTATTATTAATATTTGCAACAACTTTACTGTTACAATTGTTATTTTTATTGATCCTACGTCTAATTCATTGGTCTTCGGTAACTTATAACAACCAATCTAGTAATTGTTTTTAAGAGACTTAAATAAAGAGTGATCATTTTATACACTAAAACTTAGAGGTTATTTAGTGACTGGGTTTTTTACACATAACTTAAGCTTTTACTAAACCAATTGGTGGGCAATGCAATCATACAATTTGCATAAAAAATTGATGATATGCTTCTATTAGACTCAAAATTAGAAGTGAACATAATTTAAGAGAAGTTAAGTCCTAACAAATAATTCAGCAGAACCTTGAATGTTTGAAACACAACCATTTATACAAAATAATAATAAATGAAACAAAGCCTTAGGGAAACAGTGTAACGTATATATACGTAGTCAACTGCACTACGCAACTAATTCACTCTTAAAACATTTACTTTTATATATATATATATATATATATATATATATATATATTTCTCTTCACATTTTATAATTAATTATCTAATTATCTATTAAATATTTTTCAACGTATACATATAACTTTAAAAAAATCTAAGAATATAGAAATATTCAACTACTTGATGGGAATATATGATGAAGCAGTACATGTTTCTGCTATGAGAAAACATTGTCAAAGAAATTATAACGAGTTATGAAAGGTGTGTGCATGTACTTGATGGATCAAGTTGGCCACAATCAAAGACACATGCACATGATAATGGGCCACCTATCATGCTAGCTAGCCACCCAACCACTTCTTCTTAGCCGAAAGGTACAAATTCTTTGAAATGTGTGATCTTATAAACTGTCAACTCATACATTGCCACATAATAAAGACAAAAGGAGCTATATTATTATTATTATTATTATTATTATTATTATTATTATTATTATTATTATTTCTTGTCACTGCTAATTAGCTAGAGGCTTAGGAAAATATTTAATATGCAAAGATATCTCCTAATATTTCGTATTGTAAACACAGATTAGACAGAGATTCGGTCATTATCAAAATGTTCGTTTTGCTAGAAACATGGATCCCACTCACTTTAATTTCATCATAGGCTATGGTTTTTCATGAGATTTCCTTCTTCTTCTTTTTTTTTTTTAACCACTAGGTTGAACTACTCGAACTCTTATGGTAGTGTTTAAATAATATCCATGAGATTTTATATTTGATTTCAGCAACTACGGATATTACTTACCATTAAAACTAAAATATAATTAAATATCAATTAAAAAAAATTAAACAGTAAATACCTAGATCAATTGATGTAAAATTAGATTTAATAAAGAATTTTAATTTTTGAGTTCTAGGTTTAACTGGATTAAACATGAATTCTACTTTTTTTTTTATATATATTTTCAACATCCAATAGAAATATACCATTAGAATCAACAAATTTCTTTATTCATCTTCTTCTAGGATCGTGCTTATGTTACCTCTTCAACTCAAATTCCCCAACATTTTGTTCTAAATTTCCAATTTCTTTCGTATCAAAGGTGGATACTTGTTTATCATTGAAAAACTTTTACCATCTATCTTTGATATTTCATAATTAATCAAAACTTTTTCTTCATTTTTCAATAGTTAATATATGATCTTACTTTTTTTTTTTTTTCAGATTTCTTGTTGTACAATAATAATAATAAAGTTCTAATTTGAGATCTTATACACAGTATTCAATCTCTTGCCATTAGTCTGACTTTATAGTGATTTAGAATTTTCTTTCTATCGATAATTTCTTTACTCTCTAATTTCATCCATCTATATTTGATTGTGAGTTTAAGCCATAATAAGTTGTTATTAACATCCGTGTGTGATCTAGTGATCTCTTCCTTTATGCTTTCATTTCTATACCATGATCATTACACCATTCTCAATTATTCAGTAAAGTATCCATGTTCAACCACATCTTTCTTTTACATCCTTCCATTCCATTCCCTCCAACAACACGGTCACATCACCCGGAAAACATATGTAGTTCTAACTCAATAGAACGGTCACACCAATTGTTTAATTTATCACCAAATAGTTTGACTTGAAGGGGGTTAACTTATATCACATGAAAAAATGGCTCTCCTTTTAAATGTTTAATTAGCACACCTTATATAATGAATTGTTGCACGGTACTATTTTTTGAATAAGAGAAAGGTTGAATAGACAACAATGCCAATAGACACCCAGTTAGGGAAAGATACAACAAATAGCAAAAAAATATTTAGTAGTTAGACAACTACAATATATAAATAATTAGACAATTAATTATAAAATGTAAAGAAAGAGAAATACATATATACATATGTATATGTTCTATGAGTAAGTTGACTAGTTTATTACGTATTAGACTTAATTGCGAAGTAAAATAGCTAAAAATAGAAAGAGAATTATATATATGAAATATAATATGATTGAAATGAAAGTGAGACAGAAACAAGATGTTAAATGAAGTGTTTATACCATATGGGTATTTATACATTAAAACTCATTTTAGAAGGCAAAATGAATATACTAATATAAAGATGATCACAAGTTATATATACTACTGTCACGAAAGAAAATTTTACACACCGAAAAAATGAACAATGTGTTTCCTTATTAGTAGATCATTCTTCCACATGTGAATATAGCATAACCTTATATTATTGCCCCAATCCTAGATGTTAAATTAACATTTGTTTAACTTAAGGTAAATTTTTTACCTTTCCATAAAAAAAGAAGAGTATTTCAGCTTAGTGATATTTATTTTTTTAAATCCATCACCTTATAAATGATTAATTCATTTATAAAAAGACCCATTATGTCTACAAATATAGTCAATTTTCACCTTTCAGTACATGATGTGTCCATTCCACTTTACTCATATTTATAACATCCTGAAAATGAAAAGCAATGAGATGAATCTTTCTTGAAAGGGTCTTTTTCATTTACAGATATGAAGGCAATACAAACAAATAAACATTTAATACCTGAGCCTTTGGCTTAAGACAGGCTTTATAAATGATGTCCCAGCTTGCGAGCTGTTAAGGGTTCATCTGAATACTCTACCATGACCTAGCTATAGAGCTAGGAACTATAGAATTAGAAAATGGTCCAAAGTTTTCTTCTTTTTTTTTGTCATGTATATGTCAAATTGGCAAATGACATAATTTCTAGCTATAGATGTGGTTCACAATGTTTACCGGAAATGGTGTCTATAATTATCTCCCATTGCAGAACAGAAAATGAAACGTTTATGTAATTAATAGAATATATTCATAATTGCCTACCACAGTTGGAATATGTCGCATATTAATGGGACCATTTCAAAATTTTAATTTATGATACACTAATAGCAAAGTTTTTGACAGTTGACAGACAAGATTATAGTAGTATACATGTTATAGCTTTCCATGATTAAATGGTGAAATTTGAATAATTTATTTTGTGTATATATATAATTATAATCTTGAATATTAAATTTTAAATTTTAAATAATGGTTATAGTTTTTCACTTTACTATAAAAAAAATAAATTCCACTTTAAATTAAATGTAACAGAAACCATATCTACATATATATTTAAATGTGCAGTATTTGTGAAATGTTGTTTTAAACATTTTCACTGAATGGTTTAATTAAGTGCATTGTCAATTTACCATACACGCCAAAAAACTATATAAGAAAAATTATCAAATGTACATCCTATGGAGTATAGGTAGTAGGAAAATAGAGATAAAAAGAAAAGGAAAAGAGAAATCAATGAATATATAATAAATATTGTGATAAAAAATATAGATAGTTAAAAAAAATAGAGTGAAATATATATAAAAAAGTATATTATCAGTTTTTTTTTTGTTTGTGAACAGTAAATAACAAAATAATATATAATGAGGCTTATTAAATTAAATCTCCAATTGACTGATGCAGAAATCATCTTTGCGAATCAGTGAAGAATTAATTGTGGGGTACTACCTTGGAAAATCATGCAAAACTATATGCCCTACAATAATATGTCATATATGCCCAATTTCGATCCGTACATTTTTTGCTTTCTTTAACTGGCTTGCTTCTATACCCTTCCAAATTCCCATTTTCACACAGAAAGTGGTAGTGGACTAGTAATAGTAAGTCCTCTGCGAATCAAGTTGTGATTGACAGTGATTTTTTTTTTCATGAAAGGAGAAAAAATATATGAATATCAATAAGTTCTAATGAATATTTCCAAATTCAGAAAAAAAAGGCTTCATGTTTCAGGTAGGAATTGAAAAATATTGGTGAACATCAAAATGCTTATAAATATATTTAGAAAAAAATACTGTAAAATGATTTACTAAAATTACTTAAATTATATTCTCTTTTTTATTTATCGTTAAGATTTTTAATTTAGTTAAAAAAAAATGGTGTTTTATTGCAAAAATTTGCTACACAATTTAGAGATAGAGTCACATAATATCTTAAAGAGAATGAAGCCACAAAATATTGAATGACCTAGTACATTTGGAATAACAATTTATTTATAATATTTATATTTGATATTGCAGCAACAAAGAGTAAAAGAAAGAAAAATTTATGTGTTTATAGATGAAAGAATATGATGAAAATGAAATATTGATGAAATATATAGAAGAGTTTATATATCATACTCCTTTAGGTATATTATGGGAAAAAAAAGTGAAACAAAAAACAAGATCTATCTAAGCTTTGAATTGAAGAGTACATTATATTATGATTACTTAGATCAAAATAATCAAGCTTCCTAAAAGAAGAGGTATATAGAAAGAATTACAGCACTTGTTCAAGCTAACTCGATCGCTCTTTCATCTTCTCACTCTTGTTCGTGTCTGTATAACTGCAAAATATGCCAAGCTAAATCACCATTAAATGCTCAAACGACAAGGTTTAGCTCATGGTAAAGGAAAAGGTAGATAAGTGAAGTTTCCCACAAGTTCTATGTTTACGTGTGTGAACAATTATATGATCATCATATCTATATACAAATTTAGAGTTCACCTTTTGGAGGACTAATGCAAGATTACAGTGTTGAAGTTGTGGTGAGAAAATGGAGGGCAGTGAAAGTGGATGACAGAAGCCTAGAGAGCACAAAGGAATAAGATGCAATTTCCTTGCTGTGTTCCTCATGTTTATATATGTGCATATCATCTTCTGTGCTCTCTATCTTCTGTCAACAACCATATCAACTAGTGCCTCTCTTTTCCCCCAATATTCCTTCTTCACATGCTGTTCATCAAAAAGAAAAAGAAAATTAAACAACAAAAAAAAAAGAGAGTAAAAGTCACACACACACACATGCATAGAAAAGTGAATGGTGAGAAGGGATAAGAAATAACATATTTATATAGAGTTGAGTTTGGAACTTGAGAGTGTTGGGTTTATCACCGGCCAATAGATCCTATTTATAGGAAAAATTAAAAGGAAGAAGATGGGTTTCAACTAACTTCAAAGAATGGGTGAAAGAGGGAATCAAATATTCCACTAGCTTGTACCACACCAATGGCCCTTTCCATTTGTACTCTCAATTTTGTATCAGCTTTTTAACTTATATTTATATATTAGAATATTATGCATATTTTATATTACAACATCTCTCACATACATTCTTTAATTCAGTAAAATCAGTTAATGTATATTTGTAAAATTAATGTTTAGAGTATAAAATTACAACTTTACTTCACAAAAAACTGTAATACGTAGCTAATTAACCAACTAACTCTTAGAATATATACATATTTTTTTCCCACATTTTATAACTAATCGTTTAGTTATCTGCGTATTATAATTATTTATTAAATATTTTTCATAAAATTATACTATTTAATATTTATTATTGTCTATTATTTACATAAAAAATATTTTTTCATTTTATCTTTGTAACCGGTGTCTTAAAGATCACAGCTTTAACAACTTAAATCTTTTATATATATATTAATTTTACTTTATAATCAACAATCAATCAGTTAACTTATATAACATATATATATATATTCACGTATTTATGTTCATATTTTATAATTGATTATCTAGTTGTTTGTATATTATCATTGTTTATCATGTATATATATTTTTTATATATATATAAACTCAAAAAAGGACACTATCCTCGGTAACTTCCTAATCTGTTCACGTATACACCATGTAAATCCATGCATGCCATCAATTGGGTTGTCAAAGATTTTAATCTCTTTTCACGGGCCCTGGCTAGCTAATTCTTATAGAATATCAATATATGATTTTGGAGGCAGTACTAGTGGTGTGACCTATTCAAAATATATTGAATGCAGTACGTGGGGTGTATCAGACGGTCCTTTTCAATTCTTCACTCCATTTAGGACAGTAACTGGTGACATGATATGCAAGCATGTGCAATTTGATTTTTGTAAATCTTATGAGATCATCATCATATTTTTTTCCAAGTGCTGCTATAACAGCAATCCAAGTTCTATAGAGAGAGTTGTCGTGCTTTCTCTATCTCCTTCCCTTACTATGAGTGGCCTGTGGGGCCCACAGTTTAAGTGCTCCATTAGGGACCTTGCCCAGTGAAGTTGTCTCCAGCCAGTTGTTCAGAAAATTGTTGAATGTAGGTTATATACACACACACACATATATATATATATATATATATATATATATATATATATATATATATATGTTGGGAAATATCGGCACAATTTCCCTCCTCTGTGAACTCAAATATGGGCACTATGCGGAAGCGAAAAATATAATAACAACGCCAGAAAATTTTAGCGTGGAAAACCTTCTCAATAAGGTAAAAACCACGGGACTCGTAGGCCTCTTAAATCTCCACTATAACAATAATGGGAATACAAATACAATAACAATTGTATCTTCAATTTGTGGATAACACTCACAAATTGACTTACTAATTTTTCTCTCTTAGAAAACACACTCTCTAAGGATCTCCCTATTTTTTCTCTCACTCTCTTGGTGAGGATCTCTCTATTTTTCTCTCACTCTCTTGGTGAGGATCTCTCTATTTTTCTCTCACTCTCTTGGTGAGGATCTCTCTAAGGTTTCTTCCTTAGAGGATTTTGTTGCTGGTTGTGTTGTGGAATGCTATTAGGGGATGCTTCTGCTTCATGCATCTCCTTCTATTTATAGGAGGAGGAATGCACTGTCCATTTGTTTGGCACCGAAAAAATTGAAATTTGCCACCGAAAGCAAAATCGCCAATTTTGACTATCTTTTGCCAATTTTGACACTATTCATCAAATTGATCTTGTTCATCAATTGAAAATTTGCACTCCACCGAAAGCAATTTGCAATTATGTGCATTTGGCCTGGAATTGGTCCCACATTTCTCCCCCTCCACCAAAAGGGAAATATATATCCCGATATAGACTTCCTTGAATCCACATCTCCACCATATCTTGCATCTTAGTATCCATTTTACTTTATCATTCATCTCAATAGCTTCCATAAAGTTTTGAGGTTCTCCTTTATCAGTAAGAGTGACATTCATCTGAGAAATACTTTCTTGATGGTTGTCTAAATCTTGTTGATCTTCTCACTTGAGGTTATTCCTATTGTCAATGATGGCCTTTAGAGCTTCCATCGCAACGACAATTCTTGAACTTCACATTGTCGTCGATATGCTCTAGTCTTTTACCGCCGTTTCTGATAGCTCTCATCCACGGAACACGCAGCCTAGCCAAACTTTGCTAGGGAGACTTTCGACACAAGGGATCTCAAAATGAGGTCCACCTGACCTTTACTTAGATCCACTCCGATCATTGCATCACTCTGAGCCGGTCATCGGCTCTGCTACCACTTGCTAGGTAACTCGGGGTTTGGGTTGTTCTCTTCAGTCTTGAGTTTGAACACCCACTTATTTTTCAATACATTTCCTGACTTTGTTCTGACTTGTCAGGTTGTTCCATCTCATCCGGTTGCTCTACCTGATGAGGCTGTAATATCT